>OY787661.1:48654734-49274116 GCA_963678985.1 Spisula subtruncata | reverse complement strand
CTGACCTCATTACAGTAACCCAAATCAACGATGCAGCAGTGGGACCCAACCTGTTTGAGATATCAAACTGAAATAAACTGTGTTAAAATGCAAATTCCAAGAGCTTTCCGGTGATATATTACAATCAATAATTCTGTCATGGAACAGTTAAAATGCAGAAATAGACAGGCTGTCACCCAGGTCATGCACTGGAGTATTGCCTTCCGTCAGTACTTTCAGTACTTTGATTTTTCAATGAGTCTGCAATGAGAATAGCCGCCAGAACTATAGAAAAGAGTCTTTCCCTACCCACGCTGCAAAACCGACAAAACCGTGTTGCGAAAAAATATCAAGAAGCAAAATCTTTCTTCCAACCAAAACACTATAAACATACACGTTTTTACGTTATATAATTAACAACATTCGTACCTGAATGACAACAGTAAATGCGTTCAGCGTCTTGCATGCTTTCCGTTTTCAAAATTTCCTCGCGCTCTTTCTGCCGGCTGCGTGTTAATCACTTTACCATGAATATTAGAAGTACAAAAGGCCACAGACCACCAAATGTTTTCGACATAATTCGGCCACACGAATGATTATGGTAATGTTAAAATGAATTTTTTACTGTTTGTACTTGTAAATGTCTTATTTCCTTTAAGTGCCCTGGCTTTAACATAAAACTTAAAAGGACTACACCATTTGAACAGATATTTTTACTAGCTATGGAACAACAGGAGTGCTCTCTCAGGAGTCTAGCTCATAGGGCACAGTCCTCGTGTCCCTATTGTTCATATAGCATACCGAAGCATCAATGATCTACATGACACAATACGATCATCTTCCTCTGGGTTGTTCGCTGACAACAGTGCATTATTCAGGTAATCGAGGGTGAACATGATCGACAACTCCTCCAGGGGCCTTATTCACCAACAGTCTAAAACTCAAACTTAGATTTTATACATTGCCAAATGTTCTATTTGCTCTCATGTTTTTATAAATGTACTGCTTTTGATATAAATGGGTACACATGTTATGTGGGTAACAACAAATAATCAGATAACATTTCACATAGTTAAATCTAATTGCAAAGAAATGGCAGTGCTATAATAAATGTTGTCAATTGTAAGTCTAAGTCTGATTTTTAGTCTTACAATATGTTGGTGAATAAGGCCACATGGGGCCCAGGACACAATTTAACAGCAGTTGAGCACTGGGAAGAAATGTGACAAATGAGTTTCAACCTATCCAAGTGTTCTGTCATTCGGATCGCTGGGAGTCAATATATTACTGAAGCACATATATAGGGACCAACACAAGCAAATCATGGTGAACTAGGATTTATCCGCAGAAATAAAAAAATGTTAGTTAAAAAAATATAAAATGAGTTCAGTTTAAGCTCGGGGAAGAATTGCTGATTCAAAAAGGTAACAGTTCATAAATCATAAAAAACTGTTCATTTCCTCCAGTCGAGTCTATAATTGTTTGGCTGCATATAAACTACCATGTCAGCACATAGATTGCCATGAATATACAAGCTTATACCTAGCTTATCAAGCTTACGGGGCTTAACTAGTACGGTTTACAAGCCCATTTGGTATCTATTTGGTATCAAAGAGTTTGAAAAAGATTAACATAACGAAATAAAAAGTCAATATGATTTTGTCAAGAGATGTTTAGCGTGGCAATGTTGCTCCTTCATCTCTCCAGTGATTAGTAAAGGCATCTGTGAACGATATGTTAATGATATATAAAAGTGTAAATCACGAAATCTGTGAACAATAAGTAAGTTACGTAAACGTGTTTGTTTTTGATCAGTTGAGAAAAAAATCTTACGTACTTCGTCGACGATTTCAACCAGTAACGATCATCCATGATTAGCGGATTAATTCCTATCTATATTATTTTTTGACATTTGAAATCCACGATTTTACAGTACATCAAAATAGTAGTTTATCGAAATCCAACATTTGCGTCATGTAAACTATCTCACGTCAACAAGTACGTGACATTGAAGAGGTCATTGTGTTCCAGGAGAATCAATCGAAATAAATTTGAGTTAATGTGACCAGATACTATTAATGCATATATTGTTTCCATAAAACGTTGGCGTTATGTAACTATCAAATGCAACCAACTGACAACCCAGCTTCAGAAAAGATATGTGGAAATCGGACAGGGAAGGCAGCACTCAGCTTAATCATTTGATTACAGAAACCAGCCACAACACAATTACTAGAAGTAATGCCAAAAACCCAATTGCATAATGAGCATATTGAGAATTCCCTCATTTTTTATATTACATGATTTACTATGTGGTTCAGTCCTGCCGAAATCGACTATATGTAATGAATACTTACACTATTTACTGGTGTATTTTTGTGGTTCAATTCATAAGTAAAGCCGGCATGGTGCATAGCATTTAATTGATAAATTATTAATCTAGTTGGTGACCTGGTTGAACTGAACAGAGCGTAGCAATAACCAAGACGTTATGCCGAATCAAGTGTGTGCTGTGGACAAACTTTCCTTTAGGACAAAATACACGTACGTGTTTTTTTTGCATTTTTTATTCAAATGTAATGAAAATAAATTAAATTTTAAAATTCAGCAATACTATTTTCTCTCATTAGTTCGCCTCAGTTGCTATATAAAACTGTTGTCACATTGGCGCCATATATAGTCAACTATTCTGCAAAGCTGGTCTGAATTCTTATCTAAACGTGCGTTACCCACAGTTTAATCGTATAATCACGTAATTGATCTTGATTTTGTGATATGAGAAAGGAATGAGGCATACATGTACGCATAGTATCATTCACTGAAAGCATGGTCTGCCTCCTCATTGGCTGTCATGAAGAGAAGTTGGTGCCGGGCTGAACTCGAGCACTCAGTGCACATTGGCCACCTATGGAGCAAAAACACTGAAAATGCAAGGACATTATTTGATATGTGAGTATATTTAATATTTATAATTGCATTTTCTTGTGCTCGTTTAGACCATCTTTCATTTATTCAATTTACAATATATATTTATATTTATTTATATATGTACTGTGCCACTGTTCTGTCAAATATGCATTGTATTGTCCCCTTAGGCTTTCAGCCTTATGGAATTGAAAATAAAATATATCTATGAGTACTCAAAAGCAACCAATAAACCTACAGCAGCAGATAAATGGAACTGACAAACATATGGCACAGCAACCTGTAGTACATATTTTTCATTTCGTTGGGAAAAACAAATGATTCATTCGAACGCACAGAATACAAATGTATTTCCTCGAAAGATTTATTTGTATTTTCTAAAAAAAGTAGCAATAATTTCTTTTTCGATATGATATTTTGCTTTTACGAAATATATGTACCATTTGATATAAATGAACAGGCCGAAAAATATCATTTTGGACATAATTTATTTACATGTGTATACTTTTATTTTACATTGATCGGTGATTTTAAAATTAATATTTTTCTTCAAATTACAATTAATTACTACACTAAAGAATCACCTCGTGAAGAGTACTCAATTTCAGTTATTTTATGGTAAATTGACGGAGTACTATAGGGCCCACTATAGAACCAACTAATCTTAATCAAATTTTCTTTAATTTTAAGTGTTTTGACAACGTTTTGGCTTCCCAATATGACGTTATATAGTAAAATTTTGAGAGAAACATTTTTTCTTTTAGTTTATTGGAAGTACTTATAAATAAGCAATAGACAGAATTTTTACAAGGTATTTTTTAAAAATCATATGCAGATGTCTTAATGGATATACATAAGAATGCAAATGTTTAAAATACTGTCCTCAACACTTTTTAAAAACGTTTTTACACCCTGGTATCCTTAAAGGTGGCACGGTGGTCGAGTGGTTAGACGCTTGACTCATGATCGAGAGGTCCCGGGTTCGATTCTCGGCCGGGACACTTGGTCATTTCAGAAACGCTATTTAGTGTTTCCAACCCAACTAGAGATAATCCTGGTTGGTAACCCAGGGGTAGTCTCGCGTGTATCGGTGCTTTACACCAGGCACGTTAAAGAACCAAGAAATCTATTCGAACGAGCTAGGGTATCGCACCCGGATTCCTTGTATCTCACCCCTGTCTCTAACATTTGCGATAATGCCCCAGAGTGGGCCCTGCAAATTACATGGAAGAAGAAGAAGATTGTTCGAAATAATTTCCGGAAAATCCCATTAACTGTAAAAAAACATAATGCAATTACAATCAGTATTCAACCGAAACAGCCAAGCACAGAAAACAAAAATAACACAGCCCACAATAACACACACACTACCCAACATACAACTGAACGAGAAAAAAGAAACTAAACCCTAGAAAGCCACAGTTTCAGCTGTCAAAACGGACACATTGTGAGTTCAAAGAAAATGAGATATAGCACCGAAAGAAAATGGCCGGATTCAAAATGAATTTATTACTCTTCTTTGATTCATTTGAAGTTTAAAATATTACTACATGCGGTGTTTGGATGAAACAGCCTCATATGCTGGTCGACGGGCACATGCAAAATTATAACAGTTCATAAATGCCACAGTGTCCACAATGAATTTGCGTTTTCTATTCTAAATACAAATGTTTATTAAAAGACCTCAACAGATACAAACTGTATATAAAGGTTGATAAAGGGCTTCCACCTTGGTACGGACAGCAACAAATGACAATGCGGATAAACTTTTGAAAGTGCACCAAATGTCACGTCTAGAATCAAACATACATCCTTTTAGAACAGGACATTGTAGATAAACTTTGGGGGATTTTCAATTTAAGAATTCTTAAATCTTCAAAACGAAACTTCCGAACTACAAAAAAAACTCAAATACAACTTGATAACTGGTGGGCCCCTCGTTCGTCTTTGAAAGTTCTGTGAAGGTTGCAAAATAAGTATTATTATTTTAAGTAGGACGGCGGGTGACTGATAGTATGTCAAGCTCAGTCATTAATCTTGGTTAAAATTCACAATGAAGTCAATCGCGCTTATTTGATTATCTTTAGATCCAAACTTAATCTTTGATCACTGATTAAATGTCGATTTATGTCAACACATAAAATTATCTAAATACGGCACGTATCTTATAATATCGTAAACTATTTTTCATCACCCATTTATTACTAGTTTATGAACATTATATAAATAAGTGTATCAAACGTACCGATGCAGTATTAGTGTTTAGATCGTCAGCATCAGAAAGTATATAATCATATTTCCGGTCTTTAACCAACGTACGTGTATATCCTAAAGATCCAAAGGTTTATTGGACCAATGGTTCAGGATCGTTAGAAATCGACATTTACTCTTCTGGTACTACATGTATTGCTGCTCATGGGGTATCAGATGGTGTGTTTTTACTAAATCATCAGGTTCATTGCATTGCCTTCACGAAAGGGATGTGGCAAAAAGTTTGTTCAAATACACAAGGAACGTAATAAACATCACTTCTGACAGGTATTTATTTCTTTGACCTGCTTTTTGTGTGTCAAATGTATACGATCGGCTAATCAACTATCACTTTAAGTTATTGATTGAAATCTGTAAACCTATTGTTGTAGATACGTGTGTGTCACTGGTGCTTACAACCGGATATGTATCAAGGTAAGTAATAAGATTGACCATTTATAAGATTTAGAAGTTCTCATGTCTCTTTGTTCGTGCGATCCAAACTACAATATTCACATACTCACAAATAACTCCCAAACCCTCCTCTTCTGAGACAGAGAAGGTCTAGCTACAGGGACCTCTTGCCACATGTTATAAGTTGTCTTCTGCTGTCCGATCGTTACATGGGGTTTATTATTTTATTAAATTCTTCCGTTACATATATATAATGGACATGTGTTTGTTTGTGAAAGACCACCCTCGTGATATTTGTGTGTTATACAAATTGAATGCATGGTTTACAATTTTGCAATCATGATGGTTAAATCATCTATACTGTAGGCATTTGATTTTTATTATTTTATTATTTTTATTATATTTTTATTATTATTTTATTATTATCAAGTTTATTATTATCAAGTTTATTATTTTGTTCTAGTCAACGAAAGCCCAGTTATGTACCTTCTCTTTATGGTACATAACGGCACTGTCGTTGGCTAGGGAAGCATATTAGTTGACATAAACATTGTAGTTGAAATCAAATGCCTATGGGTTAAATAATGTAACTATCTTCTTTCAGTACATATCTGCCATTCGATAATGATTCAACGAAGTCGACAGATCAAAAAAGACATCGTCGTTCTAACGCACACCCTAATTGTGGAAAATGGTCGGCCAAGATCAGTCGACACACACCAACGTTCACAGATAGGGGAGATTTTGAGCGCCCTACGTCAGCAGAACTTGAAGCGTTTTGTCCATATCTAATTGGCGGACAGATAAGCGATTTCCAATGTTCTGATGAGAAAGGTGAACCATTCAATGGAACCCGCACTTCACCAGATGGTAATTATCGTGTTGATTGCAGTGATGTTCACGTGGGTGCTAACTGTACAGTCATTGTCTCGTTGAACGTAACGTGTCCAGACATTGCAGTACAATACAAGTGTTCATGTGGACCACCACCAGTAGGTAGGTATACTTTACCAACAAATTACATAATTATATTGACAAGAGCACCGCCTTAGAGTGCAGGTGGCTCGGCTTTCTCGTTTTTGATAGTAACAATGGCAGATAACTTAATAAATAAAGGTCACATGGTTATCAGCCTCGTCAGTATGGACTCCTCTTGTGATTGTGAATAACTACGCCATGTTTCAAGTGGATACCTTTGATAGTCTTTGTGAAAATGGCACTGACAATAAACTTAACCAACGCACAACAGGCAGCTCAACTTTGTTTTAGAAAAGTCGAGCTAAAAATGAAAAATTATTCAGTAACGTATTTGGCAACAGGTTGTCATGGTTCAATGGCACCAGAAGCAAAACCGGTAATAAAATGTTATCATCAAATATTATTTGAAACGTGTTTGGAAAGGGTGCAAAGTACTCACCCGTGGAATTACGTGAATGGTAATTCTAATGTTAAAAAATTAACAAGCCCAATAGGGTTTAAGATGTGTTTGCTTAAATGACGTTATAAAATGCCTGTAAACGTTGGTGCTACTCTTTAGCAAACTTGCATATATCCATTCTTATCAACCATTTAGATTAGCCTGACTGGTCACTTGTTTCCGATTCGTCGTCGACTAGTTCCTATACATGATAAAGTTTGATAATATTTTCAGTTACCACTACCGCTAGCACGAGTGTTATAACAACAGGCAGCACGACCGCATCAAGTAAGTAAATATGCTTTATTTTTTGCCATCTATAACTAATAGACATGTGCGTCATGAAAAGCATACACATTTAATTATAATATTCCTGGTACAAGTATCCCCGCAATGATGTTAGTGCTTTGTAACTATCTTTACTTATGTCGTATACAACAGTGCCTGAAACGTTTGTATTTCATAACAGACAATGAAATTTGGTTTGACTGAGTATTTTAATTATTTCGTTGGGTTATGTGTGGGCATTGCTCTATGTTATGTTGTTACTGTTTTCTGTGCTCGGCTGGTTGAGTTGAGTGCCTCCTTCCCTATCCGATTTCATCATATCTTTTTGGACATATTGCCCAATTGGCCGTAGCGTACAAAACAATCGTATCACAGACACGTTTTATGAGGAACAAATTCTTTTAAAATGTTCTCTTTATAATTCAGAAAGACTGATCTACCTGTCAAACATATTACATATTGTTAATTAATGGCGTTAAGGATCTTACAGATTCGGAGAAGTTCCAATATGTCATGTCTAGCGAAAATGTCAAAATAATAAACATGACAGGGAAATTTATACATCAATGTATGCATAGAAGATCAAAATATTTGGAAAATAATGTCTTATAATATGTAAAGTACTGTCATATGATCTTGTTATTCAAACAATCTCGACCTAGTGAATACTCGTCACAAAGTGGAAGAAAACCACCGGAGACCGAAATCGTGTCTAATGATCTTGTCTGTATTATTTGTAATATTACACTTATAAATATGTACAAGATAATCCAATAATAATGATATGCTCTAGTCAATGATAACACACTTGTTTATGGTGTTTATTATAAAAATTTTCAATGTTTTGTTTTATTATTTCCTGATTAGTATCATTTACATGTTTGTATGTTAATTTTGTGCGTGTTTTATTCAAACTTTTGATTTCCTTTATGCAGGAACAGTCTATTTTAATTTGGTTAGAATTACATAGTTCCTGCTTTATGTAAATATCAAAATTGTATACCCGAGAGGGTCCAGAATTTGGAAAATAAACTCTATTCAGACTAATTTTAAAACCAAGACGCACATCTTAATTGTTTTCACAAAGCAGTTTGGTGTATTGGAGCATTGTTCACAGGGGGTTAATCAGGGATTCTAAACAAGTCCTGGGTTAATTGATCGTAGAATATAAAATAGTTCATTGTATACAGGTGTAGAATTGTATGATTTTGTATATATTGCAGGTTTGTCGGATACAGCATATGATGTACAAACTGTCAATGTATGTGGATTGTCAATCAACTGGTGGCTATTTGTACTAATTATATCCATTATATTGTTCCTATTTAACATTCTCCTGACCGTCATACTGTACAAGAAAGCTGTGCGACAAATCAGGCAACAAAGGCATGACAAGATCCACCCAATGAGAATGTTTCACAACACGACTAACTTTTGATGCACGTTACATAGTCGTGCTAATACTACCGGTGCATTTTGTAATTTATTAATAGTCGCTAGTAAAAATTCCTCGTAGATTCTCTGTGCACAAGCTCAAACACCAACTTCGGACGTTCGTCTTTTTGAACATTGAAATTTATAAAATTGCTAAAACGATAAACAAGTTCCAAATGTATTTCTATTGAATGTTATTCTAAACATAATTTGTTGCTCTTGTTTACATCACCGCAAATTGAGCCATGGTAACCATGGTTACCATGGCAACCATGGTATTGTCGATTTTAACAGACTCTTATTTCCTGGCAATTCCATAGAATTACTGATATATTGAAGGCCGTATACAAGTCATGTGATTGCTTGCTAGAAGGTAACACAGTGAATGTACGAGGGTCAGTCAAGAAAAACTGAGAGTTGTTAAATTAAGCCTTCTAAATGTATATACAGTTATATTTTCTATTAATTATTGTCAACTATTATCCATTGCGGATAGTCTGCGGATAGTCTGATGAATTCGGTGATCGGATATAGGCTGATAAATAAAGTTGCCAAGCAACCAAAGAACATCACTAAATGGCATACCAGGTATGCGTTCGCGCCAGCGACTGGGAGACTTATTTTGTTGTCAATTCGAACGTTTATTTCAACTTTATATATAGCGTAATTTAGTACAACTAACAGGTGTATCTTGTAGAATCGTATATATCAAATAATAACGGGCGTTGTTTACAGAATGGTCACTAATGCAGTATTGTCTAGTTGCCTAGCAACTATTTTACCCGTATTTTATCGATTTTCTCGGCGTGTTCTTTGCGTTGCCATGGTATTCTTACCCTAATCACTGAATTCAGAATTTCTGCTCAGGAGGATTATGAATGTATCTAATGGAATACAGTGACCATAATAGAAATAAAAAATATAACTTTGCTTTTGAAAAACATCATGCGTTCTTTTGGTAGGGGTAAAATTGTGATCTCAATACCAACAAATAAAGTGACAATCAATAATTCCATCAAGTATAGTTTCTATGTTGGACGAACAAATCAACCATCATTAAGTATATCTGATAGATCAGTGTTTTACAAAATAAAAAATAAGTTTGAAAATGTTGGATATAACTTTATGTTTCCATAGCAACGCACAATTGTGTTCTACAGACAGCGCGAACGCATGCCTTCGAGTTGTCTTCTTCGGTTGCCTGGTAACAAGAATCAATCTTTCATACCCAAAATTGGTATTCGCCATAACATGGATGAGATACCATATTTCACGATAATGTAAATCCAATATACGAACATTATTCACCAACTCTCAGTTTTTCTTGACTGACCCTCGTAGCTTGATTAAACGACTCCTGGAAACATTTTGTTTTTTATTTGCACAAATAATCCATTTACCGTGTGAAATTTGGTATTTAAAGTTGGTGAGGGTATTTTTTCTACATCCACAGGACTATGAAATTACATCACAAAATACAGAGTTTTGACATCCCAAGTTTTCATCCATGCTTTTTAAAGTGAATTATATATATAGGCCACAATATGTGGATTTTGAAATATAATTTCTTTGACCTGTGCTCTTATTTATTACAACATGGTTTTATTATAATATGCAATGCTTTTATACAATTTTCCTTGTTTAAGCCTTGATCACAGACACACAGTATCATCGATTTAATAAACTTGCATGAAACAATTTTTTTATTCTCTCTTACACGGTTTGAATCATGTTACACTACTTCTCAGTTCCGTCAGAGAATTGTTCTGTTTTCATATGGCTCTGACGGAACTGAAAACTGATGTAACGCACAGACGGAACTCAAATGTCATGTATCCTGAGTTCCGTCAGAGCGTTACGTCGGTTTTCAGTTCCGTCAGAGCCATATGAAAACAGAACAATTCTCTGACGGAACTGAGAAGTAGTGTAACACGATTCATACCGTGTCTTATTGTGGCAAATAAAAGACTGAAACACTTTTTTCACGCAAGTTTATTAAATAGATAAAACCGTGTGCCTGTCACCTTGATAAAAGGATATCAGGCCTAACACATACACCCTCATTACATCATAATGCTCATAAAAAAGCTGGAATTTCCTGAAAACAGATTTGATTCTGCAATATCGAGAATACCAAAACACTTCCCTGTTTACCCATGAATATGTCATGTATGCATATGTTAATTAAAACTTCAGTTATCCAAATGAAGTTCAAATATAAGTTGAACACCTCTAGAAGTTTGATCATGCCAATATTAAGCAGGATTGGTCAATGCAAAGTAATGGTCCGGACAAGCTTCAATTTGCCCTTTGACTTGCAACTGTGACCTTGATCAATGAGATAGGAACCTAGATGTTTGGTATGACTGACCTCATCATGAGTGTAAACATTCATGCCAAGTATAAGCAAGATTGGTCGAAGCATGACAAAGTTATGGTCCACACAAAATCTAGTGGACATACACCTTGAGGCCCACATGGAAGATTGAGGCCCACATGGAATATTGGGTAACCAAATGTGTAGGCTCGTTAAATAGTCTTTACTTACTTACTTGCTTACTTACTATCTAAAGTGGCAACCAAGTCTCCAGTCCCGACATAAACTAGCCAAGTCAATCAGGGGCCATAATTCTGTTTTTAAAAATGTTGGATAGTCTTACATGGCTTTGAGTATTTATGATGGTAAACCAGCATGCAAAGTTTGAAATAATTGCCTTGATGGATTTGAAAATTTTGGACAATCTAACAGACGGATGGACAGGCACAGGAACTATCTAGGGTTTAGATAGTTCCTGGATAGGCAGGACAATCACTATGTGCTCACACATATGTAGATGCCTGGGCATAAAAATCAACAACACATTTTTATTATTGAAAAATATTTAATTTATTGTTTGTGATTTGTCATTATATCTTCATACATAAATAATATAATATAGTCAATAAATATAGTGTAAAAATGTTAAACATATGCATGTAAAATGGTAATAAATACATGAAGTAAATGTTTATATACAAGGATAATAATGGTTGTGGTCCTGATGGATACACTGCTTCTCAATTCCATCAGAAAATTGTATTCTTTGCATATATTGCTCTGACAGAACTGAAACCGATATAATGTATGGATAATCCAGTGTTCCTTTGTTCCGTAAGAGTGAAACATCAGTTTACAGTTCCGTATGAGCCGTATGATAATTACAGCTAGTACATTTCTCATGCAGACAGAACTCAGACGCTCGGCATATCCTGTGGTCCGTCAAAGGGTTACATCAGTTTTCAGTTCCCACAGAGCCATATGGTAATTACAGCTAATATATAAAAAATTCTCCTTCTGACAGAACTCAGATGCTCCGAATATCCTGTGTTCCGTCAGAAGGTTCTAGTTTCAGTCCTGTCAGTGCTGTACTAAAATAGCTAGTACAGTTCTCCATTTGATGGAACTGAGAAGAAGTGTATTGGGGTAATTACTACCATGATAAACAACACTGTACAACAAATGCACCAGTCAATGTTATGCCTGCCTGGGGAATAGCTTTTGGTCTGGTTCCGGTCATTACTACTTGATTACATGTCCCAGCCCCAGGGATTTAGACCGTTAGCATTGTCATCAGGGTGGGGATTTAAATATAAAAAAAGTCTAATTCCCCCTGGGTCGCCCACATCCCCTGGGCGGGCAAAACATTGGCTGGTGCAAAATAATAGACTGGGTATCAGATATAAACACACATTTCAAATAAATTAGAATTCAAGAACATTTTCCATTGGATAACACGAATATACAGTAAAACCTCATTAATTATGCCAACTTCAGGACCCTTGAAGTCATTTTTCACCCTTTGGTTCTTTAATTAACTTTAATAGTCAAAACAACTTATAAAATATTTTGGCAAACAAGCAGGTACAGACGTTTCGAGTGAAACTTACAACATGAAAAAATTAATCCTTTGGGTGTATTTTAATGTAAAGTAAAGTACTAGGTTACATATATAGGTAGTGACTTCAATTATATACAAAATATGAACATGTCAGAAAAGGACCAGCCCCTCTGTAGATTGACCAGGGGTTACATTCAACCCTATAATTTTGGGAAACATAAAATCTACCAAAGGATCAACTAGTCTCATCCCCATCAGTCAGATAAGTCAAATTCCAATTCTGGCACGGTGATTATAAACATTGGAGTACATACTCCATGCTCCAACTCATACTCTGTAACCTGCTTTCCTGTGAATTTGTGAATAAAAGACTTGTTTTTGGAGAATGCTCAATTGTTTGTTGATTTATAAACTTTTTTCTACGATGAAACTAATGCCTGAACCCCCCTCTACAAGTTAAATACAAAACATGATGAGAAATCATCGTATTTTCTTAGTAGCGACCATCTTACAGAGTGGACTCCAACTCTTCAATCAGAAGACAAGTTTCCTAAAGATTCGTGAATTCTGATTGGCTGATCAGTAAAAATCATTCTAGAACTCTGTTTTTATTGGTTCACAGCGGAATTCCATTGGGGGTTCTTCCAGCATGTGTATTCACAAAATGGTTGCTGTGTGATGATTCTGACGCATATAAATGATGAAATTATAGACAGGGGGTCATCTGCTTCTCTGTATAACTGAATTTTAGGGGTATTTTATATTTTTTCCATTAAAATTTGTTTTAAGAGACGTATGCTTAAAATATTTAGGGAAAATCATTTTTTAACTTTTTCAATCATTTGTCAATAATTTTGGACCTGCACGTTTAGCAGAAATATGTCAAACAGGGTTCACGAAACCATAGGAATTCACGAAATTATAGGAAAGAAGGATACTCCAATTGGAGTATTTTTTAGTTTCAAAAACTGCTGTAACTTCTTAATTACTGAATGGAAACATATGAAATGGGGATTCATTTTCTTAGTTAGATCATTTGGTACAAGTTGGGGTTGGTTTTGATGCAAAATTCTAAATCTGTTTTTCAAGTTGGAGCATGGAGTATGGAGTATGGAGTTTGAGTATGAGAAGGGAAAATGTTTATAATCACTGGACCAGGTGTACATTACCCTGGTGAAAGAGAATGACTTTTCTTTGAATTATTTACCATCATAAAAGTATTATCTCTGATTGTCATCATTATGCATTGGGGTCATGGGATTGAATCCCACCCAACCAAACATGGGTTTATATACACTTTTCATAAAATATGGTTAAATTCAGTACAAATGTTAAAAATGTTTTTTGACATTCAGCCCTTAATGAAACCCCTGTTGCTAAAGAATGATCAAGATGATGTAAGATACATGGGTGATGATGCATAATTGGTGATGATCATCATAGCATTATAGGTGATGATGCATTATGGGTAATATTATAGATGGTGATGATGAATTATGGGTAATATTATACAGGTGTATCTGTGAATACAGTCTGTTCCTTCGTTATACTGTAACTAGGGGCGTCCATGCTACCGCTGTCGTACTGTAAAATATAAGAGAATACTGATATTAATACAAGTGTATGCAAGCTGAGTGAAGAACGAAACTGCGTTCAGTAAACGCTTGTGACCTGGTGGAAGCCTC
Organism: Spisula subtruncata; assembly: GCA_963678985.1. Taxonomy (NCBI): domain Eukaryota; kingdom Metazoa; phylum Mollusca; class Bivalvia; order Venerida; family Mactridae; genus Spisula; species Spisula subtruncata. The sequence continues at coordinate 49,259,846 of OY787661.1, read as the reverse complement.
ATCTATAACAACTAGCTAAGTCAACCAGAGGCCATAATTCTGTTGAAATGTTGGATAGTGTTACATGGCTTTGACAATGTATAATGTATTTATGGTGATGACACCTCAAGCATCTTTGAGATACTCCACAATAGCTACAACTACAACCGGGATTACCATTATAGACAATAATACCAGCTGTTAAATTATGCTAATATAAGGTTGAGAGTCGTGTCAGTTTCTCCTAGCTATATCAGCTGTTAAATTATGCTAATATAAGGTTGAGAGTCGTGTCAATTTCTATAAGCTATATCAGCTGTTAAATTATGCTAATATAAGGTTGAAAGTCGTGTCAATTTCTCCAAGCTATATCAGCTGTTAAATTATGTTAATATAAGGTTGGAGTCGTGTCAATTTTTCCAAGCTATATCAGTTGTTTAATTAAGCTAATGTAAGGTTGAGAGTCGTTTCAAATTCCCTGGACAATACTTACACTGCTAACTAATCCACTATCTTGTGTTTTATCCCAGAACGGAAAATCTTCATCATCTTCCTCGATTATATCTTCATCGTCGAAGAATGAGTCCGAGTTCTTATCAATGCTGTCCTGTTTCTTACCACGGCGAGTCTGTACATAGGCAGGGTTGGTAACTCCGTTAGTCACTGATCCAGAATAATACCCGGATTTATCTGGCATGGCGTTGTCCTGATAGAATATAATAAATTATAAATTTTAGATTATTTTCTTGTTTTACTTTATATCAATGATACAGTTATCTGTGAGAATGATATGAGAAATTCTTACATTAATCCAAATGTAAACAAAAAAAGGTTCTAAAAGATGAAAGCCCCCATAATGCAGCCAAATAGTCACTGGCATTGGGTAAAATATGAGATCAAATTAACTTACCATGACCATAATATTTCCATCGTTTGGATCCATCACAAAGGTAAATGGTTGTTTTTGTTGTTGTGCTTGTAGTGGTAGCCGTTCGCGGATATACGGGTTGGATTTCCCACAATTCCTGATACAACAAGCTACAAGGATCAGGATGAGTATGATACCTAACACGGCCATTAACGCTATAAACCAGACCTCCTTGTAGAAGTCTGACGCTGAAGGTAGCGTGTCTGTTGATCCTTTAACAGCTGGAGTCGTACCTACAATAACAGAGATAATCACTAACAAAATCAGACTTAATTGGGAATGTTACTCATATGCATGCTATATTTCAGCAGAAAGCTGATTGGCAAGTAACGCCTTTGCTCGGCAATGAAGGCTTCCCTCGGCATACAAACATTGTCAGGTTTTCTATTCTAGAGAGCTTATGTGTGTACACAAACTTTACTTAAAACTACCTTAAAGGGCAGTAACTCTTGCAAAAAGGCAAAATCATCACCCCCACCTAAAAATCTTGACATTCTGCTCAACTAGGCTAGGTACCAAGTTTTCATTGATATGTAAAGTTTCATTGAAATTGACCAATTGTTTAAGGAGAAATAGTGTGGACAAACTGTACGACATTCATCAAGACTGACATGTATAATTATACACTGTGTCTATCTCTCCCACCATATGTTGGAAAGACAAAATTTATGTTTTTTAACATGAAAATAAGCCAGAATTTGTGATGCAATTAAATTTTGGTAAAATTTAAAAAATAGTTGAAAAGTTAAGAAATTTTACAAAAGAAATGTGCTAAGTTTATTACCGATATTATTAGTTGAACGAGGATCAAATACAATAGCTGGAGTTTCTACTTCACCAACATCAGTCACACAACGAATCTTGAACATAAGGACTGAAATATAGAAAACAAGAACATCATGAGTATTAATGGATTTACTAGTAACTTACTTTACGCCTGCTTGTATTTGCGATGCTATTATTTTGTGGTACATGTACTGTATTATTTATGCATCGAGTTCCTCGCCAATTAATAAAATTAAATCCAAACATAAGTACTTTAACATGATGTAAAATATACCCTGGAAACTTCAATACATAAATCCATGAAATAATGAAAATTTACCCCAACGAAAAAATCATTTAATTTCGATGGGACAGAATTCATGGTTTTGGTGAAAAAGATCATTTATGTAGGACCTTAATTCGTGAATTTTGTATTTCAGGTAATAAATATAAGGGCAAAAAATTGATGGGATTTAATTTCCTGGATAAAGGTGAACAACGAAATTCACAAAATTTAATCCCCAACAATAATTAATAATTTTACAATAAATAGAAGTACTTACTAGCATCAGGTAATGGTCTTTGTAGACTTTGTACACTGGATACACCACTATAGACTGTGTTACCATCATTCATGATTATCTGATACTCTGATAGACGAGCATTCAGTATAAATGACCCGGACCAGTCTACTACAGCTAGAGAATTATTCTTCTGTAAGGTGGGATACTTTAGGTATACAGGAGCTGAAATACAAGAACAAAACAGCATGTGGTTGGTGGTAGTCCGGTGTATAGGATTTAATAACTAATGGGAGAAACTTGTGTAAGCAGCCGGCTTGCTCAGTCGTCTGAGCTTTCGTCTAGTGTAAGAAAAGGGGCCCGGGTTCGAGCCCCAATCTGGTTGCACATTTTTCTCACCCTGTTACACTGTTATTTGCGTTCATCTGAGATTTGCAATTTGCACTCAGTTTTATCCCTGCCTAATTGGCTAAAGACATCTGGCATTGAGCTAAGAGACAGAAAATTTTACAATGCAAGTAATCCAGGCATGCTGGCCTAGTTTTTCCTGAATATACTTCTTTTTAATGTACCCTGTGTATGGTACCAATTCAAATGAGACTATCTCTGGGTTTCCAACAAGTTGATCTCTGTACGGTTGAAAAAACTGAAAAGGGTTTCTTAAATTTCCCTGCACCAGCTGAAATTTGAACGAGGGACCTCAAGAGCATTTTAAAAATGCCTTGGCCACCGTTCCAACTACTGGTATACCGTATTGTATAAACTTGCAATACAACAACAATCACAAAACATGCTTCTAAAGGGAGGTAACTATAAAAATATTTCAATATTCTGAAAAGTGAACTTTTAGAATATAAAACTTGTACCATGCACAAACCTTTCGTTGTTGTTTCCACTCGGACCCAAACAGGAAAGTCCAGCTTTCCTGCATCATTCACAGACACCACTTGAAAGTCATAAGCTGTGTATGGTTGAAGACCAGTAATAACTTTCTCTATAAATTTTCCAGTATAAGCTACAATGGGATCACCAATGGTACATGTCTGCTTAAATGGCTGATCAGTAGGTGGACATGCTTCTCTTTGGTGTAGAATAAACCTGTGAAAACAATTCAAAATGGTATCAAATTATCAATACAATTCAGTGTTATTCATAGAATTTTGAAAAAGAAGCTCAAAATCTTTTATTAATAATCAACCCATCAATTTATAATAATCTAGTTGATGGATATCTGTCCTGTGTAAGAAAGAAGAATGCAATTTAAAGAAATTTTACCAAAATCAGATAGGCCCAGATAAAAAAATACTTTGTATACTATGCTTTGAGGTGTAAAAAAGCCATTTTAAGTCAGAACTTTAAAATATAAATTTAAAAGTTTTACCTTCGAATAATTCCATTAGGATTAGAAGGATGTTCCCAAGTTAGCTTCACGGCAGTACTGTTCACATCTAGCACTCTGACTGGTTCCTGACCGAACGGTTTAGCTGAACCAGTCTGTATAATGATATGTGGACTGGTTGTACATCCACCTGCTGTACATGCCTGTACCTTCACTGCGTAGTAATTGAATGGTTTCAATGGCACACTCTCACCCACCGTCTGCTCCAAGTTTTTACCGGTACTTGACTGAATATATAAAAGGAAAAATAAATAGGGGAAACAAAATGACCATTGTTATTCAATACAAACATTCCATTCTACTCAGCTCTTGACTATGTACCAATAGGTCCCTGGTTAGACTCACAGCCAAGGCATTTGGTTAGTTCAGTGTTGTACATCCAACTACAGCTGAACTGGTTTATAACTGATGGTAGAATCGCATGTATCAGTTCTATAATACACCAGCCATATTAAGAGCCAAGAAGTTTATTCTGAAAGATCTAAATTATCCCACCCTGATTCCTTGTAAAATACAGCTGTCTCTTCCTGTTTGCAAATCTGGCAGGGAAAAAAACATGCAACCATTCACTTAAGATTGACTCAGTTGATTGCCAACCAACAAATACGAAGAACAAACATATTACTTACCACAGTATCGTTGACTATAACATTGTAATATCTAACAACACCATTGGGTGTTTCTGGTGGTGTTATCAGGACAGACACTGTAGTTGATGTCGTTCCCTGAAATCACAAACAACAATACAATGGATGTTGGTATTAACTTTTTGCGCATACACTTTGCGACTTGCCTGTAGGAGGTCATGATTACAAATTACAATTAAGCATGTAAAAAGCAACAGAAGGCTGTACAATGCTATAGTACACCCAGGATATCAAAAGGTGGAAAAAATTGGAATAGGCCACACAAGTGGAAAAATCAAGCATGCACCATTTATCAGTGTTAGTTTAGTATATAATTCACTGTATGTGTTTATCTAAGTAACCAATTTTGCATTACAATATCCTGGGCACACTATAAGCATTTTTCATTGTTATTGTGGTTTACACATTAACGGCGACAGTGCTTACAATTTGCTGCATGTGGTTAACTTAGGATTCTCTACCTCTATAGCCTTGATAGAGGCATATCCTTCAAATATGATATCAATGAAAACATGTTTAATAAAGAGTCAAGTAAAAAATACAATCAAATACACAAAACAGCGACAATGTGGTATCCTCACAATACTGACCTGTATAGAAGGTGCTTGGATACTATCAGGTGGCGCCTCTTTGGTTTCGATAGATTTCCATAAACTGTTGACTTTACCAACATTATTAACAGCAGTGACCATATATTCATACTTGGAGTAAGGTAGTAGGTTAGCATCTCTGTCAGTGTAAGACTGTGCACTTCCGTTATATACCATCTTAGTTAGACCGTACGATATTCCTAAAATACAAATCAATAAGATAATTTTTTACGTAACGAATGTCTCCACTAATAGGTCAAAATCAGGAAAAAAATCAACGTAAGTTCTGATACCTTGTACAACTAAAATTAGTACCAAATATTTATGACATTGTGAGGTTTCATTGAAGTCCAATGAGTAAGGAGAACCAGCACAAACAAACTTTGAGACAGACCTCCAACAGAACATTAGAGTCAATCTGTTTCCCCAGTTAAGATTGAATGGTAGACATAATGAGGTCAAGTATTATTATTATTGGCTATCCTTCAAATTGTTAGAGTTATAATATACAGCATAGATTTTTAATTTAAAGTAAAAGTTGAAGTTCTACTTATTAGATGCTTTATAAAAATGGACCTGGAAAAATTAGAAATGCTTATGCTAGTGTACTGACCTGTTGGTAATTCAATGACTAGTCTGCGATAAACTTCATATCCACGAACCAGTCCATTAGGTTTCTGTGGTGGTTCCCAGTCGATCATTACACCGGCGTGAGCACCATCTTGATCAGCCAGAGCCAGTAGGTTTGGTGGGGTCTGTTCCTCTGGACGGGACGACAGAGTTCTTCCAACTGCCGCTGTGCTCAAACTACAGCCCCGTTCTGTACATGCCTGGACCCGGAAAGTGTATTCAGTCCAGAACTGAAGTCCCGGAACAATATAGTTCATTTGAGTCGGCCCGCCAGAATACACAATATCACCATCTCGGTATACCGTGTAGTTCTTTATTACACCGTTAGGACTTGATGGAATATTCCAGCTTACTTGAATTGAAGTAGCAGACACAGCCATAAGTTTGGGTGGATCAAGCCCACTCGGGGACGATGCCCACGTCCTTGCGACAGTTACAGGACTCTCAACATTTCCTTTCCGGTTCCTAGCAACCACAACGTATGAATATTCAGACCCTGGGCTCAAGTTGTAGTCTGTGTACGTGGTTCTCAAGGTCCCGGATACACTGATACTTTCAGTATAAATCAATCTACCGTCACGTCTGACGTCATAAGATGTGATCACACCGTTTGGATTTTCTGGTTCCTTCCAAGAAATTTCTATCGATGTTGAACTCATTACTCTCAGAATAGGAGGTGACATATTGTTAGGAACATCGTCGTCAGGACGACCAGTGACCTCACCGCTATCCGTACATCCACCCAGAGTGCAAGCAGTCAATTTGAATGTGTAATCTGTAAACGCCACTAGATTGATAGCCACATACTGAAATGCCATCCCTTCATACACGACTACACTATTCATACGTAACTGATAGGCGCTTATCTCCCCTGTTGTAATCTGTGGACGTTTCCATGTTACTCGTATAGCCGACGAATTCAAGGCAAACAAGGTGGGTGGGGAAACGACGAGAGGTGCCGACTCTTTAGTTCTAATCACAGTTGGTTGACTGGTGGTACATCCACCGCCGGAACAAGCCGTTATTGTGTAGATGTAGTAAGTAAATGCTGTCAATCCGGTGTCGATATATGTCTTTTCATCAATTGCAGAAAAGCTTAAAGGGACAGTATCATTACGATGGAGCTGGTAACTTTGGATTATACCATTCGGCTCAAATGGTGTTTTCCATGTGATTTGTAAAGTGTCTGTCTCATCAGGAACAAATTTAACCAATGGTGGCTGAACTCCCTCTGGCGGTGCCTGCTTAGTGAACACGGACTGCCATGTACTCATAGTGCTACCCTTGGAGTTACTAGCTTGAATACCGTATTGATACTCTGTAAATGGTTGAAGGTTGGTATCAGTAAAGGTGAATGAGTCGCCATCTGTGAAGGTCGTCCTATGAACAACAACTGGTCCGCTTAGTGACCTCTTCTGAATCCTGCTATTTGTACGTCTGAACACTTCATACATAGTTATCTTCCCATTTTGACTTGATGGAGGTGTCCATGTTAGTGTGACAGAATGGTGAGTTACCTCCCCTATTATAGGGGTACCTTGCCCCTCGGGTATGGTTTCCGACGTATAGAACGACTGTGTAAAACTTTTGGTACAACCAGCAGATGTACACGCCTCAAGCTGAACAAAGTACTGCTGGAATGGTTCAAGTCTTCTCAATTCAAATTCTCGGTTCAAGCCTTGAAACGCGGCCACCGAGGATCCTTCTTCATATATTCTATATGTCGTAATGATTCCATTCGGGCTGACAGGGGTACCCCAACGTAAGATAGCAGCAACACCGGAGAACATCCTTTCTATATCAAACAATCCTAGACCAGAAGGTGATGACTCACTGGTTTTGAACGTTGACCATGTACTGGATATGTTTCCAGCAGAATTAAATGCAACAATCTTTAACTGATATTCAGAGAATGGTTTTAGTCCACTAACACTTGTCTGAATGGTTGATCCATTGACTCTGATTGTCTTCAAACTATCTGGCACAGTAGGATCGCTTATAGTCATTTTATAGTTTATCTCATACAAGTCTATGATGCCGTTTGGTTTGACAGGATGCACCCATTTGATGTCAACAGAAAAAGGACCTCGTACTATGACTACAGGTTGCGGGAGACCTTCAGGCGGGGCAGCGTGTGTACGAATCACTGTCCAGGGACTTGATACATCACCTTCAGAGTTTCCTGCCACAACCTTATATTCATACTCAGTGAAAGCATTCAGTTCCGACCCGGCATGGCGGATATGGTAAGTGACGTTACTAACTCGGTTGATTAGTAACTGTACAGTATCCATGGCAACTCTGTAGTAAACAAGATATTGTGTTATGATACCATTAGGTAATTCTGGTGGCTTCCAGTAGATGTCAACAATATTTGGTCCAGACGACACGGCTGTTGGAGCCTGCAGAGCCGAGGGAGCAGATTCGTACGTTTTTACGACAACAGCAGGACCAGTACCACAGCCGTTTGGCACGCCTTGTAAACAAGCTTGGATACGGACTTCGTACTCAGTAAATGGCATCAGTCTGGTGATGTTAACAGCAGTATTTAAACCAACCCCTCTATCTACTGCAAACTGTCGTCCGGCGTTCAGCAACACTCGGTACTGATCAATCACCCCATCTTCCGGCGGTATCGCCGACCATTCAACATATATCTGTGTGGCACTGAGAACTGTAACGTTATCAGGCTGTGGTATATTGGCGGGAGTGTTGTCAGGCATAATGACCGTAGTCGCCTTACTACTAGTGTTCCCTGCAAGGGTTCCTACGGTCACAAAGTACATATACGTATTGCCAGGAATCAGGCTGTAGTCTGTGGCGTGAAAACTTTCTCCGAGAAATACTCGTATTTCATTATTTCTCTCTGATCTCAGTAAGGCGTACATGATAATGTTACCGTTAGGTTGGGTAGGTGGCGCCCAGTAGATATCAACTGATGTAGCACTTCTCACTATCACCTCCGGGGCAAATACACCTAAAATAGACAGAAAATAGGTTTTGACACAAAAACATGTGTCTCACACAAAAAATTTGGCTCAACTACTTAAGCTTGTGACCATGGTATCATAAGTAATTTCATTGAAATCTGAAGAGTTGTTTAAAGGAGAATAAAGGCATCTCAATGTTTGTGACATCAATTCAGACAGACATGCACCACAAAGTCATTCATTATGTCTCCCTCACTGAGACATAAAAAAAACTATAAATTTCATCATACATGTATTCACATTATCTTTTTTGAGAAATTTTGATATCATACTTTTTTCTAGGAGAGTTTCTCATGTAAAGAAAGCATCTTTACACGGATTATTTTGAATTTTGCAAGCTCAGTTCATATTTACACAGATTGAAATGAATTTGCAAGCTCAGTTCATAAATAGTAGTGAAAACCATTGCAAACACAACAGACAGTAACCACCTTCCAAATAGGCGAGTCAATATGACAGTATATTTACCTCCTGGCGCCGCTTCTGGCATCAATGTAGTCACCATGGAACTGTTGGTACAGGCAACCTCCGTACAGGCTGACACTGAGACATTATACTGTGTGTAGGGTAATAGATCTGTAAATATAACAAGAAACTGTTTATACGTGGGTGAATCAAAAAGTTCGTAGAAAAATATCATAACTTCCAAACCGAAGTTTCAATTGCTTTCAAATTTTAATATAATGTGATCATAAGTATAACAAAACAATTTGTCAAATTTCATTGAATTAGTCAAAACTACATGCTGTAACAGCATACCGGAGCACGTCAACGTCATTTGATGAACGACGTCAAACTATCGCCATGTTTGTCAATACTTACGTTAACGTTATGACTTATTTTCGCTTCTAGAGGGACTAATATGTAGGTATTTTTGAATAACCATCGTGATAATAGTTTCTGCACTTTAAATTGTTTCTTTAATATCGTGTACACTGTCCTGTAAGATTAATCTAAGTGTTTTGCTATATCCCTTATTATATAGCGCTGGTCCTCTTTGACGACGTTGCGTTCCAACGTCACCAATATCGGGTGTATTGTATTCGGTTGTCAACTTCTGATATCCTACACGAAATCACTAATTCCACTTATAAATCGATGTCTATTTATTTCAGATTATATACCTGCACGTTTCAAACCATATATTGTCTCTGATGCCGTACGTATATTCCAGTTTCACGCATATTTTGATAGCAGTCCGCAGTTCCGTCAATTACGGTAGACCCGTTTTACGCGGTTATTTCTATATAGTGCGATTACGTAAATGTCGATTAAAACATTGTTTATCGGAGATGACGTATGAAATTTTAACAGACTTTATAAATTATATCATGCAATCAGGCATAACATTTTGACGGATTTTGGAGGTCCTACAATTGAGATATTTAAGAAAATTGAATAAAATATGTTTCAAATTATCAGTGTGCTCCGGTATACGTAATCTCCCTTATTTAAGATATAAATATTATTAAAATGGTTATCATCAGGTCGCTATGCTTCGTTTTTATAAAGAAAATACCAATATATTAATTCAGCATAAATATGACGACAATAACTCTGAAAACAAAAAAGTTAGGACAAAATTCTACGAACTTTTTGATTCACCCACGTATCAATATGTATATTAACTCTTGAATAATCAGCATAATTTAACAGTTTATTATTTTATGAATTCAGCTTTCTGGGAGTACGACAAACGTGCATTGAACGTTCTATACAACATTGAGTAAAGGACCGACAACAAATTATTTCCTTGTGTAGTAAAACATTGGTAGAGCAAAACCCTTTAGGAGCTGCAAACATTAGTCACTGCTTAGAGATTGTTGATCTACAGAGGGTAAATATATGGGAAATATCAGCTTTGGGACAGACCTTTTACTTGGTATTGTGTGAGGCCGAATTTCGGCCTCAAATTCCATTCCCAATTGGTGAAAAAAAATCCCAATTGAATTTTTTTTTTTTTTTTTTTTTTTTTTTTACTCCAGAGCGAAAAATGTTTATTACTAAATATAACACGGTATAACTAATATCTAAATTATTTTGGATTTACCGTTGTAGCCTATTGGACAGTATATCGAGTTTCTTTGGTCACAGTATGGTCTGTACTATGCATTGACTGCTCCGGTTCAGTACGGAACGGTACAGCGTCTAACCATCCTCCAATAAAAATGGATATATATCCATGGTTTTAAGATATTTTAAAAGGAAAAAAATCCCAATTTTGCCATTTAACCGCTTATTTTTTTCCCAATTTGTAAGAATCTGCGACGCAAAATTCCCAAAATGGGCAGAGGCCTTTTTACCAAAAAGGCCAGAAAAAGGTCTGTGGGAAATTCTAAAGGTGTCCTTATAAAGAGGTTGTTGCAGTACAAAAGGCCGCTCTACAGAGGTTTAACTGTATGTTGTAAAGACCTGATTTACTCCCCCGTATAGTCAGGTTAATGGACTATGGTTTTGACTATTTTGAGGAGAATGTAATATAGGGGTTTCCAATATTGCCTGGTGAAATATTTCAGGGGGTTTGGCAAGGCACATTACGTCAAAATTTTTGTTGAATGCACTTGCTAAGAAGACAGAATCATCAATATTTACATGTTATTGGGGATAACAATCAATGACATTTCACGTAACAAAATGATTGTTTGGCCAGACTTACCTCCAATGATGTACGACAGGTCAGTTGTGTTATACAATTCATCATGATGTCCACCAACAAAACGTAACCTGTACTCCTTGATGATACCATTAGGGAGATCAGGGACCTTCCAGGTGACTTGTATACTGGTAGAATTCCTCACCAACACAAATGGGGCATGGACCCCTTCTGGGGCAGCTTGAGCTGTTGCTACCGTTATCTGATGTAAAAGAATACAAAAATCAATAGATATATGTCTAATACTTAAACATGTGTTCCCATACTCCCATAGAGCATGCCCTAACGTTTCCCAGGACAAAGGGCAGATTTCACTCACTTTTAAAATCAATCAGGTACAAAGGCATGTTTTGATTTAAATGGTTTTTGGGCAAATTAAAACAATAAAAGGAAAATGAAAGAACAGATTAAGGCCTATTGAGGATGCAAAGCTAAAACAAGAGATGTTTGTTAAATATGTATGCCCCCATAGCAGCCCAATAGTAAAAAATTGTAAAGGTCACAGTGACCTTTGACCTACTGACCTCAAAATCAATACGGGTAATTAACTGTTGCTGACCAACATCTATAAAAAGTTAAAAGATCCTAGGGCAAAGCGCCCTTGAGTTATTGAACAGAGACCATTTGGTCCATGCCAGGCATAATAATTTAGAATTGTCAAGCAATGCATTGTTCAACCATATTGTGTAACTTGGGTTTCATTTTTTATTAAAACCAATTTTAGCAGAGTTACAAGACCTGTTAGAAAATATACATGTAGAACTTACAGAAGGGCTATTGATACATCCAGCCACTGTACATGCTGTTAGAATATAGGTGTATGATCTATACGGTAGTATGGTTGTGTCATCTGTGTGTCGATGTGCTAGTCCACGATATAACTCTATACCATCACGTATCAATATGTACCTCAATATCTCACCTACAAATAATATATATAACAATATATAGTACAGAGATATTATCTTGATCCCTACCTTTATACAAGAATATATTTTAACAACGTTTTTGCTTTGAATATATCAACTTCCACAAGCAAGTTGTGCAGTATCAGTCCCTTAGATTCATATTTGTATTTGATGGTTCTACTAGATAAGGAAACATTATATTCCCTAGGATTAATCAAATAATGAAAACCAGAATTATACTACCTTAGAGTGTCTTCTGCCATCTTTTCTAATTTTGAATTTATAATTCACCTCACAAAATTGTTTAACAACAATCCAAGAAATTTAATGCCTATCAAAAGTAAGCAATTTTACAGAAGATCAATTTTTAAATGATTTCTCTTGAGTGAAAACTTTTCATTATCAAGATCTTACCATTAGGTTTATCCGGTGTCCCCCATTTCAAGAATATCATGTAGAGTTGTTTAGGGTCCAGGGTAGCAATAGGGGCCCTTAATCCCTCGGGTCTGGCTTGTAATGTCTTTATTTCTGTATATTCACTCTGTGTTGTACCTGCACTGTTTGTTACAGTGACTGAGTATTCGTACATGGAGAACGGCTGTAGGGCATTATCTAGAATAATGACGAATATAAATGACAATAAGATAATTACTTCATCAAAACAAAGGTATAAATTTCCTGACAATTTGCTTCACTACCAAGTAATCGTATGAAGTATCATTGAAATCCGACAATTCAGGTCTAGGGGTAAATAAGCACCCACCCAACTTTGAGCAACATCATCATTTTGCTCCATAGGTAACTATTTAATATAAACTTTACCTCTCCAGAGCAACAACCTCTTTACAACACCTCCAGAGCTATGACCTTTATATAACAACCACAGTTGCCCAAAGGTTGTTGCTCTATGACAGTTTGTCCTATTTGAGAGTCTCAATACTTGATTGATGAACTCACCCAGGAAATCTGTGTCCATTCCAGAATAGATCTTCTCCTGACTGACCACACAATCATCCGACGGATCCGGTGGAGCGGGTGTCGGAGTCTGATCCACGTAACCACGCACTGATCCACACATGTATGTATACGGATCAAAGTCACACACATCACAGAATGCTGTATCTTTCTGACTACGTGAACATACGATACCCGATCCACAACCTGGGAATTATCAAATATGATAATATTAGAAAGGTTTTTAACACAATAAATTTCTGTCTCCCCTCAAAGGGTCATAACCCCGACAAAAAACATCCAATCTCCAATGAACATAATTCCAGTTTTCAATAAAAAAAAACCTTCAAAATAAATTTCAACGGTAAATTATAATCAAATGGTGAAATGGAACTTGAAAACATTTGCCAGACAACAAAGATATGGTATCTCTCCTCTGGCAAAATGTCCATCCATTTCTGGCAATATGCATACACGTAACTAGACTTGGTATAGCTTGCCCACATTGACATGAGTCTGACCTATTGATTAGCATAATTTAACAGTCGATATATTATCTACATTTATAACACCAATTGTATGTTTTCATAATTGGGGAGTATCACGGAGACGCTCGACTTGTAATACAAACACAAATCTGACATACTGATATTGCACGATTTGCTTGCAGAAATTAATATATTCAACGCAAGAACCTAGTAATATATTCTTGCATAAAGGTCAGGCTCATGTCAAAATAACCAAGCTATACCACTTACTCATGCGAAGTTTCATTGAAATCTGACATATGGTTAAGAAGAAAATACACAGCCAAACTTAGTGACATCCTTCAGACATCCTGCAAACAATCTCCCCAACTTTATGTTGAGCACATAAAAATCTTCACATTGCCTCAATTTCGCAAACCAATTTGTTACGCACAGCCAAACTAAATGTGGGGCACAAAAATAATTTGAAAATCCATGTAACAGTGTGCTTACCTGAGAGTTGATGTGATTGGTCAGCACAATACTGTGACATAGGATTATAACCAATGAAATTACAGCAACTTAGACCATTAGATATCACCTCCATTCCACAGCATTTCTCATTGGCTGAAATTTTCTCCTCAGCACTCGAGTACTCATGTACCTAAACAACAATTTAAAATATGTTAAGTCCCTTACACAGTCAACAATTTTTTTTAAGAATTTGAAAGTTACTACATGTAACAGCATGTAACAGTTAAAAAAAAAAAAAGTTAAGTTACCAATTTTCTAGGGCTCTTTTCAGCTGTTAGGCCGCTCAAGCACCCTTTGACATTTTAACTCCCCTGGTCATTGAGCTACATATGGAAACCTACACTCTCCTGTGGTGTGGCAGCCAACATCGATCTGCGGCGCCCAGGAATAGACACTGCCCTCACAGGTACCATTTTACACCATGGTGGAGTGGAGCTGTGGGTCTTGCTCAGAGATTTTGACCAGTGGTCCAGAGGGGATCGAACGCGGGACATCTCTATCCCGAAGCGCGCACCCTATCTCTAGGCCACCGCTCCCCACAGTTATTTTTTTAATTTAACATGAGAATCAATGAATACCATATTTTTCCAAGTGTAACAGCCTTTACGTTATCAGACATAGATTGAAAGTAAGAAATGAATGACGCATCCTTTACAAACTTGTTTTCAAGTTATAATTTAAAAGTTTCAATGCAAGCATGCAGTGGTTTATTAAGCTTGAAGTGAGCTTGCAACTGTCAGTTTGCAACTCCCTATTGACGGCTAATTAGCGAGCAAAGTGTGCCTCTTTAAAATGCCAGCTTGCCCATTTAGCTATAGTTTTGCAATCTTCACTATTGCTTGATGCGTTCTTGGCACACACTTGCATTTTGGTTTGGGTAATTTCCAGGTTAATATAACTTTTTTTTTTTTTAAAATGCCGAACATTGCCTTTATTTGCCAGTCAGCTTTCTGCTGCATATGGCTGGCATATATGTGCCTCCAATCGGATTTGAACCCGAGTCGTAGGATTAGACAGCGAGTGCGTTAACCACTGAGCTACGGGGAGCACCGGTTTATATAACAGACTGACCTTGACATGTTGTGTATCACTGGTACAGCATATTGACCTATCATCCTGGACATACTGTTGTCCGCAACATGACATTCCGTGTCTGTATGTATAAGCATGTCCTATAACATCCCCACCACAACATACCATAGTATCAGTCACCATCTCACCACCACAACACTGACGATTATGTCTCTCATATAACTTGCCTAAAATATTAACATCTCAACATAAAACATCAAGTTCCAGTAAAAGTAAAGAATATTCTATTACTCGAGATGTTAGTATAACATCATTATATGTCCCAACAGATTCCTATGAAATTTTCTCAAGGAATGAATTTTTGATGAATTTGCCTATTTTCAAAATGTTTGAGAAAATTCATGCTTGTGAGCTTAATCAATTGCAGAAAAATGCAGTAAGTAGTTTTGTCTGAAATTTAATAATTGCAGTCATTTAACTTTGTGAACATAACGAATTTGCAGATTTGACATCAAGAAAAGTATCTAATTTTACAATAACATTCAAAATTGTTGACAATAGACAATTTTTTGCTTACAGAAAATCTTTGTGCTCCGGTGAGCTAAAGAAGTTAACAATACATGATCATTGCTATCCCATGATACCTCATTGTAAATTGTAGGTAACTTACCTGCACAACAAACTTGGGAACCATCAGTAAAATATGGAACTGTAAAACAACACTGGTCCCCAGCACCTACAGCAACACTTACCTGCGCAACACACCTGGGAACCATCAGTAAAATATGGAACTGTAAAACAACACTGGTCCCTAGCACCTATAGCAACACTTACCTGCACAACAAACTTGGGAACCATCAGTAAAATATGGAACAGTAGAACAACACTGGTCCCCAGCACCTATAGAAACACGATCTTCCTGGTGATCCGGGCAACATATAGCACCTGCTGGTACAAACGCATACCTACAAGTACATAAACATGGTTACACTACATGTCTTGTCATCCTGATTTAACTCCAAGACTAACCAACTTATTTGACCAACGAAATGATAGTAAATACATTCATACTCACATTTTCTCTAAAGCTTTGGGACCATAAAAACAAGAAATGTTTGTAACATATGTATGCCCCCCCCATGGTGACCCAATAGTCGAAAAGTATACTAGAAGGTAACAGTGATCAAATTTGATCCTAAAAATAATTTCCCATTTTTGGTAACTTTTAGCAATTACAACTTATAGCCATGTAGAGAATACCTAGTCTACTTCAAGTTAACATGTTCAAAATATTCAGAACATCATTTTTCTGTTGCAAACGATAATTATTGTACTTGAGACTGAAACTGATCCTGAAAAATGAGGATCAACTTTTAAAATGATGATGAAGTAAGTATTTTTATAACTAACAATAAAAGAATTATTTCAATGTGTTTGAAATTGAAGGATATGTTTTATATAAACACATGTATAAAAATATCAAGCTTAACCTTCACATATCTACTAGGTTTCAAATGATACATATTTGATCTTGATCCTGATTTTGAAAACTGATCCTTTGTGAACTTGGGACTTGGTCATCTATTGCTGTGCCAAACCCCCATGTACAGTTTGCAGATCCTATGGCAAAGCATTTTTGAGTTATTTAAGGGAAACCATTTGGTCAACATTTGCGAAGCAATGTAGGCAGACTGATTAAATGACTTACCGATCATTACAACATTGATAGTTGTCTCTATATGTATGGAATATTCCTCCACAGCAGACGTCATTCTGTCCTGTCATCTTGGCGTAATGTTGTCCACAACACTCAAACCCATCTTGTGTATCATGTAATGCACCATCACAACATATCTGTAACACATATATATATCGTATACAACATGCAATGGAAGACGTTCTGCCGGGTACTTCCATTTCTGTCTCAGTCCCTCTGAACAGTTACATATCAGGAAAATTCATGATGACTCGCATTATACAAAATTAAATTAAACAAGAGATGTTTGCATACATGGCCTCATGGCTGCAACATATTCGAAAATTGTTAGGGTCACAGTGACCTTGACCTTTGACATGTTGAACTCAAAATCACTAGGTCGGCTGGGATACAGGGGGAATTAGATAACCTTATTGACTTGGAGTCCCGGGGATTAGACTTCAAACGGATTCCAAGACCCGGGAATTACTACATGATTAAATGTACCATCCCTGAGAATTAAAACAGTAAGCATTGTCTCCATAGTAGGGATTTAAACATAAAAATCGAAAGTGTCTAATTCCCCCTGGCACACAACTTGACAAATCAATGTCTATCACTGCCTTGATGAATGGTCAACTGATGATTATACCAAAGCATAGATCACCCCCACCTTATTGTTTGTAGAAGGTGTTTTGCAAATACTTCCAGGCTTATTGTTTTGACCATGTGATTATTTATAATGTTAAGATGGATTTGAAGGTATTAATTGCTTGAAGACTGGCTCAATGTCTACTGATTTTGTTATGTATGTAGTTTTGACCAAGTACAGTTATATGTAACAAAGACCAAGATGCTCTATTTATGCCCTGTTAGAGATGTATAAGACAGGAGACATAAAATTATTTCACCAACTTTTGATCCAGAATAGCATGTAGATCCACACAGGTTCTGTAGTATTCCACACTGCACATAGGTACACTTCATCAGTTCAGGACTCATTGTAACAACAGGGCTGAATAAGAAAAACAATACAAAATTATTCTTAATTTGTAATCATTAAATTTTTTATCATAGTAGGAGATGGTTCTTACAAATTTTGACAGTATAGTTAACTTTGCTTAATGTATGATCTTTAAAACAGTGACTCTGAAATAATTCAAAAGTATATTATGAAGTAAACTTTTGGAGAAAAATTGACGTTGTTGCAAAATTTTCATGGAATGAGACGAGCTGCTGTGACCAGGATCCCATAATTACAAATCAGCACAGGACTGTGTACACAGCTCAAAGTTACCATTCTTTTAGCAAACTACCACTGACTAGTTTGAGTGTATAGAACATATCATACACTGTAAATTCATTAATTTTCTTGGGGGATTAACTTTTGTGAATTTCATGGTTCATCTTCAACCACAAAATTTAATCCCTTTGAAATTTTTTTTGACCCTTGTACTTATTACCTGAAAGGCAAAATCCATGAATTAAAGTCCCATCAAAGTTTTTGACCAAAACCAAGAAATTGCGTCCCATCAAAATTAAATGATTTTACAGTAACTCACATTTCTGAACATTGTTGAATAGTTCTCCTCCATAGGTCGTATCTGAGTATGATACCGTTAGGCTGTAACGGGGCTTGCCACATAATGCTGATCTCATACGGACTGAGAGGTATGACCCGAGGTGAAGCCAGGGATTGTGCCAGAGCTTCTAGCGTGGAACCCAGTACAACATCACTCTTAACACAATCAAATACTGTACAAACTTCAACCTGCAACAAGAAATTATCATAAAACATGAATGGAACCAGAAAATGTTCATTAGAATCTTCCCTTTCTAACATTATATTATCATGATTTTCATAACTTTGCTACATTAAGCGCAATTTCCCAGCAAATGACTCATTGGATAAACAGAGCTTTTCGAAGCTTTGGTAAAATAAACTAGAAGGTCTTATAACAGAAATTTACGGGTAAACGTGCATCCCCTATTTGGTGGGGTTACACTAACTTCCATTATGAAGATGTCACTGACAGATCATTCAGGGAGTTCATCCAATGTTGAGGTAATACATTCTCGTTCAACAAGTGTATATTTTCGTACAAAACATAGTCTGGGGTCTTGAATGACCACTGATCTATGAGGTTTAGATAATAAGGTTGCCATGGAAGATGGAATGGAATGTTCGTCCTGATAAGTTAATGCCAACCTTGGCTAATTCCTCGGCTGACATCATTTGTCTCAGCTGATCTACCAATCTATCAACCTTGGGAGTGCACGCTTTGGGATCGAGAGGTCCCAGGTTCAACCCTCATCTGGACCACTGGTCAATTTCTCTGAGGAAGACCCACATGCTCCACTCCACCAAGGTGTAAATTGGTACCTGTGAGGACAGTGTCTATTCGTGGGCGCCGCAGATCAATGTTGGCTGCCACACCCACAGGAGAGAAATAGTCTCCCAAGGGAGACTAAAATATAGGTTTAAGTCGGAAGCCCAATGACCAGGGGAAGTTATGTCAAAGGGTGGTTGAGCGGCTGAACAGCTAAAATCGGTAACTTTTTTATACGATGTGATATTTATATACTGGAATATAACTGAATGTTCATTAAAACCTACCTGTATTTCATAAACTGTGTAAGGTTGAAAGTCCGTGAGTACATATGATCCTGGTAGAACTAGACCAGTTTTGATAGATTCACCATTGATGACTACATTATATCCTGTGATCTGTCCATTAGGTTCCAGCGGGGCCATCCATGATACACGTATAGCAGTTTCACTGACAATACTCAATGTTGGCGTGTCCACACCTTCAGGGGCTGCAAACAGGATTGCAATTTGTAAGCAAGCAAGTAAACTGCAAACAGGGATCAGATCATTATACACAAACATTTGGCAAATATACCCCCCTTGCAAAGGGGCATAGTTCTGTAGGAGTTGTGTCAAAAAGAATATGTCTGCATAGTAATACAGACAGATGGATGGCAAGACTATATACAGGATATCAATATAAAATTATTAACACATTATCATGTTTACATTTCATTATGCCAAGTTCAAAATTGTCTAATAAACATGATTATGATATGTGACACAGCCAGGCCTTGATACGCAACACCCAATCTACTGGCTATACTGTGTCATTTTGAGTATACTGACATATTTGAAATAGACAAATTTTGCTTGGGATCACAAACCCCAAACCTTTTATCAAGAGAGATCATTTGCTTGCACATGTGATATATGCACATACTAGCTATTTTCTTATCAGAGTAAAGTGTCAATGTGTATCAAGTAAAGAGTTACATGCTTGCTTACAAATTGCAAAGCAGAATTTGAACAAACCTCCGTCCAAAGTAGTTACATAATGCAAATGTTTATCACTGAAAGCTTTAATTACAATAAAATGCAAATCAAAATAAGAACATACCTCCGTCCAGGGTGGTTACATAGACAGGATCGCTGGTGATGGAAGCTCCACCATTGATAGTGATAGTCACGGTAGTGTAGAACTGTGTGTTAGGATTCAAGTCTTTAAAGGAGGTAGAATTTATACCCGCCTCTATCTCATGTGTATAGTTCTTGGTATTACTGTATAGATTTACTGTGTACATATCCACACTCCCTTGTAGGTCCACCTCACCTATACAATAAATTGGCATTAAAATTATTCTGACAAGAAACTTAACAAATGCACACTGACACACACACACATCATGACAATGGCTCAACTTTTCAAAGAAAAGTAAGGTACCATGCATGTGATAATACATCAAAGTATCCATTTGCAGTAAGTTCTTTTTTTAAATTTATGTACAGGGAAGAAATCAGCTTAAATTAGAACTTGAAAATGAGAACCACATACACTTAACCGAATTTCTAATTGGCCATCATAAAAAATATCATATCAACTGATATATTATATAAATAAATCTTAGACTGTGCTATTTGTTCATTCCACACACTAATCTACCGATTTCTGGAAAGAAATGGCGTATTCATGTACAAAATCGGTTGGTCATAGCTAAATTGCTTTTTTGCACGTTGGCCTCGTGCAAAGGTTGGAATAGTATCGTATTTGGTATGAATTTGTTCCATATAGGATTGACTTTTCTTAAAACACTATAATTTGTGAGAATGAGCCATGTGGAACGTGCTCATGACGTCAGATACATGCATACATTGAACAAATTTCTGATTGGCCACGTGTTTTTACAAATTAGTTTTAAAAAAATTGCTTTTAGAAGAATACAAATAATCCAAACACCGATACTATCCAATTTTATAGATAGGAAATATGTTTCTCGCAGTAATTCGAGCTAAACCCCACGTTATTATAAATATCGCTCTTTACAAAATGACGTTTTGACGTACATGTATGAATTTTGGTGCTGGTACTCGTCATTCTAACGGCCACACCGCGCCCCATATTATTTATTCTCGCCAGTATCAATGTATTTCATTAAGCCAATTGACAGAGAATACATTTTAACAAATTTCAAAAATCAAACATGTCGGGCACATGAACCACATGCACGTAAGGCATTTTGCACTAACTGTTCCGCATGGATGATTTTATACATGCATGCAAATTTTTATTCTTGAAATCAATAGATAAGTGCATGGAATGAAAATAACCACAATTTTAGAAATATTGATTAAATATATCGCATAATATAATATTTCATTGAGTGGCCAATTAGAAATTTGTTTAAGTGTATATCAATCAGCACAAATAACAATAAATATGTTACAAGCATATTGGTAAGCAATATATTGTACATACTCGGAGTTTCCCATGTGACACCGATGACACGATGACTGACAGCCGTCGCTGTAACACGAGCTGCTCTACGTGGAAATCCACCAAATGTCTTCACCTCGGGCGTGGGTTCACTAGTTACCTGACCAACATCGTTAAACACTGTCACACGATATTGGTAAGTGGTGTACATAGGTAGACCTCGATCTTCATAAAACATCCCAGTACCTATGTATATCCTTGTCCATACAGTATTACTTGTATCTACATTAGCTGTGATTGGAGGAAATAAACATCACATGATATTTTTTAACCAATCATGACATTACCCACTTTTAAAAAACTGACAAAAGTCTAAATAGTTTGTGCAGGATAACAAATACAGGGATTTCTCAAGGTGCTGAAAATCAAATTATTTTAGATACATTTCAACTGGGTTTTATCATTTTCTTAGAAAAATTGCCTATTATGGAAATTAAAGATGACTGCTCTGTCAAAATCCTAACAAAAAGTCATTTTATGTATACCAAGGGTCAAAGGATCAATTCAATGGCTTAGTGAAACAGACTACAAATGTTGCGTGTTGAATATAAAAGGAAGTAAATATATCATTATTATTTAAGTATAACATACGTTCTAGAGGTTGTTTGATGAGGATTCTAGATAACTCAAATCTAATGTTGGGACCATTAGGTCTCTCTGGACCTTGCCACACTATAGACATCATAGTTTGTGACACAGGGGTTGCTTCAGGGGCCAGCTGTCCCTCTGGTATCATAGCGTACGTACGAACATTGGCTGCGTAACTCTGAGTACATCCACCACCTGTAGAAATACACTTTTAATAAATTTTTGTATCCTCATCAATATTCAATCATCAATATTCAAATCCTCATCAATATTCCAATTCTCATCAATATTCAAATCCTCATCAATATTCAAATCCTCATCAATATTCAAATTCTCATCAATATTCAAATTCTAAGATAATTTAGAAACATTTCATTAATAGAAAACACCACAAAACTTAGAATTATTCACCACATTATTTAATATTCTACCATGTTTTCTCTAGCAAGGCTTGAGTACTATTAACTTTTTTTATAGAATACAGGTAAATAGCAAAATCCACATATTGCAAGCAAATATATTTTCATGAATACAAACTTTTTCCAGGCATTTTCAAATGAATTGGACATTTTAATAACACTCTAAGTTCAGCGTATTCTGGTGAGTGCAATGTTTATGATGTGTACTCACACATTGCACAATAAACATTATTCTGAATTATTAAAATACAATGTCAAACAAATATTAAATATAAGACAATCTTAAAGTATAAAAGTTAAGTATAATAAACAAGTGTATACATACTTGTACATGCTGTTACAGTGACCGAGTACTCTGTATACGGTACCAGGTCCTGGAATACTGCAAACCGTACGGACACATTACGTATCTCCTGTCTGGGAACCGGCAGCTGTACCGTGTAGAACTCTATAATACCGTTAGGCTGTAATGGTGGATCCCAGGTAACGTTCATCACTGTAGGGCCCATGATTTGTACAGTAGGGGCCATCACACCAGCTGGTCCTGAAAAATGCAGAAAAATTGATGACTAATGTAGCTAAAGAGCTTAAAATTAATTTGTTTCAAAGGAGCAATAAATGAAGCACATTAGCTTAATTTAAATTTTATATAGTTTTACAGATTGTTTCCTTGTTAATATCATAAAATAGATTGCTATAATTGAGATATAAATATCTTAGAAATTAAAGAAATTTAAAAGATACATAAAAAATATTACATACTAGATGACATTGTTCTGACCGGCGTCCAGTCACTGACACCATTTCCAGCCCCGTTGCTAACAGTTATCCTGTATTCATACTCCTCGTACGGTGTCAGTGAGCTGTCGTCGTCAACGTATCGCCTCTCATCATCCGGTCCGACAGATGTCAGCATTTTTGCCTCCAGTTTTCCCGCCAGACGACGCTCTAGTAGATAGAGTGAGATTTCACCGTTAGGTGAGCCAGGCGGTTCCCAGGTGATGAGAATAGATGCTGGAGTCTGTGATTGGGCAAATGGTGGCTGGATGTTCTCTGGAACTGGAACCAACAGAAACGAGATGTTTGAGTACGAGGTATTTACAATTTAGCAATAGATATACTTCAATAAAATTGACTATGCAAAAAACAAGACAATGTTCCATAAGGTTACATGGCATTGTGTTTATGCGGGTTAACAAGTATGCCAAGTTTGAAAGCTAAGCCTTGATGGACTTAAAATTATTTTTAGTTTCAACATTTTTTAACAGACGAATGAATGAAAGGACAAACGAACGAACGGACATGGATGCCGGGGTATAAAAATCTCAAATCACTCAAACCTTAATTACTTCCCCTTCAAATTTATTCACAGGATATCACTTAAAAATAAAATATAATTTTCCTAATTTTAAAAATCCTCAACAATATACTCACAGTCTTCGAATGTTCTAGCAGGGAACGTTTGTGGACTTTTAGTACAGCCTCCAGCAGTACATACTTCTACTACAAACTGATAGTAGGTGAAAGGTTTGAGTCTGTCCACACGTAACTGCGTCTCATTGGCTAATGTCTGTAATAAAAGAAGACAGAGTTAATCAAAGATTAGATGTTTTGTTACCTCCTGATAATGCTAAAGATCTCATCTCCCAAATGTCTCTGACCATGTTAATACAGACAGCCCTCGTTACAACAACACTTGATATACCAACAAGTTTGTTTAACAACATTATAATTTGATCGGGACGAATTCTGTTCAACATTATTTGTATCCAATATAACAGTATATCAACGGTGCCGAACCGAAACCCTGTAACTCAATTTTGGCGCGAAAAACTTTTTTTGCAGCATCCGCATCTGCTAGATGTCCCACGCATTTCTGTCTTGTCGCTATCTAAAGAGCCAATCGCGTTACTTAGATGGCGACAAGACAGAGATGCGCGGGACGTATAGCAGATGCGGATGCGTCAAAAAAAGTTATTGCGCCAAAATTGTGTTACGGGGCTTTGGTTCGGCACCGTCGATATTCTTATACCGACTCCGACACCAAAAACATTGGGAACAAATTGATAGTTTACACAGTAATTTAGACTTGATTACTGACACTTACCAGGGACTATTTATCACACTTGATATTTATCCTCTTTTCAATAACTATCATCTAAGAATGAAATCTGACAACATCTCAATTGCTCTTATTATAATCGTAGAGCCTTACACATTGAACAACACTGTGAAGTCACTATTTGTATTCTACAGCTCACTCATTCATAATCCTTTATAATGAAAGAAAGAAAGATGCTTTCCATGTAATTAGACTCCATTCTTATATTGGGCATATTTTTACCAATGGACCACAAAATCGTATCACAAACTAAATATTGTTCATATTTTCAATATAGATATATCACAGTATAGACTTACATTCTCCCTGTAGATTCCATTCTGGTAAACTTTGTATTCAGACAATATTCCATTAGGGGTCAGCGGAGCACTCCAGACAAGGTCCAGGTACCTTGGACCGCTACCTACAACCCTCGGAGCACTCATGCCAGTCGGACCTGAAATATGATACCATTCATTGTGTATTAATAAAGTACTAGCAGAAAAGACCACTGCAATCAAGCTAACATAACAGTGTCAAATTGTACAAAGAACCAGGAACTAGAGTGGTTAAAAAAATGAAAAATCAAAATTTACAAGTAGACAATTAGTCTAGTAGTAAAAATACCACACGTTACATTTCATGTCAAGAGAAGAGGCACTATGATTGAGATACACCGCAATAAGTAAACACATGCATATAAAAACAAGTACTGTGTCACACAATGCCCTGATGACTGGCTAATATATGACCAAAAAATATGTAAGGCCAATCATTGGACAACGATCAAAATAGATTTTGTAATCCAGATATTAGAGAATAGTAGGGAATAATTATGTAATACAATTGAAGGTAAGAAATCAACGTACGATCTTGTCGAGTCGTTTGAGTGACCCACGCTGAGCGGGTTACGCCATAAGAATTCTCAGCAACCAGTCGGAACTCGTATTCCTTGTACGCTACAAGATTCTCCTTTGTATATGTGTATGAGGTTGTCGGTCCAAATATGCTGCAATGATACACAAGTCAACTAATCAAGCATTGTAAATAGTTTACTTGAGTTTTCCTGAACTTCAGGAATTTGGATGTCTAAAAATGGTCTGTTTTCAGGATTTCCTTTTCTTAATTAACATTTATTTCAAAATTTTCTTTTACCCATATGAATATGTGCAACAAACTTAAATGATGCAATGACACAAAGAGACTTAATAACTTCCACGGCAACTTTCCTGGTAATTCATGCAATCTACACTGCATTCAATAACATTTTTTCTCATAAATGTTATTGACATAGTATTTAAATGAGGACATCAATAATTGCTAGATTTTCATACAAATTTTAGATTATGATACAATTTGATATTTAATTACTCTTTCACAATACAATGAAATAAACCTCTAAAAGTTTTCTAAGATTACTAAAATCTAGCAATTATAATGGAACTTGTCATACAAACATTAAGTACTCCTATATTCCAGGAATTAATTTCATCTTTGTTTTTTAATAGATCTTGTGAGCTAATACTGATTAACCAAGTAAAATGAATGATTAATTTTGGTAATTGAATAATGAATATTTCTATCAATGAAAATGTTGAAAAAAATAACAACACCAAGTCTGTGTGAGCATCACTACAGCTTACTTTTTTACATCACAATAATTTCTGTAAACATAACAGTGTACATCAAAGAATTATAACTTTTCTTGTTGAAATAATTATAACTTTAGCGACATGTGAGGATTGAAACATCGGTCACACAGACGGTGCTAAAATAATTGCTAGATTTTCAAACTTTTGTTAATCTAAGGAAAATTAGTAAATATTTTATTTGTAAACCTAAGATGATTTTTTCAAAGTTATCACTGTATGAAAATCTAGAAATCATTTCAGAATGACAAAAAGTTTGAACATCATAATAACTTTGCATCAGTTGCAAATTGCAATAGGTGAAAAACATTCGACAACAAATTACAATTAATTAGAATTTTTAAAGGCAAAGTAACTAATAACAAATTCAGCCAATACTTGATTCAAATATAATATCAATACTATGTAACTAGAGCTGTTGCCACATGGCATATACCCTATGCCTGCAAAGGGCCATGGTAGTGTAATCAGATGGGATTTTGACAAAAAATGTATGTCTCCCACAACGGACCATAACTCTGGCATCAACCACCCAACCTTAATTTATTGAAAATATGCACAACTAGGCTTGGTACTAAGTATCTATATAAAGTTTCATTGAATCTGACCAATCCAAGGAAATCCAATTAGCATGGACCAACTTTCTTCGAGCATCCATCCAGGATGGCAGACAGGTTTCCACAACGACATTGAGATTCAGCATAAAATCAGTTTTAGTCTACCTCAATATATGTGGGTGATGAAATTAACGTAGCATCTTATCAGTATTTACAAACATTTATGCCTACCAATATAAGAATCAGTTTTGTAACAAATTATGTGTACTAGTGCATTATTTATAATATCTAATATACCTGTATAACGCATCAACTACAACCGGTATGCTACAAGTGTATCAAACATTCACATAATTTACATGTATAACTTACCGTATTACCTTGTATTATCACCCCCAGGGGCGATGCATTTTATGAAATATAATTCCATACACAGTCAGACCTCGTATAAACGCCCCCCATGGAACGGTACCGTACAATATGGCACTTAGCCGTTACCTTTACCAGTACGAATTACTTCCCCTTCTTAAAAATACTGGCGGGGCGTTAATTAGAGGGGGGCGCTAATACGAGTAAATACGGTAGTAATATCATATTAAATAAATTAAAACATAGATTTGAATTATTCTAGTATCATGACCTTGAACCATAACCTTTTACCTATATAAAAACAAGACTTTCGTATAACGTTTGATATACTGGCAAAGGAGTGATGACCGGCCGCTAGCAATTACCTGACAAACGGTCTCCTCGCTTTGTTTAGTATAAAAAATCGTATATTTTTGTATAATAACACTCAGAATCATGTTTAAAAGGATTCGAGTAGAAAAAAATTTATCAAAATCAACAAAGCATTACTTATTTATCAAAAATATCGTCCGCTGCTGCGATGTTGACATTAGCAGCGCCGGGGAAAATAATTTGTGTGTGCGCATGCGCGAAAGAGCGCGTGCGGCAATAATTTTCTATAGTCAAATTATTAAATTAAATTAAGCATTTCATGTTGAGACCGTGGCCGAGTGGTTAACGACATAGGAAATATTTTCCAAATTTTCACTTTGAAGGCACGGGTTCGAATCTCCTCGGCGGCTGATTTTTTTTTTTTTTTTAAATTTCAATCCAACACTAATTTTACCGCAATTAATAAAATGTGTTCTCGGATATCGGAAAATTAAACATTTTAATATCATGTCCATACATTTTGAAGACTTTCAAGTCGTTTGAAAATATTTTTCTCGATTTTTTGGTCAATAAACACGGTACGGTATATTATTGATTATAGCCTGTCTCAGAACGCCCCCTATCAGGAAAACATTGTGTGTCACGTGTTGTTATATCGTAAATCATGAATATTTTTGCATGCATGCGAAATAAGGACACTGTTCTTAACATTCCTGGCCATATTTTTCAAAATATTAATCGAGAAATATTCGTAACAGACTGTCCGGTAATTACTTCTGTACATCGTTGAAAAGGGCGGCAAAAGTACACATGTTTCGGCCCCGAATTTGGTAGTTCACGTGACGTCATATTTTTGGGTAATCTATTTTTAGCAACGACCTTGAACACAGGTATGTGTCAACACAAATTGTTTTGAGGAAAAGTCGATTTTTAAGTTCATACGACGTATTTTAGGCCAATTGTGTCCGGTAATCACTCCTTTGCCAGTACAGCTTTCTGAACATGCAATTATTTCCTTGGATTATATTTTGATAAGAAAACACTTATTATTAATGTGTAAGTTAGTTAAAGATTAGTTGTTACCTTGCCACAACCCAAACATACTGTAAACGCTCAAGCCCCAGTGGAGGCCTTGTATAAAATAACTAGCTAAGTCAATTGGGAGGGGGGGGGCTATTCTAATGGTAAACAAGTATGCCAAGTTTGTCAGCTATGACTTGATGGACTCTATAAATATTTGAGTTTCAACAACTTGAACATTTTGGTTAACATAAAATGTGTGTGTTAATAGATTAGTATGGGACTAGAGCATTATTTTTTGTTTTCTAAGCCTCCCAAGGAGAATTTTTTTGTAGTCTCAACTGTTAGCCACCTGGAACATTTGCGAAAAAAAACCAAGAAAAATAAATCCAAATATTTACTTATAAAAAATATAGTGACACATTACACCCTGTATACTTACTCTTGTATCAGGGAACCAGGTATCTTCTCTCGGAACTGTAGAATATAAAGAGCTGTATCGGCCGCGTTCTCACGTCCTACAGGGGTCCAGGTGGCAGAGATGGTTGTAGGGGTCTGGGATATCAAGTCTGGTGGTTTCACACCATCAGGGGCTACAAACAAAAATCAGAATCAATCATCAAAAGTAAGTGAAATGTATCGTTTCTTATCATACAAAGAAATCCTAAAAAAATAACTGAAAATAAATCTGCAAATTGCAGTTACTTGAAGAAACAAACCCAAATGAAGAAAACATTAAAGGCAAAACGAACACTTTCATCACTAACAGCCAGTAGACATATCAGCAGATGAACCTTCACCTTAAAGTGTATATAGCTATATTCTAACAGTCATTTAATGTCAAAATAATTACTTGCATCGATTTTAGTATGATACTAGACTACCATAATTGCAAATTAAAACTTTGGATGGGTTCCGTGTACGTTGATTCAATCGTCGAAAAAATAGACGATTCTTATAATTTCATAGGATGTTCTAGAACACTTTCGTATGGAAATGAACAGTTTGCATGTCCAATAAATCACAGAGTTTCCGTTAAAACTGAAGCGAAAAATGATCTAATGGATATGAAAGCATAACTGTTTTTCAGTTTTTGAATCTTTTTTAAAAATTATCGTCCAATATAGCTCTATACACTATAAGTACATACATGTTGGGTGAATTACATCAAAATGATATCGTGGACAAAATAAGGTATTTTTAGGAAATTCACATTTTTTTAATTATACAAGTTAAATTTTTCAAATTGGTACCAGAAAAAACTCACATCTTTTGTCTAACCATGTGCAAGTTTTCTTCGTGATAGCAGAACGTAAAGATTTTATAAAAAATGCCCAGTATACTGTATACTTTCTTTATGGGCACCCTGTACATTAAAGATAATACATTGAACACTTACATCCAGGAGACATATCAGCAGACATGGTATTACTGAGTAGATATCCAACAGTGTTTGAAGCATTCACTTGTATGGTATATGTAGACATTGGTATAAGAGGCGTTATAGAGATCCATTCATCGTAATTCTGAGATCTATGCAAACTTCGTCTGTCATGCAATGTACTGTAATCCCATACATCTACAAATAAAACAAGACTGTGTTCAATAAACGCTTATGCCCCCGTGGAAGCCATGTCCATAAAAAGCTAAGTCAATCAGGGGCCATTATTCAGTTAAAATGTTTGATAGTGTTACATGGCTTTGAACTATAAGGGGCTTATGGTGGTAAACGAATAATGCCACATTTGAAAGCAGTGCCTTGATCAACTTCATGTGTGATCTGGTGATACAGATGTTATGGTTCTTTGTCATTGCACTTCTCCAAGTTGCCATCTATTCATATACCAAGTTTCAAGTCAATATCTTAAACACTTTTGAAGATACACTCCTGTCAAAATTTGATTCTGAAAATACTAAAGGGGAGATAATTCAAAATTTAAGACAGACAGAGTTATGGTTCTTGGTCATTGCACTTCTCCAAGTTGCCATCTATTTATATTCCAAGTTTCAAGTCAATATGTTTAATAGTTTTGAAGATATACTCAGAGCAAAATTTGACTATAAAATAACACTAAAGGGGAGATAATTCAAAATTTAAGACAGACAGAGTTATGGTTCTTGGTCATTGCACTTCTCCAAGTTGCCATCTATTTATATTCCAAGTTTCAAGTCAATATGTTTAATAGTTTTGAAGATATACTCAGAGCAAAATTTGACTATAAAAAAAACACTAAAGGGGAGATAATTTAAAATTTATGACAGACAGAGTTATGGTTCTTTGTCAATGCACTTCTCCAAGTTGCCATCTATTAATATTTCAAGTTTCAAGTCAATATGTTTAATAGTTTTGAAGATATACTCAGAGCAAAATTTGACTATAAAAAAACACTAAAGGGGAGATAATTCAAAATTTATGACAGACAGAGTTATGGTTCTTTGTCAATGCACTTCTCCAAGTTGCCATCTATTAATATTTCAAGTTTCAAGTCAATACGTTAAATAGTTTTGAAGATACACTCCAGACAAAATTTTATTGTAAAAATACTAAAGGGGAGATAAGTCTAAGTCCAAAATTAGGTCAAGGTGAAGGTCAAAATGGAGTCAGGTGATACAGGCGTGTGGAGGGTGGTCATATACAACATCCATGCAAGTATGAAAGCTTTGTAGCAAGCCATTTTAATGCTAGAAGAAACGGTCAATTTGGGTTAACCAAGAATTTTACCTTTCAATAAGTCTAAGTCCAAAATTAGGTCAAGGTGAAGGTCAAAATGGAGTCAGGTGATACAGGCGCGTGGAGAGTGGTCATATACAACATCCATGCAAGTTTGAAAACTTTGTAGCAAGCCATTTTAATGCTAGAAGAAACGGTCAATTTGGGTTAACCTGGCCGGACGGACGAACGGACGGAAGGAGGGACGGACGGACAGGTGAATTACTATATGCCTCCCGATCTATCGATACGGGGGCATAAAAACACTTGTGGTGAATTTACAAATAAAGTCATTCATTTAAAACTGTTTTTGAGGTTATTCACCAAGAAATTTTAAATAAATGAAGGTGCACAAAAACTGAAATATCCAAACAAAACTTCAACATACACGAGTTTCTGACACGAAAATGTATGTCTCCTACAAAGGGCCATAACTCATGCAGAAAATTCATCCAACCATAAATTCCTGACATCATACAAAACTATGCTGGAGGGTGGGGGATTTACTATACAAACTATATTGATAAAAGTACTTAAGCACAACTCACAACGTCTAGGTCCCAATGAACATTTTTGCCTGGTCGATGTTCTCCTTATTTAATAAATGAACATCGGAAGGCATCGGGAAAAGGATCCTAGTGGTCTAGGGGAAGCTTCTGGGAAGTCACTAGAAAAATTGTGAAATCCCTGTTCCCAATGGCCCCTGAAGCCAATTTATTTAAATCGGGAGTATATCATAGATGCAAAAACTCTCAGTGGGACCTAGGCTTAACCAAGATATGACCATACCTGGATCAGTGTAATAAAGTCCCTCAAAATAGACATCAAAGAACATGTGACCGTTTGGTTTCTCCGGAATATTCCACTTAACCCCGACTGTTCTAGAATCTTCCACTCGGATATCAATGTTAACAAAACCTTCTGGGAGTGATTCCTGTGTGTAAGCCTTGGTCTGCTTGCTAGAGCTACATCCACTTTTAGTACACGCCACAATACGGAACACATGTTTACTGTATGGTAACAGACCAGCCACATCGTAATACATCCGCATGCCTGTATACATCAACCTCTCATTGTGATATAACTGGTAACTTATAATATGTCCTGGAATCATACACAATATATTGCTAATTATGAATAAATGTTTCTTGATAACATAATTATATTCATTTGAAGTAACAATATCCAACATTTCATCAGAATTATGGCCTCTGATTGACTTAGCTAGTTGAAATTACATGACATTGTCTATGTTAGATGTCTAATATTTTTTTGTCTATGATAGTTAACAAGAATGCCAAGTTTGAAAACAATGCCTCGATGGAATAAATAATATTTGCAAGTTTTTGTCAACATTTTTAGGTAATGAAATAAATTCCTTCTAATTTTAAAAATATTGAGCATATATATTGAAGATACGAACCATTAGGTAAGCCTGGTTCCTGCCATTTCACATGTAGTTCTGATGGGCTAGGTGATGTAACTATAGGTGGAGCCACCATACCCGGGGCACTCTCAGCTGTCGTTATATCAGATGAGTTACTAGTGGTGCAACCACCTCCTGTGCAAGCCTGAAATATGGGATAATTTGTAGTTAACCTCTCCCATACCTGCCAAGTACTTCTATTAAAGAGGAGTTATTCCTATTTTTGTTGATACATTTCTAGTTTCCAAGCTCACCTACCTTGCACAAAAGTACATTTTGTTCATTTTATGATCTTCTGTCCCATATTTATAACCACTAGAATTAATACATTCCTTGTTTATGCATCAAAATCCCTTTGAAATCACAGTTTAGTGCATCTTGTGACATGTTTCGCTTTATCACTCTAATTTTGATTTAGCTA
The DNA here is from genome assembly GCA_963678985.1 of Spisula subtruncata. Lineage (NCBI taxonomy): Eukaryota > Metazoa > Mollusca > Bivalvia > Venerida > Mactridae > Spisula > Spisula subtruncata. The sequence continues at coordinate 49,226,776 of OY787661.1, read as the reverse complement.
ACTTGGCAGGTATGCTTCTCGCTACTACATATTTACCAAAATTTTTAATTTTATGCTGATCTCAATTTAATTTTTTTAAAATATCAAATTTTTCACAAACACAATAATGTGATAACAAGTACAATCAAAGCATTGATGGAACTGAAAGAACAGGGATTGTTCCTGTTGTCAGAAAAATATTTTTCCAGTCACAGAACATAGAACTCACTGTATGGTATCTTTATCACTGACCGTCAGCTACCCTTGCTTACGCAACATTATAAACACTGTCTCCGCTAAAGATTGAGCGATAAAGTCCAAAGTCATCCTGCGGAATACGCATATTCATCTATTTTTAGCTTGCAGTCTTAACCGTGAATTTTTAACGCCTGCACCGAAGAGGCTCGCTATAGCTCCCTGTTAAAAAACTGTAATACCATGAGATATATGTAGTATGTAGTGCCAGCAGTAAGATCCTCTAATACATAGTCCAAGAAGAAATCTGAGCTGTTATAGACGACATGTCCCAGTTCATCCTCGTCTGTGGACAAATACAACACATATCTCTCTAATACTCCATTCAGTTCCTCCGGGGTTTCCCACTGTACGTTCACACTAAATGTACCTGAAATATGAAATATTAATATAACAAGCTAAGTCTCCATGCCAACTTGCTATTTACAAAGGTTTATGGAAGATGGGTCAATGCAAACTCAAGTTATTGACCGAAAACCACCTGTTTCTTGTCACCGCCAGCCCACCCATCAGCCTGCAATACCAAATCCGAATAACAAGTAGTTTTCTTTGAAAAACCTTGTCAACAAGATTTTGATACTGCATTTATCCCCATGAAAGTGAAATAGTGAGCAACCTTTTCTTTAAGGTCATATGACCTTGACCTTTTACATTTTACTGACAGCAACCATATTGAAGCTCCCTACAAATTATGAAGTTACTGCATTATTGCTTGGAACCCAATAAATATTGGTTGACTGACCAGGAAACACATAGACTGACTTACCATTTGGTCTACCTTTATGTTTTTTAAAGGGCACAATGATCTTGACCTACTTATCACAAGTTTTAAATAAATATGGGTCATCAAGTGATAATGATCTACCACGCTATAGTTTAAATAACAAGATCTCACATTCAACATGTCTTGATTTATGATTGAAAATCATTACCTTCTGCTCTAGAGTATCATGGACAATCCACTACTGAAAAATAAAATGTTGGGTCTATATAAATTGAGAAAAGTAGTAACTAGCATGTATATAGACTTACCTAAAGCTGTGATTACTGGTGGTTTAACATATGATGGTCGTAGTTGTGCTGTACTGAGTGTTGCTGAAGGTCCAGACGTACATCCCACCTGTGTACATGCCCTCAGGTAAAACACGTATGATGTATATTCCTGTGGATGGAATCATGGGTTTATTCAACAATACATTCATGACAGCAAATGACAGGGGTTGCTCATGACACTCCAAGTAATAAAGGTCACCATTCTAGTCAATTGTAAGCAAGATTGGCAAAAGCATAACAAAGTTATGGTCTGTGGAAAAGCTTCAATTTGACCTTTGCTCTTTAATTGTGACCTTGACCTTTTAGATTAAAACGTGGTGTTAGGAGGTGAACATGTATGCCAAATATAAGAAAGATTGGTAATTGCATGACAAATTTATGATCCAGACAAACTTCAATTTGACCTTGATGTAGGAAATGCCATGCACCCTCATGGAAGTGAACATTCATGCCAAATATAAGAAAGTTTGGTCACGAACGCACATACATACACTAAAAGTGGCAAGTAAGTGACGGACGCTCAACAAAAAAAAAATGGACTGACAGAAAACATCAAAGCTATTATGCTCCCACTTAAAAATAAGAGTGAGGGGGAACAAAAATGTAGTCTTACCCTCAACTCATTAGTGATATTGTGTTCCCTTCCTCCACCAGTATATACCAGGGCACCATCCATGTACAGGAAATATCCAGTTAGTAATCCATTAGGGGCCTGTGGTGGGTCCCAAGTCAAATATATGTTAGTAGGTCCAGACGTTCCCCGAGGGGCAGGTACAAGTTCAGGAACTGAAATATTATACAATTTATTAATTGTTAGTAATCCTACACATCAGTACAAATAACATTACATGTTTATCCGAAAAAAGTTTAAGTTCTTCCCCCCGGTAATGACTTGCAAGATGGCGACATACAGCAACATTTTAAATACCAGATAATTATGCATTACTTTAAACATATGGGAGGCAGGGCCTCGTTTAGCAACCGCTTACCCAATATACATTATTAAACATATACCAATTCAGGCCCCAATCCTGTGTCCATCATCAATTTTAACAAGACACCTTGTCAATGGAGATAATTCTTGATGTTTGGCTAAAATTTGTAAAACATTTAATAGAAATCAAATTATCATCATTTGCAGTTAAGCACTTTTACAATCTTTAAATAAACCTTTGCAAGCAGTCTTTCGAACAGGTACCGGTGAATTACAAAGGGTTTGTTAAAGAACCAAGAAATTTATTTGGAAAGAACTAAGGCAGTCCGAAAGCAGAGGTCACTTGCCAATTAAGCAGGGATAAAATAGAATGTTCATGCACTAGTTGAACGCAATAAATGAGCAGACAACTTTTGCATTAGCCTTACCTTCTTCTTTTGTTTGTATAGACAATCCATCGGGACTTTCAGAGCATCCACCAGATGTACAAGCTAACATTCTCACACTGTATCGTGTATAGGGTATAGTACCTGTCATGTTTCCTACAATACAATAAATATTTACAATAATTTCAATGTTTAACCAATGATATCCCTACCAATAAACTGTTGGGAAAAGGACACATACAGACGAGTTCATTTCATGCAATACTCACAATCATTCTCATCATCATCATCTAATGTAATGACTTTGTCCCACCGAAATGTTTTTGCTTTGGTGATCTAAGCCCAATTAAATTAATTGACATCGGAAGGCATCAGGGGAAAAGAGTCCTCATAGTCTACAGGAAGCTTCAAGTAATTATTAGAAAATATGTGATATCTGAGTTTCCGTTGCCTCCCGACACTAATTTATTTAAATCTGGAGAACATTGCCAAGGCCAAATATTACTCACTTGGACCAATGCTTGATCATCAACAGTTTCTAAACCATTTGGGGCAACAGGTTGTATTTCTCTATATAGTAACGTACAACCTTATTGCGCCCAAGGGATAACTGATGAAAAAAACCCACTTACCCTCTCGTTTAGATGTATTGGTGAATATAGCTTCCACAGGTGCTATGGTATTATTTTCCAGATTATGAGCTTGTATGATGAACTCTGTCAGTAGACCAGATGTACTCACTGGTGCCAACCATTTAAACTTCACAAATGTTCCATTGTAATGATATACTTCATACGGGGAGGTAACTCCAACAGGCGCTGAAATGTGAAGCACAAACTTAGGATAACTAGTCGAGCTGTTGTAATTTGCCAGACTAATACCCAGTGGCAAAAATCACTGCAGTGAATTCCTTCCTTCATGAATATCTACTTCTTATTATTCATGTTGTTCATTGTATCCACAAGAATTCGTCTACAAACAGGACGGACTGACAGACATACAGACAAGCCGAATCCAGTACAACCCTTTACACTTTGTTGTGCTGGGTATAATGAATGAATATAATCGAACAAACAATGATTTCAACTACTGGTTCATAAAATCATAACCAAGGGCTTTGACCTGTAAAATGACCCTTCGACTGCTGAAATTCTAAAATGTCACATTTTGACTCCTAGGATTCTGCATGAAGGGTCAATTGCCCTAAAATTGATATTCAAGAAATTTAGATCATACAGTCAAACCTCAATATATTGAATTGTTCGGTACCATGAAAATTACTTTGACATAATAAAAGTTCAATATAAGTTTGTGAGCCATTTTGATCCAGTCAAAGTCACAGCACAGATTTTATCCTTTCAGCGGATTTCCTGGAGTCTTTAAGAAGAATGTTAGAACCATCTGCAAGTACATTGTATTTCCAAATAGTCAAATCTTCAAACTTTTCCTGACAGAGTGGACTATTTCTATACTTACATCCTTCCTTTGTTCTACCATATCCCCAGGGACTTTTACCCGATCCTGCATCATTGGTAGCCAACACTCGGTATAAATAATCTGTAATATATAAACATAAGTTATACCTTTAAGCTCTTCAACCTGGTTTGCAAATACTCAAAATATATAACAAAGAAGTCAAATTATGGCATCAAGAATGTAAGTCAGTACCCTTATACAAGTTGTAAGAACTTGTATCACAATCAACCTGAATATTTTTTTAACTGCATTTGACTGAGGCATTTGTAAGTGTGACTGTGGTCATCCCTCATTTCCATGACCAAATTGGCAAATTATCTCAAGATTTAAGGAATACCTATATTAATATGAACTAGAAGGGCTTTGGCACAAAAATAAAAGTGTCTGCCACAAAGGGCCTTAACTCTATCAATATTATTTCGCTGACTGGGCAAAAATGTCTGACAAAGTTTATTGAAATTGGACTAGTTTTTTTTTTCGGCTTTGTCACATGGATCTAGCCCATTTATTAATCGAAATTGGACTAGTAAGGAGAACAAGTGCAGACAAGCTTGTGACATCCATCTATCGGGATGTCCATACAGGCATTCAGCACATGATTAATATGTCTTCCCAACTGTATGTGGTAGACATAAGTACAAATGGAGAATAAGTCCTACTATACCTGTATAAGAATGTAATCCTACATCATAGACCTGCATATTTGTACCATTATAAACCTCTGTGATGAGATCATCTTTACAATGATCTGGATGTTCATAATACGGTGCACAACCATCCATGTTCATATTGACCACTTCTATAACATTCTCCAAGAACACCAGCTCCGAGAAGATACCCCCGGTTCTACCATACTTGATATCTTTAATGCATCCACCAAACGCTGGGAAAATAGAACATTTAGTGGATTGAAAGCAAAACCAAGACTTGTTTATGAAGTATCAAGTATTCACTTACAGCCCAATCAACCAGCAAAACATTATATTAAATTCAATCCCATTTCAAAAATAAAATAAGATGTTTGAAAAACTGAGACTGTCTAATAGACTAGTCATTTCCAAAAAAATGTATGTATTACTAAGAAGTAATAGCCATTTACCTCAAATTTAGGAGAGTTGATCTACTTAGGATGAGCAACCTCCCTATAAAGTTTGTTGACCCTAGGCTCAAGTGTTCCTTGACGAGTTAATAAAAAACCTTTAGGTCTGATCAACTTACAAATCGACCAACAATCAACTAGGCTAGGTATTAACTTTTCATGAGAAATTTCATTAAAATCAGACAATTGGCTATGGAGAACAACTGCAGAAATATTTTGTGACTTACCAGCAATGGGCAAATCCAGTTTGTTGTTTTCTATATATGTTTGTGCTTCAGATCCTAGCGGTATACCTCCAACATAAAACTCAGATGATGTCAGTACTTGTAGGTCAATACTTGCGTCACCTGACACCTCCTCGCCGATGTCTGTCACTGTGATAGACGCCTGTTGTCCGATCTTGTTCAGCTCTATGCCATACCACTTACTGTCGCAAAAATTCACCCCAGGTTTGTTAAAAGTAACTGAGCTGGCTGATAGTCCATTAGCAAACACAAAATGGAGTGCACCATTTATCAAAGCGCAGTAGAAATAGATGCCCGTACCACCATATGCAAAGAATAATATCCCAGTATGCATCTGAGTACGGAAACCAAAGCGTATGGTTTTTATGTTGTCCAGTTGTAACGTAGATGGTTGAAATCTAGCATATCCTGAAAGTACAAGCAAACAATTTACAGATAATGTTTTGAAACATATTAGAGAAAAATTAATTAAAATGTAAAAATCTCTTTAATTTTAATGTTATCCTTCATTTTATTGGTAAGTAAATTCACGCCCTTATCTTGTTTGCCAATGAATTTCAGAACGGAATCAATCAAATGAACTTTAAAGACAAGCTTAAATTTATTAGATTTTTAGAACATTATATTTTAAATGCAGAATACATCACATTAATGAATGCACGAGTCTAGTACGTAATATCTTAAAATTCTGTTTTTTTAACAATCTTTTAGACATATTCAGCAGCAAATTCTCCAAACCCTTTTTTCCTGCACTGCATGTGCTAACATACCATTCCAACTTCTCCACAAATGGAGGAAAATCCACAATGCTAAATTGTCACAATTTTGGATCTAAAGCAACCACGTACAGAAGTTCAACATAGATCGCCAGGTTTCTCAAACCAGCACAAAAACCACAGGACTAAGGCCACTGCTGTGTCCGTATTAACTGTCATTTGGTCATTACCTTGTCCCATGAAATGTACACCTCTATCCAGATTAATGGGGCAGCCTTCCCAGTTAAGGAAGGCCAGTTCATTATGTATAGCATCATTCCAGCTTAAAGTTTTCCAGATTTCCATGGGATATTTCTGCTGCATGATCTGTATGTCTCGTATACAACCTTGGAAGGTATGCTCAATCACCTGCAAGAAAGATCTCCCAATAAGTCATACAGTGACTGGAATAGATCAAACAATGTGAATCACAGTATATAAACAAGTCAACTTCTGGTAATCACAAGAAGTCATACACATTGAATTGTATAGTCTCCCAATAAACCATACACTGACCGGAAGTCATGCACGTTGAAATGTGTAGTCTCCCAATAGGTTATACAGTGATCAGTTTTATCGCTGTGTGTATATCAGCCATACACTAAAGATATCAAACATTTCCAAAAGGACTAAAGAATGATATTTTTTGTGAAATTCTGATGAATACCAGGTCAATCTGCAGTAGGCTAAATGGTAAACAAAATAAAGTAAACAATAAAAAAATATTGCGTTCAAAGTGTAATACAAATGATTGTCAAATAAAAAAGATTTTACAAAAGATTAACAAATATAAAAACTCTGCGAGGGGTGTGGGTCGCCTGCAGCGCAATTAAGGTAGAGTAACGGTTTCTTGGCACTGCACTTCAAGTCAATGAAAGAAAAATGCATACAAAGTTTGAAGTGACATTTGAACTTAAAATGACGAGGTTATGCTGCAGACAAGAAATGCCCTAATAAAATCAATTAAAGGGAAGTAATGCAAAAATGGTGCAATGCAGAGAGCACTGCACTCCATGTCCAATAAACATGCATTACCAAACAGTCAGTTGAAGTTAAAATGACAAAGTTATGCTGCAGACAATCAAAGTGTGATGCTGTCAACGAAAGTAACACCGGTATAAGGCCTGGTCAGGCTACACAAAAATTGACAAATAAAACAATTTGTTACAATGATTGACAAATAAAATTTAAATGTTTGACAAATGAATGACCAATAAGAACATGTTTCACTAATAATTAAGCAATGAAACCAAGTTTTACAAATACATTTGTAGTTGACCAATAGCATTGGAGTACACAGTTACAATCAATTTAGAGTCATTTTAACTAATTTAAGTTAAATCATGCGGGTCGTTGTCAAATCTACTTGCAACAGTAGAATTCTTCAACAGAAAGAACTAGGACATAGGAAGGGAACTTTATGGGTATGGGTGGGTTGGATATACTTTACAATGAGAATCAATTTCTGGCATATTCACAAACAAAAAGTTTGCACCACAAATGGCGGAGACAACGCATAAATTAATACATGTTGTATATATGACCATCTAGTATAGCTTGGCCAATTTGTCACGAGCCTGACTTTTTGATTTGCATAATTAAACAGTCGATCTATTGCCTACGTTTACAACACCGATGGTTTGTTTTCATAATCGGGGAGTATCACAAAGACGTTCGAGATGTAATACAAACACAAATTTGAAATACCGATATCGCATGATTTGCTTGCGGAAATTGATATATTCCAAGCCAGAACCTTGTAATATTTTCTTGCATAAAGGTCAGACTCAGGTCAAAATTGCCAAGCTATACAGGGGCAACAACATAACAACAATAATCATACATTGTATAAAGTCACAGGCTTGTCATATCATAGTTCCGACGGGACTGAAAACCTCATAGCTCAGGATATATAAAAGCTGAGTTCTGTTGGAAAGTTACTTCGATTTCCAGTCCCGTCAGAGCCATATGAAACAAGAACAATTCTCTGAAGAATTGAGAAGTGATGTAAAGGGATTTAAGTACCATGCACATTCATATTCAACTCAATTTTTTCCCAATGATTAAGGGTCACTGACTCACTGGCCTATACACGACATACAACATCATCACATACAATCATAGTTTTTTTCATATATAAATACAACTGCAAGTACATTCATACACATATCGATGGCTTAGAACAAGAAGGTCGTAACTACCAAATCGATATATTGAGAAAACAAGAGAAAACTGTCTGCAATTTACTCATTACCTATGGGAAAACACGTTTTTAAACTTCATTTTGGTCAACATGACAATTTCAGATTTTCATGAAAATATGCTCGTAAGAAGAGCCTTGTGAAGCAGATTTCAAATATGTATGAGTCTTATAAGGTCGTAAGAGGTAGTAACGACCTTCTGGTTCTAAGCCATCGATATATGTATACATAAGAGCACTAACAATGCTTCGAGATTTACAGACAATGTCCTGGTATTCGGTTGTTATAAACACAAGGAAAACATACGAAGAGGAACAGCAAGAAAGGATTTTAAAACAAAATCAAATGTCTACCACCAGGGGCCATACCTCAGGGAATAATTATCTGGGCCCGTATTCATAAAGCTCCTAAGGGAAAAATATTCCTTAGGTTAATATATTTACCTTAGTTCTATATGATTTCATCTTAGATATCTGAAACAACCTACACTAGAGATTTGGGGATTACAGATCAGAGTCTACACCAGGGTTGGGATTACAGATCAGAGTCTACACCAGGGTTGACATGTACACCATTGTGGTTATATACTACCATCAATCGAGGGTCAGGATGTTTCCGTCGCCAATAACCATTAGGTAAGCCCCCTACAAACACCCCAGTATTGGACCCTATAAGCGTCCCTGTGGCACAATAGCTCGTTCTAGATCCTAAAAAAACATCAACAGTTTTATATTAGTGTCCTTAGCAAATAATATTATCTTTAACAGTGTTGCTAAGCAATGCTGATGTTGCTAAGCAACAGTTTTTTTACATTAAATCAGGCGTACTTACTCGGAGTCTTGGATCATTGCTCTTCCGTCGTATCTCAAAGTCTGCTGGCAAACCACCAACATAAACTCCAGTACTCGGCCCGATGATGGTTCCTTTTGCACATTTGCTGGTTCTTGTGCCTTAAATATTTCTTACACAATGTAACACATGCAAAACATACATATAGAAGAACCTCAATGCCTCAAACTACCTTCTGACTCGGGGAAATAGCCATCTACTAGTACCTATTCAAGGCACCTGCTGTATACATGTACAATGTACTAGTACTGGTAATTATCATCATTTTGTCAGGATCGAAGAACATCTTCAAGGTTTCTAGAGTGATTAAGGCATTGAAGTTCTATTGTACTTGCATAATAATAAAATAATATTCATATTTCATTATATATTATATTTCATTACGTATGAAGATTGTTAAAATTGGTGAAGTTCTGGGAATTTGCATTTTTTATAAAAATCGAATGGGAGATCCAAGTTTACTTAATGGACAATAAAAAATAACTGAGATATTATTTTTAATAATAGTTAAGTTATATTCTTTCTATATTTAAAACAGCATTATATTGAAATATAGCTAAGCATAGGTAATTATACTGCTTTCTCGTGGAGTCGAGCCCCTTAGAGCTAAAAGCCTTGCAAGCACACTTCCTACAGTTTACTCTTTAAACAATTTTATTTTTACTAACTGAGAAATTACCTGACTTTATGAAAACAAAATAGTTTTTCCATTAAAAAGTTTTTATTGTTAAATATTTGCTATAAAGCAAGTACCAGTCAAGAGCCTGCGTCATTCAGAAACTTTCTCATCGACTCGAGCCCTCTGATTGGTCAGTCGGTATTTAACCCAAAGACTGAAAACTCTTCACAAAACACAGTTGTGACATGAAGTTAAATCATCTTAGATGATATTTACCAACTTTAATCAATGTGAACGAGTCTGTTGACAAAAAAAACGTCAACAACAGAACCCCATAGTAAAAAGCTTAGGCGTTGATGCTTACCAAAATGGAATTTTATGGCTGGTTGCTACTGGTGACCAAAGAACGATTACAAGTTGTTTTCATTCACATTTTTTTGCTGCTGTGACAGAAATAAGACTTCCAGCAGATTTTCACATGTTTTGGATAAGAACCATCTCCGTACGTGTGTATATTTGACTAAAACAACTAAGGCTTGAGTCGATGAGAAAGATCGAGTCGATGAGAATCAAGTATATAAATTCAAAAAGCAAAAACCAATCATGATCAAAGGCTGTATAATAACATTTATAATCAAAGCCAGTAATTCCACACTACAACCAAAGCTATTAAAATGTGAACTGTTCGCAATAACAGATGAAAAACAGTGCAATAAAAAAGACCTCTATCTATTGGAAATTCACTTCACTTCTAGAAAATTTACCATTAACCTTTTGACAATCACTTTGTTGTACAATACAAATATAATCTAAATTGAATACAATACAAAAACAATTTATAATGTTTGTTTATATCAATTAAGCAGTAAAACTGCAATTAATATTGTTTAAGAATTTGGCACAAATATATCTGAAAACGAATATATAATTATAATTTCAATGTCATACTCTTCAACACCACAAGGGTATCTACTACAGTTTGGCCAGACCCAGCTGCTTTTTTGAAATCAATTCTCGGTTTTGTTTTGTTTATTGTGGTATATGCTGTTTCTCAACACTTTTTCAGTATAAACAGAAGCCAATTCACCTAACAAGTTTTCCTGGGCTACATTAACCAGTACTAACCACGTGAGGAAGAAAATCAACGTTGTTGTCCCAATTCCATTGATGGAAATGAAACCCGGATTGCCAAGGTTACACTTTAAAGACCAAGGCCATGGAGATTTAACAGTCAATATAAGTATGAGAGATAATGCAGGATATGACAAGCCATAGAACTGTTATCATGATGGTAGGACAATGTCATCACATGATCAATCTAGGAATTGAACTCAAATCTGTATAGAAATAGAATGTCAACCTCTAGACTGTATTAACAGGGAAGGCTTCAACATTATATGATTATACACCCTTTAATTCTAATACACTACTTAAAATTGTAATAACTAAAAGACAAATGTCAAATGTCAAACATAAATATTAATAATGGATAGAATTTAAACAAAACAAGTGGCAAGAACGTCATGACTTCATTTGTACTGGTATTTAGACAGTGCCGATAATATCCCTGCTCCCAATGCCTCTCAGAGCTGATTTATTTAAATCGGGAGTACGAGGCTGATGCCAAAATGTTCTCAGTGTGACTTATGCATTAGATTTCATGTATTGTAATCTTCCTGTTTAAATATATGTAGGATAATGTGACCATTATGAGACAATTCCACCATATCATTTCAAACTTCATGTACAGTAGTGTATATTCGATTTATCAATTTATAGAGGCATGTACCAAAATTTTGCACTAAGCCTTGCTTGATATGGGTTAAAAAAGGTTAGCATATAAAACTTGATGATCTTACCTGTCCAGACATTATCTATAGATATATAGGCCACATTCTCATCTCTCCATGCAGTCATCTGATGCCAGACATTGTCATTATATCGTAAACCTTCGTCATTCGTCGGTGTAACAAATGATGCACAGCCTGAGTGGAAGTGTATTGTAATATAATAATTACAAATGGAACAGAGTATCCGAATATTCCAATATGCAATTTGAATATTTGAATACTGATTATAAATAGCAATACCCTATCATTGTATTTTCTGATAAAAAAGTGTATCTTAAGCTATGTTTGCTGCAATTTCCTAGAAAGTAAATGATTAGATATAAACACATCTATAAAAGTTACAGATATCAACACATCTAGCAATATATAAAATGTAAATACTGCAATACACGTCTAAAAATGTTAAAAACACACAGCGCCATCCATTGGTTATAAGAAGCAGTAAAAATCACACAAATATTGTATGAATATCGCACGCATATTGCAAAAATCACACAAATATTGTATGAATATCGCACGCATATTGCAAAAATCACACAAATATTGTATGAATATCGCACGCATATTGCAAAAATCACACAAATAGTGTATGAATATCACACGCATATTGCAAAAATCACACAAATATCACACAGATACCTGTATGATGATCTACTGTTAATGTTGCTGATAGGTGATTTATCGTTGCTGTCAGATAATGCCATTCATTGTCATGAAATGTCTCAAATCTGTCGGTATTAGGGTCGGCATCCATGGTAACCCACATTCCACATAGATTCTCTATGATGATCAGTATAAACATGTAGCCACGTTTTATCAAAACCCCTAGTATATAGCCAATACCAATGTTTTGGGGACGATTTGTAGTATTTCCTATTTTCTATTATTAATGCATCTAGTGAATAACCACTTTTAATTAAAACTTCTAATTTACCATCACCTTTCATTAATAACTTGTAACAAAAGCCACCTCTTATTCATAGGTTCAGTTGATAGCCAATTTTAATTTACGACTCTAGTCAATAAATGGAAACAAATATGACTACCCTAGTATTTAGGAATTAGTCAACAAACAAACCAAAAGGACTGATATAGCAGTATTAGCTCATGTGTAAGAACCTTGTGGTATATTCGTGCCTAAAGGTAAGGATCAGGCCCCGATCTCCCGAAGCATCTCAAACAGAATTCTCAACTCAAATTGAGATTTGGCTAAAATCAGCTCTTGAAATGATACTGGAATAAACTCAGAATACCAATTCTGTACAATGGTGTTAATTTTGAATCCAGCCTCGTATGAAAAAGACGCATGTCAATATTTGAGATGAGATCTTGCTCAGATTGAGATACTTCGGGAGATCAGGGTCACGTTAATTTCTCCGGACAATACTATGCGGTAAATATATAACAGACAGAGTTATGTACCTTGTGGATCGAACAGAAACCAAGGTCTACCAGACTTGAACTGTAGCGCTACAAACTCCTGTTGTTGTCCTTCAGATGCAGCAAATAATAACAAACCTTCACGTTTCCTTGTCCGGAACCAAAATCTTATACCTGTAATATTTAGTTAAATATACCACTTAACGGTGCCAATTTTTTTATATTTTACATTACAATAATATGTAATACACAATTAATGTCATGATGATAAATAATTGACTTTTCTGCACACATAAAACACAACAGTTTACTGTTACACTCGTTAGAGGTCTATTCCTGACATTGTGCTCAATTAGGCTTGGTACCCAACCATTCTTATTAAAATTCATTCAAAACCGATGAGTGGCTTAAAGGACAACAAATCTAGAGTTATTTTTCCCATTAAAGGGCCATAACTCCTGCAAAAATCATCAGACCAACAAAATTCCTGTCAATACATACAACTACAAAGTAGGCTTTTTACAAACTATACCCAAGTTTCATGGAAATACAACCATTGGTTAAGTAGAGAAGTGCAGACAAACATCAAAATTCTGTGGAAGACATAATACAATAATGTGTACTTAAGTATACTAGTGTACTTACCCGTGAAGTCAACATTTGGTGGTATGGTTTCGGGTGGGAAGAGATAGTAACCACCGCCCGGAAATCTCGTGCCCGAGATAACTTGTGGTGGATAACTCAATGCTGGAATAGTCTTCTGTATAGTGTAATATGGTGCTGGACCATTAGGAAATGAAGGTTCCGTCCAAAGTATATCCATGGCTGAGGAATTGAGACCATCAACCAAAGGTTTCTCCAGACCTTGCGGAACTGTAATACAAGTGTATGAATGTCAGTAGAGTTACCAAATTGTACAAGTCAGATAGTCATGTCTTAATTAACAAATGCTGGTATCGATTAAAAGAAACAATCGGCTGAATAACAGCACTTCAAAAGTTCAGGCTCCTAATTCTGAATATCACTTTTCTACAAGTACAGCAATAACATCAGACTAACGCAATAAGCTTTTATCTAAAACTATTCTCATTTCAATGAAACTACTATGAATGTCAGTTCATATAAATTAACTTATTCATGCTTTTTTGGCACACAAAAATAGCATACATTAAGCTATCAAATGAACAAGAAGGGCACCCAATATCACTCAATTGAAGTAAATAATGCAATACAATATTGAATCAGCTACAAAATGATGATCTTACTATCTTGATTGGTCCTTCCTGTGCTCTCTGTACTATTCACACATCCTACAGAGTTACACGCTTCGACCATCACTGTATGGTGCGTGTAGGGGCTGAGACCCGACAGTATGTAGAACATTTTTTCCGGTCCCCGTTCATACATCAGCATCCACATGTACGGTGGGGCAAACGGGGTCTCGGTCAGATCCGTCTTCAGATAGTAATACACCCTATATAACACAATTATTCCTCTTGATTGATCATCTGATGGAGGCTCCCAGGATATTCTCAAGGAATCTGGAGAAATCCCCTCTACTGTAGGGGCTGGAGTGGATTTAGGTAGAGTAGCCCCGGTCCTTCCTGATGCCCATATACTGGCTGCTTTACCTGCACTGTTCTCTGCCAACACCTGAAAGTATATGTACAATCAGTATGTTTGTTAAGCACTCGTTTCTAACCTTGTTACTCACCAATGTTTCCATTATATATGGCAGTAGTTATTCCAATCAAGTTTTCATGGACTGTTTCTACCCAGTTCTTACGAGGCCACACAGAATTGGTAGTCCTAATAATTACATTTATGTATTGTTATAGTAGTTTTTGTTGGCAAGTGAACTTTAACCCAATTTTGAAACTTAACATGTTTAAGCAAAAAGTAATAAAACCAGTAAGATTACCTGAAACTCATACACTGTGAATGGTACAAGGCCTGATAGAATATACTCTGTCTCCGGAGGTGGAAGAGCATTCTCCTGCGGGTCCTGTGTAGGGCGGGGATTAAACTGTCCCCCTGGGTGAAATATTCTCGTTTCTGAAGGATGTCTCAAACCATCGGGACCTACCTCACCACGCATCCATAACTCATAGAATATAACAATACCTGAAATATATACCAGAATGACAAAATTTTGTGGTTTTGGTAAAAAAGATAATTTCGATGGAATGTTAATTTTTTGAATTTGAATTTCAGGTAATAAATACAAGGGTCCAAAAAAATTGTTGGGATTAAATTTTGTGGTTGAGGTGAACCATGATATCCACGAAATTTAATCCCCAACAAATATTAATGATTTTTACAGTACTTCATGGCCATTTATTTTATCTCTGCCAATGACATACAGCATCAATAATAGCGCTTGATGTTTTCATCAGATTCGAATTAGGGACCTTACCATCAGAAGTCTCAAGCACTTACCACTATATATCTAAAAGAGATAAATTGGTAGTCTTAGAAGACATGTTAGCAGGTGGTCTTCAACTAAAGGTTCATATCTGTGTTTAATACAGGAAGAAAATGCAAGTACAAGTTCAAATTGACAACAGATACACATGTCATTATATTACTGTAGACCAAAAAATTATTTTGCGAGTGGTAGATATTCATGAAATTAAGTAGCCAGGAAAGTGTTCAAGACATTAATATGGACATCGACAGAGATGTAAAAATGCAAAAATTTATAGTTGTTAATATGTTGATGATCGGCAAAACGTGAAAATTAATATTCATGAAAGTAAATTGGTTTACAGTACATAAAGTATAGAACAGTGTATTTACCATTTGGGTATTTGGGAGGGGACCAGGTTATGTTGAGTGCTGTGTTATTTATTGCCATGATGATGGGAGGGAACATTCCCTCAGGTACAGACGACATAGTGGGGAACGTCACAGACTCACTGGTCAAGCATCCTCCAGTCGTACAACAATCCACATGGAAGATATAACTGGTGAACGGTATCAGGGAGGTCAAGGACACTTGTAATTGTTGACCTTCCCAGTGGACTTGCTTGGTGGAGTTCTGTAGGGTCTGAGAATACAACACATACTTCCACAGGGGACCGTTCATAATCGTAGGGGCGGTCCAGAAAAACTTGGCACTTTTTGCTTGTATGTTTGTAGCATTGAGTATGATAATTCCGTAAGGGGCTCCAGCAGGTGTTCTGAACGATATGGCGGCACTCTGCACGCTGCCAAATGCATTATCTGCTTGTAACACGTAGGAATATATGGTAAATGGACGAAGGCCACTGTCGATCATAGTTCTCTCTGAAATACAAAAATGCATTTCAATAATCTGTCAAATAGTTAGAAAATTCTGAGACTGATTACAGTAAATCAAGAAATTATATTGTACAGTTTAATTTCATGGAGATTTCATGTGGTAGAAATTCGCGAAATTAAGGTACCCGCGAAACATTAAATTAAATATGATCAAAGACTTAAAAACGTGAAAATTTGTAGTCAAGAATATACTGACGATTGGCACAATGTAAAAGTTAGTTTTCATATGAGTAAATTGGTCTACAGTGAATTTCTCTGTTTTCATAAACTAGAACTGCCACAGAGTGACTAAGAATACCCCCACTTATTGCTTTGTCACAGACTTAGGGCAAACCATGTCTATATGAAATTAATGTCACACGGTGGGCAACAATTTTACGCGGACTCAAATTTCAAGAAATGATAATCAAATTTATTTGTATATATAAGCCCATTGTGTGTGAGTGGGGGGGGGGGGCTCTAGATAATTGTAATTGTCTGTCTATTAATATCAAGGTAATACTGTTCTGGTGTGATAATACATGTATACAGGAATACAAAGTTTTCCAATCTTAAATTTTCTCAATTATCAATATAATTTAACTTTTTTCTGTATGTTAAAGGACCAAACCATTAAAGTTAACAAAGTTCCTTCAACATATGAACATGATGTTTCAATCTCGAGTGTAACTTTATTCCCGGTAAAAATCCAGTATGGTACAGAATTAAACACCCTGTTAACGAATGAGTATTTCAAATGTACCAAAAACAACATGGGCGCCGCAACTGCGCGATACAGGGTAAATTTCGATCGTCAGCGCCTCAACAACTGTCGGATATTGGTCAGAGAGAAACGATTGCAACCATCAGACCATTGTCTAAATGTCCAAAAGGACCGTTTGGTCCGACAATGATTCGCGATGTCTGTCAAGTTACATCAAATCCCATCATGCAAAAAGAAGAATGATCCATACAAACTTCAATGTGACTTTTGATCTTCAACTGTGAACTTGACCTTTGAGAAAGGAAACTGGTGTTGCTTATGAAGTACTGAGCAATTGTGCCTAATTTTTTTCAAATCCCACAATAAATGACATAGTTACACTCCAGGCTAGCTAAACAAGCTAAATTATGACCATTTCTGACCTTACAACTCCAAGTGTGACCTTGACCTTTGACATATTGATGTGATTTTTGCGCATGACACACCGCCTCATGATGGTGAATAATTGTGCTAAGTTATATTAAAATCCCACAATAGATGACAAAATTATTGTCCGGACAAGCTAAATTATGGCCATTTCTGACCTAACAACTCCAAGTGTGACCTTGACCTTTGACATATTGATGTGATTTTTGCGCATGACACACCGCCTCATGATGGTGAACAATTGTGCCATGTTATATTAAAATCCCACAATAGATGACAGAGTTATTGTCCGGACAAGCTAAATTATGGCCATTTTTGACCTTTCAACTCCAAGTGTGACCTTGACCTTTGAGATACTGATGTGATTGTTGCGCATGACACACCGCCTCATGATGGTGAACAATTGTGGCAAGTTATTTTAAAATTCCACAATAGATGACAGAGTTATTGTCTGGACAAGCTAAATTATGGCCATTTTTGACCTTTCAACTCCAAGTGTGACCTTGACCTTTGAGATATTGATGTGATTGTTGCGCATGACACACCACCTCATGATGGTGAACAATTGTGGCCAGTTATTTTAAAATCCCACCATAGATGACAAAGTTATTGTCTGGACAAGCTAAATTATGGCCATTTTTGACCTTTCAACTCCAAGTGTGACCTTGACCTTTGAGATATTGATGTGATTGTTGCGCATGACACACCACCTCATGATGGTGAACAATTGTGCCAAGTTATATTAAAATCCCATGATACATGACAAAGTTATTGTCCGGACAAGCTAAATTATGGCCATTTTTGACCTTTCAACTCCAAGTGTGACCTTGACCTTTGAGATATTGATGTGAGTTATTGTCCGGACAAGCTAAATTATGGCCATTTTTGACCTTTCAACTCCAAGTGTGACCTTGACCTTTGAGATATTGATGTGATTGTTGCGCATGACACACCGCCTCATGATGGTGAACAATTGTGGCAAGTTATTTTAAAATCCTTCAATGTATGGGTAAGTTACAGCCTGGACAAAAAAAAAGACCGACAGACAGACCGACAGACAGACAGACCGACAGACAGACAGACAGACCGACAGGCACACCGACGGACAAAGTGACTCCTATATAGCCCCCTCTACCTATGGTAGTGGGGGTATAATTAAATAAGTTTGCAACAATTAATGTTCATGAATTAAACATTAACAGCAGTGACATACAAAAAGTAGTTCTTTCTGAAATTTAAAGTCATAAAATACTTTAAATTAGAATAAAACATATCTCTAAGATATTTACAAATTTTAAAACATGCAAAATACCAGGTACATGTAATTATATTTTCATGCATAGTATTGAGATAAATTTTAACAACAATGCCTGGCAGCATCTAAGAAGCAGAGAAGCGAAATAGAAAACAAGATTCATGGAAATCAAGAGTTTGGCACTAAGAACTAATAATATATAATTCTCAAAATTGTCAAAGGAAATTTCAATAGCAAGGAGCGCAATAAGCACCAAACAAGCACAATTATAAAGAGAACACAAGTTTAGAAGTATGTATAACCAAGGACCTGTCAAGCATGGATCCTTTAGCATTAATATGCTAGTCTACAAAGTGAAATTGACATCCTAGCTATTCTAAAGCATCATGCAAATAATATGAAAATAAGCTTTCCCAAGGATAGATTTTATAAAATGCGGTTTTATTTTCTAAGCCATAATCAACATGCTTTTAATAGTATAAGTTTAGTAAAAAGCAGTACATTTTAATTGAAAGAATATACATGCTCTAACAAAGCAGCAATTACATATAAAATGTACACATGAACTATTCTAGCTTCTATTTTAGCTACAAGCCTACGATATAACAATAAGCCTAAACGAAAAGAATTTTACCTGAGGGAACTGCAAATGTATAGGCAATAGTATTATTAGTATCATATAAATTAATAAATGACTAAGAACATGACTCTGTTGGTTGGTTGGGAAACAGGTATGCCAAGATTGAAAGCAATGCCTTGAGGGACTTTGAAAACTATTTCAGTTTCAATAGCTTAAAAGTTTTAGTTAACATTTTCGGACAAACAAAAGAATGGATGAATAAACAGGAACTTATTAGTAGATGTGGGGGCATAAAACTATGCCATGGAAATAAATATTACCGGTATACATATGTATACCAATTCAATGTTAGTGCAGAATACAATTTAGTGAACATTTCGGTATAGTGAATATATAACGTTTATATCAGTGAAAGTAAGTCTTTAAGTAGTTAATTTGTATGTTGGGCATTGAGCCATATAGAACAATTGTGATGTGTGATGTTCTTCTTGCTTGGATGTTTAAGTTGAGTGTTGCCTTCCCTTTCCAATTTTCTATAATTATCTTTTGGTCTTAACAAGTCGCAGAATTCATGGATTTTAAATACTTGCTGCAACAGGTGTATGCTTAATCCAGATGACCATGAACATAAGTTTTATGTTGTATATATATACTCTTATATACACTTAAGTGTTGCTTGATTGATGAAATATAAATTTGTGAAACAGATATTGCTGGCTTAGAATGAAAATGTCGTAACAACTACTTACAACCTAATGACACTGATACATATTTGAAATCTGCATCATATGGCGCTTCTGATGAGCCTATTTTGATGAAAATTGGAACTTAATTGTCATGTTGACCAAAATGTAGTTGAAAAAGCTTGTTTTTTTATAAGTAAAGATTAAATTTCAGCCAGTATTTTCTTGTTTTCTCAAAATATTGATTTTGTACTAACAACTTTCTCATTAAGAACTTCTCATTACAACCTTCTCATTCTAAGCCAACGATATGTTATATGGATGCATAATGGTTACACTACGTAATAATCGTCAGTACATGAGTCGCTGATTACCTTGTCGAGCCTTTTCTATCAATAACAGTGACACATAAAATATTACATACCATCAAACAATCATCATTTAACATGTATTATACAAACAAAGT
The DNA here is from genome assembly GCA_963678985.1 of Spisula subtruncata. Taxonomy (NCBI): domain Eukaryota; kingdom Metazoa; phylum Mollusca; class Bivalvia; order Venerida; family Mactridae; genus Spisula; species Spisula subtruncata. The sequence goes on along the minus strand of OY787661.1, from coordinate 49,206,279 downwards.
GAGTGTTAGGTTAGTCCAATTAGGAAACCAACAAGTGTAAGGGGGTGGCAATAGAACATTTAACACAAAATGAGTGTTAGGGTGGTCTGTCAAATTGGGAAAATTAACATGTTTGAGGGGGGCTAAACATTTAACACAGACTCAACAACATGCAAACTGTGAATCTTACCCACTATAAGTTATTGTATAAAATACACAAAAACATGAGCATGGTGTACTAGATGTAAAGGGCCATAATTCAGACAAAATTTTAAATCATTCAATCTAAAATTTCTCACAGTATCCACCACTAGGCTCGGTACCAAACATTTATGTAAATAGTAGGGCACAAACCAAAGCCACACAGCTACGGCGGCAGCGCCTAGCCACTTTCGCAAGAGTCAGACATAGTACAAGCCATTCACATCCCCAAAAAATGGATGCTTCAAGCAAGCCTTATATAAAGTTTCATTGAAATGTGATAAATGGTTAAGGAAAACAAGCACAAACTATGGACATCCATCTATTTAGACGGACATCCAGCACAAAATCACAGTCAATATGTCTTCCCTACTATAAGCACAATTATATATATGAATCAAAGTACTGAAAGTACTGACAGGCTGGCGAACTGCTAAGGAACAATAGCTGTTCAAGTAATATAACATCAAGTGGTTTTCTAAGTCAAAGAGAGGTAAGTGCTGGACTTAACAAAAAATAAAAAAATAAAAATTTAAAAATATAAAAACTTTGGAGCCGCCGTGATTCGATCGCTGGACCTTAGCATCAGAAAATTACTAAGCGAGTTGCTCAACCACTCAACCACGATGTCGTTGGAGAATATTGACCTAAATAATTTAACATAATAAAATCGTTGATGCGCCGCGCTATACATAGTGTAATCCGAACTCGCCCGTACTAATATTAGCTGTGCTATAAATAGAACATGGAACACGTTCACGCTATACATCGCGTTCGTAACGCGTAGTAATAATTATCAACGCATTTAAACACCTATTGTTTTAATTTCATACAATTTCCTTCCATTTCAAGAAGAAACTAATATATTACAATCGAACAGAATAAATGAAACAAGGAAAGTTGAATGTTCTTATCTTGCAAAACTGACTAACGAGGAGGAACTATTTGCATCGAGTGAATAGATTCTGTGTTGTCAGTTTTGGGAGTAAATTCATCTTAGTGGATTTCATTTTTTAGGATTGTAATAGTCTGGCGCGAAATCGCCAGCCTAAAAACAGTACAATTCTCAGATGGAATTGAGAAGCGGAGGGAAATACTACGGTACATGCTTTACTGAGAACATCCTGATTTAAATAGCAACAAATAACTTATACGCATGTGGAAGACATGGTCATAGCCAATACTGCTTAAAGAAATTCAATTGGAACTTTCAAGTATAGCTTGCCCACATTGACATGAGCCTGACCTATTGATTACCATAATTTAACAGTCGATATATTGTCTAAGTTTATAACACCGATTGCATGTTTTCATAATCGGGGAGTATCACAAGGACGCTCGAGATGTAATACAAACACAAATCTTAAATGCCGATATTGCAGGATTCGCTCGCGGAAATTGATATATTCAAAGCAAGAAACTTGTAATATATTCTTGCATAAAGGTCAGGCTCAGGTCAAAATAGCCAAGCTATACCTGTCAAGCATTCTACACACTATGGATTTATCTGACAAATGTTCAGTAAAATTTAAGATCCTGATTTTTTTTCTAGAAAAACTGAACAGAACTGAATCAAGTAACAATGTACTTACTATTATCCGACAGTGTATATATTAATGTTTGGTTCCTAAACAGTAAGTATTGTATAATGATCCCATTAGGGTAATCTGGACCCTTCCATATGAGACGTAATGCTGTAGAGTTGATAGGTTCATATGATGGTGGCGGCTGCTGGTCAGGTGCTGAAATACGAGAAAAGTTAAACTTAATCTTTATTATACACTATTAATTTAGATGCTTAATAAACAAAATCCATTCATTGAATTTAGTGTAATATTCGATACAACAATGCCAAGAATAGCCTTTATTTGCCTGTCATCTTTCTGCTGAATATGGGAGGCATATGTGTGCCTCCACTCTGATTTGAACCTGGATCGCAGGTTTAGGCAGCAAGCGTGCTAACCACTGAACTATGGAGGCCACACTGAAATAGTGAACCGAGGAAATCATACGGTACACTTTACTTTCTCAAATGGAGCACTTTACTGCCACAACATGTTAAGTTGATCAATGACCTACTTTGGAGTCCAAACTAAAATGTACATGAATAAGAAAAATCATTCAAATCCCATTTTAGGCTTAAAATATAGCAATGATTTTGCAACAATAGTTGATGGACAAAGGATGGATGTGAAGAGCATTCACAGCATGACAGAGTGAACTAAAAAAGTGAAGATTTTATTTCAACAAAATTATGTATTATACCTTTGCTGCATCCAAATGGATTGTCTTCATCTAGAAAGCTGGATCCTGACACGCATCGATCACATCTTCGTTTAAACGTGAAATCTTTACACAAACATTGACCATCGTAGGGATCACATGTACTGTTCAAACTACCCGCTGGGGAACAGTCACATGATTTACAACTAGAAAAACAAAATGGTTGTTTATCAAATTATAATTAAGTTGATGGTCAGCATTTCTTTGTTTGCCTTCGACAGTGACAGTTGTAATGCATTGTCATTTGTTTTTTTCCCTGCCTTACTTCCCAAAGATCAGAGACTTCAATGGAATGTTACTTTGTATTGCAATTTTGCAATCATAGGGAATCACATGAACATACAAATTGAATAAAATAAATTGTGATGCCTGGAATAATTTTCGATAACCAAATTAATAATAGCTACGGGACAATAAAAATCATGATTTCAAACAAGCCTATAGTATTTCAACTATACTGTGGTTCAAGGGATGACAAAACTTAAAGTCTATTGCTTTCGTACATCACAAGACAGTATGGGTTCAAATCACTTTGGAGGTGCATGGTTGTATTTGAAATACAATATTAACTTCCATGACCACAGTTACACATCATTTGAATAACACAAAAATATGTTCATCAATGAACTTACCCTCCCGAATTTCCTTCAAATCCATAGTACCCTTCGAGACATTCCTCACACGAGATCCCTGTGACCCCTGAATCGCCTCCCCTACATTCACATTGCCCCGTCAGTGTATCACATTGTGTCAGAGGTAAACTACCTTTAGGATGACACTGACAGTTCAAACATCCACCACCGGGGTCCACACTTACAAAATACCCTGTAATTATAGAATGTTATCATATCATTATATTCCTTATAGTCAATTCAATAAGTCGAACTATACCTGAGTTAACAGTATTCACTGCTATTCTATCGAATGGAATAGTTCCCTCATTTAATAGAAGTGAATAGCATTATCTCAGGTATACCCTGTTAAACCTAGATAAACATTGTTTACATGTCAGACAGCATTGTATTTACAACCAATATCATATTAACTTGAAAGGACTGTACACACAAATTGATAAAAAAAAATTTCAGTAAATAATTAAAGGCTGTTGAAGTGCCCAGTGATTAATGCTAGTGCGATGGATTTGTTATCCAGCAATCAAATCCTCTTCCATGAAAATTTGACAACAGTGTTGATTTTCCTTCACATGTTGAAAAGTTGCCAAATCATTGTGGAAAATGGCGCTAAACCCGAATAAACTAGGGGCGCAACTATTCGAGTATACAATTAAAGTAACAAAGGGCCATTACTCAGGTAAAAATTGATGCAGCAAAATTCCATCCTTAAAGTTCATCTACACATTAGGGTTGTTCATTTATGAAAGATTGAAGAAATTCCACCAAATGGTATGTGAGGAAATTCAACAGACAAGATTTGTGTTACGTTCATACAGACTGCACCGATGCTATATCCCCCGCATATAAATAAGTGAGGGGGGGCATCAAAACTGTAATGACTGGTTTCTGCAACTATATCAAATCCGACAAAAACTGAAACAATAACTTACCACTAATACAGTCCTCACACTGTCGTCCGATCCTATTGGCTAGACAAGCACACGCCCCCGTATTGTCATCACATGCTAAATCATCCATCAATAATGTGTCCCCTAGTTGGGTGCCTGTAGGGTCACATTCACACGGTATACATCCGGTATCATGATCCAAGCTGAGACCCCATGTGTTACCCTTACAGTAGTTACAGCTGGCTCCCTCTACATTACTCTTACATACACAATCACCACTCACCTAAATACATCATAATCATTCATTTATTTAATGTTTTTTTCACCTAAAAACAGGTCTCAGACATATAAAATTATTGATATATGCACAGAAAGCTATGAAACAAAACATTTAATTTATTTCACCTAAATGCAGGTATCAGATATATAACATATTACACCTAAATACATCATAATCATTAACCATTCATTTATTTCAATGGTTTTTCACCTAAATGTAGGTATCAGACATATAACATAATAGCATGTGGGGTGACCATAATGATTTTAGATAGTAAGCTATAAAATGAAAGAACAATAACAATTACTTTCCACATCAATAAGGTATTAGCTTTTTGTCTTCAAATAAATAAATATGAATTGTTTCTGAAGTAATCTGACAGCTTTTTATTGTGTATTTATTAGGATTTGCTTCTGTCTTTTTGAGCACCCGTCATTCATAAAACATAAATATCAATGACTTATTCAAAGACTATTACATTTTAACTTGGAATACTTTGATGCTAAATGTGTTTCCAGCAATGGTTGAGTATTTCACATACTATAAAAAGCCTTAAATTTGACAAAGAACAAGAAATGTGCCCATTGACACGGGTGTCCTCATTGGGGTACATAGTAAAAGTAACAAAGGGTCATAACTGTGATAAAATTACTGCCGCAAAAATTCCATCCTTTATGGTCAACTACACATCAAGGTTGTAAAACTGTGAAAGCTTGAAGAAATCCTGCCAAATAGGTGAGGGGGATCAACCAGATGAGCTTTTTGACACAAAAAGGTATGCCACCCACACAGGGTTTTTACTGACAATATTGATTCCACCTTAAATTGCTGACAATATGAACAGTTTCAGCACAAACAAACTATGAGACATCCATTTACACATCAACCCACATCCAGCCAAAAATCAAAATGTTTCATACATGCCATATTTTCCTGAAGCTTATGCAGGAGATTGGTGATGGAAATGCAGGAGATTTCAATGAAATGCAGGAGATTTTTCTTGCTCAAACTTTAAACTTAAATAAATGAAGTTATTTTACTTGTAGGACATTACCATTTATGCTTCGTAAAGCTATTTAAATTAATATCTGTTTTCATTTTCATCATGCAAACCAAAACTGACAAGGTTCCAGTATTCCAAGAAATGCAGGAGATTTGATCAATTTGCTGAAAATCATGCGGGAGTAGAGTCTCAGATGCAGGAGACTCCTGCATGATGCAGGAGATCTGGCATGTATGCTGTTTTCCTCACTGTATGTGGGTGACAATTAATAACAGATATTGTTCCTACCTTATCACACAGCATGGAGCCATTTAGGGTACCAGCTGGGTTACATGTACACAGGACACAACCCATTTCCTCCGATAGACCGAAGCCAAATGTTTCATCTTTACATTCATTACATTTACGTCCCTGGACATGTTCCTTACACGTGCACTGTCCAGTAATCTTATCACACGCTCCCGGAGGCTCAGTACCAATTGGATCACATCCACATGGTAAGCAACCATCCTCAAATGCCCAGTAGCCGTCCTCACACACGTTACACTGACGTGATGTGATGTGTGCCTTACATGTGCACTGTCCAGCGACTGGTTCACAATACTGATTGGTTGATCCGAATGGATTACAATTACACGGTTCACAACCATCAGGATTGTCGATACGAAGACGGAAGAAACCATACTGACAAGATTGGCACTTCAAACCTGCGGATAAATCATAAAAACGTTTTGCCACACAAAGTAATAACCGTTTTTCAGCTTCACTACCAATTTAACGCATTTATGCCTATGCCAATAAACGCCAATAAATAGTTCTATGATTTGAACAATATTACAAGCATGCTACACAGGTTATACGTATCATTGAACCCGATTTGTTTACATTACCAACATTTATTAATATTAAGACCAACAATTATATCAGACTTTTATTTTTAGAGGATATTTATAGCAAATCATTCCGCATGGACTATATTCCTACTACCAAAGGCCTGTTAACCGTCAAGGCAGAAAAAGTAATCCCCGGGTTTTAATTAAAATCACTCCGCCGCTGAACGTTGTAGACGATGACCTAATTATGTTGCTTACAAACATTAATGCTATAAAAAGAAACAGCATGTTTTCACTGGTGGCGGGAAGCTGAAATATATGTCGATTTCAAACGTGAGAACGGCTAGTCATGAAGAAAAAATATAGTGCTAAAAACCCGTACCGTACCGGGGCGTATATTATATTGCTAAAAACCTGTCCCGTGCTGGGACATACATAAATTCTGAAAACGGTACACACGGTACTTACATAAAAGTATTTATCTTGCAATAAATATTTATTAATGTATGCTCCGTGGTAATCACTTTATGAGCTCTGCTTGATCATACAAGTAGTAACAAACACATGGTTATGATTGAAATTTGTCAATAGGGTGGTAACTTTTCATTTACACTGAGTATGGTCCAAAATGCTGTTCGTAAGTTTAGTTATGCTACTCCAAAAATTATTTCTGCTCTTGATCCGGCGGGAGTAGGGACAACCTTCATATCAGTAGCCACTGGACAACTTTTTCTCCTAAATTCAATTGATTGACTTTAAATATAAATGTATATGTATATGGCATCTAGGAGAAGTGCTGTGACATGAAAACATAATTCTATCTGGTTCCATTCTTGAATTATTTCCTTCAACCAAAAGAAGTCATGATATAACTATTGATATAATTTTCATATATTTTTCTTCTATTGAACTCTGGTTCTATTTTATTAATTACCTTCCTTTATTTTATTTTCCTAACATATTTCTACCTAGTCCTGTTTCTATAGCAGGGGGGATGGCCATCTCATTTGTTGTGTTTTAATTTCCACTGTATTCAGTTGTAGGGAGACTACCCAGTCACTCATCTTGACACCGGCGCTTGGTGTCTTGAGAGCAGCACAGAGTGAGTCTGGGCTTATCAGAGATCTGACACAGCATGTTGATGCAGTCTTTATTTGATTGGTTATACTGGCATCAGTATGCCACACATCAGTACTTTCAGTGCTTTGATTTATCATAAAATGCACTTACTAGGTAACATGCTTTTGTTTTGCTTTGCTAGTTTATGACTATTTTGCCCTCTGGCATATAGGGCAATATGAAAAATCTTAGTTTAAGCTACAATTTTGTGTGTGTAATTTATTTTAGGTTGATTTTGAAACAAGTTTTTCGGACTTATATGAATCACTCTTGACCCCTCATTCCTGATGGTTTGAGAGAAGAAAAACCAGTTTCCCTTGTTTGCTGAGCTTCTAGACACCATAAACAATGGAAGTTTAGGGTCCATGAAAACTTACTGACAAATCATTATTTTTCTATTAGATGAAGATCATTATTTGCTTATTTGGTCAATTTGAACTAATAACTTTAAAAACTTTTTGCGAAGCCTGGAGAAAACCCTGAATTTTCTTTTAGACAAAGAGGACCATTCAGAATTTCACTCAACTTAGCAATTTGGACTGATAAGTTATCATTTTTCATTGAGCGTGGACATTAAATTTGATCAAAATCGATTAAAGCATGTACCTCTAACGTTCTGTTTACAGTTACACTGGCCGGACGATACAGAGCACGTGACATCCTCGTGCAAGGAACCGGCAGAATTACATTCACAATCCTGACATCCATACGGTTTCTCTGCTGTCAGGTTGAAATATCCAGACTTACATATATCACACTGTCTCCCTTCTACATACTCCTTGCAGTAACACTGTCCCCCTTCCTGTTAAATACAATAATTATTACTTATTCATTTATGTATCCTGACAGCAATGTTAACAATCAAAGGGCAATAACTTACTGCAAATTGATCCCAACATAACATACACAAGGAAGCTTAGACCAAATGAGTTTTGTTAGGCTGAAAGTTTGGGGATCCTAGAGCAAAGTGATCTGGAGTCAAAGAATGAAAACTGCTTTGTCTACTGACCATCAGACAGACAGATATGTAAACAAAAGTTGTAATTCCCCCTTATCAAAGATTAGCTTAATAATAACAATGGAATAGCTTTAATTATTTATGGAATAGAATGACGTTACCTTTTCACAATCCAGTTGGTTATTTTGAACGCCAGTAGGGTAACAATTACACCAGCTGCATACATTCTGATCATACATACTCTGGCCTTCCGGACGATAGTACCCTGTAACACACGTCTCACAATGTCGACCTTCCGTGTTATGTTGACAGTCGATACACACCCCACCACCTCCAGCGTAATGATCTTCAGGAAATGGATCCAGCGTCTCGTTGTACACGCACATGTCAGCATGATTGTAACATTCACACGGTCGGCAATGGTAACCGTCGAGTTGGTCACCATGACGGAAGAGTTTGTCGTTAAACAGAGGCTGGCACTCCCCACACTGAAACAATAATAATATTATCAACTTTATTTGTTTACAGGTTGTACATTTGACATTGAAGTTTTCAATATTGTCCAAGAACATATCAGAACAAGAAGCAAATAATAACGTTTATTCTTTAAACATACAGGTATACCTACCAAGCTAATTAAATCCACAAAACAAGTGATAAAGCAAAAGATGTCACAAGCACAGGTGGAAGTATCAGTGTTTAGAAAATAAAAATAATTAAAAAAAAATAAATCTTTCACTGAGCTAATACACTATCCAGGTATAAAGCGTACTATATGTCTATATGTCCAAAGATTGTGGAACATCGCATCTAAAAGTAGACTTGGTTTCTAACAATAATTACGATACTGTGAGTGGAGCAAGTAACCAACGCGTATATAAAATTGCCTCGAGTGAAGTTAAATAACAAAAGGAACACTGTTTTGCCGTTTCGCAGTTATAAGACAAATTGAACGAGATTTTCGGTAAGAATGAATATCTTATAGTTTATTTGAATGACTTGTGTAGCGATTTTCCTTCAGCGCCCGTATTTTATGCTGAAACAACGAGATGTAATGTTCCACAATCTTTGGCATATAGACATACAGTACGCTTAATACCTTGATAGTATATTAGCTCAGTGACGGAATTTTTTTAATATTTTTTTTTAATCGTTAGTGGACCAAACACTGATACTGCCACCTGTGGTCACAAGATGCACTTAAATGTGATTTAAAAAGGATTTAGATGCACAAACAAGGAATGGCACAGAAGATCATAAAACAAATTCAATGTATCTTTTCTCAAAGTAAGGTGAACTTGGAAAACAAGAAATTAATAACGTAAATAGGAGCAACTCCACTTTAATAGGAGTACTTGGCAGGTATGCACACAGGTCCAATTAAGTTTTATTATAAGGGAATCATTAAAAGCTTAATTATGTGCATCAAAGCCATAGATACTGTAAAATTATTTAATTTTGTTAGGACAAATTTCGTGGTTTTGGTAAAAAAGACAATTTCGTTGGGACTTGAATTCGTGAATTTTGCATTTCAGCTAATAAAACAAGGGTCAAAATTAATGTTCGTTGGGATTAAAGTTCGTGGTTTAGATGAGCCACGAAATCCACGAAATTTAATCCCCCACGAAAATTTATGATTTTACAGTAAGTCAAACACAGTAATGAAACTTTTCTTTTTAAATTATGTTTTCACTTTTTGCCTCTCAATGATTCAATATAGCCAGTGAAGTCCTATTATTGCAAAAAGGGTCATTTTGTGTTGCTGGCCAGCCTCAATAAAAAAGTTGTATGGTCCTATATGGATGTGTTGTCTATTGTTATATATTGAACAGAAACTAATTGGTCTAACTACCAACTGACCAACAGACAAGTGCAAGGTAATATATCCCTCATCAAATATGGAGGGCAAATAAATTAGCTCCAGTTAAAGTTTTTTAAAAATGCCGAGCTTAGCCTTTATTTGCCAGTCAGTTTTCTGCTGAATATTGCAGGCATATATGTGCCTCCATCTGGTCCCCGGACAAGGCTGCAAGCGTACTAAGCAATGAGCTATGAAGTCTGCAACATTAGTTTACATACCTGTCTGCCTTGTGTATGACTCTCAGGTAAACAGTTACATACATATGGTAAGGTTGTATGGTTACATGTAGCAGCATGACCATGACATTCACATCTGAAACAACAATATGTTTCACAAACGTTTACAACTAGAACGGTTTAAACACAAAATTATGTCTCAGACAAAGGGTCATAACTCCTGCAATATTATCTGATCTTAAGATTCCTAGCAGTATTGGCACAACTAGATTTAAAACCAAGTGCTCATTGGAAGATGCATTTATATCCAACCAATTGTTTAAGGAAATCAAACGTAGGCAAAGTATGTGGCACCCATCCAGAAATTAAAAAAACCCACACTCTATGTAGGAGACATTATAATGTAAGATCATCTAAGAGAATTTACATCAGTTAACATGAATATCCTGTACCAGAAATAACCATCATCAAAATATAAAAAAGTAGAGAAATTAATGAAAGACATAACAAAATCATTAGTAAAAGATCAAGATTGTGGCAAATATTTAGGGAAAGGGGAAACTGACTGGTTTGTTTGTTTATGTCTATGAAGTTTCTATTTTTGAATAGTAAAATATCTTCAAATTGAAGAGATGACAAAGTGAAGCCAACTGGATATAAATCACTTACCTAGCTATAACACTGTACTCATACAGTCCATAGTAATTATGTCGTTCATTGGCAACGAAAAAATGATCCTGTAATTTGACTCGAACTTGCCGGGCCTTCACAAATCCAAACAGTTCAGGAGTGTTGTAAAAATCATTATAACCAGGTCGAGGTACAGGTTCAGGGTTCAATAAATTAAAAGTTATATTTCCCTTGGAGTATTCAGGAGGGCTGAAAAATACAAGTTTCAGAATCTCAATATATTCATGCCGAAAATAAGCAAGATTACAAAGCATGACAAAGTTATACAAGAGAAGGATGGTTGCAGGGGTGTTTCCATCCTATCCGAAGATATTGATCCCTACTGGGTGGAGTGTGTGCAATTTATGTATCCAGTAATACTCTCTTTGACGTCTTATAATCGTACTTCGGTCTGATGTTGGATCAGTTTTTAGAATATCAATGATTTGATATTGTACGTGTTCGACGTGATGACCTTCGATATTGAAGTGTTTGGCGACAGGTGAGTCTTTATTGAGACGCATGTCTCTTAAATGTTCTTTGATTCTTATTTGGAATTCTCGTTTGGTTTCACCTACATATTGTTTTTTGTATTTCAGGCATGTCAGAAGGTAAACCACATTTTTTGTGGTGCAATGGCCTCGGAGTGAACATTTGTATGGTAGGTTCGTATATGTGCTGCGGAATCGTTTGGATGTTGTCATTTTGGAACAAAGTTATAGTTCAGACAAAATCAGACGCATGCACATACATACACCAAAAGTGGCAACTAAGTCTCGCTCACTGCAAGCAGTCTCAACAAAAACGTAAAATGGTTGCCCAAAAACAGTATCAATGTGATTACAAGGACTAGTAACTGAGAACTTACTCTTGATCTATTCTTAGACAGTTAATTGAGGCAGAGGTGGGTAAGGGCCCGTTGTTTACAGCATTATAGTATAGTTGACAATCACTGGCAAACTGCTGCCATGTCTGCCATTGTAGGTTACTGTTGTCAGTCTTTCTCTCAATCTGTACGGCCATAGGTAACGGACTGTAGAACAATAGTACCACATAGAACACCTGAAATATAAGTAAGTAAGTATGTAACGCCTTTATTTAACAAGGCTGAAACATTCAGTTTCCCGATCTTCCAAGTGGGCCTCAAGAATGTAGAATAATAATAATTTCAAAACTGGACTACTTAGAGTTATGGTTCTTGGTCACTTCACTTCTACTAGTTGCCATATATTCATGCATAAAATTTAAAGTCAATATCTTAAATAGTTTTCTAGTTATTCACTGGACAAAAATATATTTTAGAATTAAATAAAGGGAAACAATTTCAAAACTGGACCAAAACTTAGTTATGGTTTTTGGTCACTGCATGACACTGGTTAAAGAAATCTTCAATCTCATCTAGCATTTGCTCCATTCCTTCATGCTTAGCTCTCCATGTATATTAAAACATCCCTCTGACTCTAAACTAGGTAGTTCAGCAGAGATTCTCTGCACTTTCAGATTTGTGAAAGAAGCAATTTGATTAGATGTTCACATCAACAAGACCCCGTACAGAGTGCCATCGGATCCTATATCAGTGTCAAGTGGTGGAGTGTAACATGGGTCTGATTTAAATGAGATTGAGAAATCAAAGACATTTGGCATGAGGAAGTATTAACGATTTTAACTAATTGAAGCAGCAAGATAAATATTCTATGACAATACCTGGAATTCATCGCCAAGGTCCATGACAAGGTTGACTTGATTCATGAAGTCAGAGATCCAGATACTGTTAGCGTCTCCATCATTCACATACTCCAGGGGATGTGCTTCCGTGTTCAATCGTAGTAAATGATCATTGGTATTGTCAGCATCACCATTCTGTATACAATAATGTACCTGAAATATAGCAACAGTTGAATATACAGTTTTATCTTTATTCCACATACACAGAAGAAACCATGGGCAATTTGTCACTTTGACTTAACTATGTAGTAAGATACAACCATGTAGAGCCAAAAGGGGCAAATAATTGATTGGTTACAAATACCACCTTCATGTGTGACCGAGGCAATATATTCTCCAACAAAGTATGATTTGTACTTGTCCAGACAATGTTGTTATGATTTCATCTGTTTGTTTTATGGTGACTATCATCATGTTTAACCCCATGTCAGTCAACAGCACTTCCGTGATATAATAGAAAAAATCACATTAGCCAGCCAGCAAGTATGGTAGAGGAACAAATGCCAGTTTAGGCCTCTATTTTTTGGAGTTACCCTACCATTCATTTTAACAAGCTGAGTCATACCTTAAAATGTTCCTAAATGTTTGTACTTTATGAAAAGGGTAATTTTTTACCATACTCATGGTGGCATTTTGAGAAATCCAAGATGGCGTCCAAGATGGCCGCCAAAAAAGTAAACATAACCTTTTGTCAAATTACAGCCTCTGGAACATTTGATATGGCATTTATTATGGAAAAAAGTTGTTTTTACTATAGAATGTATGTTGTTCTTGTCACATTAGGTGATTTTGGTGGAACATTGGGGTGATTTAATTTTTTTCATCATATTTATCGCCAAATAAAGGCAAAAAATAGGGGGTAGGGGTAAGATTTTTAACTACCCAGGAAAATTTTGAGCGCATGTATTGCATTTCTGTTGTTAAGTTTATGCTATATAGTTGGGAGAATATCAATATTTACAATTTCCGTAAAATAAAAGTATTTTAATGATGACAATTGACAATCAAAGTGGGTGGGGTACGATTTTCTTAAAATCTGAAAAGTGGTAATATTTTACCTTTGATACATTTTTGAGGCACTATACCATAAATTGGTTAATTTTTCACACTCCTTCAGTTAGGAAAGTTGGCATTATGTATTATATATGTATTGTTAACTAATATTTGATGCATTTACTCAATATTTGTCTTGATTTTGGTTCCAAAAAATGACAATTTCCTTAGGGGTAGGGGTAATTTTGGAAATAATGAAAACCCTTCCAGCGATGACACAAACTGAACTTGTTAACTAACTTTATGAAATTATAAAGATGAATTTTAGCATTAATGAACTTGTTACAATATTTGTAACAATATGCCCTTTGTCAATATTAATGTCAAGGTCATAATTAGAGGTCAAATGTCAAATTCTGAAGGATTTTCAGAACTTGCAATATGTATATATTACCACAAACAGGTACATGTAAAATGTACAGGCAGGAATAAATAGTATATTTAACAAAAATAAAAACTAACAAAATACAAACACAGCTTGGTTCTTTGATAAAGGAAAACATTGTTACATTGTGTTTCCATTGCACCTGGAAATATGGTTTCCAATATGGCCGCCATCATCTTCACATACAAACAAATAATTATAATGCACATAAGACATAATTTATAATCCAGCCAAATTCGCATTGAAAGTTAAACTAACTGCAACAGACACTGCAAAATATTCATAAGCTGATCAACAGAAAAACGACCTTTAAACTGCAGTGGGGAAAGGTGAAAAGCCCAAGATGGTGTCCAATATAGTTGCCACGAATGCTGAAATGCATAAACTCTAAATAGTTAATGCCAATGTGATAGTTTCATAAATAGATATAATGACACATACTTGGATAGAAAATGTTAATTAACTGTGCCATCATATTGAATTTCAACCGTAACTACTGTAAGTGCAAGGGGAATGACTTTTCAAGGTCAAAATGGGAAAAACTTAAGTATAGATAAACCATGTTTTTTGAGTGGTGACTAATTCATGCAGGAAGATTTGCCCTCGTAGGATAGATGTAGGGTATGTATTAAGGCTTAAGCAATATATTTGATCAATGACAGTAACCAATTCATGGCCCAAATAGATTTTAACCAGGTATAGCTTGGCCAATATAACATAAGCCTGACCTTTTGATTAGCATAATTTAACAGTCGATACATTGCCTACGTTTACAAAACCGACTGTATGTTTTCATAATCGGGTAGTATCATGAAGACACTCGAGATGTAATACAAACACAAATTTGAAATACCGATATCGCACGATTCACTTGCGGAAATTGATATATTCGAAGCAATAACCTTGTAATATATTCTTGCATAAAGGTCAGGCTCATGTCAAAATAGCCAAGCTATATATTCACCTACCATGACTAAGAAGTGTAACCTTCCGTCACGGCTCAAAAATCATGGAATATCTATATAAGTATTTCTTCTATATTTTTGTTGACATAATATACATTCCTGCCTTTCAATATGGTATAAACTAAGTTGTCTAGAATGTATTTTTTTAGTAGACATTGTATGTTTTATTTAGAATATTACAGCTTAGTGATAAAAGCCATTTGAATGAAATAAATGATACATAAGGAATCTTAAATTGATGGTTCGTATTACCATTAAATGCTACAAAGTAGGTACTGAATTTAGTTTTAATTTAAAGTTACTCCAACCAATATCAATTAATGACCATTTCAAGGTTAAAACTTCTAGACACATTCAAATTTGTTGGAACAATAGACTTATATTAGGTTATGTGGGACTCATGCGTGTTGGAAATAATTATACAATCCCATATACGGGGACTCAAAGTTCCAAAAAGTCATGGTAGATCTTATGAGGGACTTGCCAATGTTGGAAACTGTCACTATGGTGACTCACCAGTGTAGCAAGCAGTATTCCAAGGTCCTATGAGGGACTCGCTAGTATTGAAAGTTGTCATCCTTGGTTCTATGGGGGACTCAGAGGTTACAGAACAAGTTATCGTATTGGCAAATCGCAAGTGTTGGCACTTGTCATTTCAGGCCCTGCGGGGACTCGCCAGTGTAGGCCACTGTCATTTTAGGTCTAATGAAGGTCTCAACAGCGTTGAAAACTGTCATTCGGGTCTATATGGAGAACCCATCAGTGTTGGCAACTGTCATTCTAGGCCCTATGGAGGATTCTTCAGTGCTGTGAACTGTCTTCCAATGCACTATGGTGGACTCTTCAGTGTTAGGAACTGTCATTCTAGGCTCAATGGAGGTCTCAACAGCATTGAAAACTGTCCTTCTGTGCTGTATGGAGGACCCATCAGTGTTGGAAACTGTCATTCTAGGCCTTTTGAGGACACTCCATTGTAGGGAACTGTCTTCCAAAGCCCTATAGAGGACTCTTAAGTGTTAGGAACTGTCATTTTAGACCCAATGGAGGTCTCGACAGCGTTGGAAACTGTTATTTTATGCTTAATGGAGGTCTCCACAGCGTTGACAACTGTGATTCTAGGCCCTTTTAAGAACTCTCCTGTGAAGGGAACTGCCTTGCAATGCACAACGGAGGACCCTCCAGTGTCGGGAACCATCATTATAAACTCAATGGGGAATCACCAGTGTAGGGAACTGCCTTCTAGTGCCATTGGAAGACTCTTCTTTGTTGTGAACCGTCATCCTGTGTCCTATGGAGGACTCTTCTGTGTTTGGGACTGTCAGCCGAAGTATTACGCGAGACTCACTATTGATGGAACAATCATTGGTGTAACTCACCAGTGTATGGAACTGTCATCTTAGGTAGATATCTGTCATCCTATGTAATATGGTGAACTCACCCATGTCGGTACTGTCATCCTAATATTATGTACTTTGAGGAAAACTGTCACTCTGAGTCTTATGGAGGACCCATCAGTGTTGTAAACTCCGGAGAATCTCGGGTGGTGGGTACTGTCATCCAATGCACAATGGGAGACATGCCAGTGTAGGGAACTGTCATCCAATGTACTATGGGAGACATACCAGTGTAGGGAACTGTCATCCAATGTACTATGTTGGGAACTGTAAATTTGGCTTTTGTGGAGAGAGGTCCGTTTCGGGAACTATCCTCCAATGACCTATAAATGGGAGACACACCAGTATAGGGAACTGCCATTCTATATATTATGAGGGACTCTCCAGTGTAGAGAACTACCACCCTATGTCCTATGGACAACACATCAGTGTAGGTAGGGAACTGCTATTCTATGTATTATGAGGGACTTTCCAGTATAGGGAACTCCATCCTATGCCCTATGGGAGACACACCAGTGTAGGGAACTGCCATTCTATGTAGTATGAGGGACTCTCCAGTGTATGGACTATCATCATATGTCCTATGGGAGACACATCAATGTAGGGAACTGTCTTCCTATGTATTGTGGGGGACTCACCAGTGTTAGGAACTGTCTTCCTATGCATTATGAGGGACTCGACAGTGTAGGGAACTTTCTTCCTATGTCCTATGGGAGACAGACCAGTGTAGGGAACTGCCTTCCTATGTATTATGGGGGACTCACCAGTGTAGGGAACTATCTTCCTTTGCATTATGGGGGATTCATCAATGTACCAACTGTCATCCTGTGTGATACGACAGACTCACAAGTGTAAGGATCTGTCTCCCTGTGTATTATTGGAATTTATCAATGTTGGCAACAGCCATGTTAAGCCATATTGGGATTCACCATTGTTGGGATATGTCATCCTTAACCATAAGGACGACTGACAAGTGTGGTAAGAAGTCAACCAGTGTCATAATCTTGCACAGACAGAGAGGGGGACAATAAAAACATAAATAGTTACTGTTGCAATTACCTTCATATTAAATGCTAATTTGGCTGGATTATGAATAATATAATATATACATGGAGATGATGGCCGCCATATTGGAAATCATATTTCCGGTTGCCATGGCTAAGAAATGTTTTCTTTTATCAAAGAAACAATCGTACTTGTACTTTGTTAAAGAAAGTGATATGAACATAAGACATTTATTCCTGTACATTTTACCTGTTCGTGTGCATGCATACATATTGCAAAAATTCCTTCAGAATTTGACATTTGACCTCTAATATGACCTTGGCATTAATGTTGACAAATGTTGTATTGTTACAAATATTGTTACAAGTGCACTGAGGCTAAAATTCATCTTCATCATTAACAAGTCCAGTCTATGCCATCGCTGAAAGGGTTTTCATTATGAACAAAATTACCCCTACCCTAAAAAATTGTCATTTTTTGGGCCAAATCAAGACAAAAATTGAGAAAATGCTTCAAATATTGATTGAAAGATGCATAAATAAAACATCAACTGTCCTAACAGAAGGGGTGAGAAAACGTAAACAATTTTTGGTATAGTGTCTCAAATATGTATCAAAGGTAAAATATTACCGCTTTTCAAATTTTAATAAAATCGTACCCCACCCACTTTGATTGTCAATTGTCATCATTAAAGGACTTATATTGTATATTTGTAAACAGTTTCATTTCCCCCAGTTATATAGCATATAGTTAACAACATAAATACAATATATGTGGTCAAAATTTTCCTGGGTAGTTAAAAATCTTATCCCTACCCCCTATTTTTTGCCTTCATTTGGCGATAAATATGATAAAAAAATTAAATCACCCCCAATGTTCCACCAAAATCACCTAATTTGACAAGAACAACATATATTCTACTGTAAAAACGACTTATTCCCATAATAAATATCATATCCAATGTCCCAGAGGCTGTAATTTGATAAAATATGATTTTTACTTTTTTGGCGGCCATCTTGGACGCCATCTTGGATTTCTCAAAACGCCATCACGTGACTGGTAAAAAATGTCATGGATCGTAACGCACAATCATTTAGGAACATTTTAAGGTATGACTCAGCTTGTTAAAATGAATGGTAGGGTTCAACCATTTTTACCTGAAATTGTTCCCCTACCAGTACCTGGAACGCTAAGGTAGGTATAGACATACCAGTACCACTACAATGCCAATGGTTTGAGGTGACCTAGTCCCTAAATGAACACATGCATTTCACTGGAATATATTAATAATAAATAGATACTATACCTGTAAAGGTTTAACCCTGGGATGTGATGGTGGACATCTACAACTGGATTGTACACGTAACTGTGGAAACAAGCCCGAGTAATCAGCAGCTATCTCACGGTTAGATAATGTCACAGGAAAGAAACGGAAATCTTGAAGTCGTCCTAAGAACTGGTAGGTACCTTTAAAGCAAAACAGCGTTGCCAATCAAATCACAATGTGGCATCAACGAAAACTTTATTAATTAGGTTGATATATATGGACTAATAAATCTATTCATATAAACTTGTATAATTTATAACAGTAGGTAAGCATTATTTCTACCTAAAAAATATCATCTTGAAAAAAACCAGTCAATATTTAACTTGAGAATAATATGTGATCTCAGCACTTTTAATTCTATTTAAACTCTCTAGAGCGAGAACCTCTCTCTTTAACAACCTAGAGAATGTTGCAGTAGAGAGGTTCAATGTCAGAAAAAAGAATCTCTCTTGGAGAGGTTCCATGTCAGTATGAACAATTTCTCAAAATTACAGTAATACCTACCACTAAGTGTGAGACCAACTCGGACCCATGTCTCACCATCCTCAATCACGCCACTAACCAGTGTCACAGTATGTGCAGCAGAGTAGCCAGGTCCAATACCATTGATGAAGAAACTCAGACTGGTTCCATATACCTATATATATTATAACAAGAGTAATTAATCTGATTATATTTCCTCATCCAATGATAATGCAAGGGCACAGTGCAAAACTATGGTATGTGTCTATATAAATTGAGCTTATTATAGTTTTGCACTAAGCCCTCAAAATTAGGGGTGTAACGGTACGCTCACCTCACGATATGATACGTACCGTCAATTTTTCTAACGGTTCGGTATATTTCGGTATGATACAATATTCTCTAACAGCGAATAAAAAACTACAATTTTATGTGACAATGAATTTGATTATTCTATAACAGCAAATATTTAACTATTTTAAATGAATTTCGACAGTATAAGGCATATCTTAATACAATTTAAACGAGTGATGCATGGTAATTTTACATAATCAGAGGACTTTCAGACATTTTCGTTCACTGAATATTATTTTGCTCATAAAAAAGCTTATACCGAACCGTACCGAAATTTGCAATTCTTGTACCGTGAACCGTGTGGGACTGAAGTCCGCGGTCTTTCGTGTACCGCGGTATACCGTTACAGCCCTACTCAATATATAATAAAATATCATGCATAATATACCTTAAAATCGTTTTCTTTTACTCAATGTAAAATATAGAAAAGCTGCCTGATTAATAAAGTATTATTCAAACAAATGCTTTTTTAGGGATTATCATGAATTATATACTTTTTAAAGTATCAAAAAAAGATGGCAGGGTATAGTTATGCTAATAGAATGTTTGAGTACCAGGTAAATTTGTTTTTGCTATACGCTTACCTGTATTGCAACATATGTCCATGTTTCTGACGGAATCTTGTCTGGGAATGTCACTGTTAGTAATCCATCATTACTTCTGTACATAAAGTTCAGAAATGAACTTCGGATATTCAGTTCAAAGACAATTTCACCAGTTGCCTTGGATACTTTCTGTATTAATGTCCTGAAACAAAATAAACATAAATCTGTCACCAACAACTTAAAACAGCAGCATTTGACCCAATATCTTTGAGTCTAGTAGACAAAAAATATTGGCCTTATTCAAGCAAATACATACAGTACTGATCAGCAGAATCTTTAAATGCTCAATGAATTTGTGAATTCAATGATTTGGAGGTGTCAAAATTAGTATGTGATGCATGTTTTTTTGACAGTATCAAAATTATGTTAATTAATGTAGGGTTCCAGACCTGCCACTACCAGGTTTCAAACACAATTCACTGGAAATTTGAGTGAACTGGCTCATATTTGTAATAGCTTGGCTATTTTGACCTGAACCTGACCTTTATGCAAGAATATATTACAAGGTTCTTGCTTTGAATATATCAATTTCCACAAGCAAATCGTGCGATATCAGTATTTCAAATTTGTGTTTGTATTATATCTCGAGGATCTTCGTGATACTCCCTGATTAGGAAATCATACACTCGGTGTTGTAAATGCAGGCAAAATCGACTGTTAAATTATACGAATCAAAAGGTCAGAGTCGTGTCAAATTGGCCAAGCTATACTTGTTTGATATAAAATAATTGAAACATGAAATAAGGGATTCAGAGATGTTGTTTAATTATAAATACTATATACAATTGTACAGTCTTTCAAATTAAATGATCTTGGTTTTAAACATTGGCTAGACTGTCAGGTAAACTATGTTTATCTAGGTTTAACTGGGTGTAACAAAAATAAATGTAATCCCGGCTATTCTTTCGAATAGTATTACTCATTGAACAGTACCATGACAATAAGACAACAAACTAAGAATCATAAACAAGTCATGGATTTCACAATACTAGTCATTCTGATTCATTTAGATTACCCCCATCCATCAACCCATATATCAAGGTACACCTGTACCATGATCACTGAGTGCTTTATGTGAATTCTTATAAATATTACATTTGATGTATAAAATCTAGAAAAGTCAATTACTGTTAATCAACACCTACTTTTGTTGGGGAAGACCATCAAATATTCATGGTATTTACTGTCTTGTTATTGATTCCAGGTACCCAAATACCTGAAGGCACACTATGTTATTGACTTCACGATGCTTCTAGAACATTTGATTATGAAAGCATGAAAACACCACAGTTGTATGGGGTGCTATTTTACCATTGTTTGACAGATTTTTGATGCAGTTCTTCCAAAATATTTCCCAAATACCTGAAGGCACAATACCACTCTGTTACGCCGAGAAGCTTCTAGAATATTTGATTATGAAAACACAATTGAGCAGCAGTTGTATGGGGTGCTATTATGATTGTTTGACATATTTTTATGCAATTCCTCCAAAAATGTTCCCTAAAGTTTGGCCGAAAACAGTTCCCAAACAGGGCCTTGATAGCAGTATAGTTGGTTTGGGGCTTGGATTCGGCAAAAACTGTGACCTATTGCATAAAGTATTAAGAGTTAATAAAAGGATATCAGTCCTGTTTTAGCTAGTAAGAAGTTAATTTACTCATATTTCACTTCAGTTATATGATTTATCAACCAATGCCTTAACTCTCCTTAATGTTGGTCCTATCTCGAGCAACACGAGGGCTCTGTGCAAAATATTGTAACTACATCAATTTATAGAGGCACATACCATAGTTTTGCACTGAACCGCATCTAGTTTACCCCAAATTTTAACTTCAGAGCCCTAATCAATTTTCCCAGGGAAAAAGACCCTGATTTCTTACTTATGGGTAATTTTGATAAATCAACTTGGCTATGTCTTTATAGATATCAAGGATGTTCCATATAATATTATTTGTTTATTCATCAAGAAAGTTGACATATTTTATAGATGTTATAGAATATGTCATACTACTGACACCAGATGGTATTTTACAACTATATTTCGCAATCTATGATTCATTATAAAAGATATGCGCTGTTGTATTGTTAATTTGTTATAGGAGTCACTGTGTATAAACAAGCCGATTTCTGGCAATTGCAATATGGAGTACACATTGAATTATAGAGTATGGCAATAAGGAGTGGTCAGATTTTACATGTGCTTTCAATGATACAAGTTGAATTTTTTAGTAATCCGATAAGTCATACAGTGACTTGGTTTACCCGCTGTGGGAGTCAAAGTTCATACATCTCACAGATGTTGTATAATCCTAGCCATAAATCACATTCGGCTTAATATAAAACAAAACTTATCTTCTTATATCACATGTTTTGCACATAAAAATGTTTGTGGTTTGGTGAAAGTTATATTTGACCGATATCTTAGAAAGTAGTTGAGCTGGTTTCAGGCCTGGATTCAGGCAAAAAGTTTCCAAAAATAGTGACCTTTTATACAATGTATTAAGAACTACAGATAGTACTGGTATTCATTCTTGACTTGAGCATCGAGGATGTCACATAAAAAAGTAAGTGCCAAATATCATGATATGTCAACAATGGGGACAAGGTCATATCTGCAAGTTCAATTAAATAGGTTCCATTTTGAATGAAGTAAGGGTATTTTAATATTTTAATTTAATGATACTAAAGTATAGGCACTCATTTTGAATGATAATAGAATATGTAATCTCCAGTGCTATATGCACTTTCGATTAAACTTCTTGCGTCAATATCATAATTCACAATTTTATTTATACAGATTATGTATTACATATTAAATGGCAATTTTATAGCAATAAAACAGGGTACTGTAAATTTATGTTATCATTTTTTGTGGGGAGTTAAATTATCATGATTTTATGTCACTACCACAAAATTTAATTTCTGCAAAAATTTACTTCCTACTATAATACGGAACAAGGGTTCAAAGTTTCTTGTTCCGTATTTAATCCAATAAATTAATGACCCATGAAATTTCTTTTATCAAAATCCACAAAATTTAATACCTACGAAAATGAGTGTTTTTGCTGTAATGGATACTGTAAAATCATTTGTTTTTGTTGGGGATTATATTTTGTGGTTCACCTTCACCAAAAAATCAAATCCCATCAAACACTTATTTTAGCCCTTATATTTATTACAAATTAAGTACATTAAATGATCATAAACTTACCCATCATTAAATTTTTTCTGCCAAATCCAGACAGAAATGGTGAATTCCTGAGTTGATGACAAATCTGGGGTCACAGAAGGGGTCACGAAACATGTAGGTCCACTACTTATAAATGATGTAGATGCCGACTGGAATGCACTGTTGGGTCTCGTATTGATGGTGTCTAGGAACACACATTGACTGAAACCGGTCGTCTGTACTAACAGACTCAGATAGTTGGGCATATCAGTTCTACCTGGACATTGCTGAACACAAAAATCCTGATTACAATTATCAATGGACACGGGAAATATAGAGCTCTTACAATAAGCTGATCGTTCTTGTACACCGCACGTACCCTGCGATGGTTCGGTCACTATTGAACGATACTGTGCGGCATTGAACAGTGCCGGAAACGGACGGATATTTTGATTAACTTCCTGGCACGAAACTTTTGATGTATGAATGAACACAAGATATATCAGCAGAAACACAAAAGTTCTTCTCATTAAATGATGAGCACACATGTTCAGCAGTTTAAATGATCCCCTATTTGGAGTGCCAGTGCCCTTCAAGCACACTAAGTCCCTTTCACTTCCTCTTTTCAAACAACAAAATTCATTATGTACCGGTACCTCTGTCATATTTTCATTATTTTCACAAGTATCACTGTATGATTCTCTATTAAAACACCCCACCATCATAAAATATGTAATTGCATTATTAAGCCATTAAATAATATATACTAATGTATAAATGTAAAAATCTATCCACAAAATGTTTTCTTAAAAAAAAAGCTCTACTCCAAAATAAATCTCAAAACGTCACTCTACGAATATCTTAAAAAGTCACACTTTGAATGTTTACAAAATATAAGCAATCATATTTGTTCAGATCACATCTCTCTACTACATCTACTGCATGCACTAAACAACGAAATCAATGCAGAACTTTGTCCTAGCAGCTTATAGAATGTCCAATACATCTAACCACACAAACTTTGTCCCTAACACAGATTGTTCTGTTCTGTTCTGTCCAATATCTTACCTGTAAGTGTGTACCAGCTGTTCACAAATCAATTATTCAATCAATTAAGCATATCAAATCAATTATTCAATCAATATTGCATCCAAAAGGTGTCAATAATTATTTTCCAATCATACACATTTGGTCAATGTTTTTGAAACTGTTGGTTTTGATTCATTGTTCACATAATTAAGTTATTGTGCACTGTATTATAATAAACTTCATTAAATATTTACATAGAAAAGTAAAAAAAATTAATTGATGCACATCCATTTTGTAAAATCAACTAATGATCAATGATTTTTTTATTCCTGATAAATAGGCAATTATTATAGAAAGATAGATTAACTATTGATATTGAATTAAAATTACATGTTTAAGATTATAAGCTAAAACATGATTGTATTAATGCGCACCTGAGGCCCATGTGAATTATATAATAATACAAATTTAAATCCAATTTATGAGTTTTTTTAATCATTACAAGAGAGGCAGAAGTTTTTAAATCTCTCAATGATTTTCAAACAAACATTTAAACAGACTTTCTTTTTAGGAACATTTTAGCAGACTTTAGGAACATTTAAGCAGACTTTAGGAACATTTTAGCAGACTTTAAGAACATTTTAGCCGACTTTAGGAACATTTTAGCAGACTTTTGTTTTTCAAAGGAAAATTTTAACAGCTTTTTTATTTTTTTAAAGGAAATAAATAGAGGTGTGTGAAATTAAAATTATTGTGCCTGAATAATGGCTGAGGGACTGGCTGTTTATCTGACAATATTCATATAATGCCTTCACTTTTATTCGCTAAGAGTTACGGCAGGATCAAGAATTTCATGACAAACTGACGGACGGAGGGCTGACCTAGTCCCCATCCAGTTGAAAACTGGCAGTGTACTAATAAACAATGTTCATTTCCTAACAACTATTCTGTAAGATGGAAACTTTTTATTAGACAGTCTGTTTTCCTAGACAGCGTCCTAGCAAGTAATAGCTGAAACTTCCACAAAGAACCAGAAAACTCTGTATGAGGAGGTATATCAACATTATTGTCCAATTTTCATGGATGGGTTTGGCTTCTCATGCTCAGAATCCAACCATGAAAGATGGGTTAAAATTCATGCACACTTAAACAATGGTTCAGATCCGGCTGGTGGCACTGCCATATTCAGTAGAATGCTGACTGGCAAATAAAAGCTTTGCTCAGTATGTATGTTACATCAACAAATACAAAACTTTTTATTCAATATATATTTTATTATCTGAATACAATTTGATTCATGGTCATGATTGTGAAATTACAAAAATACAAACAAACAACCAACAAGCGTACTAACATTTTAAACAAAATTTTGGTGAAAAAATCATCCTCATACTCAGTCATTTAATACTTTAATACAAATAATACTTCATTTACAAATATAATTCCTGCAACCAATAATGCACCAGTTATGTTACAATTACAAACGAGAATAAATGTTATGTATTAAATTTCAGTACTCCCTAATTTGAAATATATTATTTTATAGCAAATTTTGGACAGGTAATGAAACAAGGGAGGCAACTTGTGTGTTACACGTCTGGACCAAAAAGGGAGGTAACATGTACCAGCTAATACAGTATAAAGGACCAAGTTTCCAAGATAGTTATGCAAATAACAATTATTCCAAGTTTTTCAGTCATTAAGGATTTGGGTAATATTGGAAAGCATAATTTTATATGACTGTTTATATAGGACGTATACTAGATATACACAAGTTAAATAGTTCCTGTGGCCAGTTGTTTTACAGACCAGTATTGTGAGAGACATTTTTTTTTATAATTTTAGCTACTAGAACTTTTTAAAGTGTTAATAAGGCTTGATAAAAAGGTATGAGGAAATCGGACTGGGGAGGCAGCACACTTTACCAGCTGAGCAAAGACTCGCATCAGTAACATCACAATTGTTTTACAGACCAGTATTGTGAGAGACATTTTTTTATAATTTTAGCAACTAGAACTTTTTAAAGTGTTAATAAGGCTTGATAAAAAGGTATGAGGAAATCGGACTGGGGAGGCAGCACACTTTACCAGCTGAGCAAAGACTCGCATCAGTAACATCACAACACATGTACAATGGGCAATGTCTTCACGTAAGTCAAAGAAACAATTAAAAAGTCCAAGTCCCCGCCGAAAAATGCGGAATTTTACAAACCTCTCTGATTTAGTGGGCTTATGTGTGTTTGGGTATATTTATTTAGTATAATTTACCTAAAAATTGTGTTATTTTCATTATTAGTAATTCAAATGTGTAATATAGTTTATTTACGACAAATAGTTTATTAAATACAAGTATTTGCGTAAAAAAAACGTTCATACTTGTGTACATTTGGGTATGCATGCATGCAGAGCGTCAGAATGTAAAATAAAGCGATTCTCACGACGTGCAAATATTATGGCAACGCCGGTTCGAAATGATACTGGGCCGAGTCATGCCGAAAAGCTTGCTAGTTTACGTTTATTTAGTCATCACTGGTCATTAAAATGCGTAATATAGTTAACCAACCCCATATTGTTAGTTAAATATAAGTATTTGGGTAAAAACGTTACTATTTGGGTAAGATTTGGGTATATTTGGGTGTTTCATACAGCCGCGTCTGTCTGACCTACTTAACGTAATGTCATAGGGGAGGTAATTCAGACTACAGGTGCACGTCAAAACACATATCGAAACACATTTTTTTCTTATTTTTAATTTCTTAAAGGGGTAAAAGAAATAATTATGGTTATTAACGTACATTTCTTTATTTTAAAATAAACAAATAGAAATAAATAGAAAAAATAAAAAAAATAATGGTCTGGTTCACGAAATTCTCAAAAAATGCTTATTTTTTCGTAATTTTTTTTTAAAATGGTAAACCATCCAGAACAGGTCACGTGCCCCTCCTTAGTATGGTTCACGAAATTCTTAAAAACTGCTGATTTTTTTTTATTTTTTTTTTAAAATGGTAAACCATTCAGAACAGGTCACGTGCCCCTACATGGAAATTTTTCTTGTTGCATACAAATACAACCTGTGGCTCAAGGCCGCAGGTTAATAACATGAAAAATGGTCTTAAGACTAGTTGATAACACACTCACACTTATTATTGCTTTAGTTAACACGATATATACCCTGAGCAAAGCACCTTTAATACAACATACATTATTACTACATTCACGAAACTCTAGGCCATTATGTCCCTTTGGCGCAAGAAGGTCATATCTCGTTATAGTATAAAGTAAGATAAAGCCTTTTTGCGCCAAAGTGATGAATCAATGGTTGGAAAACCTTACATTTGTGACTAGTCTCAAAACTCAAACTTCCGATTGGCTAAATGGCAGGACAGCATTCTAGACACTGCATGATCTCCAAGGTCAGTATTTGAAATTGCAGGACTCTTTTTATGAAACAATTAACACATGCAAACTAAACAATCAACATTTATTTTAACTTAGAATTCAAAGGGCAAATATCCCTCTTTGTGTTATTGCAGATACTGGTGTCGTAAATTTGATAGAAAAAGGATAAACCCATCTTCTGTATTTAAGAGCTTGAAAAATTGTGGACTTTGATTTTGTAGTCGAATATAATAACAAAATCAACAAAAATTCTACTCCATAAAAAATAGTTTACAGTGTGCCCTTTTCATTCTCAGTAATGAATTTGATAACATTAATTTTCACAACACATGATTAAACATCTAGTCACCTGCAAATTAAACGATGCAAACACATCCATACAAAAATACAAATAATAATAAACTTATTAACAAGTAATCAACAAACATAACAATTAGCACAAACTCATGCAATTAACAGTAACAAGAATTTCAAATTTGAGCCTAAAATAATTTTCACATGCCAATATAATCATGTCTATGGCACTGGTGATTGTTTAGCACTTTACATTTATACCTGATTAAGTTCACATTATAGCTATGTACAAATTGAATCCTGCGCAATTTAGTATAAGTTTTTTCATTGTTAGCTAAGGTAACTAAGCACAATATTTACATGAAATATTAATTTTTCTGAATGTTGGACAATTTTGTTGGACTGGTGGCTATGGTAACTAATATCTTATCACAGGAGCTACAAAATATATTATTTTTTAAGAATGTTGAAATGTTTTTTGCATTTGTTGCTATAGTAACAAAACACGATATCTATGATAATCCAACAATTTCCTCGGTTTCTGGGTCAATGTCGATATCGTAGAAACATGGTCGTGTAGGTAAACCTGGCATGGTACTCATCTGAAATATACAAGATTACCGTAGTTCTAACATCATTAGGAAAAAAAATAAGATTTTTTGTCAGATATAAAGGAAACTGAACAAAAATTGAACAGAAATACAGTTTATTTCAATGACTATTAATTATTCCCAATATTAAATTTGTTGTCTAGAACTTTCTGATTTTGCTAAATGTCTGACACAGTGCTATCACAAACAAAGAAGAACAAGCCAAGAACAAACAATTTTTACTTACCGTTCCACATAAGGGATAGATAAATCCAGCCCCGATACTGGCCCTAGCTTCTCTGATAGGCACTGTGAATCCGGTAGGACGGCCCTTTAAAGTTGGGTCATGTGATAACGATAAATGGGTCTTGGCCATACAGATTGGAAGATCATTAAAACCCTGAAAACAAAGGCAAACACATTCAAGATTAATATTTAATTCATTTTCTTTCTATCTGCTTCATTTAATTTTTCATAACATTTCAGGTACTTTTGTCTCCATTGCTTAAATGTTTATATGTTCAGTTGTATGTTCATTCCTCCATTTATTTGTAATGTCTTTAATTTAATTCCTTATTCTGTCGTTTCGTTTTTTAACCTTTTACAAGATAGACACGTATAGGTCAGTGGACAACAAAGGATGTTCTTCAGGGGTATATCAAGACACCAAAAAGCACTGAAGGCAAATAGTTTCTTGGTTATATTTGGTGTGCTTTTTTTCTTTTCAAAAGCACCTCTCTGTGCCTTGGCTTGGCTACGAACCAGTTTATACCTGTGGAATCAGAGAACATGGTACAATACCTGTTTCCTGTATCTGTCTATCTGTTCCTGGGCCTCAGGTTTGATGTCAATACCATCAGCACCATATATCTCTCGTGCAATTATTGCTATCTTTTCTTCAATTGGCAGCTACAATCAAGGATAATATGAACTAAGGCACCGCCTAAATGAGGGATTAAATACACATTGGATATCTGCTAAGCTATGTTTCAGATAGAAACTGACTAAATATGAGTTGAATTTAGATGTTATACAATAGGCCTATACAAAGATAATTATTGATCAGCAACTGATCACTTTTCCTCTTTAAATTTAAGACCAGAAATAATAATTATTCAAAATTTTAGATTGGCTATGTATCTGTGGTTTATGTTTTGAATAAGTGTAGGCATCCCTAACCTGGAGTTTTACCTATATTATACTGATTTGTTATACATTGCAACGTAACGTCATGAGTCTATTTGGCGTACTTTTGGTATGACGTCATATCCTGTTATTTGTGACGTCATGACATCACGTCTTGTATTGGCGCCGTGTATGCAGTACAGTTGCGTATTTCTTACTTCCCTATGCTTATTTAAATAGTTTGTTTTATTTATTGAATATTTTTAAAGATGGTTATAATTCGAAAGAAAATGATAGGGGGCAACCGTTTACAGATTACTATTTTTTATTTTCAAAGGACCATTCATTCACCTCGGAAAACTGCCTGAAACTTTTGACCGTAAATAACTTTTTCTGAAAGCATTAGTACCGGCAGAGACTCGACAAAGATACGCACGTGGACATTATTGGTATGGCTATTTAATCCCCTATTAAACAAAGTAACTTGAGAAGCACAACATGTAACAAAGTAAGAATTTACAAGCATCCATTTAGCATCTTCTAACTAACTGTTCATGTACAAAATTGTATGTACTAATGATCTGAGTACAGTTAATTTGAAATCATTTCTGTATGTTAGTTTATAGGGATTAAACCCCATTTCTCCAAACCTTTGCAATTACATACGGAAGCAGAATCAACTAACCACTTTTCCTGGACAGTATTCTATCCATAACTAACTTACCTTTCCACAAGGAACCAACAACTTCTAGAAAATCAGCACAGAAATTTTAAATGACTTCCAATTGTTTTTCATGGACAGACAGAAATCCAGTGCAAAATCAATGTCTGCCTCACCATAAATTAGGCAGAGTCATAATAATTCACAGAAAAGCATAGGTCCCACTTAGTAATTTTTGCCTCGGCGTTGTACTCCCAATTTAAAATACATGAGCTGAGGCAGGCATCCGAACAGAGATTTCACAAATTCTCTAATGACTTCCCCGAAGCTTCCTGTAGACTATGATGACCCTTTCCCCAATGACATCCCATGCTCATTTATAAAATTGGGAGTATGTCGCCGAGGAAAAAATGCTCAGTGTGACCTGAGCATAAATTAGAATACTTACAGATACATCATACAGGAACTTGAAGTTACTTGGTTGCTGGCATGCTTTATCTACAGCTGTAGCAAGGTCCACAGCCCCTTTACCACCCTCAGCCCAGTGATTACATAGTACAGCATCAAATGCACCATTATCTCTAGATAACTTCTGTATCAACTCTTTCTCTGCCTGGGTGTCCGTTCTAAAGTGTATTACAGTATACATGAACAAAAACATAAAGATATATTTCATTAAGTAGATTCATTTAATGTAACAAAGGGACAAAACCAGTGCAGAGGACCCCAAAACAAACTAGGTCGCTCACCTGTCCAAATACACCTATGGTGACCTAAGAAATCATTTACCTCTTCTAAGAAGTAAGATAAGATGATGCTACATACCAAATATCAAAGCTGTAGGCATTGTAGTTTTAGTCAAGAAGATTTTATATGTTTTCACTATACAAGTCTATGTAAAACTGGTGACTCCCGGGGCGGGGCCAATTTGACCCCAGGGGTATAATTGGAACAATCTTGGTAGAGGACCACTAGATGATGCTACATACCAATTATCAAAGCTCTAAGCATTGTAGTTTAAAACAAGAAGATTTTTATATGTTTTCCTTATATAAGTTTACGTAAATGGTGACCCCAGGACAAAGTCAATTATTGTTTTATTAAAGCATTTGCGGAAATATTAAACATTTTATTCTTTATAATTCTTTTCCAACTATAAATGTGGTAAATGGAGGTATAATACTAATAAAGAGTCAGTTAATAAACCCTACAAACAATATCCATCCCTAATTTGCAGTTGTTAAAGAATTATACAGAATTCAAATTTCAACGTAAGTTAAGTTGAACTACGTTGACACAAACAGTATCTCAGGTACTTACACAAATCCATTGATAGCCACAACTACTGGTACACCAAACTTGTTAGCATTCTCAATTTGTTTCTGTAAGTTAGCAAATCCCTTCTCCAGTAGATCCAAGTTCTATAATGTAGGAAATATAGTGGTATTGTACAAGTACGAGGGGTGTTCGAAAAGTAATGCAAATTGCCCTCTAACTTTTTATTGACTAAACCGATTTCAATGAAACTCACTGACAATCTTCATCGAAATCTCTGCTTCAAGATGTACACAAATTGCATTATTAAATCCAAGATTGAAATCATGTTTCAGCGTCTGCAATAGGTACTACTTTCATGCACTGAAATACGGTTGATCACATAGGCTACCTGGAAATGTACCTTCGCTATACAGAATGCGATCTAAGACCAAGAACTTAAAATTAGTCGCATGGGACTAGATCTATAGAATATACTTGTTTATCAGGCATATTTATCTGATTTTCGTTCAAAAACTACTCTTCAGTACATGCCTGGAGCAAAGAGGTATTTTCCTGTGAAAGGGACATAATGCTCAGTTTCAGTAATAAATCGACGCTATATGAAATGTTTCTAAAGTTTTTCCTGCATAAACTATCTTTAGAACCTATTAGCTACCAATTTATGCATTGATTTGAGCATTTGAACAGTAGGGCCTTGGTCGGTGGACAAAATTCAAATGCATCACTTTCGTCACTGACTGCGTGCAATTTACAAAAACGAGCTTCTTAGAATTTCAGGAATCAAATACATAATATTTCTGGTTCAGACTTCGTAAATGATAGTGAGTCTGTGTTTCGCCATCTGTTACGCTTCGTAAAAACATAGTTTGTACATATTAGGGGTATAAATAAAATATTTGTTGGCATTTAAAATATGATGATATTTTAGACACCACGCAGTAATCATGGTACCCATCGGGTACAAATATTGTTAATTTCTAGAACTTTCTTCAAAATGATGTGAAAGTGGGATAACATCGAGCATGTGCGTTCAGCTAACTGTCCTACTACCAATATTGCAGCTTTGAGACCAATATCTAACTTTTTATCAACATTTTGTTTGCTTGTTGTTGTTGTCGACAGGTCGTTTTTGTTGTTGTCTTTCAGCAGCTATTGGTCTGCTTTGAAACATGTTGAATAAATAAAACATTGCTAAAAGACATCCTACGATGTCTGTTAATCTCAAAAAGTTCCTCATGTATCAATTTGTCAATTTATCTAGGTTAAGTACATCCTTTGATATAAGGCATAATTTCAGTCGGTTTTGCCATATGTTTTTCCAACGCTTTTTAGCTTAGTGTGCATTAGTAGGTACATTTTAAACTTACATTATGACACAACCGATGAATTGCGGTCAACCAAATTTTATCCAAATATAAACGATGGTTACATAGTTGAACATGCCAAATTTGACGCCTTATAATACCGAAACTACAAAGATATGCATACATTTGCATTACTTTTCGAACACCCCTCATATACACAATAATAAATGTATGTGATTATGCTAAATTAATCCATTTTTGGGAATTCACCCTGTGAGTAATCATGAAAGCTACAATCCTCATAAAATCCTGCAAATAATTTTGCACATATAGTACATGATGCAATTGGCCTTTCTTCCTGCCAAATAAATTCCAGGTATATGAGATCATTCTCAATGGCAACATTCAAGGTTAAAATCAATGCTTTTACATAAAATAGATATTTTTTAAGTCCCACTGGTTCACAGTATTACATATTGGAGACTTCCCAGCCTTACAAACCAAATACCAGGTGAACCAATCATTACCTGGAACTAACTACGCTTGAGTGTCAAGCAGGGGGTTATCATACAAGTACAAATTTTAAAAACATTGGAATGTCCTAGCCCCGGGGATGAAGCAAGACTACTGCACTGCCAAAATCTGCCAAACCCAGGAAAGGAATTAAGAATGCAGTTTGCAGGTTGTCTATGAAATTCAACTTTATATAAATCAACCAAAAGCTGCCTTCAACTTAGCCAGTATCTTCCTCCAAACAGCCTATCAGTAATATACGATTACCTCTTCCACATATTCTTTAGGTAATGGCACACCAGCGACCACAGTAGGTCCACCACCATGCATCTTGATTGCTCGGATAGTAGCTACCAGTACTACAGCATTAGGCACTAGACCAGAATATCGACATTTGATATCAAAGAATTTCTCCATACCAATATCAGCACCAAATCCTGCCTCAGTCACTGTAAGCAAATATTAACATATAGTTATTAACTTCAATCCAATGCGGTACTTTTGTTTTGTTATCACATTTTGTTGTCAAGATTTGATGTAATTTAAAAGATTTTTAGACTTAACCTTTTCTAAACCCCCCAAAAATTATTTAATGCCTAAATATATTAATTTCCTTAATATTTATAACTTGGATATAACATTGATTATCAAAATTATATCAAATACATGTACTGTATATTATATCTCATTATTTCTTGAAGGGGTTAAAGTTTCAATGATTTGGTAGCTTAAACCGATAACAAAATCTAATCCCCAAAAATTTTCAACCTCTAATATGCGTAACATGGGTGATTTCCATAGCTTTGTCTGCAACCCACAATATTTGTAATCCAAGAAATAGCATTTTAACCAAATCTTCACAGTTAAATTCCAACGAATATTAGTGATTTTACAGTGCTTATTAGTTCCATCACAGAATAGTTAAAATATTTCTAAGGAGAACAATAAAATATTTTTACCAACAATTCCTGATTCCCCTACTAATTTCAGAGCAATTTTGTCAGCAAGAATGGATGAATTGCCATGAGCAATATTGGCGAAGGGCCCTGCATGGACAAATACTGGAGTACCCTGAAAGGTATAAAAGAAACAAAATGAATTGCTTTTAAAAGCTAAAAGGGTCTTTGATACAAAAAACATATTGACAATAAAGGGCCTTAACTCTTGACAAAAATCACCCAGATCTGATTATTTATGTTAAGTTTTATCGAAATCCAACCAGTTTGTTTAGAATCTTAACACAACTTCAGTTATAGATGATGGCTTATTAACCTAACCAGTTATCCTGGACAGCACTGACACAAAGTAGCATCCACATGTGACACACATGCAGGAAAAACAACATTGATGTTAAATTTTCATGGAAGGGTTTGAACTGCTGCAACCAGGAATAGAACCCTGATCACTAGCTACGGACAATGACAAAATATAATATGATAAACTGTACCTCTAATGTTTGCATAAGGTTAGGTCTGACTGCATCCTTCATTAATACTGTAAGAGCTCCACTCACACCCTGTAATGCAAAAACAGCATAATAGTTGATATCCGGAACTCTGTGCAAGGTGGTTTTCCCCTTAATTTACATGTAGGTACAAACAAATCTGGCCTAGTTAGACTGGTTTTGTATTCATATGCAAATACAACTGACACCCACTCTATTGTCCAGATATGAATATTCAAGCCTCAAAAGGATTATAACGGTAAAAATTTATTTGTACCTACAGATCAGTGGAGATCCGGAGTAGGTCTATTCTCAATCAACATACAGTCAAACCTGTGTTAACAGTCATCTGTGAACAAATGTCAATATTCCAAACCTGTTTGCAAATACCACCAATTTATCTCCTGTCAAATACAATGCCTGGTGATACAGTCGAGACACTATCATGATAGACAATATTTTTCTTAAAAATATTTGTTAGTCTCAGTATGTGTGAACAGTACATTGGTCATATGATATAGAGACTACTCAGTCACATCAAATTTCCTTAACCTGATCAGTGATATTTACTTTTAATTTAACTTTTGGAGAGCAACAACCTCTAAATCAAAATTAATATTTGAGGTTCCCGGAGGGTGTTGCTCGGCAGAGGTTGAACTACATATAGAAGAACCAACAACATCTGCACAAAAGCCAATTAGTGTAGCTTTAAGGGAATTGTTCTGCAGAGGTTTACTGTACTTACCAAATCATCAGCTGTGACTGGTACCCCGTCTCTACTACTGGCTACCACCATGTTACCTAACCTCTCACGCATATCCTGTAGACTGGTAGTTAAAGCTAGGATAGCCATGATTTCACTGGCAACAGCTATATCAAACTGACACTGAAATACATAATATTATAAATTTATGGTACCATCAAATACCTAAAATATATAATATTGTCAATTTATGAAATTGTTGCAAATGTTATTTATTTCGAACTTGTATAGCTCATTTTACAAATTAATATATTCAAAGGATGACAGCGTGGATGTATTTAAAATTAAACTGAAGAATAATAAGAACATTTATAATGAAACTATAATGAAATTGTTGAAATCTAAAATCTATGATGTTCAGTAAACCTGTAAATGAAATGGTAATGACTGAAAGTCTATCCTCTTGATTGGACAATAAACTGATGAGTCTGTCACAGTAACTGGGTACATCTTTTATGCAATATGAACATTAAATTATATTTCTTTTATGTAATTAA
The DNA here is from genome assembly GCA_963678985.1 of Spisula subtruncata. Taxonomy (NCBI): domain Eukaryota; kingdom Metazoa; phylum Mollusca; class Bivalvia; order Venerida; family Mactridae; genus Spisula; species Spisula subtruncata. Next base: position 49,170,055 of record OY787661.1, on the reverse strand, counting down.
ATTAACAGTAAAAAACAACAGTAAATTTTTTTGTAACAATAAAAGTTGATAACTAATATAACGGAACACAACATTAAAACTACATTTACCCTGCCTACCTGTACAAAATACCACCAATGGGGTTAATTTACATGGAAAAGGCAATGAACACTGCTAGGTTGGTTTGACTGCACAGATATGTTAATTTATGTCTGAATCCATCATCAATGATGTTCCTATTAAATTACAGATATTGACTTAATTAACGAGGCATCAAATCAAGGGAGATAATTTGTGACATTTGTAACATAATCTGCACTTGCTTACAGCAGGTATACAAGAACTACCTATTAAACCTGTGTGAGTGATGGTTAACAATCTGCATTTAGCAGCCAATATTATATCTAATTATCAAAGTTGGTTACTGTAGCTTAAATACTTGAAGCATCATGTGACACAAAAATTTCAGACTGAAAATCACAGAGAATATAACTACCTGTCTGGTTTTGCCCTTCTCCTGTGGACCCTGACCAATTGTGATACTTCTCAAGAATCTGTCATTTGTGTCCATAACTAAAGTAAGCAGATAAAAAACAAGACCTATCAATATCTGCCAGACAACTGTTACCGATACAAATTCATCAAGCGATAACACAGTGAAAATTTATTGAAGCATACATTGCTGCATATATGCAAAACTAAGCTTAGCTGTTGTTATAGATCCAAGACCAAACCATTCTGTAATATCTCACCAGAAATCATTTACAATGGGACAATACTGCTCCTCCTAAATGTGTCAAGATTTTAAAACAGACAGTGCCTAGTTCAAATTATATAACACATGCAAGACTTTATCAAACAACACAATAATTCAATATACTCCAGAGTTATCTCCCATATATTATACTGCAGTAACCAGTAGAGCATTGCAAGCTCTCAAACTGTGACCATTACAAATGTAAGTATGCTGATAGGATTGAAGCATACACAATGCACAATCAGGCCCCATATTCAGTAAAAATCTCAGCTAAATCCAGAGTCTGAATTTTAGATAAATCTGAAGTCCAAGCACTTTAACTTTTACTGTGATGATCTCTGGATAATGATTTTATTTCGTGATGCCAATTTTGAAACCAGTTCCTTTTGAAATTAGGTTTACATAATTTAAAGACAAATGACAATATTTGACATGCGATTTTGCTCAGATTGAGCTTATTCTGGAGAACGGGGTGGGGGGGGGTACTCTCCACACACATACATACCTCTCTGCCATGTGATAGTAGCCGGGTCCATATCTAACCTAACAAACTTCTTCACTTCCTCAGGTGTCAAATCATTAGGATTGCTTTTATCTATACCAAGTTTCTGTAATACAAATAGGGTCAAACATATTTTACAGAAAATTTCTAGCATGAAGGACCACTTCAAAACTAAGAATACAATGTTCATGATAACTTCTCTAGTCAATCTCAATATTTAGACAAGTAAAAAAAACTATGTTTGTAAGATTTCAAGCTACTGTAAAATCATTAATTTTCGTGGGGGATTAAATTTTCGAGGATTGCATGGTTCACCTCAACCACGAATTTGATTTTACAGTATTAGGCACTACATTGAAGAACCTGAACAAGTAACAAGAAGATCCATTATTTTATGCCACATATTAAAATGCTTGCAAAACATATTAATTAAACACTATGCCATGACACCTTATCCTTGTGATTTTCTCAGTATACATTTTGAATCAACCATTTTCTGTATTACATTTCTTATATAGGATATCAAAAACATACGTACGACATAATCCTTCAAAACATCCTGATTTTTAAATGAATACAAGCATAACCAGTGTAACCCCAACCCCCAGTATTAATAACAAAAAAATCATCAAGAACAAGGTTTATCAGACCCAGTCAACTACAACTACACAGTACTAAGCATCGTTTAATACCACTTACATTGAGTCTGCTGAATTGTATCTTGGAGAAAGCTCTTTTTCCTTTAGATTCTGGTACAAGTCTTCTATATAGAGCTTCATCAGTCTGTGTGCTTTCATGGAACAATCTAGCATCAATTTGTGCCGCGAGTAGATTGTTGGCGGCCGTGATAGCGTGTATATCACCTGTTAGATGAAGGTTAAACTCTTCCATAGGAATCACCTGTGAGTAACCTCCCCCTGCGGCGCCACCTGTCAACACAAACATATTAATTATTTTTTATTTTGCAAAATTATTTTATCGGTAAAGGAATAGTTCACCCAGGATAACAGGACAGTTGGGAATATTTGGTATGAGGCACACAGGTGGATAAATAAAGTCTGCACAATTTATCAGTGTTATTTTAGACCTAAATTTGTCAAATTTTTCAACATTGGACAAATCCTGTCAATGTTTGTAAATATCACGTTATCCTGGGCGTACAATAGCATCACTAGAAAAAGACAAAATCGGGTCAAAACATACTGAGATATAGAGATGATCAGCAACATATACTAATGCGATCCCCAATTAGTTATTTTATAACAAGGAATTATTTTATGCTCAACTCAACACTCAAATGTATAGCCATTTTATTACTGAACAGTAACATGTCATGTGCATACTCATTTTCTAAGTTAGAAAGTTGACAGAGTATGTTTTGATGCAAAATTATAAAACAATACAACAAAGCAGAATTAGAATTGACAATACAAATGAAATAATGTTTCCATACATGTGTAGACTACAAAGATCCATAATTCCTGACAATAGGCATAACCCAAGGCTTGGTACTAATTAACATATGAAGTTTCAAAGAAATCCAGTTTAGGAGAACAGGTGCAGACAATGGTGATATCCATACAGATGTCCTGCACAAAATAAGAACTGTATAGAGTGGGATAGTCATAACACCAATGAAAGATCAAGACAGCCTTTGTCAGATATAGAGCACTGCTTACCTTTGATACCAAATGTGGGTCCCTGTGAAGGTTGCCTTACACATGCAAACACATTCTTCTTCAAGTGTGCTCCTATAGCTTGTGTTAGACCAATTGTTGTCGTACTCTTACCTTCCCCGAGTGGTGTCGGAGTGATACTAAAATATATAATGATAATAAATAAAGATAATAATGATAGACTTTATTGATAGAGGCAACATTTTTCTATACAAACCTCTCTGTTTATTACAGTGATAATTTCTTTTTCAGATTTAATGCAATTTCTTAAAAAAATGTTTAGTTCATTAAGGTTGCCGATTCAACTAATAATTTTATCAGAATTTGTGGATGGTTTCCTGAAAATTACCAACATATCCTTCCAAATGGAACCAGCAACATGTTGAAGAACACAAATTCTAAAAACTTGTATTCTTGAAAATAAATGGTCTATGCTGAGGTGGTTTTTAGATTTAACAATATGTTCTGACTTGTGACTATGCATGTTATGTAGTATGTACATACATACCCAGTAACAACAACATATTTGCCATCAGGTTTAGACTGTAATCTGTTTAGCACATCCAGGGATACTTTGGCCTTCTTCTTGCCGTATAGATCCACTTCTTCAGGTAACAGATTGATTTCCTCAGCTAATGTGTTCACATATTTAGGTGTCTGAGACTGTGCAATCTCTATATCACTCGGTACTGGTGTCTTCAACTGTAACTCTAGTGGACATAGACTCCAAGCTCCAGCTTGCTGTAAATAGTTAAATAGTGCATACAAGTTTAATGTTTGTTTATTTGGGTTTATTAATAAACACTGTTTTCAACCATCTGTGCAGTAAATATATCTATGGGGGACATTCAAAACCTTTTTCATTGACAATTGGTGTCCTTAATGAAAGGACAAAATCTTTTTCATTGACAATAGGCAATACGTAATGAAAATGGATGAAACCTATTTCGTTGATGATTTGCATCCTTAATGAAAACCGACAAAGCCTTTTTCAATGACAATTGGCGTCCAAAATGATTCAATACGGTGTTTTGGTTTTAGTTGAGTAACCTGAAATTGTCTTCATAATCTTTTAATTGTTTTGCTATTTTAATCAATTTTTTATAACCAGCAGCATAATTTGAGGCCAATTTCACAAATTTCCAGATTTTTCAAAATTCAATTACTTATCAAGGAATTTTTGGCACTTTTAAACTTAAATACTTTTCAAAATATTAGGCTTTAAATTCAAGTAATTTAGGAGCCCTGTACGAACCCAGAATATTGCCTAATCTAAATGTTGCAGGTAAAATTCTGTGTAATAATTATTAGTAAGAACATATTTAAGGAAATTCTCATTGGCCATTTCAATAAATAAGAAAATTTAATATATTTTAACAATTATGTTATTAAACCGTCAAAGCCCTTCCATCAATTTGGGATAGAATTGCACCATCATTTTTACACTGAAACATTAAAGTTGATATTGATGAAAATCTACCTTTAGTAAAACAGAGCATTTTAAATCCTGAATACAAATCCTTAACATATAAGACATCTTGCAGTACCAGTAGCGCAAACATTCATTGGACAGTAATTATAATAACCGGTACATATAGTGCAAGTGTCGCTGTAAACCTACGCTAGAAACAAGATGACAAAGTTTGCCCTGGTTTGCTCACCTGAAGAATAATTTCAAGTTCAGTCAAAAATGGTATGAGGAAATCAGACAGGGAAGGTTGCACTCAACCTAACCAGCTGAGCACAGAAATCAGAAACACCACAGAACAACTATACAACTAAATTCATTATTGAATGCATGCTTCTTGGGGAAATAACATTGTATTCACCATTTGACTGTAATAATTGATACAATCTTGTGGTTAAAGATAAATTCTGACATGATTGTGTCAGCTTGGCATTGAAAGTCATTCTTGCTCAGAGAAATGAATCAATGACCCAGACAGGATTGCATCAGGAACCTCACTATCCAAAATCAGTGCACTCTACCTCTAGTCCACTCACCCCCCTAACAATATTATTACAATTTAGCAAGACTGGTTAAAACATGGTGTTAACGAGACTTGTGTCTTAATTAGCATTTCCAGCAGGTTACAAGACAGTGACTAACTCAAGAATGTTAAACAGGTTTTTCTTTAAATAGACTATAGAAAATAAGGAACATAGAAATTTGGTCCCTAACCAGACATGGACACTTGGTTCATTAAATCTGAAATGCTTTTCAGTGTTTCGAATTAAACTGATTGGTAACCCAGACATAGTGTAGAGTGTATCGGTACAGAACACTAGGCACATTAAAGAAAGAGTGGATTTATAAAGAGCTAGAAAGATCTAGATTCCTTACATTGGACGAATAATTTTCAATTTTGCAAAATTTAATATTTTATTTTAAGCTCAAAAAATGCTATTTTTGTTAAGACGCTAAAGGTTTACGGTACATTTTTGTATACAAAACATTTAAAAGCTGTGTTCAGTTAACGCTTGTGGAAGCCTTGTCCATAATAACTAACTAAGACACTCAATGACAATAATTTAGTGGGAATGTTGGACAGTGTTAAATCGCCTTTGATAGTGTAATGTGTTTATGATGGTAAACAAGTATGCAATTGCCCATGTTTAAAAGCATTGCCATGATCGACTCCGAAAATATTTTGAGTTGAACATTTGATTTTTGAAATGAATAAAATTATGAAAATCTTGATCATTTGCGGTTAAAAAAAAAGACTCTTTTGAACAGCTTCCAAATTTGAGTGAAGCATACTCAAAAGACCAAATTCCTGTGGGATGAGCTACAATTTGCAAAAGAATTGCACGGAAATGAACAATTTCTACAAGAAACTATATACACTTTGTAAGAATTATCCCTCCTCAGCGTATTGCATCATCTTTGATTGAAGTCAAAATAGTCTACCATTTAAACAAGGACCTCATTTAGCTGACATAATGCTAGGGGAAGTTAATCTTGCAAGATTTTGTGTTTATTTCTAGACTTTTGGTTTTTTAGTAAAATACATACAAATTGACACAAATGTAAGTGATTATATAGAGACAAACAATATGACCTGTAACTCATAGATTCAGTCAAAATTGTGGCATCTAGTAACAAACTAACAAGAGGACAAATAGGGGTATTCAACATAGTAAGGCTTACATTTAATTACATAATTTTGTGCTCAGGTGAACGAGAAAGAATTTATAATCTGAAAATTTTCTAGAGTCATTCACCTCACAATTTTAGGCAGTAATGATTCCTCATGGCATTAACCTTATAAACCACATTTTAACCTGCAGTCTGACAGTTTGTGTCCTTCACTGCACTTTTTGCATTAACAAGACAGTAATAATATGCACATATATTAACTAAATTTTTTTTAAACTACAAATGTACATTTCGTCTGTTTGGTGAAATTAGGTCGTACGGTAACTCTCTATTGTATATAGCGAGATACTGTAAAATCATTTAATTAGATGGGACAAAATTTTGTGGTTTCAGTAAAAAAGACAATTTCGATGGGACTTTATAAATTCGTGGATTTTGCATTTCAGGTAATAAATATGAGGGTCAAAATTATTGTTTGATGGGATTTGATTTCGTGGTTGAATGTGAACCACAAAATCCATGAAATTTAATTTCCCACAACAATTAATGATTTTACAGTATTTAGTGAGATACCACCTTTTTGCTCTAGAGGGACTTTAAAGACAAACTGATACATCTGTCTGCCATCCTGACATTTTTATGCATGATAATATTACACGCTTTTTCAACAGAATACAACATTCCCGCACCCTTCATTTTTTTCTTCCTTTGTTAAGTACCCAATAATGGTACCTTCCCAATTTCAAAAGTGATCCATTTCCCCATTTTCAATAGAAAGAAATTGAATTTCCTTATCTATGCAGAATTATAATTTCTGTTAAAGATAGTGAAAGAAACAAGTGCAGATAAATCAATAAATATTAAGGATGGCAACGAGTACTAAAATCGGTACTCGAGTACTCCGTCATTCTTCCGATCGAGTACTCGGGTACTCGGAAAACAATTAATGTCCATGATATTTGGGAAATGGAAATGTTGTACTGCAAACGTGCGTGTTCAACTTCAAATAAAACAGCGCGTTTGCCTGTCCGTTCTGTCCAGTTATTGATCAAATCTAGATCGGTAGAAGAACTATCAAACCATAACAATAATAAAAACGTATGACAAAAAAACCAATACAGTGTAAAATCAATAGAACTTTTAATCAATAACGCTACTAGAAAATCAAATAAAAACAAATAAAAAACATAGGGGAACTACTCTTATCGACCGGTGACATAATATTTACAAAGCGTGACCAATTCACAGAGTAATCGTTCGTTGATATACGCACGAGAACGATTTAAATATAAAGTAATATTTTTTATTCTTAACCGATTGTCACCCCCAATAAATCAAACTGCCAATTAAGAAAAGATGAAAATTACTCTGGATGATGTCAACGAAAGAATCTTAGCTACGTGTCATAAACTAACTAACAGACGGTGATTGACAGGTCTGTTTTTTTATTACGCTTGCAATTAGTGACCTCGCGGCGGCGATTAAGGATTGATGACACGTTGTTAATTGTAGTTTAAGTTGACCAGATAACACATTTTTTTTTTCGAGTACTCGAAAACTGATTTTACTATTCGATAATCGGACGTTTGAACGAGTACTCGAGTACTCGGGTATTCGTTGACATCCCTAATAAATATAGGTTACAGGGTTATCAGCCTTGTCAGTATGGACTCCTCTTAAAATGATGAATAACAATGTTGTGTTTCAAGTGTATAGTCTATGAGAAAATGACTCTGACAATAAACTTAACCAATGCACACGATTTCTGTCACATAGGAAAGTAATGTAGGTTACATCAGTGTGCAAAGGTATACATTTTTTGTACAATGCTTAAGACTAAATTATGAGACAGCAGCAAATTCAGACTAAAATCATCAAAGCTGTCATGACTCAGCAACTGTCAAAAATAAGCAAAAACCACAACAAAGCGGCAGTAAGGTTTATAGTTTTAATATTACTTCTTGGGACTACACTACCTTACTTTACATGGATATAATTTACTGTTAAATCATGCAATTTTGATGGGTAAAAAATTTGTGGTTTTGTTGAAAAAGACCATTTTCATAGGATGTTAATTCATGGAATTCGCCCTTCAGGTAATAAATACAAGGGTCAAAATATCTGTTCAATGGAATTGAATTTCCTGGTTGAGGTGATCCACAAAATTTAATCCCCCTTGAAAATTAAAGATTTTATAGTAACTCAAAATAAGGAAATAGGTCTAGACATGCACATATTTAACAAAGTGAAAATGTTGTATTCATCCCACAATCTTTTACCTTTCTTTTATTGGTTCTCAGAGTTGTTGATGGGAAACCATTGAATCTACAGACTAACAGACCTTTAACCTTGCGCAATGCATGTATACTTATGGGAGTAAATATGAAACCTACTTACAGAATTAAGGTTGAGCTTGGCTTGTTCCAATGTATTCTGTAGTAACATAGCAACCGTCATGGGACCAACACCACCAGGTACGGGTGTGATCCATGATGCTACCTCCTTTACACCCTCAAAGTCTGTATCACCAACCAAACGTCGACCAGATTTCTTTGTTGCATCTAAACACAGCAACATACTAGAGATGTTTGTAGAACATGTATGCCCAATGGCAGCCAAAAAGTCAGTTATATGTAAAAGGTCATGGTGACCTTTACATATGACCTCGATATCAAAAGAACAAGCATAACTATGAGTTTGAAGATTCAGGGTTCAACGGTTCAAGTTATATATCAGAATCAATTTGATCCTTTCATTCAGGTTAAAGGTCACAGTGACCTTTGACTACTGTGACCTTTGACTTCTAACCTAAAATATACATCTGTCATCTACATGTGGATGACCAACAACAGTATGAAAACCATAGGTCAAGTGTACTCAAATTATTGAGCAGAACCATTCGGTATACCAACTGACATGTGCAATGCAATACACACCCTTCAGATGATTATCATGAAATAATAAGAAAGTTTATCCTTTTCTAAGAGCTATCACACTTCTAACAAATTTGATTAGGTCATAGTGAGCTTTAGTTACCAGTATATACTGTCTATTCCATAATCAATGAGATATAGAGGGATACAACCTAAGATGTTCTATCAAAGTGATGCAATATTGATATTTACCAGGTATACTATTCATGCCACAATCTATGACTACAGCACCAGGCTTGACCCAATCTTTCTTCACCATCTGGGCTCGTCCTATAGCAACCACTAATATGTCAGCTGTTTTAGTCTGAAATGTAGGATACACAAAACTTTGTGTCTAGCATTCAGGTACTTTATGACAACCATGCTTCATTTTATAGTGTTAAATACAATTCTCTTACATTGACAGATGTCTTCGGCATGGACACCCCCAAATATGCTACCTGAGGTGGTCTTTGCAGTATTTATGATCAAGGAAATGACGGCTTAAAAGAACAAAAAAATTAAGTTGTTACAGAATTAATTTAATAAATTTCTTTTCTATAAGGCAACACCTCCGACCACCTAAACTTCCTGTCACTGTATGACTTATTGGGAGTCTATACAATTTCTTGTGATCATTGGTAGTTGACTTGTTTCTACCATGTGTTGACCATGGTTTTTTAAGTAACTGGGGTATTTTGTGTATCAAATCATATTCTTTAAGTCTAAAATCAGACTTACCATGTACTTTTTTGATGGCGACGGTGATTTAAAGCAAAAGTCTGCCCATTAATTTGTGAATGTGCGTGTATATTATATAGGCAGTACATTACACTTTGATTTTCCAGTTATAATCAGAAGAGAAGTAACATAAACTCATACTTACTACATCAGAAAGGTTGGTAGTCTTGGAATGACATACAGTGACAGTAGCATTACTCCAGGTGAGTAGGTTAGACATTGGAGCACCTACAATCTTACTTCTACCAACCACTACAGCAGTCTTACCAGTTATGTCAATACCTGATAAATTAATTTATTATTTACTTTCAATGGATTACGTAGATTTACAGTGAAAATAACAGCGAAATTGTCATTTTGTTATTTTCAGTTTTGGAGCTGGTTCCAGTATATTCTTGCAGGAATAGAAACGCAACGTCAACAGTGCCAGGCTTCAAAATATATGTTACGTCATGTATGACGTCATAATAATCATGTCGTAAAGTTCAAATTTCAAGGTACTTTTTCCAATTTAGCCAAATACTGTACCATTTTACGAGAAAATGAAGCAAATAATAAACAGAAAATTTGTTGGTTTTTGGCGAAAGATCTTATTTGATTTCACTCGTGGTCACAGAAAATTATATTTTCAATATCATGAAAATATTGATTGCTGTGATCACTCAGTGAAATAAAATTTGATCTTACATCAAATTCAACACATATCCTCTATATAATTCAAATGACAAAATACATTCAAGGCCGCAATCATTAGACAGAATCAACTGATCATAATTCCAATGTCTCATTGACTAGTGAGAAATTATACTAGAAAACTAGATATATATGTGTGCATTGGACACGGTTGCCCCCATTGATAGCACATTATCATTGAAATAATCATAATAACGTCTTCATTTTCTGTGAATAACAGAACTGGTAAACCAATTTTCATTATTTCCAAATAGGGATAAGAAGAGGGGATTTTTCTCATTAAAGGGTATATGGTAAAAGTTACAATTGGTCAAAAGGGGTAAAACTTGTAGCAACAAAAACTTCATTCTTTCCATTTATCAATTTATTGAGATTGTTAACATGTTAAAGTTTGAAGAAATGCCATCCAACAGCTTGTGAGAAGTTAAACACAAAAGAATTTTCATCATGAGGTATACAAAAAACTAACAAAGGGCCATAACTTGGGTAAAAATTGACGAAGGAAACATTCCTTAAATTTACGGTCATCTACACATTGAGGTTGGTCATCTTTGAAAGTTTAAGAAATTCCACCCAACGGGACAATTGAGAACAGAGTGATTACCTGTTCTTTTGATGAGTTCTAGACATCCTCTAGGTGTACATGATACAATACAATCATCTAGATCACCTCGAGCTAACTTTCCAGCATTCACCTGATGTAATCTGTAAAATATAACACCAGTTTTGCACACATGCCAGATCTCCAGCATCATGCAGGAGTCACCTGCATTTGGGACTCAACTCCCACATGATTTTAGGCAAATTGACCAAATCTCCTGCGTTTCTTGAAATACTGGAACCTTGACATGTTTTGTTTGCATGATGGAAATGATAACAAATTTAAATAGCTTCATGAAGCATGCATGGTTATGTCATACAAGTAAAATAGGTGAAAACTGCATATTAAGTTCATTTAATTAAGTTTAAAGTTTGAGCAAGAAAAATCTCCTGCATTTCATTGAAATCTCCTGCATTTCCATCACTAATCTCCTGCATAGGCTACAGGAACATATGGCATGTGTGATATTGTAAAGCAATCAAGGATCAAAGCACTGAGAATATGTGTGATGAATGACAGCCATTAACAGTAATGGAGACTACAGAATTAGCCACACAGTTCTTGAGTACGACAATACTCATAATATCATGTCAGGTTTTAAAATGTTAAGGATCGATGAAAACAAGAAACTAATTTATCTATGGAAATGAGGGTTAGACATTTATATTAAGCAAAACAAGCTGTTTACGATTATGACAGTAAAAGACAGTTTTTTTCGAAAAGTTTAGTTTCCGTTCATTCACAGATTTTAATGAATTAAATTTAATAGCTTTGTAATAATATACCCATCGACATCTTTATCTGGTCGTATTGTGTTGGTAACCAAATGTGTGTCTACGGTCTTCTCAGTATCCAATGGTAACTGCAAGGTTGGTAAATCAACCAATCAAGCAAATCAATTAATCAATCAATCAAATCAAAATAATAATGAACTTATTTATATGTACTGAGGTCTGGCATAGTTACTTAAGAAAACATTATTCAGAACACTTGATGACAAATATTTTTTTACATTTTCATGTAAATACTGCTGGTCAAAAGGATTCCAGTTAAATATAGACTACCCAATACACTGTGCAAAACGGCAGTTGCCTTGAACTAGCGATGCTTATCACAAAGAAAGGAGATTCACAAGTACAGATTTAGCTTCTTTGGTATTTCACTGCCAGGGATCAAGCCGAAGATCTCTGACACTCAAAACAGATGCTCTACCACTATCTATGCATGCAGATGACCAAATCTACTCGTTATAATTGACCAAATGCTGTCTTCAGTCACTGTGAGGACACCAGCGCTATTGTCATACTTCATGGGTTTATTCAACTGTGATCCCTATCGTAATATATAAGGGACAAGTCTAACAATTCTTCATCACCAAAACGTATTTTTAAAACAATTGATTTTCCATAAATAATACAGAACACACAAAAAATCAGTTCCCAAAATGACCCTTTACTGGCAGTTTCTCTAAAATTAACGGGACTTAGGGCCCTATCCCTGAAATTTGTACCCACTAGGCCTGAAAATACCAGACTAATGAGAAGAGTTGATTACCTGTACAATAATACCATGTACACTTGGATCATCATTCAGTTTTTGTACAGCTTGAATTATCTGAAAGGGAACATGCATATAAACTTTAACACAAATATACAAAAGTCATCAATGTTAATTATTTACAAAGATAACCTTCAAATCTAAGTTACAATATCAATAACTTCCCTTGCTAGCTGGTGGTCTCGATTGTTTTAGTTATCTTTCATTTTCGTTAAACATTCTATAGACTTAAATATACTAACGTCTGTGAAATTATAGCCCATAATTATGATAAAATTGTTGCAGTGCAAGTTATTTCCTTACTTATTATGCTATTAGTATTTGATAATGCTCATCTACATGCTGAGGTTGTTTGTCAGTAAAATTTTAAAGGAAATAATACTAAAACTTTTTGGAGGAGTCGCATCCACAAGAATTAATCTACAGACTTCCCCACATATGCTTCCTCGGGTGGCCTTCAATTGTTCAAGAACAAAGGAATGACAACTAAAAGAACAAAAGAGTTAAGGGGACACAGATTGAATTCAATAGATTTCTATTGCGTTAAGCAACACACAAGGTAGCTTATGATTGTGTGTTTGCACTGTGCAGAAGGACAGACAGTCAAGCTAAATCCAGTACATTCCACTTATTACCACTTGTTGGGCTGGAGATACAATGATAAATTTGACGTCTAATTTAAGACATTTAAACAAAGGTATGACATAGAAGTCCTCACCTCTTGTTGTGTGGCTGTACGGGGTAACAGTACATGTCTGGCATCCACACCTACCAGACTAGCATTCTTCAACTTCTGTCCAATATATACATTGGAATCTTCTCGACCACCAACCTGTAATAAATGCACCAGATATTTATACTCATACACAGATTTCTTAACATTCATACAATCTATTAAATTTTATATTACCAAATTCTTAACAATTCAACAATTTTAATACAATTGAAACCATAAAGACGAACAATAAATATCTGGTATAACTTTATGTCAATGCCACAAAATATTTGTGTTGACAAAATTGACTGCTTAAAGAAATGTCAGATACTTTGTGCATGGAGTCAGTGTTGGGGTGTAGTTCAAACAATTCATAATAATAAATTTGTACCTGGAATACGAAAATAGTTTATAATAATCAGTGCAGAATACTAAATCAAGTCATCATTCAGGTAACACTTGCAGGTAAATTAATATATTAAACAGAGTACAGCATTGAATTCTGTTTACATATTCATATAACTTTCAAGGATTATGGTCATACAGCTCTACAAGAGACAGTTAACCATTACAAGTTACAGCCAGCAACTTTTCCACATGTGGAGGAAAATTGCCCTTGCTGTCAAATCTTCAAGGGTATGACCTGCTACAACTGGAAATAGAACCCCTTAGATTATCACAGGTTACAAATCCAGCACAGGCGTATCATGGCTGCAGCTCAGTACCATTTTGACTTTAGTTGATAAATGTACAAATATACTATTTATTTCAACATGAACCACATGCTGAGAAAGTAATGACCAAATTTAGTTGGCTCAAGGCCAAAATCAAGGCCTTTAAGTAATGCATTTTTATCATGACATCACATGAATAAAGTAAAACATACATTATAAAGCTACCCTAAATAATGACATTTCAAGGGTCAAGCCCAGCAAGCTGAAAATATAAAGCTTACGAGACACCAACTTTCTTAGCACATTTGCTTCCCAGCTGCTACATTTTAATGCATTGTGCAGGTAGGCACATGGGAACCATTATTTATCTAGCTTTAATGTGCATCTCAACCAAGTTATGTCTGGCAGCTGAATACCTTCTAACCAGTTATCTTCTACTGTATCCTAACCAGTATTTACCATTCCACACGGTAACAGCAACTTCATCGCATGTGGATGAAAATGGACATTTTTATCACATTTTCTGGGCCAGCATTGCAGCTATCTAGCTAGTAGCTCACCAGCTGGCATCATTACAAAACAAACCCCAACCAGGATTCAGACATTATACCTTCCATATGCAAGGCTAATGCATAAGCTACTCAGCTAAATTTACTAAGTAACAGAAAAGTAATAAAATTATGTAAGAAAATAAGATTGTTAAATGGACAGTTTATGTCCCAATGACAAAAATAAAACATGTATCAAATGATGTATGATAACACATATCAGGAGCAAGCTAACAAGGTAATAGAGGTATGCACTTCTAAAGATAGCTTTGGAATGAATACACTGAATTATAATCTTTTATTTTCTAGATAAACTAGAGGAAAGGAATACAAGAGGGTCCAAAGGGCCCTGGGTCGCTCACCTGTTTGGCCTAGTGACCTAGATTTTGGCCCAAATGACACAGTATCTAACTTGACCTAGATTTTATAGAGATAAACATTGTGACCAAGTTTCATAAAGATAGAGTCAAAATTGTGACCTCTAGTGTGTTCACAAGATTTTTCAATGATTTGGCCTCGTGACCTAGTTTTTGACCCCAGATGACCCAATATCGAACTTGACCTAAATTTTATAATGATGATCATTGTGATCAAGTTTCATAAAGATAAGGTCAAAATTGTGACCTCTAGTGTGTTCACAAGCTTTTTCAATGATTTGGCCTCGTGACCTAGTTTTGACTCCGGATGACCCAATATCGAAGTTGACCAAAATTTTATAGTGATGATCATTGTGATCAATTTTCATAAAGATTAGGCTCAAATTGTGACCTCTAGTGTGTTCACAAGCTTTTTCAATGATTTGGCCTTCAAAGGCTTGTGACCTAGTTTTTGACCCCGGATGACCCAATATCGAACTTGACGTAGATTTTATAGAGATGATCATTGTGATCAATTTTCATAAAGATTAGTCTCAAATTGTGACCTTTAGTGTGTTCACAAGCTTTTTCAATGATTTGGCCTTGTGACCTAGTTTTTGACCCCAGATGACCCAATATCGAACTTGACCTAGATTTTATAGAGATGATCATTGTGATCAATTTTCATAAAGATAAGTCACAAATTGTGACCTCTAATGTGTTCACAAGGTTTTTCAATGATTTGGCCTAGTGACCTAGTTTTTGACCCCAGATGACCCAATCTCGAACTTGACCTAGATTTTTTTTCAGAGATGATCATTGTGATCAAGTTTCATAAAGATTAGTCTCAAATTGTGACCTCTAGTGTGTTCACAAGGTTTTCCTTTGATTTGACCTTGTGACCTAGTTTTTGACCCCAGATGACCCAATATCGAACTTGACCTAGATTTTATAGAGATGATCACTGTGATCAATTTTCATAAAGATAAGTCACAAATTGTGACCTCTAATGTGTTCACAAGGTTTTTCAATGATTTGGCCTAGTGACCTAGTTTTTGACCCCAGATGACCCAATATCGAACTTGACCTAGATTTTACAGAGATGATCATTGTGATCAAGTTTCATAAAGATTAGGCTCAAATTGTGACCTCTAATGTGTTCACAAGGTTTTCCTTTGATTTGACCTAGTGACCTAGTTTTTGACCCCAGATGACCCAATATCGAACTTGACCTAGATTTTGTTAAGATGATCATTGTGACCAAGTTTCATAAAGATTAGGCCAAAATTGTGACCGCTAGAGAGGACACAACCCAATTGTTGACGGACGGACAGACGGACGGACGCCCCCACGATCGCTACCTTAGGTGGTCATTCCATTGTTTAAGATCAAAGGAACGACCACTTAAAGGACAAAAGAATTAAGTGGTCACGGAATGAATTGAATAGATTTCTATTGTGTTAGGCCACACCTCCGACCACCTAAGGTAGCTTTCGTGTGTGCGGACAGACGGACGGACGGACGACGGACGAAGAGTGATCACAAAAGCTCACTCTGTCACTTTGTGACAGGTGAGCTAAAAAGCAGTATAAAATTATATAATACTCCGGCTACTGTTTTATCAAAGAACTAACAACAATCTGCTAAGGTCAAAATTTAAGCTTTACGGTTTTCGATAGCAAAACATACGACTCCCACACAGGACCATAACTCTGGCAAACTTATCCCGAAAGTATGCACAGCAAGGCTCAGTACCAAGTGCTCATAGTAATCGGACAAGCAGCACATGAAATTACATTACTAATTAATTAATGACACAAGTTCAATACATCTGTCAGTATGAATTAGTGACAATTTGAAATAAAGCACAGCCTATGAGTGCTGTGGCGTGTTCAGCTAGCCTAGCTCTTGGCTAGATCTAGCAGTTCTCGCTCCTGAACGACAAGATAAATCGAGATCTCGGCGAGGGCTAGCCTAGTCTAGCAAGCTAGCAATGTGGGCGGGATTTGACTAAAATACGAAAGGAGAATTTTTTGGCGCAACGAGGCGAAACGAGGATTAATAAATTGTGTATATGGATTGCATTAGATTGTTCCTCTCAATAAATAATGACAATATTTTAAAATAAGCTAATTTGAAGCCTCCTTTCGCCGACCACACTGTCTGACACCTTCAAAACCCCTTATTGCCCTTTAAAACCCCTTAAAACCCTTAAAACCCATTTGTTTAATAAATAAAAATCTGTTCGCGTTTATTGTCGGTGAATAAAACACGGGCACTCGTTCGGATGCGGAAAATTAAATCACTCGTGCTACGCACTCGTGATTTAATTTTTCTGCATCCGAACTCCTGCCCGTGTTTTATTCACCGACAATATACAAGAACAGAGTTTTTATTTCGATTCTAAATACGATAATATCCCGCACTATTTAACTGCGCGCATTCCATTTTCACCCATTTGACATTGAACATAATTCCACGCTGAAATTGAATGGCTTATTAGCTGGTACAATTACCTCCCTCGTTAATACAAGAGGGCCATGATGGCCCTATATCGCTCACCTGATTATAAATGAAGCCCTGCACAATTTAGACTAGCAAAGGTAGAGCGTAAATATAGAAACTGGTGACCCCCGGGGCGGGGTCAATTTTGACCTCAGGGGCATAATTTGAACAATCTTGGTAGGGGACCACTAGATGATGCTACACACCATATATCAAAGCTCTAGGCATTGTAGTTATAGAGAAGAAGATTTTTATATGTTTTTCCTATATAAGTCTATGTAAAACGGTGACCCCCGGGGCGGGGCCAATTTTGACCTCAGGGGCATAATATGAACAATCTTTGTAGGGGACCACTTGATGATGCTACGTACTAAATATCAAAGCTCTAGGCATTGTAGTTTTAGAGAAGAAGATTTTTATATGTTTTCCCTATACAAGTCTATGTAAAACGGTAACCCCCGGGGCGGGGCCAATTTTGACCTCAGGGGCATAATATGAACAATCTTGGTAGGGGACCACTAGATGATGCTACATACCAAATATCAAAGCTCTAGGCATCGTAGTTTTAGAGTAGAAGATTTTAATATGTTTTCCCTATATAAGTCTATGTAAAACGGTGACCCCCGGGGCGGGGCCAATTTTGACCCCAGGGGCATAATATGAACAATCTTGGTAGGGGACCACTAGATGATGCTACATATCAAATATCAAAGCTCTAGGCATTGTAGTTTTAGAGAAGTAGATTTTTATATGTTTTCCCTATATAAGTCTATGTAAAACGGTGACCCCCGGGGCGGGGCCAATTGTGACCCAAGGGGCATAATTTGAACAATCTTGGTAGGGGACCACTAGATGATGCTACATACCAAATATCAAAGCTGTAGGCATTGTAGTTTTAGAGAAGAAGATTTTTATATGTTTTCCCTATATAAGTCTATGTAAAACGATTAGTAAGGTTGCATAAGACTATATTTACAGCTTAATAATTGTTTAATAGTTTGAAAACATACAATCACTGTAAACGATGATAACCCTAATATCCACATGCTGCATTTAATTTAAATTAAAGCCTCAAAGCTGCTAACAAGTACACATTTCGTAGTTCTACAACTAAAATATAGTAAGAGAGACAACTCTTACATGATCACAACCAGTATAATATTACAGAGTACACTCCCTTTGATGAAATGAAAAATAAGGTTTTTCTATTACTTGACCTAGTAGCCTAATTTTTGACCTCAGATGACCCAATATCGAACTTGACCTAGATTTTGTTAAGATGATCATTGTGACCAAGTTTCATAAAGATTAGGCCAAAATTGTGACCGCTAGAGAGGACACAACCCAATTGTTGACAGACGGACGGACGGACGACGGACGAAGAGTGATCACAAAAGCTCACTCTGTCACTTTGTGACAGGTGAGCTAAAAAACGACCTTCGTAATTTTCTGAAGGAAATACCACAATTTAAACATTGAAACAATTTTAATAACACGAGTGTATGGTATCTATTTCATAAAATGAAAAATATAAATGGATTGTTTATCAGAAGCTTTAATAAAACTTGGTTTCTAGAGTATATTGGAGTTTCTAAAAATAGATGCGTCATAGATGTAACACTGGATTCTCGTGCAACTCGCCTTGTCATCGTGACTCGTAGTAAAGTTTACTATAAAGTTTATGTTCATTCATTCATAAATATGTCAAGAGATACTTGGCGTAAATAGAAACAGCCAATTTGATAGGTATGTTTTATGGGGGCGATATTTTACATGCTACCGTCGGCGAAAGGAGGCTGTAGTGTAACTACCAAGCAAGCAATCGATATGGGTCCCACGTGGGCACCTATATGGGACCCATATTATTCATACATTTTTCATAATAATATAATGTTGTATACTATACAATATAGGAGACACCTGCTATACACAGTGCATAACTAAACATCTGATTTATGTGTCAGTATGAACGCTATTACTTTTAAATTCAGTTCTGAATTGATGTAAATATTGTTTTGTGCATATATGTATTCTTGTAAATTTCTGTTTATATTATATTTCATGTTAATGTGGACCATATTGAAAATTGGTCTAGTACCAAATGTGTTATCCACTATAAATAAAGTCGTTATTATATGGGCTGCCTATATGGGACCAACATAGAAAGTGCAACAGGGGCCTTTGTGATCTGGGCTGCCCATATGCATCCAATATGGGACCCATATGGGTCCCATCTGGGCTACCACATGAACATTCGCCTGGGCTGCCTATATGGGTCCCATCTGGGCTGCCAATATTCATTCAGAAATGGTACCCATATGGGCAGCATATATTCGTATGAGCACTCCAGATACATTAATTTTGTAAGTCAGAAATTGTATTTTTCAGCAAACACCACTCTATCCTCTGGTTTGCTACTACTATGCGTACATAGTTTCCTTGCAGGAAGGAGCAGTTGAACAGCTTCTTGTTTATACAAGGTGTTCTATATTATATACTTACAAGTTCGATATCTACAAGCTATATATCACATTAACATTTAAAGTTTCCAGACAACCATGTGGTAGAATTAAGAAAAAAATGTACATATATCAATTTACTTTGAACTTATGAAACACTATTATTTGTACTGAAAGTAAATATAATAGTAAGAAGAAGATTTTTATTTCATGCTTACCGGTGGTTTACGGCGGAATAACGGTGGATTATTCCCCGATAATTTCACTGTTCATAATTTCACGGCAAATGGACTAGTTTTAAAAAATCATATTTCCTTGCCGTCAAAAATAAAATAATAAGCACCATTATCTATACATAAATGTAAAACAAATGGACGCAATTGAAGCCGTTGCAGAAGAACTATTTGATTGCAACTCGACGCGTGCATGGCGGGAAAACGACGTCACGCAAAACATTTCAGGTAAATAGTGGAGTATTTCCAATATTTAAGCTATTTGAAGCATGAAATAAATAGAATATAAGTATTTTACCGTGTATGATCGTTTGATAATTCACCTTGTGAGCAGCTGACTTATATTTTCACTCGTGGCTACGCCACTCGTGAAAATATTACATCAGCTGCTCACTCGGTGAATTATCAGCCGATCATACACGGAAAAATACAAATATCCTCTATATATTAAATTTACTAATATTTCAATTCAAGGGAAGTAATACTTTTTTGTTCTGTATGGGCTTGCTCAGGAATAGCCCATATGGGACCCATATGTGTACCAGATCGGAAAGCCCATATGGGTAGCCCAGGAATATAGGTCCCATATGCGTCCAATATGGGCATACCCACATGGGCTTGCCCAGAAACATCCCATATGGGACATGGTCATGTTCACATAGGTCCCATATGGGTCCAATATGGGCATAACCCATATGGGCTTGTCCACATAGGTCCCATATGGGTCCAATAAAGGCATATCCACATGGGCTTGTCCAGAAACGACCCATATGGGATACAGGCTTGTCCATAATGGTCCCATATTGGTCCAATATGGGCACTTCCCATATGGACATGTCCACATAGGTCCCATATAGGTCCAATATGGGCATAACCCATATGGGCTTGTCCACATAGGTCCAATAAGGGTCCAATATGGGCATACCAACATAGGCTTGCCCAGAAACAGCCCATATGGGACATGGTTATGTCCACATAGTTCCCATATGGGTCCAATATGGGCATAACCCATATGGGCTTGTCCACAAAGGTCCCATATAGGTCCAATATGGGCATGCACACATGGGCTTACCCAGAAACAGCCCATATGGGATGTAAGCATGTCCATGTAGGTCCCATATTGGTCCAATATAGGCATAACCCATATGGGCTTGTCCACATAGGTCCCATATGGGTCCAATATGGGCATACAGACATGGCTTGCCCAAAAACGGCCCACATGGGATATGGGTTTGTCCATAATGGTCCCATATTGGTCCAATATGGGCACTACCCATATGGACATGTCCACATAGGTCCCATATAGGTCCAATATTGGCATAACCCATATTGGCTTGTCCACATAGGTCCCTTAAGGGTCCAATATGGACATACCCACATGGACTTGCCCAGAAACAGCCCATATCGGACATTGTTATGTCCACATAGGTCCCATATGGGTCCAATATGGGCATAACCCATATGGGCTTGTCCACATAGGTCCCATATGGGTCCAATATGGGCATACACACATGGGCTTGTCCAGAAACAGCCAATATGGGATATAAGCATGTCCATATAGGTCCCATATGGGTCCAATATGGGCATAACCCATATGGGCTTGTCCACATAGGTCCCTTAAGGGTCCAATATGGGCATACCCACATGGGCTTGCCCAGAAACAGCCCATATCGGACATGGTTATATCCACTTAGGTCCCATATGGGTCCAATATGGGCATAACCCATATGGGCTTGTCCACATAGGTCCCATATGGGTCCAATACGGGCATACACACATGGGCTTGCCCAGAAACAGCCAATATGGGATATAAGCATGTCCATATAGGTCCCATATTGGTCCAATATGGGCATAACTCATATGGGCTTGTCCACATAGGTCCCTTAAGGGTCCAATATGGGCATACCCACATGGGCTTGCCCAGAAACAGCCCATATCGGACATGGTTATATCCACTTAGGTCCCATATGGGTCCAATATGGGCATAACCCATATGGGCTTGTCCACATAGGTCCCATATGGGTCCAATATGGGCATACACACATGGGCTTGCCCAGAAACAGCCAATATGGGATATAAGCATGTCCATATAGGTCCCATATTGGTCCAATATGGGCATTACTCATATGGGCTTGTCCACATAGGTCCCTTAAGGGTCCAATATGGGCATATCCACATGGGCTTGCCCAGAAACAGCCCATATTGGATATGGGCTTGATCATAATGGTCCCATAAGGGTCAATTATGGGCACTACCCATATCGACATGTCCACATAGGTCCCATATAGGTCCCAATATGGGCATTACCCTTATGGGCTTGTCCACATACGTACCATAAGAGTCCCATATGGGCATACCCACATGGGCTTGCCCAGAAACAGCCCATATGGGACATTGTCATGTCCACATAGGTCCCATATGGGTCAAATATGGGCATAACCCTTATGGGCTTGTCCACATAGGTCCTATATGGGTCCAATATGGGCATACACACATGGGCTTGTCCAGAAACAGCCCATATGGGATATAAGCATGTCCATATAGGTCCCATATGGGTACAATATGGGCATAACCAATATGGGCTTGTCCACATAGGTCCCTTAAGGGTCAATATGGGCATACCCACATGGGCTTGCTCAGAAACAGCCCATATGGGACATGGTCATGTCCACATAGGTCCCATATGGGGCCAATATGGGCATAACCCGTATGGGCTTGTCCACATAGGTCCCATATGGGTTCAATATAGGCATATCCACATGGGCATGCCCAGAAACAGCCCATATGGGATATGGGCTGGTCCATAATGGTCCCATATGGGTCCAATATGGGCACAACCCATATGGACTTGTCCACATATGTCCCATAAGGGTCCAATATGGGCGTACCCACATGGGCTTGCCCAGCAACAGCCCATATGGGACATGATCATGTCCACATAGGTCCCATATGGGTCCAATATGGGCATACACACGTGGACTTGCCCAGAAACAGCCCATATGGGATATAAGCATGTCCATATAGGTCCCATATGGGTACAATATGGGCATAACCAATATGGGCTTGTCCACATAGGTCCCTTAAGGGTCAATATGGGCATACCCACATGGGCTTGCTCAGAAACAGCCCATATGGGATATAAGCATGTCCATATAGGTCCCATATGGGTCCAATATGGGCATAACCCATAAGGGCTTGTCCACATAGGTCCGTTAAGGGTCCAATATGGGCATAACCCATATGGGCTTGCCCACATAGGTCACATATGGGTCAAATATGGGCATACCCACATGGGCTCGCCCAGAAACTGCCCATATGGGATTTGAGCTTGTCCAAAATGGTCCCATATGGGTCCAATATGGGCATTACCCATAATAGCATGTCCACATAGGTCCCATATGGGTCCAATATGGGCATACCCACATGGGCTTGCCCAGAGACAGCTCATATGGGACCCATATAAGCATGTTTGCTGGGTATATATAAGTTGGTATGCTAAAGCTCCTTTCGTCGATATTTTATGGTTTACGGTCGGCGAAAGGAGACTATAAAATAACTGAGTATGTATGATAAAGCTCCTTTCGCCGACAATTTACGTGCTACCTTCGGGCGGCGAAAGGAGACAATCCTATAAGGACCATCATATAACTAAGCAGGTATTAGATCTATAAAGCTCCTTTCGCCGATAGTTCGTGGTTTACGGTTGGCGAAACGAGCATAGAGTATAACTAAGTTGGTACGCTAATTATTAAGGCTCCTTTCGCCGATATTTTACATTTTACCGACGGCGAAAAGAGGCCAGTAGATATATATGAGCCGTTTTCCAGGAAAACCAGGCTTATTGACAAGAATACGAAAATCATGATAATATATCGTTAGAAGGACGAGACTTTTATGAACACTCTCTGAAAATTTGAACGAATTATTGCATAAATTAACGGAATTATTGACTTTTGAAACTAACCAGTTTTTGAGTGACGTCACAAACGTCATTCGAACGTTATTTGACGTAACGTTAATAATCATTTCATAAACCCAGTATCTGGTGAATTATTGACGTAAACTTTTCAAATTTTTGTCACATTTTATAATAATATTCTGATTTTAATAAAACACGTAAAAATTGTGAGTGTCTGCTTCAAGGGAAAAGTAGCCGCTATTTTTAACCACTAACCCCTTGTTTTTCTCAATTCGGGTAGTTTTCGGAAATTGGTCACCACAGCAACGACGGAAGTAATTTTATCATAATTTATCAGAAAATTTAACTTGTTTGGATAGTACTAGGGTATCCAACTACTTAAGATTTAATCGGTGAACATGATTTTTTTCTCATTTTAGACCTATTTCTAAATATCGTGACATAACTACTATTGTTATGTCAATAAGCCCAGTTTTCCCGGAGAACGGCTCATGTATAATATAATTAAATTAGTATCATAAAGCTCCTTTCGCCGATATTGTATAGTCAACAGTTGGCGAAAGGATGCTATGCCATAACTGAGTGGATAGGTAAAGTTCCTTTCGATCGCCGATATTTCAATGTCTACGGTCGACGAAAGGAGGCTTCAAATTAGCATATTTTAAAACAGTGTCATTATTTATTGATAGGAACAAGTTAATTGCATCCAAATACGCAATTCATTTATTTGGAATTGATATTTGTAAAAATAATAACTGTAATTCCTACAATATCAAATTTTAATCCCCGTTTCGCCTCGTTGCGCCAAAAATCCTCTTTTCGTATTTTAGTCATACCGCTATGTAGTCAAATGATAAATATCGTTTAGGATGTATATTTAGCACTAGGATAGCACTACATCGAGATCTAGGCGAGTGCTATCCTGTTGAACACGCCACTGGACTCAAGACCTTCTTGTGTTTGATAGTATTAAGGGCAGATAACTCAATAAATATAGGTCACAGGGTTATCAGCCTTATCAGTATCGACTACTCTCGTGATTGTGAATAACTATGCCGAGTTTCCAGTGGATATCTTCGATAGTTTTTGAGAAATTTTGACTCTAACAATAAACTTAACCAAGGCATAAACAGACACTAACAATCACGTCACGAAAAAAGCTCAACTTTTTTTCTTCGAAAATCAATCTAAAAATATCACAATTTCCTTGTGAGATTAATATAAGCAGAAACAGTATCACAAAATGTTTATATAAAAATGTTATACAGAAAACAACAATAAGTCAATGAACATCCTTATAAATGAATTATAAACACACAATAAAGTTGAACACATATTAAAGACTATCAATCTGCCTTGAAGTCAAACCCTGCAAGGGGACTTAGACTGTGGCAAAAGATTAACAGCAAACAAAGGCCACTATCACTGAACCTGTTTGCAAATACATATAATTGTATCACTATATTTAGCTTGCTTACACCTGGGTCACATATCACCCAATTTATGGACTGATTTTACTATATCTGATGTGGATCTTTCATATGTCTTGGCATCAGCCGGATACAATCTGACATTGTTCAAATACCAGCAAAACCTTTGGACATCAATCAGATATCAAAAGGTCATTGGATCACTATCTGTTTTTAAGGCTCAACTTGATTTTGTAAGACAATGCCCTAATGACCCCTAAATGTCCACCAGGTTCCCATTCTGATTAGCACAAATGGTTTGTTGACTGATTTTGTGACCCAGGTAAAAGAAAGACCACCTGTCAACAAAGACCACCGTTAGCTGTCCCCATGGATGGTCTTTACATAGGTGTTTGACTGTGTACTGAAGCTGTCAATTGTAGTTAAGAAATCTGATTACATTATATACTATGGGATAGAAGCCAGGAAGGAGAACATAAGTACTTGCATCTAAATAATAATAGGTTACTGTAAAATCATATAATTTCAATGGGACAACTTTATTTCGTGGTTTTGGTAAAAGACCATTTCAATGGGACGTTAATTTGTGGAATTTCGCATTATAGGTAATAAGTACGAGGGTCAAAATTATTGCTCGATGGGATTTGATTTCATGGTTGAAGGTGAACCACAAAATCTACGAAATTTAAGTCCCCACGAAAATTAATGATTTTACAGTATATGTTGCATATTTAATTGTATGTATTTACCTATTCATGTGAAATCATGACAATATTTACATCATTACTGGTATTTCAAAATTTTAGACTACTGTACCAATAATAATGAATCTCCTAGTACTGGCCAATCAGCATTAAATCGATGGCTTAGAATGAGAAGGTCGTAACTACTCCTTACAACCTTATAAGACTCATACATATTTGAAATCTGCTTCACAAGGCACTTCTTATGGGCCTATTTTCATGAAAATCTGAAATTGTCATGTTGACCAAAATGAAGTTTTAAAAACTTGTTTTCCCATAGGTTAAGATTAAATTACAGACAGTTTTCTCTTGTTTTCTCAATATATTGATTTTGTAATTACGACCTTCTCATTCTAAGCCAGCGAAATACATGGCGTTTATTGCACAGATCAAGGTAATTTATCACAAGTTAAACACATTATTCACTCAAACTGTCACCAATTATAATGCACACACAATTAAATATGGAAAGTTGTAAAGGTTGATTAAGGCAGCAAGACACCCATGAGTATACTACATGGCTTATAACACATGTATATAACATGATACATGCCTCAGTTTCGTCTTCAACCAGATCCCCAACCTGGAAATAATGGTCCACTCAAATCATCAATACAAGTTTTATATAAAATAGTTTAATAAAGTAATTTTAATTGGTGCTTAAATCATCAATAAGTTATACACGTCACATATCAGTAATAGTTTAACCATGTAAATGATACTTTGAACAACAATTCCTTCGCTAGTTTAACCATGTAAATTATGTTTCGAACAACGATTCTTTCGCTAGTTTAATCCAGTTAATGATGTTTCGAACAACGATTCTTTGGCTAGTTTAATCCTGTAAATGATGATTCGAACAACGATTCTTTTGCTAGTTTAATCCTGTTAATGATGTTTCGAACAACGATTCTTTCGCTAGTTTAATCCTGTAAATGATGTTTCGAACAACGATTCTTTCGCAAGTTTAATCCTGTAAATGATGTTTCGAACAACGATTCTTTCGCTAGTTTAATCCTGTAAATGATGTTTCGAACAACGATTCTTTCGCTAGTTTAATCCTGTTAATGATGTTTCGAACAACGATTCTTTCGCTAGTTTAATCCAGTTAATGATGTTTCGAACAACGATTCTTTGGCTAGTTTAATCCTGTAAATGATGTTTCGAACAACGATTCTTTTGCTAGTTTAATCCTGTTAATGATGTTTCGAACAACGATTCTTTCGCTAGTTTAATCCTGTAAATGATGTTTCGAACAACGATTCTTTCGCAAGTTTAATCCTGTAAATGATGTTTCGAACAACGATTCTTTCGCTAGTTTAATCCTGTAAATGATGTTTCGAACAACGATTCTTTCGCTAGTTTAATCCTGTTAATGATGTTTCGAACAACGATTCTTTCGCTAGTTTAATCCTGTAAATGATGTTTCGAACAACGATTCTTTCGCTAGTTTAACCGTGTTAATGATGCCTCGAACAACAATTCCTTCGCTAGTTTAACCGTGTAAATGATGCTTTGAACAACAATTCCTTCGCTAGTTTAACCATGTAAATGATGCTTTGAACAACGATTCGTTCGCTAGTTTAACCATGTAAACGATGCTTCGAACAACGATTCCTTTGCTGAGTTCAGATAAAAGTTTTAATAATTTCATCCAATCAGGATAGATGTGTTTTTAAAGATAAACTTAGACCATAGATCCCTGTAGCCAGCCAATCAGCATGGAGAAAAATCTCATGTTCAACCCTTTCCCCCATAGATAAGTCAAAGTTCAACAATTCAATCACTAATTATTTTCCAATTTATAAATGGTTATGGAGGGAACACAATCCAAATTCAGAAAAAGACTTAACAAGATATTCAATAGAGGGAGGTCATCCTTGATAGTCCCTAAAATCTGCGTACCATATGTGAACCCTTATATCAAAATAGTATAGAATGTATTGAATAAAGACTTGAAGACTATTATAGCTATTGAGAAATGAAATCAAAATGTAAGAAAGTGGGACAATTTCTTAAGATCAGGCCAAATACAGCCGAAATAATGGCTTACTGTCTTTATAAGTTTAGGCAAAAACAAACAAATATTGTGGTTCTGGTAATTTGCAAAAATAGGGAAATCATGTTAGAAACATTTTGACTCTTTCAGTTTATGTATACTTGATTCTCATCGAATCGATCCTTCTCATCGACTCGAGCCCTAATTGTTTGGGTCAAATATGCACACATGCGGAGATGGTTCTTATCCAAAACATGATGAAATCTGCTGGAAGTCTTATTTCTGTCACATCAGCAAAACAAATGTGAATGAAAACAACTTGTAATCGTTCTATGATCACTAATAGCAACCAACTATGAAAATCTATTTTGGTAAGCATCAATGCCTTAGCTTTTTACCATGGGGTTATATTATTGACGATTTATTTGTCAACGAGCTCGTTCACATTCACATAAAATCGGTGAATATCATCTAAGATTAATTAACTTTATCCCACAACTGTGTTTTGTGAAGAGTTTTCAGTCTTTGAGTTAAATAGAGGCTAACCAATCAGAGGGCTCGAGTCGATGAGAAAGTTTCAGAATGACTTAGGCTCTTGACTGGTACTTGCTTTATAGCAAATATTTTACAACAAAAACTTTTTAGTGGCAAAACTGTTTTGATTTCATAAAGTTAAGTAATTTCTCTGTCAGTAAAAATAAAATTGGTTAAAGAATAGACTGTAGGAAGTGTACATGTAAGGCTTTTAGCCCTAAGGGGCTCGACTCCACGAGAAAGCAGTATACTGGAAAATCAAAGATATGCATGCAGTGATGTCCAGTAAGATGCCAATAAAATGTTTAGGGTTAAGGGGCAAAGAAATATGGTAGGTACAGAGTTACCGGAACCACAATACCATTTTGTTTTGGTCTTAAATGACATGATACAATGAAGCAGACAAATTCAGCCAGCATGGCTTACATTTCATGATAAAGTACACACAATTGTCAGATACACAGCAGTATAAGAAAATCATACCATGTAAATCTAAAATAAGCATGACAGAATGGGGTCATATGACACTTAAAAAAGTTTAAACTTACATATGATTAAAAAGAGGTTGTAAACTAGAGAAAAATAAAACAAAACAAAACAAAAGGACCATGATGGCTCAATATCGCTCATCTAACTGCAATAATAAGAGCATCGCCTACAAGTGCTGGGTGCTTGACATTCTCCTTTTTTATAGTAACAAGGGCAGATAACTCAATAAATATAGTTCACATGGTTATAAGCTTTGTCAGAGTGGACTATGAGAAAATGACAATAAACTTAAAGTGTATAGAGCTATATTCTAACAGTCAATCAATGTCAAAATAATTACTTGCATTGTTTTTAGTATGATACTAGACTTCCTTAATTGCAAATTAAAACTTTGGATGGGTTCCATGTACTTTGATTCCATCATCCAAAAATAGACAATTCTTATAGTTTCATAGGGCTTTCTTGAACACTTTCGTATTAATATTGACAGTTTGCATGTCCAATAAATCACAGAGAGAGTTTCTGTTAAAACTGAAGCGAAAAATGATTTAATGGATATAAAATCATAATTGTTTTTCAGTTTTTGAAACTTTTTAAAAAAATATCTTCCGATATAATTCTATTACACTTTAACTCACGCAAACACAGACCTAGACAATCCCGTCACAACAATTATAAAGCTCAACTTTTTTTCTTTGAAAAGTCAAGCTAAAATTATGTCCTTAAACTAGGAACTATTATTATAGTGCCTAGTGAATATCATGACATTTATAGACTGACTATACTAGAAAATTGCTCTTCTTTGCAGTCAACCTAACTCTCATATTTTTTCCACAATAAGAAGAACTAGAACATGTTTGTTAAGGGACAAACATGTCTTGGAGGAATTTTAGAGTGAGGGTTACTCATGGAACGCTACACATAAAACAGACAATCCACTTTGAGTGTCCATATCATAATGTGACAAACTTCCAGGTAAGCTAAATAATGAAAACAAAATGCCAATTGTGGTAAAAATTAATTTGTCATTAATTGACATAAATTTAGGTATTTCAGAATGGTTTATTATAATTTTTTAATTTTGGAACAATCAACATGCATGACTAGTGTGATAGTAGTCAATTATTGAATATTTAAACTTTAAATAATACTTCACAAATTTAAGAGAACAGGTAACTGTTAGGTTACAATGCATACACTGTAACAGTTGGTGCCTATCTTGACAATAGATATAGGACCTTGGTAATAGCATTGTATCATCAATATTAAGGAGATATATATACCAATAATGACAGAAAAAACAATTTTGAATATTTTTAAAAAACATGATCTTAAGACAATGGAATCATGCAAAGAACTTTAGTATTCAGCAATATTGTGAACAAAGAAAACCCAAATAGTCAACAATAACTTTAAGAAATAAATAACAAAAACAGTTCAAAAGGAATATTGGTACAAAACAAAGATATAATGTATACATTGATTCTATTGGTATTTGGACAATTGTACTAGCTAAAATATGATAAAGCGACTATACCTGTACAATAGCTAGTCCTGGTTTGAAGGTCGGACATTTCTCCCGTATACTGGCTACCTCAGCTTTGATTTTCTGACGTATGTCTCTGCAATAAGCATACATGTACATTTGTGTATCAATTTTATTTGCTTTTTTCCGGTTTTAACAGGATTCTCAACAATGCTTCAGCGATTTGTTCACCAAACAAACGTTCTCTGGGCGGGTATTTATAAAGCATCTTTTAAAGTAAAAACTTAGAATTTTATTAAAATCTCAAAATTTCCTTACGTGTATCAGATAAACGGAAGAACTAATATCAACAATTATTTACATTGTTTAGAAGTATTATGTAAAGAGCTACAATAATCATATAGAAAACATGGGCTATTTTTCGTTTCTTGTGAAATAGGGGCAGCACAATATATTAACTTAAGTCAAAACATTTAAGTGTTCACTTATTAAGATGCTTTAAAAATTACGGCCCAGGGCTGTATCTTAACAGTACTATAGTTGATTCAAAGATCTCTGTCACAACCGCGTAAACAAACATTCACCCCGGTCGATTATTAAAGGTGTTTCGGGATTAAATTATACCCTCAATAATACACTGAAATGATTAAAAAGCTATTGGTCCTATAGCGTTGTGGTTATACTTGCTGCAATAAGCTATTCAGAAATGGAACATTATGGCGGTTTTGACAGACATCTTTGAATCGACAATAGTAGTAACTTACCCTTCCACAAGGAACAGTTGCAGGTAACTTCTCCACTTGTGCAGCAAAACACAACTTTATTGTCAAAATTTGGAGAAATTTACACTTGCTCAGAAAACTGGGTTAATCACCATGTCATACAACCCCCGCTTAGCAACACCCTTTGGTAGCTGCAAATATTGGCCATTGTACAGAGATTGCAGCTGTACAGAGGTTACATTTAGAATAAATATCAGATTTTGGAGGTTGTTTAAAAGAAGTTGTTGCTCTACAGATGGCCACTCTTTCTTGCTGCACAGTAGATTTTTATAACACAGAATCTGGTTAAGATGTTCAAATACTTGAGTAGAACATGTATAGATGAACAAACTTTATATACGAGATAAAACACTATGACATGACCGTGACACCAATTGCGATGTTGACACTGCATGATAACAAATTTATCTTAAGAGTGAGTATCACATCAATTTCTGGTTTAATGCTACTTGACCAATGTTCTAACTACACCAACTTAACATTTGTATATCTCCCCAACCGGTGTGTTAATTAAATCATGAGGTTTTAAAAAAAATTATTGTTGTAAATAAATCATCTTTATTTCTAAAATGTTTTTACAACAAGTCCGTCAGGCTCATAAAATGTGGCTTACTGTAAAATAATTTAATTTCAAAGGGACAAAATTTTGTTTTAATGAAAAAGACCATTTCATTGCAATGTAGGATAGCTTATCCACTATTTGGGGATTTAATTTTGTGGTTAAGATCACCCACAAAGTCCACTTAATTGAATCCCCTTCAAATATTAATGATTTTACAGTATTAATGGTACCACATCAACTGCATGGGATACAGCATAATTGGCAGGAAAATAATTGACATTTTGAAAATCGCTTCTTAGTCGACTTAAAGTGTATAGAGCTATATTCTAACAGTCATTCAATGTTGAAATAATTACTTGCATCGTTTTTAGTATGATACTAGACTATCTTAATTGCAAATTAAAACTTTGGATGGGTTCCGTGTACTTTGATTCATTCGTCGAAAAATAGACAATTCTTATAGTTTCATAGGGTGTTCTAGAACACTGTCGTATGAAAATGGACAGTTTGCATGTCCAATAAATCACAGAGAGAGTTTCTGTTGAAACTGAAGCGAAAAATGATCTAATGGATATTAAAGCATAATAGTTTTTCAGTTTTTGAAACTTTAAAAAAAAAATATCTTCCAATATAGCTCTATACACTTTAATCTATCATTGCCTTAAACACAATGAGATTTATTATCAGAAACATCTGTCCCATATACTGGTACACACATACTATCTGTATCATATAGTAAGATTTTACAATGGTCTAAATTTTAACCTTGAAATACCAAGTTTAGAAAGTGACACAGGAATTGAAACTTTAGCCAAGATTTTATTGAGAAGACATTTGTTTCCCATTCATGTGGCATATTTGATATATAAAGGCTTAATTGGCTGCTTAAAGATTTACAAATCCTTAATTGCCATGGCTGGATGAAGAAGGTTATAAAGCCTTAATTGGCTAATTAAAGAAGGTTATAAATCCTTAATTGGCTGCTTAAAGAAGGTTATAAATACTTAATTGACTGTTTAAAGAATGTTATAACCATGTAAATATTTAGAATGTTGAGCAAGTCAGTGGTTGCTCTGGAGATGTCAAATGTATAGTAAATTGTTCCTTCTGCAGCAAAATGTTTATGTTGCTAAAGACGCTTGTTGCTCTATAATGGATGGTCGCTATGGAAAGGTTGCACTGTACATATGCAAGCGTAGGTAAATACAATGTAGTAGCAAACACTATTCTTTTAATAATGTCATCTACAAAAGTTCAATGTAGCACAGCATTTATAATACAGCACTCTTCCAAAATATCATTTACTGAAGTATTTGCAAGTGTACACTAGAGTTAAATGTCATCTGATTTTGTAACAGCACAAGATTAAAATATGCCATCCAATCATCTCCAATTTATAAATCTCGGTCAACATAATCTACAACATGATTTATGAACAGTAGCTTAATAGATGTACAATTATGTAAAATATAGATTTTCTGGAAAGCCCTTCTCTTCATTCTCTCTGCAGTCTGGACAAGCATATTTTATCACATTGTGTGGGACCTTGACAAACCACTTTTATAATTCACCATCAATTGACCAATTATTCCATTGATACAACAAATGCATACGTATTATGCACCAGCCACCAGTCAATCAAAACCCTAGGACAGGATTTTGACATTTGCTTTTTCAAATCCCGGTTAAATCCCCCCCCACGACCCCCAAATACCCATTGTCCACGCCCTAACCCAGATAATATAGAACCAGCTGTATTTTATTAGGGGCAACTGTATCTTATACCTGGGAAATATGTACAGGCCCTGTTTTAGCTTTAAACAAAAGCCCTGCACCTACCGACAGTGCCAGACCATTGGAAAGGTTAAAACCCCAGGACTTCCACTCCCTTCCCCTGGGTTTGGAGACAGGGTTTCGACTGGTGCATTATCCGCAAATCAAGCAGTTTCTTAGCAACTGCTTCATGATTCTCTTCATCATTCAGTTACAAAAATTGCATCCAGGGCCCCCCTCCAGGGATGGGCGAGGTTTTTACTTTTTGTGGTCAAAATCCCCACAATTCTCCAGCCATGCAGGGGACAGCTGATGGTAAAATCTCCAGCATTTCCCCTGACAACAAAATATTGTACCCCGGGTTTTGGTTCAGAGAAAAATCCCCCACCTGGAGGGTAAAACACAGCCGTTTCCCTAGCTATCCACCACCAATCCCTAGGGGTGCGGGGTTGAGGTTGCATCTGACTGGTGCATAATAGCTGAAAACTGCTGAAATCCTGCTAATTCAGTAAACATTTGCTGAATATCTGTGAAGTGAAGTCTGAAAAGTTGAAATTGCAAGTATACCAGCAGGTGTCATTTAGAAATATACATGCAGTAGTGATGATAACATATCAAAAAATACTTATTACATACTCAGAAACATCCTTTCCGCTTAGAATTTGTGCCATTTCCAAATTATTCAATGCAACGAGAACGCAAGGACCAAGGAAAAAGGGAGGTCACTCAACGAAATAATTTGACGAGGCGAAATTGAAGTCCGCACCGCAAAATGGCAGCCTCCATGCGAAGTTCGAAATGTCATCCACTTTTGCGAGTGATTTCCACCATAAGCACAGAATGTCTCGTTGTACCGTGCTCCCAGAAAGTTCGTTTATCAAGACATAATTCAACTAAACCTACTCCCACTTCATATTGTCTCGATTTAGTGAAGTATGCACTTGTTTTATATCCTGTAATCCACTTATCTCATGAAAATGAGCATTACACAACTTAATAAACGCAACAATAACATGGTAAACACTACAGTAAGGCAAAATTACACTTAAACTGTTCGCGGTCCAGTGGGTAACGCTAATGACTATCTAGGCCGTGGCTCTTATTTTGGCGTTTCATAATTAATCCAATGCATCACGCCATCAGTTGCATACACGCCTTTTAGGTTGTCAAAACCTATGCTCTTCCATCACCCTGCAGGGATAGCTGACGCTAAAATCTGAGGTATTTCCCGACCCCTGACAACTAAATTAGTGTCCCCGTTGTATTATTGGTTTGGAGAAAAAACAACATTTAATTCACTGCAGTGCGGGGAAGCTGGAAGGTAAAAACACTGCCGTTTCTGATATATTCATTGCCCATCCCAGGGTTTGTACGACGGTGGTTACCACTTCCTTGTGCAAAACTAGAGATGAACTGGTTGGTTAGAGGTTGTCTCACATGTATAGGTGAAGGTATACAAGTGGGGCTATAAGAACCACGGAATCTGGATTTCACTTGGATTCCTTGTATGACACGAGGTTTCTTTCCCTAAAAACTAACAATTAAAGCCAGAAGTCATGAGCTTATTGGCCAGGGAAAATACAAATTGCCTCGCTCTGTTTCACGAAAACAATTAGCATTTGTTATATCTTGCTTTTCAGCTCTCAGCTAGAAATATGTACAGATGCATGTGTTTACTACTTGCACACCATTGTTTGCCTCTGTCCGCCATTTTGGTCAACTTCATCATTATTCGGGAACCCCTAACCTTGGCCTGTTGAACATTAGTAAATGATTCACTCATGTGATAAACTAATATTTAAAAATCTTGTTCAACGAATCACAGGTTCTGAACGTTACTAAAATTCCAAATTACTTGATTCTTCCTTGAATGCACGTCTGCTGGGTCAAGTCTAGCCTAGCCGTAATGTGGCTTATATACTGATGTTTAAAAATATAGCCTCCTCCTGTCCCCTTTTTAACTGAAATTTATATCTAGAATTGATTTATTGGCCCTGATGTTTGTTTTTTATCTGTTATTTCAGGAAATGTGATCATGAAAACTATTTTTGTACTCTGTTGTATGGAAAAGACTACAGGATGTCTGCATTTGCTCTACGAGCTATGTTCATTGAAA
The DNA here is from genome assembly GCA_963678985.1 of Spisula subtruncata. NCBI lineage: Eukaryota > Metazoa > Mollusca > Bivalvia > Venerida > Mactridae > Spisula > Spisula subtruncata. The sequence goes on along the minus strand of OY787661.1, from coordinate 49,134,214 downwards.
TGGCTCAGGTAATGAAGTATTTCCTATTTAAAATTCATTAAAGGTAGATATGCATGATCAGGCTGCATGGATACCTCTCCATCAAATTCTTCTGCTTGCAGTTGAACTTTGATGCCTCGGACACCCTTGAATCAATGATCAATCCAAATTATGATGTTGCTGACTTAGAATGAAATAGTCATAAGTACAAAATTGATATTTTAAGAAGGCAAAAAAACCTGTCTGAAAACTACTCTTTACCTACGGAAAACATACTTTTTCAACTTCGGTGTGGTCAACATGACAAGTTCCAATTTTCATGAAAATAGGCTTGTAAGAAGTGCTTCATGATGCAGATTTCAAATGAATGCGACTTAAAAGGTCGTTAGTACTTACGACTTTCTCATTCTAAGCCAGCAATGTATTTTAGAGCAGTATGTATATGTACACAGTAGATGCAAATTGGTTGAACTATTTTCATGGTTCAAAGGACCATCAAAGGTATCAAAGATTTACTTTACCTTGTTATAGTGTTAATGATACAGAATATACCTTGTAAAAATATTAAGAGATAACTTTTACCACTTGTCATTTCTGCAATTTGAACATTAACATACACTTTTACCTGTGAAAATGTATGTTAAGATTGTCATGTTGAATAGAAAATTGTTTAATCCTGCTTAGAAATCCCTATTTGTTTATTTGCTTTCTTGCTTGCTTTCTTGCTTGCTTGCTTGATTAATTAATTAATTAATTAATTAATTAATTAATTTATTAATTTATTTATTTATTCATTTTCCTACAGGTACAAGAAGTGACATCAGACAAGATGAGAGCAATCATGAGACTTCAGTTTTGGAAAGATACTATCGAAAAAATATTCAATGTATGTATGTCTGTGTTAGCAATTAGACTTAGTGTACTAGGGCACTTCAATGACCTTTTAGCTGAGTGTCTGGAAAATATGAATGGATAAGCACCTTATTACTGATAATGTGGTGGTAGGACTCTAAAACTGAAATAAAAAATGATAAAAAAGCTACTAGCTGGTACTTGCCCAGTTTTGCCAACTATTTTTCATATAGACCTGCTGATAAAGTTCTGGTTAATTTGTTTCAAAGATTTTCTACAGAATTGATATATTAAATTTGTTGTTAACAAAATAATACTGTACTCTAATCATTGTTGTGTTTTCTTTTCTGCATTTTCAGAATACTCCTCCAGAAACACCTGTAGCCATTGCTGTTACTGCGGTAACCATTTTGTTTATATACATGACATCGTACAGCAATGAGTGCTTTAGTGATATGATAACATCACAAAGCGTAATCATAATTCACAATGAACAAGACTTCCCTACCTTCCCTGTCAGATTTTCTCATACCTTTTTTGAACAATTTTCTAGTGACATATATAATAATTATTATTCCTATATAATTATTTGTCCAAATATGTGTCTAAAATCAGAGTTACAATTATGACATTCCATTTATTATTATTAATGAACATAAGTTTTATTTAGGCACATTTCAATTATATAATTTTTTGTAAGTCAATAAAGTTATCTATGTTTTTGTGTAAATTTTGCCTATCAATTGCTTTTACCCTTATTGTATTTTATGATTAATATTTCATTTCAGGCTATTAACAAACATAAACTTTCAAAAATATGGTTCACTAGAATCCTGGAGGAAAGAGTGAGTACATGCTTATTTTTTTGTCTTTTATCTTATATTTTTTGTAAGGTTTGTTCAGACAATTACGCTTACCGTATATCTTATAATTTTTGTAAGGTTTGTTCAGACAATTACGCTTACCGGTATTATGTTACTTTAAAAAAAGTAAACATACACTGCCTCCTCAATAGCCTAGTCGTGGAGTGTCAGGTTTGAGTGAGGCTGGTTTTGGGTTCGATTCTTCGGCCGCATCATTCTAAAGAAAACATAAATGAGTGTTACACAATTCCCTTGCTACATGTTCAGCAAAATAGGGAAACTCTTCTCTTCTCTCATACTCTCGTAGCAATGGATAAGATCAGGAATGAGGTGTTGAGAGTGATTAATATATATAACATGACTTGTTATTCCTCAAGGGGACTTTAATAAGGTGGTATAAAAAATTAAATTTTCAAGGGCTGTTTTCTGCTGTTCAGCCGCTCAACCACCCTTTAACATTTATACTCCACCTTGTCATTGGGCTAACTAATAGAACCTACATCCGCGTATCCATGGGAAACTATTTTTCTCCTCTTTTGTGGCAGCCAATATCGATCTGCGGTGCCCAGGAATACATACTGCCCTCACAGGTATCAATTTTCAACTTGGAGGAATGGAGCATGTGCATTATTCTTGCTCAAAGAAATTAATCAGTGGTCCAGACAGGGGTTGAACCCGGGACCTCTCTCCCCGAAGCGCATGCCCTACCTCTAGGTCACCTCTCCCAAAAGACACTACATTTATCTAGCAATGTTGTTTGAAATCCTATGTCCTGGTATGCTATGTGTGTTTTATATTTTAGATACGTCAAGTGGAGAATGAATCTAACAGAACTGTGACAAATGTAGAAGATACGGCAGAAAACACTGTATCAGCTTTATCTTACCTCTTACTGGAAGCTGCTGGTGAGTAGGCAAACACAATCCATAAGCAAATATAATCAGACAGGTTATTTCGATCACTCATCGATTATCTAATCCCAATGCATTTGCAGGCTTAACCTTGCCCCCTCCTATATACATTTCATTTGCCCTGCAGACAAGGCACATATGATAAGAAAAATATTCTGGCAAATTCTTGTTTAATGTAGAGTGTACTAGTATACCGTTATGACCATTATGAGTTTAGTTCTATCCTATCTTATGATGTACAGTTAATTTTGTACACTGGAAGTTCGGAAAATAATGTTTCCATGTACTTAGAAAGAGGTCTCTTGGGTTCAGTTACTTTCCTTAGTAATACTTATGATTGATCGACAGCATCAGGGTGATTCCTGCTATCATCAAGTAAACCCAATCATAGTTTATCCCTTAAGTTTGCTCAAAGGTACCTTTATGGTACTTATATAACAGGTCGTCGGCAGATCCACATGCATAGCTTTTATTGAGGAGAGGATTTTAATCAAATCGCTCAGTTCTTACTTACTTACCGCTACTGTATGTATACCATTAAGGATGTGGTTCATCTCAGGTCATAAACAATTGGATTTAATCATTGGAGGATATGTTCTGCTGTCTAGTCTTCTGCACCACACAAACAGATAGTAGATGTGGCCAGTCTGTTTTTCATGTCCAGTGAGTTGGTTATGCCTGTATTGAAGTCTGATCATCGCCACTTGCTTTGCATTGCTTAGGAGATGAAAAGCATCTGCCTCTTGTATCGGCCTGGTTAGTGACTTGATGAAGGTGCTTAGTGAGTGTACTTATGAGTAAACTATTGCACTTACAGGTATTAAAGATGTGAATGCTGACCATGTAGTCAGTCATATAGGAAGATGTTATGGTTTAGTTACTCTACTCCGTTCTACAGCTTACCATTCTAGTAAGAACAGGGTCTTAATCCCTATAGAGATGCTAATAAAGGTAATGTTGAACTTTTACTACATTTTGCTATCAAATGATACGTTTTATGCTCCACATCTTTGGGGTTTATTGCCACACACGTGTTAGTTGGCCAGTCTGTGTGTCATTAAATATAATAATTTGTATGAAGGTTCCTCAGTACAAGTAGGTGGAGTGGTCTCAGTCCTGGTGTCATTGTGCAAATGTGATGTTATACAGACTCAGTATTTGCTTTAGTGAGGGGTTTCACTGAGGCAAAAATTCTGAAATTTATTCAAGCCTGTTTCGTGTGCCATAAGCACATCAACTCTTTTTAAACATTGTTCTTTTATTAAAATACAATCTGTGAAATTTCAAATGATCATAACTCTGTCAATTATTGGTATTTTTCGTAAAACTTTTATTTTCAGCAGAAAATATTTCAACGGTTTTAGTGCAGAATACAGTCATTTAGTAGGACCCCAGATTGATGCAAGTTTCCTATATTTCAGCACAACGTCTCACAAGAACAGATATTGAGATGTAAGGATGATCAGAATGTTAAGGATGTCATGTATGATATAGCTTGTGTTGCTCACTCACACTTAGAAACGGTAATATAACAAGATATATTGTCATTTTATGCTCATCTCTTTAGTTTTCTGTTGCCATGGATACAATCATTAAATTTCTATATTTCATCCATTACTCTATATAGTATTTTAATAATCCATCATGGACTTCTATGCAGGATAAGGATAACTTGACTGAGGAAACAAGGGATGGGGCTTGCAAACTCCCCTTGTGATGCTGAACAATATTATTCAGTTTTTCGAGTGGAAACCATTGATAGTCTGTGAGAAAATTCTCTCTGACAAAAAAACCCTATGCAGACACACACAATCCCGTCATAACAATAGCTCAACTGTTTTCTTTGAGCTAAAATCCATCTAAAAATGACGAAGAGGGATTCAAAAACTACTTTATAATTATACAATGATTCAGGAGCACAGCTTTGTCCAATTTTTCAGTTATTTCAACCACCCTAAGAGTTCCAACCAGAACTTTCTTTTCAAAACATCCTAATAAATCAGTAGTTAGTCAAGTCTCCAGACTGTCTAACTATGCTTTTTGAACGAGAATAGTTAAAAAATATAATAATAAATCCAACAGGGAAGGCAGCACTCAACTTAAACATCCGAGCACCGAAAACATAAAATAGTCACTTACCACAAATACACACAACACAATGCTTATCATAAATAAACAAGAAAATTAACTCAACACTAAAAACTCGTCAGTGTAATTTGATTCTGTGTTTTCAGGCAAGAAGTATCGAAAAAGTACCAAAACAAGCCTACCCTGTGTTACTTAATTCTGTGAGTATTCTATATATATATAATTAAGGATTTCATGTTTATAGTCACTGTACCATATACTGGCTGAAATGTATCTTAACCTCTTAGGGTTCAAAAAAATCTTGAGACCTCCTGCTTGCAAATCAAGTGCTTTACCGAGTTACCTTAGGCTGATCACTTAGCATTAATACTGGCTGTACTATATTATCGGTCTGTATGATCATGTCAGTATGTCGCCTACAGATATTGATTTTGTGCTAGATATTTTGTGTGTTTGCATGAATGTCACAAAATTTGTCCACACTAAGTTGTTCTCCCTAACCATTAGTTATATTACAATGAAGCTTCATGTGAATACATGGTATCAAGCTTAGTTATGCATATTATCAGGAAGTTTAGCCGAGATGATTGTTACCAGAGATATGGCCCTTTGTGTGAGACATACGATTTAGTGTTAGAAAAACCTCTTTCTAGTTTTAAATCTATATCAGGAAACAGCTTTCCCTGATTTTTTTGCAGATCATTTCCCAGTACCTGACCAGTACTGGAACATTGTATTGCTGTTTAACAATGACAATGTTTAACAATTTTCTGGGTTAGAATGAGGAGGTCATAAGTACTACTTACAACCTTATAAAACTGACACATATTTGATCTGCATCGTAAGGCACTTCCTATGAGCCTCTTTTCATGAAAATGAGAACTTTTCATGTTTTCAGACCAAACTGAAGTTGTAAAATCTTGGTTTACCAAAAGTAATTTTCAGAAAGTTTTTTCTTGTTTTCTCCAAACTTACGACCTTCTCATTCTAAGTCAGCGATTTGATGATAACTTCCTGGCACATTGTATTGCCTGTTTTAACAATTAATTTATACTTGTTGTATTGTTGTCTTTTCAGTTAATTTGTGAGCTGTATTTAAGAGACTTACAACTTGCTGATTTTAATGTATTCCATGAAGGACTTCATGTTCGAAACCCAAACCTAGCCTGGTTATTATGTAAACAGAAGTATTGGAAGAGAACTTTTTAATGTGCAGGTTAAACTGTTAGAAAAATGTGTGCGTTTTCGTACTCTAGGAAACACTATTTCAAGAGGGTTTCTTGCAATGGAGTAAATTTATTCATGGTCGGTCAGGTTGTTTGGTCAGTTAATTGCAGTCAATATGTGGAGTAAACTTTACAACAGTAATAAGGCATTCCAATGGAACTTCATACACATAACCACACTCTGACTTAGATCTGTGTGACGAGCATCAGTCCAGAGGTGGTAGTGCATGAAGAATCTTAGTAGAACAAATTAACATTTTCTTAAAACTTAAAAAAATCCCTGTAATGTATCAGCTATTAAACCAAGATAATCAGTATCATGAATTGTGTAATAACGCAGGTTTAATATTCTTCAGTTTGAAAGAATTAAGTGTGGCACATTTTTTTTAAAACTTCAGTAAGTCAATATACCCAAGTTTTCCACTAAGATGCTTTGTGAATACAATGAGTAATTGCCCTTGGACTTGGGCTGTGATCAAGCAGTATTGTAGAGGTAGTTTATCTCATTCAGTGATGATTCTTGTTTTATATATTTGTATATTACTTTATATGTTGATTTATGAATTTTTTTTAAAGTATGAATTATACATGTGAACCACTCATCTTTATGTTTTGTCATTTATATTAAACAAGATGTCTGTTTTCATGGAAAACATTATTATGCAGTACAACCTATGTATAGTATGTAGAGCAACAGCCTCTGTGTGCTGCAAATATTGACCGTTGTACTGAGGTTGGTTGCTCTATGGAGGTTTAATTCAAAGTAAATATTGGCATAGGGAAATTTTGAAGATGTTATATAAAGGTTCTTGCTCTACATGAGTAGTTTCTAGAGGTTTTACTGTGTATTTAATACCAGTTTCATGCAAATATATATCAAGTTATACAAGAAAGTTGGTCATGAAAGTATAAAAAGTACCCCTTGTACCATGAAATAATGAAAATTATTTTCCACTCCCTCTCTTTGTTAAGAAAAGAAAAGCCAAAGTAAAATATGGACAACTTTCACTTGGTTATACATGTATGTGACAGCAGTTTTACCAAACCAGTTTCCCTGGATTGTTGCCTCACCAGTAATAAACTGACCCCTCCACTAGGAGAAAGCAACGTCATCTGATGAGGTGGAAGTCAACAAGGTTATAACGTATGACCCGTCGTGACTAGGATTCTGACAAGATCCCTTTGTTACAAATCCAACACACCACGGCTGCAGTATCATAGAAGAGTTTAAGAAGATCCAGTTAATGTGTTGGAGTAATACTTCTTTGATATAATCAGATTTGCAGTAAAACCCCACTAATTAGATCACCTCAGATTAAGAACACAATGTTCAAGTACATGATAGCTCAGATGTCAGAGTAACAAAGTGAGCTTTTGTAATCGCTCTTTGTCGCCATCAATCTATCCAGATTTGCTTGTATCTGCAACAGTAGTCGCAAATCTTGAATCTTCATGAAATTTGATCGCAATGATCATCTCTACAAAATTAAGGTAAAATTTGAAGAAGGGGTATATGGGTTTGAAAACTAGGTCTGACTCACTAAATGTTGTATACTTTATACAAGAGGGCCCTAGGTCGCTCACCTGTTGCCCATTGGTCTAGGTAACAAGACAACTTATATTCTGACCATATTTCATGATGATTGGATCAAAACAGGGATCTTAGACTGAGCACAAGGTTTTTCCTAAGATTTGACCTAGTGACCTAGTTCTTGGCTCCACATGGCCAAGATTCTAACATTGCCTAGATTGCATGGAGAACAACATTCAGATCAAGTTTCATGAAGATTGAATCAACATGGTGACCTCTGGAGTGAACACAAGGTTTTTCTAAGATTTGACCTAGTGACCTAGTTTTTGACCCCACATAACCCAGTTTCAAACTTGGCCTATATTTCAGAGAACAACATTCTTATCAAGTTTCATGAAGTTTGGATCAAAATAGTGAACTCTGGAGTGAACACAAGGTTTTTCTAGATTTGACCTAGTGACCTAGTTTTTTACCCTACATGACCCAGTTTCGAACTTGGTCTAAATTTTATGGAGAAAAACATTTTGACTAAGTTACATGATTGGATCAAAACGGCAACCTCTGGATTGAACTCAATGTTTTACGAAGATTTTACCTAATGACCTTGTTTTTGTACCCACATGACTCAGTTTCGAACTTGGCCTAGATTTTATAGAGAACTACGATTCTGACCATGTTTCATGAAGATTGGATCAAAATGGTGACCTCTGGAATGAACACAATGTTTTTCTAATATTTGACCTAGTGACCTAGTTTTTGACCCCACATGACCCAGTTTCGAACTTGGCCTAGATTTCATAGAGAACAATATTCTAAAAAAAGTTTCATTAAGATTGAATAAAAACTGTTGCCTTTAGAGCGAACACAAGCAAATTGTTGATGGACGGACGGAGAGTGATCACAACAGCTCACCTGTCACAAATTGACAAATCTGAATATTTTTACTTATAAACTCAATTGGTCAGACCCTGCAGTGTAAAGAATGCACCTGCCATTTATTTGTTGAATGTTATCAAGCAAATACATTGATGTGCTCACATGTGCATGACCAGGTATATCCAATGGGTTTTTTTCACCAAAATTAAATCCTCTCATTTGTCAACAGACCTTTGATTCACATTGGGTGTCCGGTCAATTAGAAGACACATAGCACTTCAAAGGGTGCCATGGTGGTCATATTGAAGGTGTTACTGAAGAAGTGTAGAAGATGTGATCAAGTGGACATAAAGCAACAGACATTAGTATCATTTTAATAGAATCTTTTATTCTTAACCATCGTTCATGTATGTACAATTCCGGGTTTAAGCACAGTTATTACAAAAACAATGATGTGTCAGGTGATCAAACATTAACAGAACAGTTTTGTTTTGAACAAAAATATTTGGTAGTTTGATATTACCATTTGATGAAATTCAACACAAGAAATGTTCAAGTACACATAATTGATCTACCGGTATGTAGAACTAACTATACACAGGGATTCTGTTAAATCAAAGCACATGCAGAAATCGTTATATTGGTCCAAATCAAAATTCTTTACAGTTCTACAAGTTGTTGTAAATGGATCAGCGACACCCTATAAATCTATACCAGTTCCAAATTTGCAGTTGTTTAAGCAATATAAGGAATTTAAATTTGCGTATAAGATTAACATTCACTATTAAACAGCTTTGATTAAACAGTACAGGAATCTCTTAACAAATATCCAGTAAAAAGTTAACAACATTTATCATCAACAAAGCTTGTATAAAGATAACAAAAGAACAAACAACAGTAGGATAGTATTGCAACGGTGCCAAACCAAAACCCTGTAACTCAATTTTTTGCAGCATCCGCATCTTCTAGATTTCCAGCGCATTTCTGTCTAGTCGCCATCTTAATAGCCTGAATCGCGTTGCTTCAATACAGTCAGGTGAGAAAATAACATATTTTTATTGGATTCAAAAAGGTTTGTTGAAAATCCGTATATGACATTACAAACTCCGATTTAGTACAAGTCAACATATTCTTGTACATGTCGGAGTTGATTTTGGTTCCAAATAGGACCAGGTAGGGTGTCATTGTCGGAATTATTTAAACGGAGTAAGTACATTTTTTTCGTCTCCTGAAAAGTTGTCTTTTTGCAGTTACGGGGTTTTAGTTTGGCACCGTCGATTGGTAACCTATGTATTAAATGCCACATGACCTGCTGTCCGTTTCTTAAGCAAAGTGCTACAAAGCACTTTCCATGGGAGGTAATCCATGCCTTCTATATTTAATTGAACGGGAGGTTACTGAATAAAGGCCCTCCGTAGATCTTTACTTAGGCAACAGACACCAGTATCATCCCTATTGAAAAGGCCAGTGAATTGACTATTGAGACGCCTATCTCTTGCGTACCTCCAGAGTCTCATTGCTGGGTGCCTAGCAGAGATTAACCTAAGGTCACCATTCTTTAACTAGGTGGCTGCTGTTCAACCAATATCAACAGTTCAAATCCAGCTTCGGCAAGGATCGAACCTACGATCAGACACCCTAACCACTCGACCAGAGTTGCTGTAAATGTACATGTTCACATAAATGTGTACAGTTCTTAACCAAGTGAATCAGGAGACAACAAATTTTAACCAAAATCTAGAAATAATACATAGCATAGTGCAAAACTAACTACTAAAGCTAATACTAAGGTATTTATTATACAATTGTTACTTTCAATCCCTGAATAATATCCATGTACTACTCTCTACTAAATATTAGTATTTTTTTATTACTACTATCATATGAACACTTTAGTAAACAAGACTGCGTTCAATAAACGCTTATGACCACGTGGAAGCCATTTCAATAAGTCTTAAGTTCAAAATTAGGGCAAGGTGAAGGTAAAAATGGAGCAAGGTGATACAGGCGTGTGGAGAGTGGTCATATACAACATCCATGCAAGTTTGAAAGCTTTGTAGCAAGCCATATAAATGCTAGAAGAAATTTTGGTTAACCAGGCTGGACAGACGAACAGAGGGACGGACAGGTGAATCATTATATGCCCCCCGATCTATCGGTAAAGGGCACTAAAAAATTGTAGTAAACAGCTGCACTTTGATATGACATAAAATTGATGGACTCCTACTTTAAAGAATACAACAATAGTAAAGGTCTTCAACCTTAAACTTTATCATCATGGCTATTTATGATGATTTTCAGCCTGAGCCACAAGTAAAAAGCAAAGCATAAATGGAAATTCAATGACAACCATGCTATCAAACAAGGGCATCAGAAATCCACAAACTGATTAAAAATTCCATCAAATATTCCTGACATCAAAACACTTTATAAAATATTTGTGACACAAAAATATTGACAAACATTGAATTTGTTGAAAATAGTTCAAATAACTATTGTTAAATATTGCAGAAAATCATGATTGATAAAAAGTAGAATCTAGTTTTATTACTGTCAAACCATTGAAAAACATGGTCGAAATCTATCAGTGGCGAAAAATATTTTCATTTGTATTTTATTTTTAATGTAGGAGAACAAGATTTAACATCACAATTATTGATACATTTTTTATTACTATTAATTTATTAAACAATCGAAAAATGAATGATCTAATACAAAAGTAGTATATATATCAATTTCACTTCAATTAATTATCACTTAAACATGATTCTAATCTTGCATAACATTATCTTAAACATGATTATAGAGTACATGACATGTTAATCACACAACAATTATAAATTAAGATCCTGTAGAAATATGTACATCACTGACTTCCATTTATGCAATACCGGGTAATATAATGGAATACCATAAACATCTGAATACTTAACAATCAAGTAGCACATTCGCCATACATTAGGTCAACATCAATGTCGGTCATACACCTAGCCATAGATTTTCAATTTAAAAGTGATTTGACATGTTTTGAAAGCTCAAGCGGGGCTATATCCAGATTCAAAAGCACTGAGACAATTATTGTTTGGTGTATAGCGAGTGATTTTTGCTCCAAAAACTTGTTTAGTTTGGTTCTTTCTCAAATTATCACCAAGGCTCTGGCATGGCTACAGGCCTGACAAGCATACATGTGGCTAAATATTTTTAACATGACCCCTTTCAACATGTAGCAGATAGGAATGTCCATACAAATTTATGGTTTCCCTAATTAACGAGTTATATACCTAAAAACTTATTGAGAAAAGAAATGAACATACAATAAAACAAACTCACACCAAAAAGCTCTGACACTCCAAAAACATCCTTAAATTTCAACCCTATAACTTTAAAATACAGGGCATTTCTCATATTTTCACAAGGGGCAAATGTCTTGGTGTGCCATTGTGTGTCTATGGGTCTAGATAAGAGTTGAAATTTGTATATATTTTAAATTTCCAGGGTTTCCACTAGCTTCTGAATGTGAATGGTCATTTCTATACTTTGGAATAAATTTTATCAAAATACCCCATGATTTGAAGAGAAAATCACCTTTCAAATCAGAACCAGTGTCAAAATGTGGCTTTTTGGAAATTTCAAGGGTCCAACCCCTTTTCCTGAGTCAAGTATAACCCCCAATTTGTTATGGAATGTCAGAGCCCTGTGATCGATCACACTGATCTCAAACAACAAAGTGTTTCTTACGAACAAGAAACAAATGGAGGGGGGACCCTTATTATATGGTAATCAACCTTCTAAGTGTTGTCAGGTGTCGTCATGGTCACGTCGGGACGAACATTTACACTGAAGGTGAACTGTCTCCTAATCTTGGACAGCACAAACTGTGTGAAGATTTATCTGATAATTTAGATAAACCTTACAACATATCCCATACAAAAACATTGAAATTCAAACTATCCCATGAGATTTCAACTATGTACAGGGTTTGTGCCACAAGAAGCAATATTGATATCTATGAGATATCGAGAAATTATCAGGTTTTGTTAAGATTTCAAAGTCATATAGAGAAAGCATTCCATCCAAATATTCAAATTATGACCAAAAAGGGATTAAAAAACTTTCCAGATGTTGTCCATATTGATTTAGAACATCAATTACTGCGTTTGCATAGAGAAATCAACATCTATTTGATTAATAGTTTTTCAGCACAGACAGGTATTTCCATCTTTTAATAACCAATATGGACACCTCATTCCTGATGTTGTCCATAACCATGGATGAGGTTATGATGGCATTAACCAATTTTCTCAAAGTTATATGTGAGAACAAATAGTGGCGTACCCGTCCTTTGACAAAATATCACCTCATAACTATCATTAAACCTACAAAAGCATGGAAAAAATTAATTTGCATTAGCTGCGAGGTATGGAAACTTATCACTCTAAACGTAATTTGGTAAGAAATGCTTTCATTAACAAACTTTTGAAAACTTAACAAATATAAAACATTGCGTGTCCTAACTGTCCGTCCCAATATGCTCTTCAAATCCCTCGCTTTCTGTAACCAAAGCTCGTTCTAAAATCACACGTCCTTCCTTGTAACGCTGGTTTTCTTCATTGGCAAACTCGTATATCCATCCTAGTTTCTGATCACAATTCTTGCACATGACATCACGTACCATGTGTCGACCTGTCAGCATGACACGATCCTGTACCTCGCTATATGTTAGATTGACCACTTTGTTGAACAAGAACGCTCTTCCGGTGGCACCTGCGTATAGAGATACATAGGTATGTCATAATATCTACTACATGAATAATGAATAATTGTATGCTAAAAGTGAAACAATCTTTTTTTTAAGATGAAAGATAATTAAATAATATTTGAATAATAATAATATATTTTTGCTCGATTTTCTTCAATTTTTCAAATCATTGAATCTTCTTTCATTTTTGTTTTTACCTGCGTCCAATACACGAGCACGACCTTTACACAGAGAGGTACGGTAACATCTTTATTTTCAGTGGATAACACATTAATTGGACTTGGTAGACCAATTTTCATTATTCATCATCATTAAAGTAAGTTGAACTCGCACATCAACCTGCTTTTTACTGTACTTATTTTGTATAATTTGTTAAAGAGAACTTATGGATTATGTTCATCACTTCAGAAGAATTAAGGTCCAGACTTCTATATAGATGGTCCTTCTATGTTTTGTTTGCATTTCTACATTTAATGAGATCCATTCTACCTGTCTGTACATCTGCCTTAAAGTGATGGAATGTACTTGGATGTTTCAAAATGCATATGTACCGGTAGCTTTTGAAACTAGACTGTACACTTATAGTGAATAATTTGTCTACATGTAATAAAGGGTTCTCAATCAGTTTTAACCTAGCAGGCCGAAATGCTTAACCAACCAGTCCTTCAAATTGTGTATAAATTTCACATTTTCAGCTGGCCTTAAATGGTTTTTAAGTAGCCAATTTTGCTCATTGTTGTTGAGAACCCTGTATTTGCGCATATCTTTATAACATAATTTTATTGGCTGGCACACCTCAACAATCGATCTCCCGTGTAATAAAAACCCAGACTATGAGATAGATCATTGTTATGGAAGAATGTTATTAACACCAAAGAACAGTCTGTGGAAATGTAGCAGTTCATCCTGTTGTTGTCACAATGTATAGGCTTATTTATCATTGTCAAGACTTTAGTCTGGAATATATTTATAGTATGGAGGTACTGACCTGATCCTAACCTTTATTGTTTTTATGCTGCATAAAAACCGCAATGGTGCACAACTGAAAATGCATGTGACTGTTTTGTTCTATGATAAAGGGCTTTTCTAGTAGCGTACCAGTGCATATAGGAAAGCGACACAGAGGGCTTTGACAATGCAAATATGAGGAAATCGGACAGGGAAGGCAGCACTCAACCGAGCACTGTGAGAAGCTTGTCCCAGACTATACCCAGTATAAACAAACCACATGAGCACCTACCTGTAAATCGTGTTGAGATCAGTTCTGCTCTATTTGTCAATGGTGTGTCACAGTTAGAACATGAAAACAACCTTGTACCTCCAATATGTGTCAAAAAGATACGACCCATTGTGAACCAACAAATCTGCAAAATGAGAGGAATAAAATGACAGCATGTTACGAAATACAAATATACAGCGATCTATGAACATTTAGGATAATCATATATATAATACAGTACATCCTCTGCAGAGAAACATCCTTTGGGAGATGCACATATGGGATGCTGTTAAATGAGTGTTGCAATGCTCTTTGGAGGTTACTTTATAGTAATTTGGACAGGTTGCAATGTGTTGCTCTACATGGGGCTGCTCTGGAGAGGTTTTACAGTATAATTTATTATATGTACAGTACATACAAAAAGGAATCAATAGACAGTACATCAAACAGTATCGTAAAACATTTCTTGTTGCCATACTTCAGCAGAAAGCTGACTTGCAAATAAAGGCTTTGCTCAGCATGCAGAAGATCACAGTGTTTGATTCCTGACAATAACTCCAAAGACATGAAAATGATGATAACCAGGAAGTTCGAATTTGAATGATCCTTATTTTTTTCATTGCTAAGCACTTGTATATTAGATGTGAGACTACTGTAAGACCAGAACTGTGTTTTTGATGATACATTTTAGGTTGAGCAATCGACCTCTGTAGTCTGATTGAGCTCTGATGTTATTTGATGATCATGAATGTGCTGAGTTAAGTTTGCATGATACTATATTTACAGATTCCCTTGATCCCCTCTTTGTGGACCCCAATGTATTTTCTCTACCATTGCAAGATCACAGGAGCAACATCTGGAGTTACAGCAGCCCCCACTCAGGTAACATTATACCTTTTCCACTAGTCAATTGAAACCATGGCCCCCGAAACCCACTTGGAAGGGGGATTTTCACTTTTGCTTTTTCATACCCTGGGTAAAACCCCTGCCCCAGGGCCATGCAAATGGTGACACCCCCCCCCCCTAATTATATTACCCAATGCTAATCCAGTGAAATAGTCCTGACTATATAAAGTTTCCAAGTTATTTTGCTCTTCTCTTGGGGTTGGAGGACTGGAGTCTTGATTGACTTATGAATCGATCACCATTGAATTAATCACTCCACTTATAAATTATATGCACCTGATTGAGACACTTAAAGTGAAAATTTTATCTTTAATCTTTATGCACTAGTCAGTTGCATCCATGGCCCCTCCACCCCTGGGGAAAGGCCGGGATTTTTACGTTTGGGTTGTCAAAACCCTGCCATTCCACAGCCCTGCAGGGAACACCTGATGGTAAAATCTCTTGTATTTCCCCGGCCCCTGACAACTAAATATTATCCCCACGGTATTGTTTTGAAGAAAAATTTCCCAACATTTCCCAGGCATAGCAGGGGAAGCTGGAAGGTAAAAACACAGTTGTCCGCGGCTATATCCACTGACAATCCCCGGGGAGAAGGGGACTGGAACTTTATCAACTTAAATTGAAATGAGATTATATATTGAAGTGCAAGACATTTAAAATGGACCTGATAAATGTTACTACTTTTAAGGTGGTCTTATTATTGAGGTGGTCTTTATATGTGAGGTTCCATGCACTTTAAAAGATAGGTGAATAAATTCAAAGATACCTGAGTAACACTTAATTAACCTGATAGGCCTACACAATTAAGACTACTTTGTACTAATAATTATTGCCAAACATGTTCTGACAACAATTTTGCTCAGTAACACCATAAACATCAGTGTATTTATAGCTCTGTAACCTTGACCTACACAAAATGGACACAATAACACACTTTTTGTATAAAAATGTCATCAAGAACTTGGTTAAATCATTACTGGTAATAGATATGAATCACTTTTTTATCTTTCATCAGGTATTTACTCATGAAAGGCGTATTTTGAAAACAACACACCATGCAATGACTAATGCAACAAAGAGCTAAAATTGGTGTCAGAACAACACAGTGTCAGTGGGTTATGACAAATCAACCACGTAAACACGGCGATTTATCCAATAAAGCAACGAAATATCAACAATATAACAACGCAGCGATATACATCCGACATCAACGCATCAAACTGCCATAGGCTTACCCTTCTAAATGCACGAGATGTCAAGAAATTTCCTGTAAAACCGCCGTGATCACTGGTTGCTCAGCTGTGTATCTGGAACCAAAACATTACTTTACGTCAGTTGACACGTGTCTATATTTAGAAAGGTCAAAGGTAAAGGTTACTGCAGCTGCGCGTTCGTGTCTTTGTAACTTCCGGTTAGTGAATCGTGTACACTCCCAACTTCGGAACTGTCATTTTTGTGAGTTTTGTGATTATTTAGGAATATTTTGGATTTTTAACCTGAACAATGATGCGTTGGCTATCAGGAGACGACCGGCGTAAGAAAGAACCGGAAGTCTTTGATAATGTTGCGGCAGGTTTGAAGAAAATTTACAAGCAAAAGTTGCTTCCCCTTGAGGAAACCTACAGATTTCATGAATTTCATTCGCCTAAACTGGATGACCCTGATTTTGATGCCAAACCAATGATTTTACTTATTGGACAGTATTCTACTGGTAAAACGACATTTATCAGATATCTGCTGGAACAAGACTTCCCTGGAATCAGAATTGGTCCTGAACCCACCACAGACAGATTTATCACTGTTATGCATGGGGACCAGGACGGGGTTATTCCTGGTAATGCCGCGGTAGTTGATCCTGCAAAGCAGTTCAGGCCTTTGACTAAATTCGGCAATGCCTTCCTGAACCGTTTTCAATGCTCACTCTTGGATAATAGTGTTCTAGATAGCATCACAATAGTCGATACGCCAGGCATCTTGTCAGGGGAAAAGCAGCGCGTAGATCGTGGGTACGATTTTCCCGGAGTTTTGGAATGGTTCGCCGAGAGAGTAGATAGAATTATCTTACTCTTTGACGCACACAAATTGGACATATCTGATGAATTCAGACGCGCTATCGATGCAATTAAGGGATATGATGACAAAATAAGAATTGTGTTGAACAAAGCTGATGGTGTCGATCATCAGCAACTGATGAGAGTTTACGGTGCCTTAATGTGGTCCCTTGGTAAAGTTATTAACACTCCAGAAGTAGCTAGAGTTTATATTGGATCATTTTGGGACAGACCCCTTCAGCATGATATGAATAGAAAACTTTTTGAATTAGAAGAGAAAGATTTATTCTCAGATCTGCAGGGTCTACCAAGGAATGCAGCTTTAAGGAAACTCAATGATCTTATCAAAAGAGCAAGACTAGCAAAGGTATTACACTCACGCACCAGCCAATTGTAACCACGGCTCCACAAACCCTAGGGAAGGATGGGTGATGAAATTAAATGTAGCAGGAGAAAAGTACTGTGTTTTTACCTAAACTTTTAATATCCTGGGCATACTGCTGTTTGACTTTGAAAGTTTGAGTGCAGGACTTGCTTCGCACCAAATACTCAAATAGAGGGGAAAAAGCCATAATTTTTGTATAAAATTAAACGTTTCGACTGTTCAGTACTTACACGGCAGTGTATTTACGGTCTGTGGGTTCAGGGATTTAAACAAATACTGCCAGGGGTTTGAATAAACAGAAATAAGAATTCCCATCATTCCCCAAAGTTGCAGGGCCTAGGTTTCAATGACTGGTGCTTTATGTTTTCAATTAAACAGGACAGGCTCCCAGCTTGCTTCATGTTAGTTCTGGATACCATAACTAAATGCTATTTTATTGATACTGACGATGAATTGGAATAATCACTGATAACTGCTGAATTTCAATCCTAAAAATAGTGAACTGAAGACCCCTGTTTAGTTTGAATAAAATTTATAGCACTGTCACAGAGTGTCTGCCACTTTTAGTCTTTGAAAGTTTGAAGCTTGTTTCATGTAAATTACACAGTATTAAATCAATCAAATTCAGTGTGGTTCTAATGCGAACTAATATACTTTTAATTTAAAATTAAATACGATGTGACTTAATAATCATATGCTCAAATAGACAAGTGTATATCAAAGATATTTCTGGATTTTCTAATGTTTAGTCAGTGTGGCCATTGCCAGCTAAACGAAGCTATCATCGTATGAAATAATAAGACTGATAGGTCTATTTGGCTGTCAATTTACAAAAAATTGACAATGTATGGTATGTGGGGATTTTGACTTTACTATCTAAATGTAGCAATTTGTGATATCAATGGGGGTTCTATCCTTCTTTGTATGACACTTTAATGCTTGACTCAGTTCAGGTTGTTGTGAATGTAAGCCAATACTTACAACATAGCCGAAATATCAAGTTAATTGTTTCATCTTCAGTGTCTTTCATGGATGAAGACCAGACTGATACAGTTTTATGGCATTGCGTAACTGACTACATTTAACTCACTTTGGCTGTGTTACAAGTGGCATTATTTACGATATTACTTAACCTTAACTTTGAAAGTTGAGAAGAGAAAGTTAATATTTTATGAGTTATGAGATCTTATGACCCATATTTATATTTATGCATAAAATTTGACTGTATTAACCTAAATAAGTTGACGTTAAGATTTTTACTGCCATGAATTTCACTTATGAATGAATTTGAATGATACTGATTTAGTTTTTTTCCAAGATTAAATACCATACTGTAGAGATACCATTCCTTTTCGAAGTGAATATTTTAAGATGCGTAAAAGTTAAGTAGACTATATCTTTAATTCTAATGTATGAAAGATGCTATGATAACAGCATGAAAAAATGTATGCTGATCAAATATAACACTTAATTAACTAATTAAATAATTTATTGTGATCCTAAAAATCAAAACAAGATTTTAATGAATAAAGAGAGTTATGGCCCATTAATTGTAATAAGTGAGTTTGTTCTTGGACTACTCTTTCTCTTAAAAATAAAGTTTCTGTTGTTTGAGGTCGGGTTTCAATGAAAGTGTAAATGAATAATTGACTGACACCACACCAAGTTAGTATTTAAATCAAATTCTTATAGACTGTATTACAAAATAGGAAACTTTATTCTTTAAAAAGGATCTAGTAAAGTATTTAAACGTCATTGAAGAACACTAACTTGAATAAAAGAAGCACATTCACTCACTGTACATGAAATTACCATGTAGGTACATTCAGGTAACATTATTATTATGTGTCTCACTGGTAGGTTTAAATGTATTGAATTGGGTATCGATACATTTTATGTGTCTAGGTTTAAATTTATTGAATTCATTATTGACTTGTACATCACTACATGTAGATGGTTTCTTTACTGTTATCTCCCAGTTTTATCTTGGCCTAAATCTAAATGGGTTTCTTGCATAAATTTGCAATTACTATGCTCAGTTGCTGTAGGCCATAACAAAGTAATTACAAGATTTATAATAACTATAGTAATCCAAATTTTGACTTAACAGTAGAGTGTGAACTGAAGGTTATATTTTTTATTTCACAAAAAATGTCTCAGCGTTAATTTTGGTTTTTGGTGGTTTTGGTTACTTTTGACAGTTATGAGATATTTTAAGGAAAATTTATATGGTTGGGGTTGGTGACAAAGAGGACAAGAGGGGGACGGTAAAAGAGGATTTTTTTTCCATCCCGGACATCCTAACCTGTCAATATTTAAGATCGAGAGTTGAGTGCGTCCAGTCATATAATTATATAGATGTCGTCAGTAATTACTATATGTGTAATTTTGTGTGCAGATTGTAATTACTATTGATCTCATTCTGGGTAAACACTGACAATACGAGGGGTGCCCGCAAAACTGTAGTTAGTCCTTCTTTAATCATATGTAGTTACTACAGTCAGACTGTCTTGCGGGCACCCCTCGAATAATGGTTCACCAGCAGTATGATATATGAGGCCAGACAGTAAACAATAAATAAATAAATACAGTCCAGTTAGGATAAAAATACAGTGGTGCAGTGGAACAATCCACTAGTATGGTGTAAAAACAAGTATAAAAGCTTATACCAACAGCTCAATACCAAATTAAACTCTACCTGTTTAAGCAATGGTTTTAATCTTTTGTGTATGTATACATTAATTATGACGTCACTGTCAGAATACCCTAGCTGGACTATAACTCATTAACTGAATAATTAGGCAGAGGTGACCCTGTCAACCCGGGTTTTCATTGTCAATATTGGTAAAATATTAGCGGACAGGAAGAACTGATGGGGCCCTTTCCATAGTACTAAAACTTTTCAAACTCAAAATTTGCTCTCTCTGTCAAAAAAGTCCTGATATTATACCTATATTCTTATGTACTACAGTTTGAGCTACACCAGTTTTAAAACTTTATATTATTGTATATTTCAGGTTCATGCATACATCATTAGCGCATTGAAGAAAGAGATGCCTTCCATGTTTGGCAAGGATTCCAAGAAGAAAGAGCTGATCAAACAGCTAGGTGATATCTATGCTTCTATTGAACGTGAGCATGGTATCTCACGCGGAGATTTCCCAGAACTGAAGAAAATGCAAGAGCAATTACTTCAACAGGACTTCACCAAATTCCACCAAATAAGACCAAAACTCATAGAAACCGTAGACAGTATGTTAGCATCGGACATTGCTCGCTTGATGGAGATGATCCCACTCGAGGATCAAAATGCAGAGAATGAAAAGTCCAATGTTGAAGGTGGGGCTTTCGAGCACTATAATGAGAGCCCGTTTGGAGTTGGGCGTGGCGAGGGAGCGGATGCCGGTAAAGGTGAACATGAATGGATTGTAGGACAGGAGAAGTATAAGCACGATGAAACATTCGGTAAACTTAACCCTGTCAATGGTAAGATAACTGGAGCGGCCGCTAAAGCTGAAATGGTGAAATCCAAATTGCCAAATTCTGTTCTAGGTAAAATCTGGAAACTGGCTGATGTAGATAGGGATGGGATGTTGGACACTGATGAATGGGCTCTAGCTAATCACCTTATTAAAATAAAAATGGAGGGACATGATTTACCAAGTGAACTACCTGATCATTTAGTGCCTCCATCAAAGAAGAATGGTTTCGCCGACTGAGAGTGAACCGTTTCAATGTTCAACGTCTCTTATTTGTAACGTAGCATTGTAACATAGTAACATTTTGTGTACTGTTGTCATATTTCGTGTCACTGTGATTTAGGCTGGGATAAGTTCATAACTGTCAGTCAATGTGAAGATATAAATATTGTGTAATACTATACATTTTGTATGGGAGTCATAATTTTGACCAAATAAAACCAGGATTTTACATACATAGATTTGTAACTGAATCTAGAGAACTATAGACTTTACTACATGTGCATGAAGGTGTCTTATGTTGTATTGTGGAAAATATTTTACTTGGATTTCATGAGTATAGGCCTGTTCCATGCTTATCAGTCTCACAATATTACTAGATTTGTTATTTTTATAACAAGTTTTAACTTTTATTTGACTCTTGAATTAAATTAAACTATACAGCAAGAGTTGACGCTTGAAAATTTAAGACATTTAAGAGTCAAGTTTATTATAATTATAATACAAATAATCCTCAATCAATATATTGATGACTCTTGAAAATAGAGTTTGACTCTTCACTTTTGGTGGCTATTCGCCACTAGTGGAAGCCCTGATTCTCACCATTTACTTAAAGTATCACACATGGTTTAATTCATGAGTTCCAGGAAATTTATTTCGCACAATAATTGAAATATAGGACTTGGAATATGCTGTACAGTTTGTATATACGTCATGTATAAAGTATTGTAGCAATTTACCAGTGCAATCTAAACAAAACCATGTAGACACGCTTCCATAGTGCATACAATATTGTTGCTATTCAATGTATAACTGTGTATCTAGTTCACGCATAATGAATTTTATGGAGACTGTCGTATTAATTAGCATACTACACTGCGTCTGCCGTCACATGTTGTCTTATAAATGTGTAGAGAAATAATACAGTTTACATATTGTGCAATGTATTTATATATGATATTTGCCAGAAAATCACTAGTTTGTAATTATATGATTTGTATACTCTTCAATTGTCCTTCCTGGGAGGTAGAATATTACTATATGTACCTACATCAATATTTAATCTCAAATTTTCTTCCTCTTAGTACAATATACCTCTGTTCACTATATTTTGTGTACCTGTATATTAAATTATTATATAGAAATCAATATCACTTTTATGCCCAATCATTTGTATTGACTGCCTATACTTGGAATAAATTTGTGTTGCTCTCAAATTCATCTGTCAGAATTCCATGTATCACATATATATATATATATCAGACCTTGAAAATCTACAAGTCACAATTTTGATACAGAAATGATATAAAAATGTCAAGTTACTGAATTTTTCTGAAGTACGTTTTCCATTCAAGATTTTTGCTATTGCTGCATTATGAAAATTTCTTCAGTTAATAATTTTCATGCTATCCTTTCAGTTAGATTTTAAAAAATGGCATTTACATGCATTTATATATTAAATCGGCTTACTCGGCATTTTCTCACCCGACTGATACTGTTCAGGAAATTGACTTACCACAAATGTAAGGAAATGGCATCTTACAGGATACTTCACATGATTGTATTGCTACTTTATTGAAAAAAACTTGTACGGGGATATTAACGTCATCCTAACATTAATGCATACATAATTACAAGGTTCTTGGGATGAATAAATTAATTTCCTGTGAGCTAATTGTGCAACTTCAGTCCTTTTGTTTGTATTCATATTAATCTCCTTTGTGGAAGTCCTTGCCTTGAAACATACAACCAGGGTTGTTAATGTTGTCCATAAATTATACCATTTCCAGCTGTTGAATTATACTAGTTGAAGGTCAAGGATCAGGTCATATTCTCCGTACTATACACAGTCAGAGTGCCAGATGCTCTTGTATATAATGTCTGTTTCTTACATTTAAACAATGTATCTTTATTTTCACAGTCAGTCATTTCTATGTATCCAAGTGCTGTACCTTAACTATGCATACATGTTGGTTTATCATTTAATGTATTTTGTTGTCTTATTTTGTTATTATTGCATTTTATTTTCTTTAATTCATTGTAGACCTCTACAAAACCATAGTCAGTATAATATATACATGTATATACTATTCTCTGTTATTGAATTTTGTTTCTTTGTTAAGGATGTTTTAATCTGTATTTGAAAATTCTTGTATTTATAACCATGCAAGCTCTCAAGAATTTATTTATTGACAAAAACAGGTGATGAAAGTACTAAAACTTACATTATCTCGTTAATCAGGACTTACAAAACTGCTATATTAGAATATCTCTTAAACAGCATTTTTTGCTAAAACTTGGCTATTTCAGTCTTAGGACTATCATTGATAGTATGATACTGGTAATTTTGTCGTTAACTCAATACTAGGTATGAGATCCTTCTCAACTGAGTAAAATGACAAGAAGCTATATAGTTCAACCTCTCAAGTGCGGCCCTGTTTAAAGCAACAACTGTTGTTAAGCACTATGGTAATTTTGTTCCAGAAGTAACACTTTACTATATCTTACCTTTCTAGAGCCACAAACCTCTGTTCTGCAAGACTGCAACCATACTTTTTGTGTCCCAAAGGACTAATACAGAAATTCTTCTGAATTCAGCCTATCAATTGTTATAATATTGTTGAAAGTATTACATCTGGATGTGTTCTGCTTGTCCCATTGTTTATTATACAATGTATACAGAAACAATTTTATTGTAAATATTTTGTTTCCTGTCAGATTGTTAATATATTGAAGCAAAGTAGAATTATGATTTCAATCAGCTGTTTGCTAGATAGTTCTGTATTTCTGTATTTAAGATGTACATGTTTATATTACCGGTAATCTGTGGTTGTAACTCTAATGCATGGTTCAGAACCGATCGCTTCCTGCTGAATATGTTGATGCCTGTGCATACTGGGCTCGTTTCGTCTATGCGTTCAAGTCTCTCATGTTTTGTGAAAAAAAGTTGATGAAAAAAGCTTTTGATGTACATTTGTGTTAGTAATTATAATTGACAATATGTCTGTTATTCATGCAAATACTTCATCTATCAACATTGTAATGGTACATTTAAGAAATAGCACATGGTCCAATGTATTCTCTTGAATTAACATTGTACAGCACATAATGAATTTTAACTTCTCATTT
The DNA here is from genome assembly GCA_963678985.1 of Spisula subtruncata. Classification (NCBI taxonomy): domain Eukaryota; kingdom Metazoa; phylum Mollusca; class Bivalvia; order Venerida; family Mactridae; genus Spisula; species Spisula subtruncata. The sequence goes on along the minus strand of OY787661.1, from coordinate 49,109,741 downwards.
TCTTGGATTGTGGGTTTGAATCCCACCCACTGTGTGTAAGTTCATACTAATGAATACATACTGAGCATAGCCTTAATTTGCCAGTCATATTTTTTATGCTAAGATACGGCGTTTGAGTGAATCCCCCATATTTGTTACCGGGTAGACTGCCAGCGCACTAACCACTCTTTTGAGGACCTTGGAAATAACACTTGGTCCAACTTGAAAACTCTTTGACAAGCACCCTTCTACAAACAGTAAGATGAAGCAATCTCAATTTTGGCATAGTGTCAATTACAACAAGGAAGTTCGATATGGAATATTGTCGTCACTAATTGTTGACTAGGGTGTAACACTAACTGTCCCACTTGATGTTCAAGTGCACAATGACATAACGGATGGATAATTATCTTACATGTTTTATTGTTCCATGTTTTATGTATGATATTGTTTATCATAGTATACAAGTATATGCATTGTTGTCATTCTATTGATTGATCATCCATGGTAGGGTCTGTTATCAGTTTATTTACCCTGGCCGCTTGGAAATCTGATATGGTAGAAGTAAGGTCGGCCAGAACTATTGCAATTGAATTTGCGCCAGAGCAGAGACTACTACACCTGGTTGTCGAAGGTAGCATGGCGAAGGTTTTCAAGTTAATCCATTGGACCATGTGTTTATAATTTATTGTTAAAATTCATTTAAAGGGTATTGATTGACCTAGATTATTTGATGTACTTCCCTGCATTATTAGGATAACTAGGTACATTATTGCAGTATTCTCTACTTTGTCAATTTCGGGAAAGGTACTTTAGTGCTGATCTTCTTTGAACCTTAGAACTCTATAGATGTTCACCAAATATAACCAAAAACCGACTAACACTCATTTGTGACCATTCATAATGATACCAAAGTAATAAATGATAAATTTGGGGCAAATCTTACCAAAACCAAGTTAACCACAATTTTACATAATATATCTAACCAAAACATGAACTTTTTGTCATTCTGGTGACCATGTCAGTCTAGTCTTACTTTTCTGTCGTCTATGTTATAATATTTGAGCTAAGATTTAGCTCAATAAAAATGTTTCAAACAGATAGAGGCCTGGTATCGACTTTCTCTGCTGTCATCTATGTTAGTGAGTGTTGTTGTTCTTGTTATATGATACACCAGTGTGGTATGTGTACATGTGTTGATGTTATAATACATTTATATTCAGGTCACGGGGTCATGGTTAACTTGATGCTATATTCAAGTCATGAATATTTTAGGCAACTTCACCCCCCTTTGAAGTAATAAAACTCACTTTATAGGAAGGTATTTATATGATACTATCTACTCTAGGCTAGTTACTATGTTCTCAGTCACTGTGTTTGTTACTAGTATATGAATGAATTAACATAAAATCGCTTATTTTTGTGAATATTTAATTCCCTGGATTTTGATAAAAGGCAATTTCATTGGGTTGCAATACATTGAAAGATAGTGAAGCCTTTGCTTTATATTTGGCAGATCTATTTTATAAATACTGGGAGATCTGTTCATTTTTGGGATAAGATTTCACGGCCGAGTTCAACAAAGTTATCAATGAAAATTTTTACCCAACGATAATCAATGATTACAGTAAGTGTTGTTAAGTATGAAATGTCAAAGATGTTCTTATTTTCATACCCTCACAGCTGGGTAGCAGTAGTCTAAGCACATCAAGGGTTTGATCCTCAGGTTAAAGTTAACCCTTGTTCCCTACTTCAGTGAGCAATTAATTGAAGATATTATAGTTCAATGTCAGGTTCATCCACTTTAAATAACGACTTTGCTGTTAAAAGAATATTAACCCAATGAACAACAGCATAATCAACTACCTTATATAATAATATTTAATGTGTAAAACATGTTTTAACTAAACACATTTACAATTACATTATATTTGTGTTGTAATTAGACCATAATATGAGGCTCTAGTAGTAAGTCATTTTTATTTGTTTATAATGATTTTGTATCTACCAAAGTATTGTTTGTTAAATTAACCATTCATGGGTTGCAGTTAGCTATATAGTTTTGCATTTCAACTGTATGTATAGGCATTTGCTAAAATTAAAGTAATTTGAAGAAATAGTGCAAAACTATGATACATGCCTCTGTAAATTAATGTTGTTACCATAGTTTTGCACTGATCCCTCGTTAAATGTAACTGCATAAAATGTAGCAGAAATTTTGTTAATTGGGTTGATTAGATAGCAATTAACCGAGTGTTAAGTCTTAATTGTAATGATTTGTTCTCTTGTAAAATGTGTAATTTTAAGTCCATTTATTTGTATTATGTAAATGTCATTAAGTCATTAAAGCATGTACCGAATTTGGTGTAATAAATTAATACATAGCTTGATATTAATGTTGTTTTACATTATAATTACTGTATGTAGATATTGACTCGAGCCTAGTAACCTTGAGGCATGAATATTATTATAACAAGGTTTTTGCTGGATAATTAGCTCATCTGATTTTTGAAAAAAAAAGACGAGTTATTGTCATCACTTGGTCGGCGTTGGCGTCTGCGTCGGCGTTGCATGGTTAAGTTTTGTGTTTAGGTAAACTTTTTTCATAAACTATCAAAGCTATTGCTTTCAAACTTGCAACACTTGTTCACCATCAATACCTGAGCCTGTGAAGCAAGACCCATAACTCTGATCTGCATTTTGTAAGAATTATTGCCCCTTTTTGGACTTAGAAAATAAAATTCCTTGGTTAAGTTTTGTGTTTAGGTCCACTTTTCTCATACACTTTGTATGCTATTGCTTTGAAACTTTCAACACTTGTTCACCATCAATACCTGACCATGTCAAGCAAGACCCATAACTCTGATCGGCATTTTACGTGAGTTATTGCCCCTTTTTGGACTTAAAAAATTCCTTTGTTAAGTTTTGTGTTTAGGTCCACTTTTCGCATACACTATGTGGGCTATTGCTTTGAAACTTGCAATACTTGCTCACTATCAATACCTGACCATGTCAAGACTCTGATCTGCATTTTCATGAGTTATTGCCCCTTATTGGACTTTGAAAATTCCTTGGTTAAGTTTTGTGTTTAGTTACACTTTTCTCATACACTATGTGGGCTATTGCACTTGTTCACCATCAACACCTGACCATGTTAAGCAAGAACCATACTCTAATCTGTATTTTGCAAGAGTTATTGCCCCTTTTTGGACTTAAAACTTTTCTTGGTTAAGTTTTGTGTTTAGGTCCACTTTTCTCGTACACTATGTGGGCTATTGCTTTATAACTTGCAACACTTGTTCACCATCAATACCTGACCATGTCAAGCAAGAGCCATAACTCTGGTATGCATTTTGTTTGAGTTATTGTGTTTAGGTAACACAGGGCACATAACTCTGTCCTACTTCATGCTAAGGTTGTCTGTCTTTTGACAGTGACAGATATCAGATGAGCGTCTGCACCCGCAAGGCGGTGCTCTTGTATTAATTTCTGCAAGTAAATTGCACACTATTAGTCCTTAGGGTTTGTGTTTTCATCACACATTGAGTGACTTTGTAATACTCCCACTTATGAAACATATAAATGGGTTATAAATATACAATGACAACGATGAAGACAAGATATCAGCTGATAAATTATGCAAATAGAAGGTCAAGGACCCTGTTTAAAACTCCGTACTATAGTACAGGCTAATGCCAGAATCATTAACACCTCATTCCTGATGTTACCCATACCAACATGTGGTATGAAAGAGAAGCCAGTTTGATGATTGACATGCGATAGGGGTGTGAAATGATGAGCCTATGTAGTTATCACTCACAATCATACACAGACTTCTTTACTGTAAATCACTTTATACATTTGTTCTCTCAATTACATTTTTTTCGTTAACATATTTATTTTGTGAATTTACTTCATTTAGATGTTAAAAATTAAAAACATTGGAAAAACTACCTGGCATATTTTGTGAATTTACTTCATTTAGATGTTAAAAATTAAAAACATTTCAAATACTACCTGGCATACAGTAATTTGATTTATTAATCATCTGACATGATGTATGTGCTCCTTCTGTAATCAAACTTGTAAACAGAGTACATTGTATAAAACATACCCACCAGACTCAACACCAACGTCTGGATCTCTCTAACCTGTGGCCAAGATAAATGAATCTTTCAGTCTGATTCATATCATGTTATGAAGCCTGTTAAGTGCTGCTGTTATGATACAATTAAGGTGTGCATTGTTTGTTGCTGTTATCTGTTACTTTCAGTCAACTAGCACTGTAACTTGTGTAAACAGATTTATTCAAAACAAAATGTTTTTAAAAAATATTTAAGAAATAAGACTTCAAATCTTTGTTAAAGAAAATCTGATAAGCCCTGTTTCATGAGAAATTCAATGTTTTCTTTCAAAGCTAATTCTTCTGATGAAGTCAGCGAGTGTCCTTAATCGAAGGTAAAAAGAGCTTAGAGTTTCTTGTACCTTTAGATAAATGTATTGTCAAGGCTTTCACTCTGAGTTTGTATGAATTTTGTAGTTAATTAACCCTTCACTCCATCGAGGCATCAATTAATGCCCTAATTCACCATCATCATCAGTTTTACCAGTAATAAGTAATAATTATAGGGTTGTGTTTAACCAGGAAATCAACGGAATTGATCACCCAAGAAAAATTATTGGTTTTACAGTGGCCTGATCAGATAAAAATTGGTGGGTGTATTGCAGACAGTTTTTTGTGCACAGATGGTCCTCAACACAATGTTACATGTAAGAATTTGCAGGCCCATAGCCTCTTTGAGACACATTAAATTTTGAAGAAAACTACCTCAGACCTTATAATGAATTTGCCTCAGTGCTTTATATTTGGCCTCTAGATACAGCCCCCAGCTCAGAAATTCTTAGACCTGCAAGTTATTTATCTGGTCATGCCAAAGTGGGTAATGTCTGCTAATGCTACACAAGGAAGCAATTAAATACAGCACAAGTGTATAGAATGTTGGTGTCAAGATGCCATGGTATACTACAATATAATCCCTGATGTCAACACCCACTTCAATTGAGTGTCCAGTACTTATGATAACTTATCTTACATGCCTTTTTGGACATGTATGACATCATTTTATTTGCTGAAGGAATAACATTGAGACAACAAGGAAGGGATTCAATGTACTGAAAGTACATTTCCTGTGTTTATAAAAAAATCAGACCCCAAGAATTTTGACAAACAATAAGTCAACTTAAACTAGAATGCATTACATGTAGTACAATTACACTGGTTTGAGAGGGGTCGGAATCCTAATCAGGTCAGCCTGCTAAGATGAAAATACATGGGTGAAAGTTAGAAATTTTGAAAAACCTGAAATTCTCAAAAATTGACAATTTATATAAAGAAAAATAGACTTCTTGATTCACTCAAAAACCGAAGTTCGGGCATATGCCTGAAAACTTTCCCCCATGAAAATAGCTTTTCCAAGCCCTCTGAGGAAAATGGCCAGTTCAACCTGTCCCTTCTGGAGAAAAAATAGTTACTTAAGGAACCATGCAGCTGTGAACCTGCCAAAAATTCTGGGCATTTACGAACAACACCATGACAAATGGATGAAGAATTTCTGAATATGTTGTCTACTTATTAAATGACACATGATGTTGGTGTGTCTTCTAAATTAAATGACACAATCACGTTTGGTATGTGGATATACTACACCAACAATGTTGGCGGTTTTATGGTGTAAATAAAAGCCCAAACAACATTTTTTGTTAATTTGTTATGAAATTTGATGCAGGAAAATATGATATTTGCAATGCATGAATTCCTAGATTCATCAGATAACTATGTTGATGGGTGTACTGTAAAATCATTTAATTTCGTTGGGACGAAATTTCGTGGATTTGGTAATAAAGACAATTTCGTTGGTACTTGAATTCGTGGATTTTGCATTTCAGGTAAAAAAACAAGGGTCAAAATCAATGTTCGTTGGGACTAAAATTCGTGGCTGAAGTGAACCACAAAATCCACGAAATTTAATCCCCCTAGAAAATTAATGATTTTACAGTATTTATATATATACAGACAGAATACTGATCCATTATTGTTCACTTGTTGTTGACAGAAGCTGCTTTATCTCGTGTATCACATCTGCATAGAAATAACTTGCTTAACATAACATGAAAAGGTGACTGAACCCAATGTCAACAAGAGATGTTTGTAAAATACATATCGACGGGTGCCCACAAGACTGTAGTAACTGCATATGATTAAAGAAGGACTTACTACAGTCTTGCGGGTACCCCTCGATATGCCCCCATGGAAGCCAAATAGTCGAAAATGGTAAAGGTTTACTGACCTCAAATTAATACGAGTCATCTACTGATGCTGACAACCTCTATGTACAGTTCGAAAATCCTAGGGCAAAGTGTTCTTGAGTTATGGAACGGAAACCATTTGGTCTCAAAACAATATAAAGGTCACAGTGACCTTGACCTATTGACCTTAAAATCAATAGGGGTCATCTACTGTTACTGACCAACTTCCATGTAAAGTTTGAAGATCCTAGGGCTAAGCGTTTTGAGTAATTGAATAGAAACCATTGGGTCTACTACCTAACTACTGACAGACAAGAGAAAAACAATATACCCCTTCATCGAAGATGGGAGTGGCGTAATAAAAAAAGACACAAACTCCAAACAGGGTGTACAATACAACATGGTTCGTTTAATCAAAGTTCAGTCAATGAAATCCAACCTCTGTGCATGGAATTGATGACAGGACATTCAATTTTGGAAACACTTGGTTCATTCATGTGTGCCAATGTTAATCTTAATTCAAAAATACTGTTATATTAGTAATTTCAGCCAGAAATCACACTCAAGGCGACCCCTACTTTACAAATGCATTTGTTTATAACGTTTGGAACAATAACAGATTGTTAGAAAAGAACTTGCCAAAGGGCGTAACTTATTAATTTAAAATAAATCTTAGAGGGACATAAATTCAGATTATATTTAAATCAGAGAAACAAACGATACATTCTTAAGATCAGAACAGTTTCAAGTGTTTTGTCTTTACTATAGAAAATATCATCCTTTTAAAAATGGTAATGTACTTTAATCTAAAAATGTTGAACAGTGAGTGACAAAATCAATTTTAATGAGAGAAAACTTCCTTATTAATAAATTCCTGCAGTGCAACCTCTCAAGAGTAGCCCTATGTATAGTAACAGCCTCTCTTTAATGACACCTTTCAAGTTTTCCTGAGCTGATATTTAAAACTATCAATTTAACCTCTTTATAGTAGAAACAGCCTCTGTACAATGGTGAATATTTGCAGATCGTGAAGAGTGTTGCTCTACTGAGGTTGTATGGACCTTATTGGTACAATATTTATTATCATATATTTGGAAATGCAAAATTATGAAACAACAAGTTCTACAGCTTGTATACTAAATTACCAAATAACTTTGTCTTGCTTTAAAAATCCTTCCATAGTAAAATACTGTTTAATTTGATACATTGAGTTTTATATTGAAAATACATCAAACCTGGAACTACTGGGGGAGGGCACAGGGGGCTCACACCACCAGCTTAACTTCACGAAAATTAGCTCTGTCCTTTCCAGATTGTCTATATCCAGGTTTCACTACATTGTTAAAACTGTAAAATCATTAATTAGCGTGGGAGATTAAATTTCGTGGTTCACCTTCAACCACGAAATAAAATCCTATCAAAAAATAAATTTTACCCTTTTATTTATTACCTGAAATGCAAAATCCACGAATAAATGTCCCATCAAAATGGTCTTTTTTACCAAAACCACGAAATTTTGTCCCATCGAAATTAAATGATTTTACAGTACAACCTGTCGGCTAGAGGTAGAACAATGACCGGGGGATAATTATCTAGAACATGTATGTTTGTAACTTGTTGATATGTTAGATGTACTGATCATAGTACACTGACTGATCATAATGGGTGGGTTTGATTATTGTTGGTTTAAGTTATATAATGTATCCATTGTATTAAATAGACCAGTTGCATGAATAATGTTGGATCCTGGTAGACATTTAGATTCCTATGATAACAAGTAGAAAAGAAAGGATTTGAATTTATGTGCAGTAAAATCTCAATTATTTGACAGGTGATTGCCTAGAGGAAGGGTGCGCATTTTGCACCAACCGTTACAAATGGATGATTTTGTAACTACGGGCCCAGCGTCATTAACTACAGCATGGAATTAGACATGCACACTCAATGACTATGTACATTTACTTTCTATTCCGACTCCAATCAAACAAGGGAGGCAACTGTTGATTACATTGTTAAAACAATTACAAGTGTATACAAGTTACTTCCCTTTAATCAATAATTAAAATTATACAAAGTAATAAATCGTATAAGAAACAATTCCACTCAATCCGGAAACAATGAACTCATCTGAAATACAGATGAAATCTATTATCTCTGGCTTAGAATGAGAAGGTCGTGAGTTGTAAATCGATATTTTGAGAAAACAAGAAGAAGAAAAAGCTGTCAGAATATTACTCTTACTTTAGTATGGTAAAAAGAACTGCTTAAACACCAGTTTGGTCAACATGTCAAGACACAGTCAAGTTACGATTTTCATGAAAATAGGCTCATAAGAAGCACCTCATGGTGCTGATTTTAAATATGTACCAGACTAACTTACAACGCCGTACGTATTAGGCTAGCCTATTTATGACCTTCTCATTGTAAGCCAGGGATATGCTGAATTACTGATACACAATTGGGTCATGAGGTATACAATAACTTTTAATAATCAACAAAAGATACACACTTACACAGATGATGTTCTGTAAAGATCACAAAACTATCAAATGCAAAGTACAGAAGTTGTTGATGTTTGCGCCACATCAATATTGTTAAAATATATTTAATATTTAAGGACCTCACATTTGCAGCACGTCAGTTTCTCCTTCCTTCAACTCCACAATGGATTTCTGATTTGATACACAAAAATACACTAGTCTGCACAAAAGAGAAGTGAATTTAAAGAATATTGACCGAGTTGTGGGGTCATTTGAAATTTCATAGGTTGAATTTTAACAAGAATGTTTTTGAAACAGCGTTTGGTTTAAATACTTATAGGGATGTTTACTAATAGCACCTGAAGCAAACTTTAATATGTAATATTTATAAGGAATGTGCATTTTGACATAGAAGAACATTTATTTAATAGTTCAGATATATATGTTAAATCACAAAATTAAATGTACTCTGCATGAAAGACTGAATATTGTATTGTTTACACACTCCATCAAACAGAATTATTCCAGAATTGAAGTCCCCTGTCAAAACATCTTTATTTTTATGTTCTTCACTTAGGTAAATTAAACTCTTAGTGTCATCTTAGTAATCACTATTGCTGATGCTTCTCTTTTTTACTTTCATCACTTTGATGTTTTCTTAGAGTAGGTTGGCATGCAGGAATCACTGTTCGATGACGTTGAAGCAAAGGTCTCAAACTAATGTTATTTTGAGCTCTTTGGTTGAAGGTCTCGTATTTCCAGGGCAGAAAATATTCACAGTCTGTAGTAAGTCTTGCTGATGAGTCAGACGAAAAGACATTGTCTTATATAGAACCAGCAGAATCACTATGACGTCTCACGTCGTCATAACACAAAGTTTACGTCTGACTTTTAGCATTCTGTTCTATTTCAGCAATCTTGTCCATTGTTTTCTCTATCTCTGGTCTAAAAACTTTAATGTGAACTGCAGAATTATTCCTGGACATTGAATCAACATCCTTATCATCACATAGCGGCTCAATATCATCAATTAATTCAACAGTTGATGTGTGAACAGCCACTTCTACCGTGCCTAATCCCGTAGATTTCAGTTGTAAAGCTAGATTGATGGCTCTGTTAATGGCAACACCAAGTCCATGTATACACACTATGTTTCCATTATCAAGGATCTTTTGACAACGTTTCATTTGTTGTCTGAAGTCTGTTTTGTTTGAAACGTAAACATCGCAGTCCCTTTTGGGAAGTTTTCTTGGTAAACGCTTGCGTAACACACATTCTTCATTGTCAATTAAATCTTTTATTGCAGACTGTTTAGCTTTCTTTTCCTTTGAGTCAAACTGATCTTCTTTTTTTGTTGCCATCATGCAAAAGCAAAGATTACTTGGTGATTATAATATGTACAGCTCTCACAATCCCCCAGTCCACTTTCAATATTTTGGACTTAATCTATTTGGGCGATTCAATGCGAGGCACTCCGAATGACCGGTGTAGTTGTACTAATTATCAATGCATCAGCATTACTTATTATACGGCAGGCCCAAATTATTCTACAAAAAATAAAATCCACTGCACATTAGCTGCGAAGTTCAATTTTATACATATTAATTATACATATATAGATATACAAATAACAGGAAGCAATACATAATTACAACAATGCATACAGACAACACAAACAAACACTGCATACATACACTACACTTAATTAAACACTACAATATACACAAACTACACACAAACAATTCATACAAATACTACAAACAAACAATACATACAGACATTGAATACAAACACTGCACACAAACACTACATACAAAAATTACATACAAACCTTATATTTAAACATTACGCATTTATTTACATTACACTACAGTATATGTATACAAACTACACATGTATAGCCTACTACACACAAATATTAGATACAAACACTACACAGAAACATTACATAAAACATTACATACGAACACTACACACAAGCATTACATATCGACGGTGCCCCACCAAAACCCCGTAACTCAATCTTGTCGTGAAAACCTTTTTTGCAGCATCCGCATCTGCTAGACGCCCCACGCATTTCTGTCTTGTCGCCATTTAAATATCCAATCGCGTTACTTAGATGGCGACAAGACAGAAATGCACTAAGCCGCGGTGGATAGGTCTCTCTGGCATCCTGTCTTCTAAACACCCCGGTAACCTCTTCAAACCCCGATTTCGCACCCCCTTTTGAAAAATCCTAGTTACGGACATGGAACCGATAACTTAAACTAGTGACCCCACCACGAAGAGTCACGAAGATAAGCATAAGATAACTTGGTCTAGGCTAATTGAAACGATCATTCTCTATTTACATTCTTTCGATGAAAATGTCGAGAATTTTTATATTATTTTTTGTAAGTTTCGTCTGTGTGTCATCTGGTGAAACTCATTTGTCAGATAATGCTATCAAACAGCTTGTGAACGGTCTAGAGACACAAGGAAGGCAGATCGAAGCATTGCAAGGTGTTGTCAACAAACAACAGACAGAAATAGAACAACTGAAGCAGACTTTAGAACAGACGCATGGCGACGATGTCACGCCACAGAGAATGTCTGCTCGGAACAAGGGTAAGTATTGTTAATAAGCAATTCTTTCTTTCTGTCTAGACATGTACGATAAGCCTTCTATTGTTCATATAGACCGTATCGTAAAACGAGACACTCAGTCACAGTCTAGATCGAGCTATCCGGGTGGTAATCTCTGGTGTGGGGAATTTACTTGGTTTGGGGTCTTTAGACAATAGTTTACTTCTAATTTACTTAACTCAGTAATCATATACGTACGAATCTATGAAGTGTGAGTGCTCGGGCATTTTCATTGTGTCTCTGACTATCAAAATGACGTAACTTACTGATAACTAAAATAATGATTTTCTTTTCTTATCAGCATTACTGCTGCATATAAGTACCATTTAAAAAATGAACTCGAATGCACTAGTTTTAAATGCACTGGGCCCGTATTCATAAAGCTCCTAAGGTGAAAATATACCTTAGGTTGGTCGATTTACCTTAGGTTTTATATGATTTCCCTTAGTTTCATATGATTTCACCTTAGATATCTGAAACATCCTTAAGTATTATTCATAAAGCTCCTTAGGATATTTTTCCCTTAACTTGGACGATTTTCCCCTTAGATTTCTAAGGTAGCTCGGAGCTACCTTACATTTCTAAGGGAAAAGTTAAGGGAAAAATCGGCAAACAAAATGGTGGCACGACAGACGTTTTCTACGAACATTTGACCCCAAAATACTTAAATGCACCAAAAAATGGTAAGTATTAAGCATTCAATATACTTTAATACGATTACTTGAAGTCGTAACTGTCCGGAAAAGTACGTGTTTGAATGGAATTTAACCGAAACTGCCGTAGCGACAGTGCGAGTTAGCGTCCGTTAATTTCAAGACCTAAAATCGTCTTTATTCATTAAATAGCGGACTATTTGGTTGATTTCTGGCAAGATAGATGTAACAACTATTTGATGCAACGATTGGGATTGATTTATTAAGGTAGCGACGCCCTATGAAGACGATAGCTTGATGATGTGCGAATGCAATAGTGTTCGGATAAAATATTTCGGACATCTCGATTTTTGCAGTTATGTACTGATTTTTTACCTGTTTTATGAACATACCATTAATTGCTCATGCTTGCTGTATATACTGGCAATAATAATATTATTGTTTTTTGCTCATGTGTTTGTCAAACAATTACATGGATCTTGGGATTTGTTCCCTTTTTCTGTCCAAATGTCAATTTCCATAGTTGTTTATAGATTAATGGAATGCATAAATGCCAGGAACTACCCGGATAGGTGATATGGTTAGAGTAGTCACTTGTTATGCTGTGGTTGGCACGGTGGATGAGTGGATAACACTCTTAACTACTTGTCTAGAGATCCCTTGGCCGGAGCATTTAGTCATTTCTGGAACGCTAAATTGTTTCACACCCAACTACAAATTGGCAACCCAGAGGTTGTGTTGCATGCATCAGCGTAATCTATTTGAATCGAGCTAGCCGGCATAGCAACTATGGTAACCAACTCAGATTCATTGAATCTCACCTCTACTTTGTGATTTTATGTCAGCACTCAGACATCTGCCAATCAAAGTTGGAGTCCCGTTTCAATCCATGGCTCCTCAGCCCTGTAGTTTATGAAATTATTCAGTATGCCTATTCAATGTTGGGGAGAATCAGTCTTCACTGTCGCACCAAATCATTATTCATGGACTCTCGGCCCAAACCCAAAACCCTCTAAATATGCACTTGGCTAGCTGAGCTACCATAATCTGGCCATGCCTAATAGGTAACTCCTGAACATATTTAAATATCTTTACTTTCATACTTGATGCTGTGCAAATCATATGGGGTAGGCTTATCTTTTGAAGTTTTCATATTTAAAGTCAGTGGTATTTTTTATGATAATATTAAAAATAACTTATAATTAAGAGCAGTTTTGTATGTATTGATACGCTCTGGGATGATAACCAAATTTTCTGCTATTTCAGGTACTGTCTGGAATGTGATAGTATGTTTGTGTGTATGTTCATCAGAAATCTCCTTGTTCAAGAAAGTGCTGTGTGTACAAGACACTTCAAGGTGACAAGACTACATTGGAAAATGAGAAAATCGTTTTTATGAATAATAACAGTGAACTGGATAATGGCATAACTCCGGGACTGCAGCATATATCACCTTGAACTGCAGTTATATTACAAAAAAAACTGTGTACAAAACCATATTAAACAAGAGTTGTCAAATGACAGTGCCCTCCACTATCAACAATGAAAACATTGTTGGGACCTTGGCAATTGATGCATCAGCCCTTAAACAATATGAGTCTTCAAATTAAAAAGGACACTCATCAAAATTAAAGACCATCCATTCTCAAAATACGAAGCAGAAATTACCTTTCATGCAATTCGGTGCAGTGACCTGTAACTATGGTGTTCATCAATCTGAAGAGGCAAATCACCATATGAAGCAACTTCGACTGAACAGTGACAGTATTCAAAATTCTGATGTGCAAACAAAGACAAATTACATCTATAAAGATTGTATATACCTTGTGACTTTCCAAACAAACAAATACAGGAGCCATCAAGTTTTTTTTGTATCAATAAGATGTCAACAATAGTATGAAGTTTCAAGTTGCAGAATATATAGACTCAAAGATCAGAAATAAATTTCACACATGAGGCTTTTTTGGACAACAACCTATGACGCCAAAACACATAGTGTTTTTAGTTTCTAGTGAATATATATATAATGCTTGCATTTGTGCAACATGTTATAGTGCGCCAAGGATAATGTGATATTTACAAACATTGACCGGAATGGTCTACTGTAGCAAAATTGGTTACTTAAATAAACTCATACTGATTAATTGTGCACACTTGATTTTCCCACCTTTGTGGCTTATTTCAAATTTTTCTGCCTTCCTTGATATCCTGAGTGAACTATAACATTGACATAAGTTGATTGTTTAAGTATACCATGTGTTATGAGTTTAACCCTTTACTCCAAATGTGCGTAATTACATGTATATATAGCATGTATAGGTTAAATTTAATACCCAAGAAATTTAATTCATTTTTACAAAGTTGGGCTCATTTGTTTATTTTTTAATTCCCTGGGAAAGGACTCTGAAATGAAACACTGCATGACTTTCTCTATTCATTACCCTCATTATATATTTTCATAAGCATAAAGTATCACAAAGACGCTCAATATGTAATACAAAAACATCTCCAAAGAACCAATATCACACATGTTTGCGGACATTGATATATTCAAGGCAAGAACATTATAATATATTCACGCATAAAGGTCACACAGGATCAGGTTAGATTCTCCAAGCTATTCAAAGTTTAGTTGTGCATATTGTTGCCACAAGTTGGCCTACCGGTAATACATTTCAATAGAGTAATTGCCAATTGTATTTTCTACTGGTACATGCTATTTCAATGAAAGTTTTCAGTACCAATTCTAGTTGTGTATATCATCATTTTAAGCAAGTTATTGCCCTCTGTTTGTTCAGCTTATAATTCTTCTGCATTTGGTTAATGTTCGAATGACTTATCAGTACCAAGCCTATCATTGACACAAATGTTTGAACTGGATTCTTAAAAATGGCCTTTACAGGATTCATCAGCCCGTATTTAGACTTAGTTGTGTAAGTAATCTTAATTTTGATCTCAGATGCTTGCTTAACTATGTTAAGCAGGGTGTATTCATCACATTCATTGATATTTCATGTTTGTTTTGTTCGGAAATATCATTTACACTATTTGTAGGATATAATGATTTAAAAGTACGTGTTTTTTTAAAAACAACAGTTTTTGTTTGAAATCAAGAACAGCAAGTTCATTTGTGATACTAGTACACATTGATTTTCAAAAACTCTTTAATTGATTTTGTCTGCTTTAAAATTTTTTTATACAATGATAATTAAATGTACAAGAAAATTACACACTAGATTGGAACACTATTTCATAGGTCAGAGCTAAATGAGCGGTTATCACAAAATGGTACAAATTGTCGTTTTAAAGACTAAAGGGAATAAATCGGTCAAAATTATTTCATCGGAATAAAATTTGAACTTTATCGACATATTGTATTGATGCATCTGTATACTAGTGCAATAGTGATATTGGACATAGAACAAAACACATTTCTTTAGTGCTATAATTTTGTTGGTTTTTATGCGAGTATGTGCTACTTAGAAAAGTTTTGTAAGAGTCAGACAGTAATTGGGAACTTTATTACCAGACTTTGTCACTTTTACCTATATCTTTTTAATTTTGATTACTTTTTTTTAAATGCATGACATGCTTCATATGAATTAACTGTATGGATCGACATAAGAGTATTTATAAAAGCCGTTTTCAGGAACAAAACTTTAACAGTCAGGGGGTCTCGATTTATAGGCAGCATATAGCGGGAGTGTATAAATTATTCTTTTTTCAATGTTTAAAAAACTTATAAATTTATACAAGTTTATTCATAAAGCACCTAAGGTTTTTTTTACCTAAGGAAGATTTTTACCTAAGGTATCCATATATTCACCTAAGGGAAGGATTTCCCTTAATTTTTTCCCTTAACTTGACTTGAGGAAATTCCTTAGGCAAGAATCTACCTAAGGGAAATAATTACCTTAGGTCAAGATTTCGTCTAAAAATGATCCTCAAAATTGTGGATATCAGCGTCCGAGCACCTGCGTTGCTAAAAATAGTAACAAATACGGTGAATGAAGATGCTTTGGAAATTTTACATTTTCTTCGAGTTTTTCGCTTTATGTGAAGTTATCTTCGCCTATATTGCGTACTAGAGGGAATGGAACTATCATACGGGGGTCTAACACTAGTGATATGGTTTGAAGCTGATATTTTAACACTGTACTCGAGTATCAGTTTCATTTTCATGTTGATTTTGTTGACCTTGCAAATCGTCGAAATTTCCTCGTACCAGTCCACTTCTGAGAAATAACCGACAAGAGGTGACTGTACCGGACATGGTGGCATTCTCTGCAACTCTAGCCCACAAAGTTTCAAGTCTTGGTGTTGACCAAAATATCATCTTTGATACAGTTGACGAGAACATTGGAGGAGCATACCATGCCCACCATGGTCTATTTATAGCACCGATTCCTGGTGTCTACGCTTTCCATACTACCGTTTTTGTGGAACCTCAACATTCAGTATTATGCAGACTTAATGTGAATGGCGTTGACAAGGCCGGAGTGTATCTTCCTGTTACTGCTTACTACCATGGCGGAAGTCAGATGATTGTGGCATCGTTGAAGAAAGGCGATGAAGTATCCGTACGTAGCAAGAGTGCTACAAACCTCATCTACAGTGATGGCAACTCATATTCATCATTTACAGGTTTCCTACTGCAAGACACATCTGAATTACTGCCTACCGTTGTTGGCTAACCGATGCATTTATAATATATATATAGCTTGAACCAATGATAGCAGTAGTCTTTGTTTACAAATAAAATGACAATGGAATATTGGAAAAAAATGATGCATTGTTACTATGTATAGCTTGGCTATTTTGACTTGAGCCTGGCCTTTAGGCAAGAATATGAATTATTACAAGGTTTTTGCTTTGAATATATCAATTTCCGCAAGCAAATTGTGCAATAGTGATATTTCAGATTTGTGTTTGTTTTGCATCTCGAGCGTCATCGTGATACTCCCCGATATAGGAAAACATACAACCGTTATTGTATCGTAGGTAATATATCGACTGTTAAATTATGGTAATCAATAGGTCAGGTTCGTGTCAATGTTGCCAAGCTATATACTAGTACCTGTGTTTTATCGTAGACTAAAGCTCGATCATGATCATGCGTTCCGGGATTCGTATAAAATAAATCACAAGTGCCTAGCCTAGCGGCAACAAGTGATTGTAACGTTACCTTATTGTAAATACTATAGATACAACTCCGTATTTCGATTCTTGTATAGCCCCAAATGGATATTTTAAGTTTTTACTTCTCTTCCGTTGTAATGTATCTAGCTAGTTGTCGTCATTTGATAACGATATCATTGAATGTGCTTATAAACCGGGTAAAACAATTTCATATAATTATAAGTATATATATATATATATATATATATATATATATATATATATCGATGGCTTAGAATTAGAAGGTCGTTACATATTTAAAACTACCAAATCGATATTTTGAGAAAACACGGAAAAACTGTCTGACATTTACTCTTTACTTATGGTAAAACAAACTTTTACAACTTCATTTTGGTCAACATGACAAATTCAGATTTTTATTAAAATGGGCTCATAAGAAGCGCCTTGTGATGCTTATTCTAAATATGTATGAATCTTAAAGGTCGTAAGTGGCACTTACGACCTTCTAAGTCATCGATATATTATATTCTTTATTCATGTCTCTACTTAAATATACGCACAAACATAACATTTCACACATAATACGTATATTTCTAATGTACATTAAACATTCGACATTGAATTATGTAAAGAGACATTAGGCACTTAATACATGTATACCAAAAGAGCGGCATCTGTGTTGCAATATGAAGTGACTTTTGGCTACAGTGCCAAGACGAATTTTGCTTCATTGCAAAAACAAAATAAATTGTCTTGACACTGTAGCCAAATGTAACCTGGCATTGCTATGTAGCACACTCAACGTAATAACTACAATACAAGTATCACATTACTAATTTTAAGCAGTCCATGTTACTGTACAATTCAGCATGATCGCATACATAATCAAATTATGTCTTATTACTCGTATGAATGATTGACAATAATCAGTCGATCAATACGCAACAGGCAAGTATAGTTCGATTTCGAGCATTGAGCCGTGACTGCACTTTTAAAGTTTAATCAATTCGCCGATTAAGCTTGTTACGGCATTGACTAACTGTGTTAAATTGCCAATTGATAAATTACACATGTTAGTAAGTATCATATCATTAAACCATGATTATTGAAATCAATAAATCACGGGTTACCCGCCCAAATAGAATCGTCTTTAGAAAAGGTCATGGCTCAGGGTTCAAAATTGAACTATACCCTTTATAATAAGTGTATATACCCCATACAATGAACACGGGCAGTAAAATATTGTGGAATTGGACTTTATAAACTTTTTATGATTGTCAGGACATGTAAATGTAAATGGTGGAATTGTCTAGACAGGATTAAGACTTTTAAGTGGTATAGGAACACGTACAGATAATTTTGGTACCGATCTAGACTGCTTATAACCGAGTTTGTCATTGCAATTGAATGGAAATATCTTCTTCCGCTTCGGTGGCGTACTGGTTGGAACTCAAATGGTCTACTTAGCATTAAGGAAAACCCTTCAACTAACGTGTCTACACAGTTGTCCCGATATCATATATATTTTTTGTATAGCGTTCCAGTCCGGACTTGTCTTGACTCAACACGGTAACTAATTAGACATGTAATGTTAGCTTGCTGTCCGAGAGTGGGGTTTTTGGTTACATTTCAGACCTGTAAAGCTACCGTTTATTGTGTGCGTGAGATTGGTTCTATTGTTATACAGACTTTTATATCTACTCCACCATGGTTAGGGACCTCTTTAGAAGTAAGTATTTCTGTTTTTTTTTGTGATTGTTGTGAGAAGTCGCTTTAATAAGTAATACTAATGAGGGAAGTAAGAGGGAACTATCCCATTCGAGACAATAGTGATGAAAATAGTTAAATCAGTTACATCCAGTTAAACCTAGATAAACATAGTTGATATGAAGGACGAGCCAATGCTTATAATCGTTATCATTTAACTATGAACGGACTGTATATGTCCCGATTAGATGATACTAATCTTGGCATTTTGTTTCTTTTGAGTAAACTGATATAAAAAGTTTACAGTCCAGTAAAAGTAAACGTTTCAAACGAATGGACTTGTTCAATTTCCTGTGTATCGTGTTGACAAGCCTGTTCAAGTGCCCATTGCCTAAGCCAAGCGCTACCAAGCGCCTTCATTCACTTATCTCCCGTTCCATTGAATAATTATGATGCAAGCTTTGTTTTTTTTCTCAATTTTCACGTTTTCAGTGATGTCTGGGAACTTCAAAATAGTATGGTCGAAAATACCAGGCCTTAGGATTGGACATTCAAGGAAAACGTGGTACGTCACTATTTTAATATAATAAATATCCGAGACATTTAAAAAAAATAACCTACGCATGATAACAGGGTGGTACGAGTAGTTGGCTTGAGCGTCGCATTATTATGTACTAAGTATATATTTTGTTAAAATCTGTCAAAACAATACTGACCCTTACGACTGTTTTTAACTTTTAATGACCTATTCATTCCGTTCTCAAGGTGGGCCAACCTGTATAAGTCGAATAAAGTTCATAAATTATATTCAAGCATTTTCAACTCATATCAAGCATTGACGGTATAGCTTGGCTATTTTGACGTGAGTCTGACCTTTATGCAAGAATATATTACATGGTTTTTGCTTTGAATATATCAATTTCCGCAAGAAAATCGTGCAATATCGGTATTTCAGATTTGTGTTTGTATATTACATCTCGAGCGTCTTCGTGATACTCCCCGATTATGAAAACATACAATCGGTATTGTAAACGTAGACAATACATCGACTGTAAAATTATGCTAATCAATAGGTCAGGCTCATGTCAAATTGGTCAAGCTATAACGCTACTGTAAACGTAAACTAATTTATTTTGCTGAATATTAACTGTCGCATTGTGCCCATTGTCGGCATAAACGCGTCTTCAATTTTCATGTGTTTTAGTCTCTCGCGATGTCCATATCATGTTTCAAACACTCACGCAGAAAATTAATTTCTCGAATTTCTACCATTTTATAACCCTTCGAAAATTAAACGAACTTTTTGATACCCGTCGTGCATGTTAACATGTATTGTTCGGCATGATGTTCGTACTTGCATTATCCATATTGAATCTATATTATCTTATAGCTGGAATAATTACACAAATTGATGAAAATTATGAACTCATACATGTCATGTAATTTGTGAACACATGTTGTAGGTATTGCAATATTTGAAAATAAGTTTTTATAATTGTGTTAGGTTTGATTTCGATCCCGGGTCAATGACAGAAAAAGATACAAACGAGGTAAAGAAAGAATTGGAGGCCATTACAAGACGCATTGAAACATTGGAAGCCCGATGTAATATTGAACCTCAGCAGAAAATACCACAATTTATTAAAGATAAACCTGAAACAGCAAAACCCGAACCTGGACCAGGACTAGCAACAATGACGAATAAAACGCCACAGTCAAAGCCCAAATGGACCAAAGGTATATGTGCTTTAGAGCTATTGTGTTTGTCACATGCAAGGAGAAATTTGTTACCGATGTAAAAGAGGCCGCAGGAATGCATGGAGCGATTTGGCTACGGAATCATCAATGCATGCTCAGATCAGTGGTTAGTACATGTGGCCTCTAATCTGGCGACCCCATCTCTAATCAGGATGAAGGCACATACTGATATATATACGTATTTCTGCCCTATTTTAGCAGAAAGCTGACTGGCAAATAAAGGCTCGGCTCGGCTAATGTTTCGGTCAACTTGTAAAACTTGTAAAAAGTTTTGTCAAATCATACCCGACCTTAAATAAAGATAATCTTAATTATACCATGCGTTATTCATTTACTGAAACATCATTATAGTACACAATTTGTAACTTGTAATTTGTAACTAAATAATTTGTAAGTAGAGGCGTTCCCTATAACTTTGATTGTTTAATCGATTCAGGAATATTATAAATTAATTGAGAATCACTATTGCTTAAACTCCTCAAATTTTCAACAAAAAGCTCTCACGTATTACCGAGAAAAGAATAAAAACATAGTTCCGTAACGAGCCAAAATAGTCACGAGTTGTTTCCCTTTGTTCCCTTTGAACACATAATAATAAATCGCTGGAAGCGATACATTATTATTGGTAATTTAAATATATTTTGGACATTATAGAGACATATTTGCACACACATTCTTCTGACAAATTATGACAATTGATAGTATTTTGTACATTTAGCTCATTAAATGTGATAGTTGACAAAAATATGCTAGTTATAGGGAATGCCTCTTTAAACAATTAAAATGGATGGACATTTCGCTGGATTAGAATGAGATATACGTAAGTACTGATATATATTAAAAATCAGCACTACAAAGCGCTTCTTATGAACCAATTTCGAGAAAATCGGAACTCTTCATGTTGACGAAACTGAAGTTGAAATAACTTGTTTAGCACACAGGTGGCAGTATCAGTGTTTGGAAAAGAAAAAGAACAAATCTGTCACTGAGCTGATACACTACATGGACCGTATATATATCGATTGTCTATCTAACTCCCTGTACACTATGAAGGTATAAAGCGTAGTATATGTCTATGTCCAAAGATTGTGGAACATTGCATCTTACAATAGGCTTGGTTCCCAACAATGATTACGATACTGTGAGCGCAGCGGGTAACCAGTGCATAAATAAAATGACCTTGAGCGAAGTTAAATAACGAAAGTAACACTGTTTTGCTGTTTCGCAGTTATAAGATACAATTGAACGAGATTTTCGGTAAGAATTAATATCTTATAGTTTATTTGAATGACTTGTATAGCAATTTTTCTTCAGCGCCCGTATTTTATGTTGAAATAACGAGATGAAATGTTCCACAATCTTTGGCATATAGACATATAGTACGCTTTATACCTTGATAATGTTAGTATATTAGTTCAGTACGGACATTTTTATATATTTTTTATTATTTTATTTAATCGTTTGCGGACCAAACACTGATACTGCCACCTTTGGTTTAGCATAAGCGAAGGGTGATTGTCTGGTGGATTTTCTTGTTTTCTTTAAATATCGATTGTGTACTTACGACCTTCTCATTCTAAGCCAGCGATTTGAGCGTAACTTCACTTTCCACAAGTGCTTTGATAAAACCGTTTCATGTGTATAATACTATTGTACCGTACATAACATCGTAAAGTTAACCTTTTACTTCTTCAGGCATTGTTGCACGTCTGAGAGGTAACCGCCAGAAGTCGGCGCCAAAATCCGTAGCTTTCACAGCAATTCTATCCAATCAACTTTCAAGTCTGAGTGTTGACCAAAATATCGTATTTGATGAGGTGGAAGAGAACTTTGGAGGAGCATACCTCGCCCACCACGGTCTTTTTATAGCACCAGTTCCTGGCGTCTATGTATTCCACACTACCATTTTTGTGGAACCGCAAAATTCAGTATTGTGTGCACTTAATGTGAATGGTATTGACAAGGCTAGTGTTTGTTTACCTGGAACAGATTATTACCACAGCGGAAGTCAAATGATTGTGGTACTGTTGATGTCCGGCGACGAGGTCTCTGTACGCTGTAAGAGTAATTCAAGCGTTATACATGTACACAGCAATGGAAAGTCGTATCCATCCTTTACCGGCTATGGAAACTTTACTGGTTTTCTACTCTACGATACCACTTAAAGTTGGACTAAAATTATATCGCTCAAAGTTAGTCTACAATAGTCTACTAAATATAAGACTCAGTCGACGTTATTTCTTTAAATTTATGACTTTCATGAAACATGTCCTGCTTGATTGAACGATGACGTCCGGCTCACAGGTCACTTTGATAGTCCACACTAAAGCCATTGGCAACATACGTACTTGGTCACTGCATAATTTAATTTTAAATCTCACACGGCCATTACTTATCCATTGGGTGACTTTAATCCGAATATAACCAATCACTGATGGGTGTACGGAATTTAGACCAAACGATTATACTGTGCTGTGATTGGTTGCATTCGGAGTACTGTCGTCCAATGGGCAGTCAATAAATAGTCAAACTCGTAATCCATTGAGTGCATATTTTCATTCGATGATATCATTTAAAAACAATTATCAAAGAAGGCTAAGAAAGTTTTTATTGCAGTTTAACGACCTCCGAAATATATCCCACGGACACGTCAAATCAGTTGTTTTCTGGATATACAAACTAATGCAGATCAAAAACCCTAGTCGATAACATCTTCTATAAACAGAAATTTCTTTTATTGTTATTATTTTGACCTTACGATACTAAGTTTAGTCCGCAAATGGTCCGACCTTGATATGGTATATATTGCTCATTTTAAAATTGGACTGAATTACAAATTATATTCTGATCTGGTTTTGCTGGACCTAAACTGTAATGTAAGAGGGAACCAGACTTACGGACTCCTGGCTTTCAATTACATTATCATGGGGATCAATAGCGTTATGAAAATTGCAAAAAGTCTACAACTGAATTGAAGCGCGGTGTGTCGAGATTCCTACCCCTGGGAATAATTATTAATCATCACTAGTCTGCAAAACTGCTCGACAGGCAGTTTATCTTAAGTGGATGCATCGTTGTTGAGAAAATACCCCCCCCCAAACAGGTCCAAGTACAGAGAGACTATTTAAGTCATATGCACATAAAGGGAAAAATATGAATAAATAGGTTAATAGCATACACAGTTCTTCTTCTAGAAACAAGCGACTGACAAGTTTTCTACACGTGGTAGAATACATCACGGAGTAACACATTCTGCCTTTCCGGGGATCGTACCCAGAACGTCTGGCCTACCAACAGTCTAGTGTCACACAACGGACGCTTGTCGGGTGGGTAGTACAATGTAACTAACCAACATCATGAACGAGTGGATAGAGAAATGTGTTCTTACACGGACAAAATTCGCTCTATAAGGTGGGCTGTATTTAGGCTAAGACTAAATCATCACATAAGTAAGAACCCAGAGGTCGTGTCTTAATTCAGGATCACGTGAAATAGAATCAGCAGCGAACGGTTCGTTAATCATGAAACTAGGTATCGTACTAGTGTATTGTAATTATTAATTTAATAATTTCTCATCGAAGGTGCTTATAATAATTATTAGCGATTTCTAACCCTGGGTAAAGAAATCGGTTAATATAAAGTCATGAACCGCAAATAAAGCAAATACTACGTGTTGTGTGCCATATAAATATCAATACTGAAATCATGGTCTACTTTGAACGATATTTAAAGTTAATCTTGTGACTCAGTCAGAAATTTCAATTAATTTTTTAAAGAGGCGTGATCAAATAAGAAATAAGTTTCAAGGACGTATACGAATTCGAATTTAAAATCGTTTTTAAACTTCTTTCTGATGACACACCCGTACCCATTCATAATCAAATTGTCATGAAATGTAGATCAAGTTTGGGCTATATTTAGGAAATGAATATGCTAATTTCCCATGCCTCGTACATGACGTACTATGTTAAATCAAGTGGAAAAGAGAATATGATAATATCCTGTCCGCGTGGTATTGAGGCATACTATTTTATGTATTTATTTACCCCGAGATTTCGTGATCGGGTAAACATATTTTTAAAACATCAAATCATGAACATACGTCAGTCAATACCTTGTGACCCGATCCAGTCACGTCCACATTTGACTTAAACACTATAAAAGCCAGACAGGCCGGTCTGTCTGTACACTTTGACGAACATCTTATTTGAAGAAACTTCTAACGGTATGTGGAAACATTTTCAGAAAACTTTTGTTAGATATTTTTTATTTAACATTTTGGTATAATACTTGTTAAAACTCTCTCCCGTCAGTAAATTGAATTAATGAATTCACTCATTGTTTTGTTTATTTATTTCATTTTAAAACATATTTTGACAATATAGGATAATGATGCATGTTCTACGTATTCATAATAATTTAAATATAATAAATGCTATTTTACAATTAATTAAAAAAGTTTTTGCGTCCGATATTGTCCTTGTTTCTTTGAATTGTTATTAGCATCCGAAACGTCAGACACATACATTGCATACTATTAAACACTTGACATATTGTAACCTCTTTTGTATTAGGACACTCGTGCATTTTTTTTCAAAAGCGGTTTTCTTCAAAATGAATTGTTTTGGATACAGTTAGCATAAATATAGCATAATGATGTGCTATTTTCACCATAGGGGTTTTAAAAATGCATGCCAGCCAGCATCTTCAATACAAATATTTAAAGGATAAATGTAGTACATTGTATATATAAAATTTGCATTTTGTACCCGGAAAATTGTAATTGAAAACAACCGCATTTGAAATACCGTGCGCTGTTCCGCTTTACATTGTATATTTCAACCTATGTCCTTGATTCATTGAAGTACACTGTCATTCACATCTCTTTGACATCAAATCAATGCGCTATCATTGTTTTAAGTTTAATACCAAACGTTAATCAGAAAAAAATAATGACGAAATATATGGATACAGACCAATGCAAATGTTACGAACACTTTTTGACACTATTAAACTGCCATCAAATCATAAGGAATTCTATTCATTTTAATATAAATCGCCTTGTTGTTTTCTTATCTGGCAACAGATAACGTTTCGCAATATTGTTTTGGATTTTTTTTATAATAATTATAAAAATTACCATATTATACAGCCTATGTTTAAATGAATCATGTTTGTTTTGATACAATTTTACATTAAATCAACTATGTTTATTAAGAAAATACGTGTAAGTAAACATTTACACAGGGAGTCGTAAAGAGACATTTAACTATTTGACATGGGGCCACACCCAACACACAAACTTGTTCCATTTTAGAAAGTATCTTATCATTGAGGTGGGCATTAAAGTGTATAGAGCTATATCGGAAGATACTTTTTTTAAAGTTTCAAAAATTGAAAAACAATTATGCTTTCATATACATTAGATCATTTTTCGCTTCAGTTTTAACAGAAACTCTCTCTATGATTTATTGGACGTGCAAACTGTCCATTTTAATACGAAAGTGTTCTAGAACAATCTATGAAACTATCAGATTTTTCTTTTTTTCGACGATTGAATCAAAGTACGCGGAACCCATCCAAAGTTTTAATTTGCAATTAAGGTAGTCTAGTATCATACTAAAAACGATGCAAGTAATTATTTTGACATTGAATGACTGTTTGAATATAGCTATATACACTTTAAGTGAAAGTTTTAATGTGCCGGTAAGTTACATGGTCATATTTTATGTTTTACAGAATTCAACAAACAATTACAACCATGAAGTGCACATTATTGCTGATACTTGTCTGTGCTATTCTAGCCACATCATTGGCCCGCCCTTGGCGGAACAACAGAGGGAAAAAGAATAGACAAAGACAAGGTGAGGTTTTTACTGCAAATATTCTTTCACCAATTTGTGATTCTCTCCATTACGCAGTACAACAGTTTCAAGTACACATGTACTTTTGTATTACGTCCATGCTAGTACATCTTTTGTATAAATTGATATTAAATCACGAAGGTTTAAACAAAATTCAACTCATAAGTTCAAGAAAATGCACCAATATGTATGATTGTTTATGTGCAGCCATGTTTATAGCGCTATTAATGAAAAGTAATAGTTCGTTCTTTTAAGCACTTTGTTTCTGTCGTAAACAAATCAATAACAATGGTAATATTTTATTTGACACAGTGGCCATCGTTGCAGTCAGTTCCAAATACTACTTTGAAACATCTTAATTCGTATTGTCCACATGTATATGAAAAAGAAATATTCCGCACATAAATAAGTTTGTCAAACTCCATGCACATGTCGTACTAAATGTTAACCAACGATGGTCTCGTCATGTCATACTAGTATTCCAATTGATCGGCGACACAGAAATACAAAGGTTTTGTAAATGTAAGACCTGAAAACGAAATTGGCGAATTTGAGCTTTTTTGCCTACATTATTTTATATTTCACAATAAAACTCTAAACGTATTTTTACTGTTTTGTTATTCAGGTGCAGAGGTCCTGCAAGACGTAATCGTAACAACAACAACGACAACAATAGAACCCCCTACCACTGAACCACCTACCACTGAACCCCCTACTACTGAACTCCCTACCACTGAACCCCCTACTACTGAACTCCCTACCACTGAACCCCCTACCACTGAAGATCCTGACAGTTCAGATTCTGATGATTCCAGTAGCGTCGAATCCTCTGAAAGTTCGGAATCAGAGGTCTCGTCAGAAATTTCTGAAAGTGCAGAATCAGCGGATTCCGAAAGTGCCGAGTCTAACAGTAATGAAAGCGCTGACTCTGACAGTGTTGACAGTAGCGAGGATTCTGAAAGCACATCTGGAACGACACAATCCACTGTATCTTCAACAAGCGCTGCTAGAAGACGCCGAAGTGCTGGAAGTTCTGAGGAATCCGAAAGTGTAGAATCTGAAGACTCTGAAGAAAGTTCTGACAGTGCCGAGGACAGCAGCATCGACTCTGAAAGCACATCTGGAACCACACAATCCACTGTATCTTCAACAAGCGCTGCTAGAAGACGCCGAAGTGCTGGAAGTTCTGAGGAATCCGAAGAAGAAAGCTTGGAATCCGAGGACTCTGAAGAGGATTCTGAAAGCGCTGGCTCTGACAGTGCTGACAGTAGCGAGGATTCTGAAAGCACATCTGGAACCACACAATCCACTGTATCTTCAACAAGCGCTGCTAGAAGACGCCGAAGCGCTGGAAGTTCTGAGGAATCCGAAAGTGTAGAATCTGAAGACTCTGAAGAAAGTTCTGACAGTGCCGAGGACAGCAGCATCGACTCTGAAAGCACATCTGGAACCACACAATCCACTGTATCTTCAACAAGCGCTGCTAGAAGACGCCGAAGTGCTGGAAGTTCTGAGGAATCCGAAGAAGAAAGCTTGGAATCCGAGGACTCTGAAGAGGATTCTGAAAGCGCTGGCTCTGACAGTGCTGACAGTAGCGAGGATTCTGAAAGCACATCTGGAACCACACAATCCACTGTATCTTCAACAAGCGCTGCTAGAAGACGCCGAAGCGCTGGAAGTTCTGAGGAATCCGAAAGTGTAGAATCTGAAGACTCTGAAAGTGCCGTCTCCGAGGATAGAAGCGAGGATTCTGATAGCACTTCTGGAACTACGCAGTCCACTGTATCTTCAACCAATGGTGCCAGAAGACGCCGAAGTGCTGGAAGTTCTATGGAATCAGAAGAAGACGAAACTGAAAGTGTTGACTCCGAAGATAGCAGTGTTGAAGAATCTGAGAGTGCTGATTCGGAGGACAGCAGCGATGATTCCGATAGCACTTCTGCAACAACACAATCCACAGTCTCTTCAACTAGTGGTGCGTAAAGACACTGAATAGCTAACATAATAGACGATACAATGAAAGCGAAATTTGACAATTGAGAGAAACACAATTGTTTATACAAACGAACTAAGTTGTAGACTATTGTATCGGTGGTGACAATTATTAGTGATTAAATGTATCTTTGGGCATTGGATTTTTTATATTAAGTTTTAAATACAGTATTATAACTCATGATTCATTTTTTATTCCTTTTTATTACTTTTCTAATTTCATGATTAATTTCCTAATTTCATGATTGCATAGCTAATTTTTCATGATCAATTTATTATGCATTATTTTCTTATTACTCATACTTACATTTGAAATTAATATTTACCATGATTGTAATATATTATATACATACAAAATGAACTATGATTTATTTGATCATACCTGTTTTATAATTATTTTACTCTGGTGCAGGCTCATCAAGTATTTATAAAATAAATAAACATAATACAGTTTGTGTGGGTCCTGATATTTCATGTGGTATCTTGTTCAATTTTACACGTCTAAATATGAGATAATTGACATGTACAGGATTACACGATACATGCTGTTCATGCAGATATGATTTGATGCCATAAAGAAACTTTAGCAGCGTCTAGCCACAATCGTCGAAGCTCGGTAATTTCCGTTTGTCTCCGGTAAATAACCATGTACATACACGTGTGTATGATTGCATTGTATAAAGACACAGATGGCCAGAATGTGTCAAGCCACCATCGCATGAGTAGGACGCAGAAATACCATCTGTACCTCAAAAAGAGAATTTTTTTAGTTAGTCTTACAGCATCTCACAGAGAACGACGTATTGCATGGTGTTTTACACGCGTACAAATGCATTTTCATATAACAATAAAGGGGAGTACATGTTGTTGCAAAAGATTACTTGAGGCTTAAATCAAGCCCAGTAATATTTTCTTTTCTTTTCTTCAATCACAAACGACAGCCACACAATCGGTCTAACCTGTTTTCTGTCATCAGTTCGCTGACTTGGAATGAGAAGGTCGTAGCTACAAAGCCAATATTTTGAGAAATCAAGAAAAACAGTCTGACAATCACTCTTTACTTTTAGTAAAACAAGCTTTTTAAACTTCAGTTTGGTCAACATGACAACTTCCGATTCTAATGAAAGTAGGCTCTTAATTAAGAAACGCCTTATAAGGTAAATTTTAAATATGCATTAGTCCTATAAGGTCGTGAGTAGCAATTACGACCTTCTCATTCTTGGCCAGCGAGTTGTACTTTAAAGTTACCAAAAAAGACATTGGGTGAAAATTGTCGACGCTGTTGAGCCCCAAGTACGTATTTGCAACAACGTGATGAATGATCTTTCGAAAACATGATTAGTCACATACGACTAAAAATAAGTAAAACAGAGTTCCCTCCCATGTTACCAAGAGAAGTAACTCCTTCCGACTTCCTTCCGTACAGGTTGTGTGGCGTGAAAGTAGTGGTGAGTATATTTAAGCAATCGCGTGTGTAGGATGCCCGTTTCCAGCAGTTATGGGCAGCTTTCTCTCAATTGTCTAAACAAAATAGAATATCGTCAAACAGGACCATTTTCCCACGCGTTTGACTCAATCCATCTAATTTTAAGTCGGCAAGAGTGACCCCCCTTGAAGATCAGGGGAGAGAATTTCGTTTGTCTATTTTAGTTGGTAAGACTGTTTTCACCTGCAAATCAGGTGAGGGAACTCAGTTTGCCTGTTTTCAAGTCGGTAAGACTGACCTTCCTGGAAATCAGAAAAGAATACAACACCTTCTCCATAAAAGCAGGGGTATGAACACGGTTTGACTAAATATAAGTCGGAAAGAGTAACTTCCCCTAAAAATAATGGGAGGGAACTCTGTTTGAAAAAAAATACCCCAAGTGGACGAGTGACTTCCTATTGTCAA
This sequence comes from Spisula subtruncata, assembly GCA_963678985.1. Taxonomy (NCBI): domain Eukaryota; kingdom Metazoa; phylum Mollusca; class Bivalvia; order Venerida; family Mactridae; genus Spisula; species Spisula subtruncata. The sequence goes on along the minus strand of OY787661.1, from coordinate 49,079,347 downwards.
TATTTATGCACAATATCTTTTATACCACTTCTACGTAGAGTAACAATACTATAACACGTCTTTCTACATGTATTCATAAAAATATGCATATAAGTTAAAGGTAAAGTGTTTGTTTATTTGTCACCCCTATTGAAAGGGCCAGCCAATTTGACTTATGAGACACATATTTTTCTTGCGCACATAACCTCCCGAATCCCTTCTCATATTGCCGGGCGCCTGGCAGAGATGGGCCTACTGTAATCATTCTTTAACTAGCTGGCGGCTCACCAACCGGTCGCATCAGTTCTAACCCAGCTTCCGCCGGGATTCGAATCTTCGACCTTTCGCTTCGGAGGCGGACGCCCTAACCACTAGGCCACGGTGGCTTAATAAATATACAATGTAACAAAGCAAATAATGTGATGACATTTGTGATAGAAAGCTGTAATTATATGTATTAAAGGTAGTGTTTTTTTAATGATTCGTATAAAATAACGATTGTAACTAAGATTGAAAGAGATATTAGTGCATAAATGCTATTAAACTGTCATCAGAAGTGTACGGTTTTTATTCAATAAGGTTGTCCCAGGGATAAAACACTGCACACATTGGTACTGCTTTATCTTGAAAGACATGTAAGCAAGTGTTTGAAGTCTTATCTTTCTGAAAATAAACTTCTTTACGACAGACAATCAGGATTCCGTAAAGACCACTCGTGTCAAACTGCTTTAATAAGAATTATTGATGACTGGATTTCAGCTGTAGACAATAATGAAATAGTTGGCACACTGCTCATTGATTTAAGTAAAGCGTTTGACTTAGTAAACCATGATATTTTACTACAAAAGCTTTCATTATATGGTATTCAGTTTTCAACATTAGATTGGTTTAAATCCTACCTCAATTTTAGAACTCAAAAAACATTTATATCTGGCAAATATTCTGGCCCTGGTAATGTTTTAGCAGGTGTTCCACAGGGCTCAGTTCTTGGCCCGCTATTGTTTTTGATATATATCAATGACTTGCCTCTGTCACTTTCACATTCTATTGCCGACATATTTGCTGATGATACCACCTTATCAACTCACAGCAAGTCTTTAGATCATGTAATATTTTCACTTACCAGAGATTTATTGCATGCTGATCAGTGGTGTAAACTTAATCAAATGTCTATTAATTCTAAAAAATCCAAGGTTTTATTTATAACAAGTAAACGAAATAAACATCAAATTGTTGAATCCAATATCAACGTTCCTTTTCAAGGTAATTCAATTGAAGCTACTTCATCAGCAAAGCTATTAGGTATCACAATTAACGATAGCCTATCTTGGGCAGACCATATCAATAATGTGATAAAGAAATGTAATTCCTATTTGTACCTATTATCTAGAATTAAAAACTTTCTTTCGATTGAAACTAGAAAACGTTTTTATAATGCATACATTCTTCCCCATTTTGACTTTTGCTGTATTATATGGGGAAATTGTACTAGCAGTCTTGAAGATAAACTTAAAAAATTCCAGAAAAGAGCGGCTAGAGTAATACTTGATAGCGATTATTCTACTCCTTCAACTGCTCTATTTTCAAAACTTAAATGGATGACATTTCATGAGCGTGTTATTTATCAGAAAGCTATCCAAATGTACAAGACTCTCAGAGGAGATGCGCCAGATTATCTTCAGAATGCATTTACATTTACTACAGATATTCATTCACGACTGTTACGTTCTTCTTCTACATACCAATTGTACAGTCCAAAACCCAACACCGAGTTATTTCGCCATACTTTTGTTTTCTCTGGCACCTCAATATGGAATTCTATCCCTCTTTACATCAAAAACTCTACTTCTATTCAACATTTTAAAACTTTATATCTACGCTGGGTGAAGCCATCATACTTTGAAACATCCCATGCTATTGCTACAACCTAATGACTGGCTAGCAAACTTCATGCAAACATTACTATTGCAGGTATAATAATCTATATATCCGTCTGCATAATTATTCCTTTGTGTATTATGTTTTTAAAATACCATTGCTTTAAGTATATTGATTATGTCGTTCACATGTATAATGATACGCTGGCTCCTATGGTGTGTCTATATCGGATTAAGCGTTTTTGTTTAATTACAGCTGTAGATATTGTCTTGATAAAGTTTCTATAATTATGCATAGGTATACCTTCTTTTTTTTCAAATCCTTTCACTGACACTCTTTTATGAATTTTTCAACTTATATTGTGAGACATCATAGGGGCCTAAATATCAAAATATCAAATATCATTGTTTTCTTGGCATAGTTATTTTTCTAGTTCATTGTTCATTGTTCATTGTTGAGGATCTTATGGAAGATTGATTGTTTAGTATATTGTCAAATAAGTTTCCTCGTAAAATAAAGTCTTTATTATTATTATTATTATTATTATTATTATTATCAAAGCATTTACGCAAATCTTAAAATTACGATCAAATTTTAATTCTTTATCATACTTTTACTACTATACAGCGTGATAAAAGGACCTGTAATACTTATTTAAATTCAGTTAATGAACATCTTCAAACAATATCCGTCCCCAATCTGCAGTAGTTAAAGAAATATAGAAATATAAGATTTTAAATCTGAACGTAAGTTTACGATTTCCGTAAGTCCGTTGATTAAAATTATACCATTATTTCTACCTACAGTCCAGTTAGGATAAAAATCCATTGATGCAGTGGAACAATCCACTAGTACGGTGTAAAAACAAGTATAAAAGCTTATACCAACAGTTCAATACCAAACTAAACTCTACCTGTTTTAGCAATGGTTTTAATCTTTTAACTATGACGTCACTGTCAGATTACCCTAGCTGGACTATACTTATATCACTTACTCATGTGCACAATGGCCAACAGCAGTCTTATTGTACGAATGAACAATAAATACCTGCCATTTACTCATAGACAGTTACTTTGTGTTTTTGTCTATTCACGCGAATAGTGGATGAACGAAGGGCGAAGAAAACTTCACGTAAGATGAAAGTGACATTATGTCAACCGTAACAGATATATAAGTGCAGTAGTTCCATTTTTATGTTTTATATAGGAACTCCAAAAAGAGTAAACTGTCCTGCGCATTTAATATCGTATGGTGAATCTAATTCTTCTAATAGTCGAATTGTACGACAACACAAATCTATATATCTTTTAATTTGTTATATTTTTAATTACTTTAAATAGTAAATACGTGATTTTCATTTATTTCTGTGTATTCAAACTGAAGACGAAGCAAATGTCTTGTCTTACCTCGGCATAGCTATGACACCGAGTTTTTGCAGCAGACATTTGTTTGGCATACACGCACATAATAATTGAACTTCATTTTTCTCAAAAGGTGGATTCCAACTTCTAGATTGTCACTCGCTTTAAATATAATTACAATGTAAATGTATACGAGTCAACAATTTGTTCCCAAGTTCAACGCTTTTTACCATCCAAATAATTTACATTTATATTCCCGTGTCCAATGTTGTTTATCGCACTGCTTGCCATTATACGGTAAATGTCTGACTAATGTGATCACTTATCATGCAGATGGTCCCGATGTTTTATATGAACTTGGAGGAAAAGTTGTGGGCTACTTAGACCATATTTTATCTGTTTTTTAGTGGCGTTTTTTACTGTAAAAAGAAATAAATATGATCTACGATGAAAAGGGATGCAATTCTTTACATTATGGGCAAACGGCACAATGACGGTTACTTCCCCTCTATATGCAGCAAAATGGATAGAATGACCATGTACCTATTTGTACGGTAAAATTCTGTATAAAAGCTATAAAAAACTGCATTCGAACCTTCGAGTTCCTGTTACTAGGACATAAGTTTGCGACCACTTTGTGATAGTTGCATCACACCCGTCTATCAACGTAATTATTCGTTAACTAGTAGACGCTTCAAGACTCGAATTATTTGATTCATTTCTTACATCTGATACGGTAACCTACGAGTATTACAGAAACACATTTAAGCAATCAAAACAGTACTTGTATATCATATATAAATGAGTATATTTAGTTAGTACCTATGCAGACCTGCGCGGTCAGTCACAAGTTCAAACCTGGACCTTTATCCAAAACTAATTCCTTTATAATTTTTTTTGTTATAGAATAAACATAGAGGTGGCACTACCTTTAATTTAAAAATTCGACTAATCGGTGTTTCAAGACCAAAGATGCGCCGCCACCACCACAATGACCACACTACTGGTTTTAATAATAGAGGTCACCCAGATCTAACCGTAACCACATGTTGACCGTTTTGAAACGCCCGTCTAGACCTGCCCGCGATAATGCCATATTATTATAAGCCAACGCCTACTGTATTTTCTGTTATAGATCCGAATTTTATAAAATATTATTAGTATATAATACTAGTTTAGTTCAAATGCCTTAAGTTGAACCAAGCTCATTCATTTTCTACTTTGTAATTGACGCTTTATAATCTATACGAACAGGAAATATCGTCATTTGTAAATGGTTCAAACATTGTCTACTTACAAGTCAGCATACTATTTATTGACATACGTATTTGCAGTCATAACCCTCTTTATGCATTGTCAAATATAACTTCGAGAGAAAATCTATTGCGATTCCTAGTTACTTCACTTGTCAATATAATTATTATATTGACATTTGAACTTGGTCGTATGTTGTATGATTTTAACTATGGCATTATATCTAACTAGGACCTTTTCAATGAATATAAAATCCCTGGTGTAATGATATTGGCGTATGATATTGTGTCACACTTTATTCTTACGTGTTGCATGTGGTACAAGTAGAAACGATGTACATTTGGTATCATATTACATCAGTGAGTCCATTAAATACACATGTCGCAATATATCGCACTGATCGTAATTTCACTAGTAGTGGCAACAGTAGCAGCAACAGGAACAGCAGCAGCAACAGCAACAGCAACAACAACTACAGCGGGATCACTTTGCTGGAAACAGTAACTTTGACACATATAATATAACGAAATTTAGACATTTTGTTAGAGCTTCACTTTTATTGTTTTAGTGTACGTTAAAGTATTCTGTAATACTATTGTTCATTTCTTGTGCCAACCGGTTCTGTTGCTATGGTAACATGAAACATGTTTATTCCACATTGTGCATGTACAAACACTCGATAGGTTCTAGTTCATTTATTATGTCAGTTTCATATTGTCATGTTGTAAAGTCAAACTATTCACGGGGGATTTATTTTCGAAGAGTTAGCGAATTCGACAAATCCGCGAAATTTAATTCTGCTGAACTTAAATAACAACAGTAATTGCTGACCGTATTTGTTTCTGAAATCTAAAACTGTTAAAACATTTAACCTTGCGCAGTTTTGCTGAACCAAACACTCGCGAAATCTTGACGTCGCGAAAATGTATGACTTTATACTAAGATTACTCGCTACCCAGGTATATAGAATGCTAGTCTTTGCTAGATCGTGCACTTAATGATACGTTATATTGTCCAAACTTTTATCTACATTGTGAGATAATTATTATCTGTAATAGTATGTTATGTCACCAGGCGTCGTCGGGTTTTGTTTTATTTAATTTGTCCAAACAATTAGTCCCCCTATTATCGTGACAGATCGGTCATAGTTACATGAGCTAAGTGGGAGTTATAATATACATAGACACATAAAGACAGTAACATTGATATTAATAACACGTTTCAACTTTCACTTTATTTATAACCAATGTAATGGTTTAACGCTTTCTGCATTCTTATGAATGAAGATCAGAACGCGTTTGAAAACTATGATTATTATCAACTAATGAGTCAACACACCAAATTGACTAATGAAGTGAAAGTCTAACACAAACACGTACTGGCCAATATAGACAGCTTAACAATTGTATCAGAGACACTTAAAGAAACTGCTTTTCCTATTGTAAAAATAATCAAATATTTCTTTTTTTAAGCCCGTCGTAAGAGTATGCATTAATGTATATAATCGAGATAGCGTCTACCACTTGTCTATATAGCTATACCTGCGTTACATTATGATAGTAAACGTGTATATTTATAGAGCTTACAATGTACTTAACATGGACGAATAGACATCAAACGAAACTGAGAGATCTAGCTTACATACAGTACAGCCAGTCTGAGTTCACTTTTAACTAGTTAAACGATTTGTGGTGCATTTGTGTTGGATTTCGGATTTTGGATTTCGGATTTACTTGATGGATTGTAACTTGTCGGACAGCATACACTCACGTATACTACATTTAAATGGAAATTGTATCAATTTCATCGCAAGTAAATATTTAATGAGTACTAAGATTAACGTGGATAAATAGACGAACTATTGGCCTAAGTGATAATTAATGGGTTTACGCGAGTGTCACATATTGTAACAGAGCTAATAACCATATCAAATTTGAAACGTAACTCAATGGGATATACCGCTCGTTAGGGTTCGTACGATTAAATATCGATACAATATTTACGACATTTTTTTTTCTTTTCAAATGTGGAAAATCCTTAAGTAAGATTATGTAGTGAAATATTTCTGTGACGTGACTTTGCGACCTTGATTTGCAGTGAAAATAATAGTAATAGGTCTACACAAGTGGGTATAAATTCGCGTCGCCGAAGTTTTTCTCTTCAAATATCAAAGTTTCAAATTAATTGAATGGAATACCTTGAAAACTATCTGACGATGCATATTTTTGTGTGTTTAACTATTTATCTTGTGAGAGGTACAGTATGGTGAGGTGATTACTTTGTATACCACAAAATGTGTCTCAGGATTTACGTTAGACACTGGAACGTATAAAATTAGACATGATGAAAGTCAACACCTTGTTATAAGAAGATGTTCTTTGCACTAGTGTCGTCAACATCCTCTGACGCCGAAGACCCTACGCTGGACCCTCTGGTTGCTGAAGGGGCCAACAAACAGGGATCTTCTCGACAACATGGAGCCCTTGGGCAGGGATCGAAGGAACGATTGTCGCATGAGGTAAGCTGATGAGATATTTTGTACATGTGTGTCGTCTGTCGCGAAATTTCTCCTCGTAAAAACTGAAAACAGCTAGATTTGCATTTTTTTTAAAAAACTGACGTAGGCCTATACAATTACATCATAAAGTTTCATACATGGTTGAGACGAGGGTTGTGTCAGCTTACAGGAAATATAAACGTGAAATAAATTACTTCAGAGATAAGAATGCCATATCAGGTGTGCATAAGGTTAAAACCTAAGTGAGGAAAACTATGCGAGCATGAGAACATATAGAAAACGAAAATAAGATGTAACTTTGCTTTCATTACGTTGATGTTAGTTCATTTTTGACGTACTGTAAAATAATTTAATTTCAATGGGACAACATTTCGTTCGTTGTTTAGGTGAAAAAGACCATTTTGATGGGACGTTCATTCGTGGATTTTGCAATCAGGTAATAAATACAAGGGGATATTTATTATTTTTCGATGGAATTTGATTTCGTGGTTGAAGGTAAAGCACAAAATCGACGAAATTTAACCCCACGAAAATTAATGATTTTACAGTATTTTTGTGGATTGTTGACCTTTTCTGTATCACTAGAACGTACTTACATGCATTACGTTGATGTTAGACAAGCTGCATGTTTATATTGACGAAGTTGGCGATTTATGAGCCAGCATCCATGTTTTGACAAAAATAATAGAAACCTATTTATATTAATCATTATAAACTTGATACATTGTATGACTATAAAATCATAGAACAACCCCTATAGTGCAACCCTCTGTGAAGCAACACTCTATTAATAACAACATTTTCAAACTTTCCTTTAACCGAAAAGTTAACTTCGCTAACCTCTGCAGAGTAACAGCCTCCAAACAATGGACACTAGTTGCTGCTTCCAAAGGATGTTGAAACTTGAAACACCATTCCCCGTCCACCCAAACACACCTTTATTAAGTTTAGATAATTGATGACATAGGTTTTATGTCTGATATCATGTGTATAACATCATAAAAGCTTAAACATTATTTTCTGCATCTGTCATATTTATTTAATAATACACATTCATACATTTTCAGTTGATTAATGAGCTCATATTTCGTAGCAATCGTGAAAGCTCGCCCATTTCCGTTCTTCTCCGGTAAATATACTACTATTGCAACTTTTGCCAATCGTGAAATCTCGACCATTTCCGTTTTTCTCCGGTAAATATACTACTATTGTAAGTTGATCAGAATGCATCTCGTGGTTTTGGCAATCGTTTATCCAGTAAGACGCTTGGAAAGTAATTAAGCGTAGTCGCGTGCAGTATGTGCAGTTATGATCCACCTTAATTGTTTTTTGGGTATTTTGTTAATGTATATCTTCACATTCCCCTGTCTCGTCTTAGGATACCTTTTGTTTTTGTAGTTATTCAGCATGTGAATATGTGTAATAGTTGTAGAGTCTTTAACATACAGCCGTATATTTTCGTGGGCTTTCGTTTTCGTGTGTTAACTAATGGAATAAAATGCAAATTCTGGAGCGAAGCAAATTAGTATATCTGAACAATGGAAAGGATACCCCTCCATGTTGTGTTTTATACAAGTTTATTTATCAATCGTGATGATTTAAATTTTATTCTAGATGACAACACCTTGAAAAATAATCCACCCCGAAAATTACTGGTTTTACATTAAATTTTCCACTTGTGTTTTTCTATCTCACGTGCAGCAATAAAAGAGAAGATAAAACAAACGCTATCAATGACAGTGTTTGAAGTCTCCTAATTTCTATATGTTAGTAGGTTGTTACAATGTACGTGGAGAAATAAAACAAGCTAATACAATGTATTTCTACGTAGACATCTAGACACAATATTTCTGCCATCATTTATATCATAGCTTGTAAACGGACACTAAAACTACTGATACGCTTTTTAAACACGCAGGTCAACTTCCCATATGGCAGACAGCTTTCTACAGGTGTATGACATGACCATGTATATATTGCCCCCACCCCAATGCAAATATTTTCACAACATTTTGTAGTTTGGGGAAAATGATGCTAAAAACTTGCTATTTAATACATACCACTTTTGATACATGATGTACAAGAAATTCTTAAAGCGTCACATCTCCTTAAAGTGGTTAAAGGCTAGGTTTGTCATCCGGGGGTCAAGGTGTGACTCCTGACCGATCAGTTCATGTACGTCCTTGGCATCTTTCTATGGGAAGTTTGTGTATTTTCTATTTAATGGTCTTATTTATCCTCGCCTTCGGATAATTCATATGGGCGAGGCCCCCAGAAGAGTTTTAGTATTTTTTAGTTTTTGGGGGATAGTGCATGATACAGAAGATGCCCCAATTCCAGAAGCATCCCTGGTTCTTTTACATGCCAGTGTATAGCACCATACATGGGACCTCGGGTTTACGTCTCATCCGAAAGACTATTAGTAATTTTAGTTGGCCAGTCTGGGATTCGAACCCACAATCCCGAGATCAGTAGTGACTACTAGTCTCGCGCTCTACCGACTGCGCTAAGCTAAGCTAAGCTAAGTTTGTGTATTCTATCTATGACCATTTTATAACTTGTATTTCGATCGGGAGAAACTGGCCTGTTTGACAGTGTTTTTGCAACAGTGATATCTGGCAGGATTGGCACTAAGACCGGTTTGAAATAAGTAAGTCAAACCCAGAATAAATTGTGGTTCAGTTAAGGCATACTGAAAAAGGGTAGGAAACATTTTATGAATAGTCATATGAGATGAGTTATACAACGTGCCCTCATTCTCGTTCAACCAGCGTATTTTTTCAATTACATATAGTCTAGAGACTTGACTATACATGTATAATGATTCATGAGAACGCGTGCACTTGACCGTACGGAGCAATGGGTTGCACCTTGCCTACAAGTACATAGACGGTGGTTTTTCTTGTATTGTAAATGCAATCAATGGAGCACCGTTTAAAACCCAAATAATAACAATAATTATTATTTAATGGCTACCATAATGTTACTTGAAATAATCTATTTCATGGTATTAGGTAATAGTTACGATATAAATAGCCATTTATCATGACATTAAACTTTCCCGTCCTAGATTCATGACCGTATAATACAACTAATAGAGGCCAAATATTTGTTCGGTCCATTGCTTCATTTTCGTATACTGGTATATCGATGGCTTAGAACCAGAAGGTCGTAACTACCTCTTACGACCTTATAAGACTCATACATATTTGAAATCTGCTTCACAAGGCGCTTCATATGAAAATCTGAAATTGTCATGTTGACCAAAATGAAGTTTTAAAAACGTGTTTTCCCATAGATAAAGAGTAAAATACGGACAGTTTTCTCTTGTTTTCTCAATATAATGATTTGGTAGTTACGACCTTCTTGTTCTAAGCCAGCGATATATTCCGCCGCTGTTTCATACTATACGTCGACTCCCCCTTTCCCTGGGTATGTGCCGGTGAAAATGGGTTTCCATCCGACTCTGTTGGTCTGTCGGTCGGTAGACCAAATGCTTTCTGTTCAATTACTCAAGAACGATTTGCCATAGGATCTTTCAACTATACAAATATCTTACCAGGTTTACATACATTGATGTGAAACATTTGGACTGGCCATACAGTTTACGAAACCAACTGGACTTAAACTATTTTTATCTTGTGTATTTTACTCGTTTACATTAAAATTAGTGATGTGTGTGTTGATTAAAAAAACCCTGTTTTACCCCTGTCTAAATCATGATGATTGCACAGCTCTTTTGAACGTGTAATTTGCTATATACGCGATATGGTAAAATAAAAATAATAATCATTGTTATCAGGCCCATTGAAGACACGTTTACCACAATTTGTCAAATTATGAATTATAAATAATTTCAAATTTGGACGTAAGTTTACGATTTCTGTTAGTACCAATATCAGAAGAATGTGCTGGTTTGTTTTTAGATTGAGCGTCGGTGTTCATTCACGTTTTATACAAGTGCATTCAATTATAAAACCAGCGTTCGATTGCGAATTGCTTAATATACTATATTGACTGCTTAGTTAAAGGAAATGTATGCGGAAATAGAAAAGCTAAATGATACGACCATGACCTCAAGTTCATAATTAAATACATTGCCACTATTGCCATTATAGTATTGACATAGTCGGGCGTTATGTTAACAAAACACATTAATTTATAGTTCGTAGTACTTTACATGTAACTAGTAACGTGTTTATGATATTATTAGAAATAAATTTGAAATAAAGAAGACACATTGATTGTGTAACAAACTGGTATGACACTCCAGTATCATAAAAACCTGTGCGTATTGACTGATAGACATTATCTTATGTCATATGATGTCAGCCACAGGTTAAATGATGGTTTCCTATTAGATAGATAATTAAAATCCATTACAATGGAACATTCAGTCTGCAAGACCACAGTCACCCACCACTTAGTCTGTCCAACATACCCTATGTTTAGAAAGACAACTCCTCAATCTTCTCTTTTCTCATGAAATTATTTCCCTTTGCACCCTCAAACAAAGATAATCAAGCACAGAATAAAATCTAGCAAAAATTGAAAAATGTTATGCTATTTGATTGATAAAATATATTATCTAGTCGGGTGGCCAGACTACCCACCGCTGAATGATGGCTGAGAGTGTCGAATTAAATCCAATGACTGTGCTGTGGCTATCATTGGTGCCGAGACTCGGTGTTACCGTGATGTATGTCCGATGCACAGGGGATTGACACATAATTTTTTTTGGTTCAATATAGCCTTATATCAGTATACATAGTATATATATACTGATATAAGGCTATATTGAACCAAAAATGTGTCAATCCCCTGTGGTCCGATGTGTGAGCTGGGCCAACTAGTATTCATATTATGTAAAGCACCTAAGGGAAAAATATTCCTTAGGTTGGTCGATTTACCTAATAGGGTTTTATAGGAATTTCCTTAGTTTTATATGATTTTACCTTAGATATCTGAAACAACCTTAAATCTTATTCATAATGCACCTTAAATAAAAACCTTAAGAGCTTTATGAATACCGACCCTGGTCTGGTTGCTGTGGTCTCACTGGTCTGGTGTGTCGTTTTGTCTGTCAGAAAGTCCGGCTGTCTGTCCGTTGACTTTTCCCAGCTAGTCTCTCATTCACTTTCATTGAATGTGCCAAGTTCCGATTATGTCAAAGAAACATCGAAGTCACTGATGATCATTGTATGTGGACAACTTTATAACCAGCATGGACATCCTACATTGTATACCCGGTATTATAATGGTAGTCAAAGTTTACTAGTTTCACACTTAGTTGACTTATCACTGAAAGCGTTTAATAATTTATTAATACCCGACTTGTACATTACGCGTGAAATGAGAATTATTCAGTCACCTCCGTCCGTCTGAATGACTTATTTATCGAACGTGAATTTCACGGCTGATGGAGATCACGCAAACAAATAATTTATTAACGATATTATCTCTCTTGACATTTTAACCCCGGGCCGCTCTTCATACATAAGTTTTAAGTCACAGCTATAATCTACAGATCTATTAGTAAGATCATGGACTTGAACAGCCTCGTATTCCCACGACGTGGGATGAAAGTCAATCTGACGTCCTCTAGGCATTGTATCACTACATCACATCATTCTGACATACTCAAATACTCAGAATGGTTCAAATATAAAAGCACTTAGTCTCGATTAGTAGAACAAATTACATATTAATATTTAATCGACGGAATGTTTGACTTGGGACATTTAGTGCTAAACTGACACCGTCCTATACCATAAACGTAATATTTGACTTAGACATTTAGTGCTATAACACTGTCCTATACCGTAAACAGAATGTTTGACTTGGGACATTTAGTGCTATAACACCGTCCTATACCGTAAATGTAATATTTGACTTAGACATTTAGTGCTATAACACTGTCCTATACCGTAAACGTAATATTTGACTTAGACATTTAGTGCTATAACACCGTCCTATACCGTAAACGTAATATTTGACTTAGACATTTAGTGCTATATCACCGTCCTATACCGTAAACAGAATGTTTGTCTTGGGATATTTAGTGCTACAACACTGTCCTATACCGTAAACAGAATGTTTGATTTGGGATATTTAGTGCAAGAACACCACCCTATACCGTAAACAGAATGTTTGTCTAGGGACATTTAGTGCAATAACACCACCCTATACCGTAAACAGAATGTTTGATTTGGGATATTTAGTGCTACAACACCACCCTATACCGTAAACAGAATGTTTGATTTGGGATATTTAGTGCAAGAACACCACACTATACCGTAAACAGAATGTTTGACTTTGGGATATTTAGTGTATAACACCGCCCTATACCGTAAACAGAATGTTTGACTTGGGATATTTAGTGCAATAACACCACCCTATACCGTAAACAGAATGTTTGTCTTGGGATATTTAGTGCAATAACACCACCCTATACCGTAAACAGAATGTTTGTCTAGGGACATTTAGTGCAATAACACCACACTATACCGTAAACAGAATGTTTGACTTGGGACATTTAGTGCTATAACACCGCCCTATACCGTAAACAGAATGTTTGTCTAGTGACATTAAGTTCAATAACACCGCCTGTTACTGCAATATGCGAAACATCTACTTGTACGGGAGCTATTGTAATGGTGAACAAAGCATTTACGGTAATCGTAAACTTACGTTCAAATTTGCATCCTTTATAATTATGTAACTGCTTCAAATTCTGGTAAAGCGATAGGTAAAATCATCAGTTAATTAATTCAGTTAATGATTTTAAACAATATAATTATTTCCCTCATTTGCAGATGTAAACGCATTATAAGGAATTTAAGTTTTAGCGTAAGTTTAAAATGTTCGTAAGTCCTTTGATAAAACAGTGCCCAGATGTGTACGAATGTATAAATGGGAATACAATATTAAATGTTTTCACTATTTCATTTAGTAACTCGAAAGCGGGCTTTAAGCCATTGTAAAAGCATACATCGCACATTTAACTACATATAGTTTCTGAAGAGCATGAACGTAAATGAAACAAATTAACGATCCGTGAAAATGGATTTTTATCAAAATTAAACATGTTCCGTCGAATAGATCTATAGCAGTTTAATCCAGGCCAATGAAAGTGTCCATGATTGTTGTACAGTAATGAATCAAAACACTAAAAGCACTGCAGCTGTTCGAATTAATGCAGATATATTTCAATAAAATCGCGTTAGAATGACAATATCGGATGTTTAACACAGTTTACATATAAGTGGGGCACTTTTCGTATACCACCTTTCTAAGAATTTAAAGAATGGTGCTAAACAAATTAATATCCCCATTCAAAACGCATCCCAATCATTTGAAAAAACTGTTCATTTAAAGGTTTAAAATATTTCTGTAGTTTCAGTCTTACGTCCGTGTCTATTGCATGATGCTGATGGCCCTTTCCGGGACCCATACATGATGGAACACCTTCTTTTATAATACAATACATGTTCTTAGTTTCATTGAACATAAATCGATCTGGGGTGAAATAATGTCCAATGTCCAAAAACTTTTCAACTTTCCTCAATTCCACGGATGGATCGGTAATGAACTTATTACCGTCAAGTATCAATATTTGGTCCCTATTAAATACATCCAACCAACGTTTCATATGCCTCGGATACGTGGAATAGCTTATCAGCGGTGATTGTTTGTCGACCTTGTCCTTTCTCATAATGGCATCTTTAAAAGATTTGCCTTTCACATATTCGTCATTTAAACCCACTAACATTCCATACATGGACATTGCTCTCTCAATGGGCTCTTTTACAATAACTATAATCTTTGTATTAGGATTCATCTTCCGAATTCTTTCAGGTACACCCTGTTTTAAAAAGTACGTTGGTGATTTTTCTATCGTGGTTTCATAAGAATAACTGCAAGGCAACAGTTGTCTGTACCATTCTAAAGGTTTGTCGTAATGTTTGGAGAAGTACTGTGGTTCACCCGTTCCACCGCTGGCTATATGCGGATGATCAAATAGAAAACTTAGCAGAGTCGTTGTACCAGCTTTCTGTATTCCAATAATAATTGCAGTGGGGAGTCTTTTTTGACATAGTTCTTGTGTTGCCATATCTATACTTTCTGGATCATCTACTCTTGACGTATCAATACTATTCGTACTGCAAATGCCTAAAATTATATTAGAGGAAACAACGTACACTAACTAGTATATCAAACCTTTAATTTTACTTTTGAAAATACATAACTCGATGGCTTAGAATAAGAAGGTCGCAACTACAAAATCGATATATTGAGAAAAAAGACAAAACTGTCTGTAATTTACTCTTTACCTTTGGAAAACAAGTTTTCAAAACTTCATTTTGGTCGACATGACAATTTCCGATTTTCATGAAAATAGGCTCATAAGAAACTCCTTGTGAAGCAAATTTCAAATATGTATAAGTCTTATAAGGTCGTAAGTAGTAGTTACCATCTTCTCATTCTAAGCCATCGAATTTATGGTGTAAATGTTAGATCATACTCAGATTCGTCCCATACTATGCATTAACAGTTTTGCCTAATTGTGTGTGTATTTTGTTTGTATGTATATATTTCTATATGCACAAATGTACTTCACATTTTTTGTCAATGATTCGATTTACTGTACTTTCTTCTTATCGTGTATTTAATTGATTGTCTTTCTATCAAAGCGAAACGGAACATAGCAGCAATAAGCGTGAGATTTTATGTTTGTAAAAAAAAGTGAATAAATATACGGAGTAGAACCTAACCACTGGCGTCTCAATAAGTAATACTAACGACGGGACTATCCCATTCGAAAGAATAGGGAGGCTCACAGTTAAATCAGCTACACAAAATAAACCTAGATAAACAAATTTTACCTGAAGAACGAGCCAATGTTTATAACCATTATCATTTAACTATAAACGGACTGCAAAGTATAACATAATTACCTGGCGAAGAAGCAAATGTCCTGTTAGACCACTCATAAATAATAACAGTTACAGTTCCAACTAAAGCAGCAAACAGAAGGCGTCTCAGACATCTCCGTTCATCTAACATTCTTAGAAGTTCATATCAAATCAAAACTAAACATATACATTTGATAGAATTCTTATTCATGAACGTGTCAGATTTACACGTAGTCGTGAACTCGATGTACTGGTAAGTGTATGAACATGATGCTACGCCCTCAAGCAATCAATGTAACGACGTCAAGTCAAATTAACTAAACTCCAAGTCATAGGGGTAGCTCTAGGATACAAAATTAAAATAGTCAGTTATTCAATAGCTTGGAGAATTTGATGTGATCCTGGTCTTTATGCATAAATATATTTCAAGATGCTTGGTTCAAATATATCGATTTCCGCAAGCAAATCGTACAATATCGGTATTTCAAAATTGTGTTTTACATCTCGAGCGTCTTCGTGATGGTTCCCGATTATGAAAACAAGATGTCGACTGTAGAATGCTAATGAAAAGGTCAGGCACATCAAAGGCACATGTTTCATCAATTTGATAAACTTGCATGAAACATTTTTTTCAGTCACGTAAATTAGACAGACTAAAAATTGATTCATGCAAGTTTATTAAATGATTAATCGATGATACCGTGTGCCTGTGGTTTCATGCAAGTTTATTTACTCGATGATACCGTGTGCCTGTGGTTTCATGCAAGCTTATTTACTAGATGATACCGTGTGCCCGTGGTTTCATGCATGTTTATTTACTCGATGATACCATGTGCCTGTGGTTCCATGCATGCTTATTTACTCCATGATACCGTGTGCCTGTGGTTTCATGCATGTTTATTTACTCGATGATACCATGTGCCTGTGGTTCCATGCATGTTTATTTACTCCATGATACCATGTGCCTGTGGTTTCATGCATGTTTATTTACTAGATGATACCGTGTGCCTGTGGTTTCATGCATGTTTATTTACTCCATGATACCGTGTGCCTGTGGTTTCATGCATGTTTATTTACTCGATGATACCGTGTGCCTATGGTTTCATGCAAGTTTATTTACTACATGATACCGTGTGCCTGTGGTTCCATGCATGTTTATTTACTAGATGATACCGTGTGCCTGTGGTTTCATGCATGTTTATTTACTCCATGATACCTTGTGCCTGTGGTTTCATGCATGTTTATTTACTCGATGATACCGTGTCCTGTGGTTTCATGCCAGTTTATTTACTCGATGATACCATGTGTCTGTGGTTCCATGCATGTTTATTTACTCCATGATACCGTGTGCCTGTGGTTTCATGCATGTTTATTTACTCGATGATACCGTGTGCCTGTGGTTTCATGCAAGCTTATTTACTCGATGATACCATGTGCCTGTGGTTTCATGCATGTTTATTTACTCCATGATACCGTGTGCCTGTGGTTCCATGCATGTTTATTTACTCCATGATACCGTGTGCCTGTGGTTTCATGCATGTTTATTTACTCCATGATACCGTGTGCCTGTGGTTTCATGCATGTTTATTTACTAGATGATACCGTGTGCCTGTGGTTCCATGCATGTTTATTTACTCGATGATACCATGTGCCTGTGGTTTCATGCATGTTTATTTACTCCATGATACCGTGTGCCTGTGGTTCCATGCATGTTTATTTACTCCATGATACCGTGTGCCTGTGGTTTCATGCATGTTTATTTACTCGATGATACCGTGTGCCTGT
The DNA here is from genome assembly GCA_963678985.1 of Spisula subtruncata. Classification (NCBI taxonomy): domain Eukaryota; kingdom Metazoa; phylum Mollusca; class Bivalvia; order Venerida; family Mactridae; genus Spisula; species Spisula subtruncata. The sequence continues at coordinate 49,061,657 of OY787661.1, read as the reverse complement.
GGTTTCATGCAAGCTTATTTACTCGATGATACCGTGTGCCTGTGGTTTCATGCATGTTAATTTACTCCATGATACCGTGTGCCTGTGGTTCAATGCATGTTTATTTACTCCATGATACCGTGTGCCTGTGGTTTCATGCATGTTTATTTACTCCATGATACCGTGTGCCTGTGGTTTCATGCATGTTTATTTACTAGATGATACCGTGTGCCTGTGGTTCCATGCATGTTTATTTACTCCATGATACCGTGTGCCTGTGGTTTCATGCAAGCTTATTTACTAGATGATACCATGTGCCTGTGGTTTCATGCATGTATATTTACTCGATGATACCGTGTGCCTGTGGTTTCGTGCAAGTTTATTTACTAAATGATACAGTGTGCCTGTGGTTTCATGCAAGTTTATTTACTAGATGATACCGTGTGCCTGTGGTTTCATGCAAGTTTATTTACTAGATGATACCGTGTGCCTGTGGTTTCATGCATGTTTATTTACTCGATGATACCGTGTGCCTGTGGTTTCATGCAAGTTTATTACCAGATGATACCGTGTGCCTGTGGTTTCATGCAAGTTTATTTACTCGATGATACCGTGTGCCTGTTGTTTCATGCAAGTTTATTTACTCGATGATACCGTGTGCCTGTGGTTTCATGCATGTTTATTTACTCGATGATACCGTGTGCCTGTGGTTTCATGCAAGTTTATTTACTCGATGATACCGTGTGCCTGTTGTTTCATGCAAGTTTATTAACTAGATGATACCGTGTGCCTGTGGTTTCATGCAAGTTTATTTACTCGATGATACCGTGTGCCTGTTGTTTCATGCAAGTTTATTTACTCGATGATACCGTGTGCCTGTGGTTTCATGCAAGCTTATTTACTCGATGATAACGTGTCTTGTGGTCAGGATCGAGTCAAATTCGCCAAGTTGTATTTTCTAGAGATAACAATCAGCATTTTTAAAAACTGTAGATCGCCGGCGATATCTCTTATTTGTGTACTTTGTATAAAACCGTGTGTGTGTGCCACGTGTTTTCAGTGTATATTGCATGGGTACATTGTTCATATAATTATGTAAAATAATACTTGAGTACAAGAGTGAACAAAAATGGGCATCGAAAATTCACATTTTATTTCCATTTTCTATTGTAAAACTGTAGAACTCATTTTAAAAATACTTACTATTTACCAATTTCTATTGGCTGATGAACAGAAATACCCTGACTATGACCAAGAACAATTTAACAGCAGTAGTATCACAGCGTATAAACGACTGTATGTATATACCGGATGTTGTCGTTGGATTTTGATTATTGAAGAAAAAGAACGCTATAATGTTGGTAGAAAAATTCGAAATACATAGCATATACACAAAGCAAAATTGTAACTTGTACATATTTATTATCATGATTAATTTTGCTTCCGTTCGCATATACTCGATTGCGTAATGTTTGCTCATGTTATCTAAAATCATTGAAACATTATAGCGTTTTTTTTCTTCAACAATCAAAATCCAACGACAACATCCGGTTTATACATACAGTCGTTTATACACTGTGAGTACTATGATACTTGAATGAAGCTTGCAGTTATTGTTCAACATATACATGTACATGTATGCGGTGTTTGCATGCGCTTGAAGGCCATTTTTGGAAAATAATTGGTGATTGTTGAATTCTAGAAGGCACAAAATAAACGCTATTTATACCGAGGGTTGTCCACAAAACTGCCATAAGTGATTATTATTAAAGAAGGACATATGACAATCTTGCACACAACCCTCGATATCACCAAAATGTAACACGTTACTAGTATACTGTACTGTAGGTGTTTTTGCCTGATATATAATTGACACCCACATTTTATGCCTAAAACTCTATATTTCTCAATTAGTCGCCAACTTCCACAAATTCTTTGGCTTAAGACACTTTTTAGCTTGTGTATGTACAATAAAAACTCGTCTTATGAATACTGCACAACCTTTATACGACCAACAGTCTTTAGATCCTGCGAATAAAGGCCGTTGTACCGGGCCTTATTCACCAACATTGCCAGACTGAAACTCAGACTTAGACTTAAAATTGACAACATTTATTAGCACTGCCATTTCTTTGCAATTAGATTTAACCTTATGAAAATTTATCGGATTAATTGTTGTAACCCACTGAGCATGTATACCACTTTATATCAAAATCGGTCAATTTATAACAATATGTGGGCGAATAGAACTTTTGACAATATAATGTGTAAGTCTGGGTTTTAGACTTACATCGTTCACTTGGCGAATAACGCCCAAGAAGTTGTTGCTACGCAGAGGTTTTATAGTTAATGAAAATTCACAATATTCATGAACATATACAGAGGTTCTTTCTCTACAGAGGTTAAATTTGAAATAAATATCTGTTAAAGGAAGCATTGATACCGGATTTCTCTCGAGAGGTTTCATTTACGATCAAACTTACGCAACTAATCAATTAAGTTGTTTAAAATGCTGACTTCTTATGTCCGACCTAGCATCTAAATCAAGCACAAATCTTATTAATTTATTTTGGGTGGTTTTAAGCTTGGATTTAAGTGACTGGGTGAGCCCATAATACCATATAGAACAGGCATAATCAAAGTGGCATAGGATAAGGGCCATAACAAGGAGTTTCTTGGTGTGTTGAGTGAGGTAACCTTTTTACGGTATAGATATTTTAACCGGGCATTAGCTTTCTTTAATATTGATCGGGCCATGGAATCAAAAGATAGGGTCTGGTCAATAGTTGCACCGCAGTAGTTGGTTCAATATTTGTACCATTACATGTTATGTTTAGGGAAGAGTTGGACCTAAGTCTATGTTTAGACCCAAATAAAATTGAGGTTTAAATGTATACATGTATAAATACATGTAAAGTCAAACTCGGGTACTTGGTCAGATGAATTAGCCAGTAAGGCTGTCAATCATCAACACTTAATACTATTAAAACACTTATCCTTAGCAGCACATACTGTCCAATATATCGCAGATAGTAACTTCTACTTGCGACTGATAATAGTGCGCCCAGGATAATGTGATGTTTGATTTTTCCTCCTATGTGGCCTGTTCTATATTTTCGCGCCTTTCTCGTTATCCTGGGCGGACTATAAACATGATCATAATATTCTTAAAAGCCTATCTTCAAGGAAATCGGAACTTGTCATGTTGAACAAACTGAAGTTGAAACAGCTTGTTTTACCATTTTAGGACAGTTTTCTTTCTTGCTTTCTCAAAATATCGATTTTGTACTTACGACTTTCTTATTCTTAGACATTTGACGATTTCATTATATTCGTATTTAAAAGTCACTTGCTCTGAGCTTGTGTCTATCTAGTACCACCTGGATGCTTCAAACACAATGTAGTTTGCCAATCATTTATGGAGTGGGATTCGAACCCACCGTCACATAACAATTGCAAAGTATTAAAGCGTTAAGATAGGGTTGTCTCATAGGTACACGGTTTCGTCGATTTGAACAACTTGTATGACTTTTTTCTTTTATTTTCACTCCCTTCTGTTTAAGATGATAGTCGAAACTAATTCATACAAGTTGTTAAAATTGGCGAACCAGTGTGTCTGTGGGTTGTCTGTACATTGATGTACTGTGCCGAAATTTAAATGATCTGCGTTGTAACTAAATCATTCTTCATGTTTTAAGTTAATTTGATGTACCAATTTTGTATGTATTATCAAATGTGTCAGGTCAAATAATGGGTGAGTCTGACAATATACTGATAAAATACTATATGTGTTTATAACACGGTTTATAAATGAGCAAGTAAATGTACAGGCATGTTTGGGGCACAGGTAACTGTATCGTTGAAAACGAAAAAAAACACGAAATTATTTTTTTGTTGAAAATTTAGAAATTTTCAAAACATTTTTTTTCATTTTTATTTCTTTTTCAACGATACAGTTACCTGTGGTTTTGGGAACGTGTACATTTAAACCCAAAATTACAAAACAAGATATGAGGAAACCGGACAGGGAAGGCAGCACATACACACGTTAACCTGTTAAGCAGAGAAAACAGTAACATCACAACGTAACAAGACCTTCGTTGAGCCTTTTGAAAACGAGTATCCGTTGCCTAAGCATGGCGCTACATAGTGCTTTCAAAGGGAGGTAAGTCATGCCCTCTATATGTAATTGAACAAGAGGTAACTGAATGAAGGCGCTCGGCAGCGCTTAGTCTTAGGTTACACGTGTCATTTGTTAGATAACCTTGTAGATGGTCTTAATGATATCTTTTTTTTTTTTTTTTTAAAAGGAAAATTTTATTATAATAGCACATATATATAATTACAAACAAGCTCTGTGGCTTTTTGAAAGACTACTTTAACATTTTGATATTGAACTACTCTAGTTACTGAAAAGAAAAGAATATTTTAATGGAGTGAATGGTATTTTTAAAGTTCATCTAAAACACATGTGTCATATAACAATTTAGAAATTGTACATACATAAATTATACATATATACATATTATACATATTATACATATTATACATATTATACATTAATTATACATTAATTATACATATATATATATATACATATACACATATACATATATATATACATACATACACATACACACGTAATTGGCTGTTAAATAGTATTATGGTATATATAGTGCGTATACTGTTTAAGCCAATCACATCATTGAGTTAGTCTAGCTGTATTATGAAATCGAAAGCGAAAGTAGACTAGAATAACTCGATGTGTGGTTATAAGTTTAATGAAGAAATCAATATTTTAATGCTTAAAGTATTAAGCATCAAAATTGATACAAGTAATAAAGATAGAAGTAGGTGAATGTCAAAAGTGTGGTTAGACTAAGGGAAGGTGTTTGTTAAATAGTGTTATGAAGTGATCTTTGACTTTTTGCTGTTTGAGGTACATAGCCAAAGTATTGTATTCATAAGTAAAGATATTGTATAGGTTGTTTGTTTTGGTCCAATTGTCACTCAGAAAATAAGCTTTGCTGATGCAGAAACCTATAAGCGATAGTATTTGATTCATATAGAAATATTTGGCGTTGCTTATTTTGTATCCTATAACTATATGTTTAAGGGTTCGTATGTTTGTGTTTATACCACATATATTGAAGACAGTTTGGATCTCAATCCATAGTTTATTAGTTTGTGGACATTCAATAAACAGATGGTTATATGTTTCGGTAACGTCGCATACATGGCATTTATCCGTTTCAGATATTTTCCATCTGTGTCTTAGTTCATTTGAAGTAAATATATTTTGAAGAATTCTATACTTAAATTGTTTAACTCTATTATCTGGAATGACATGTATAAAGGAATATACTTTAGACCAGTCAATATGTAAATTTAGTACAGCTTCCCAATGATTATGCGTGTATGGTTTAGTGAATTTAGATGTGATGAGGTATTTGTATATGTTGTTGCTTTTAGTATTTTCAAGTTTTAAATTATTTATTTTTATTTCAAGAGAGGTATTTACTAGAGTTCGTCTTGAATCTGTGGTTTTTAGGCATTGTTTCCAATATTTAGGAATTGATTGTAAAAGTTTGCTGTATTCCGATATCCAGTTGCGTGTTTTATAAGTTTATCGCGAATTGTTTGTGAGTTTATATTACCGTTTTCGTCAAGCAGGTCATTAATAAAAAGAATGTTAGAGTTTATCCAGTTTGGGAATACGAGACTTTTACCATTATATTTTATATGTTTGTTTCCCCATATTATTTCTTTGCGTATTTCTCGGAAATGTGTGATTTCTTGATTATGTTTGTTGTTTAATTCTAACCATACATTTACAATGTCTTCATAGAATTTTGGTAACTTTAAATCTAGTAACTTTTTGTTGTTTAAATTCATGTGGAATAGCAGAAAATTTGCACCGTACGGTTTAAAATACACATTTGGTATCAATTTCCATTTCGCTGTGTTTTTTTTATCACACAGACCTTGTATCCATTTTATTTTTAATGATTTTATATATGACTGAATATCTATCATTTCCAACCCACCGAGTCGTTTATCACCGATGATTGTCGTTCGTTTAATTTTATCTCTTTTACCGTTCCACAGGAAGTTGTAGAACATAGTTTCGATTTGTTTTATAACATTATCTGGAATGAGTAAGGAGTGGAAAAGATAAGTAAACTTTGGTAGCAGAAGTGATTTTAAGACTTGTATTTTACCAAAATAAGTAAGCTTTCTTTTGTTCCAGTTATTAATTGACGTTTTGCATGATTCTATTTTTTCGTTCCAATTCAGTTTATTACATGCAGTTTGATCTGTTCCAAAGTAAACGCCTAATGCTTTAATAGGTTTATTTTGCCATTGTATTCCACCGGGAGAATGATTGCAGTTTTTAAGAGAGCCTATCCAGAGACCTATTGTTTTGTTCTTATTCAATTGTAGCCCTGATAATTTGCCGAACTTGTCGATAATTGTAAAAGTATGATTAATTTCTTGTTCGGATTTTACGAATAAAGTTGTGTCGTCAGCTAGCTGAGAGATTTTTATATTATCTATTTCATTTAACTGTATACCTTTAATATCGGGTGAGTTTCTTATGTTAATCGACAGTAATTCAACGACAACAATGAAGATTAATGCCGAGATAGGACATCCTTGTCTTATTCCACGTTGTAGATAAAAGCATTGTGATCTCCAACCATTATTTAAAATGCATGTTTTTATATTTGAATACATTGTTTTAATCCAGTTTATGAACATGTTTTTAAAGCCGAAATGTTTCAGTGCGCTTAACATGAAATTCCATTCAACAGTGTCGAAAGCTTTTCTAAAATCTAAAAATAGAATTGCGCCATCGATTTGTAATTTTTCTGCGTAATCTATAACATCTTGAATTTGTCGAATATTATTTCCAATGAATCTATTTTTAATATAACCTTGTTGATCGGTGTTAATTATTTTATGTATTACTTTTTGTATTCTGTTCGCTAAAACTTTTGCCGCAATTTTATAATCGTTATTTAATAGAGTTATTGGTCTCCAGTTTTCTAAGCTGTGTGGATCTCCTTTTTTATATGATAGAGATAACACACCTAATTTTTGAGATGCAGATAGTTCATTTTTCATGTACCCTTCATTTAATGAGTTTGTTACTAGTTTTCCAATAATATTCCAGAAGTATTTATAGAATTCGCAGGTAAGACCATCTAGACCTGGACTTTTATTGTTTAGCATATTATTTACAGCAAGTTCGCATTCTTTTAAGCTTAAAAGACCTTCGCAAAGATTTGCTTCATTATCATTTAAGATGTACTCTGGTTTCGTTGTGTTTAAATAGTTATCAATGTCTTCTTTACATTTATTATTGGACGAATATAAGTTTTTATAAAAATTAACCTCTTCTTGCAGTATTGTGTTGGTGTCTGTAATAATACGATCGTTTACTATTAGCGTATGGAGTGTTTTTCTCGATTGTCTTGACTTTTCAAGATTCAAGAAATATTTTGTATTTTTTTCTGAAAAGTTTAGTTGAAATATTTTAGATCTTATCTGCGCGCCTTTAGCTTTATCATCGTAGTATGTTTGTAATTCTAGTTCAATTTTTCTTATGTTTTCTCTTATGTTATTTGTTTTTGGTTCTTGCTCGTATAGTTCTGAGAGCTGTTTTTCTAGGTTTAGAATTCTATTATTCTTATATTTTGATTTCTTTTTTGCGTATGCTATAGTTTGGTTTTGGATGTCAATCTTACAGAGTTCCCATAGAGTCTGCTGTGATTCATGTTCTCTTGACTTAGTGTAATTTTCTATAAGTTCTGTTATGTATTCAACGTATTCAATGTCTTCTAAGAAACTGTTATTAAATTTCCAGTAGCCTGGACCACGTTTAGATTGAGTATTTAGTTTTAATGATATTGCTTGGTGATCGGTGAATGTTATGGTAGCAGGTCTTATATCTGAACTAAGGATAGTAGGAGTTAAATTTTCGTCAGTTAGCCATAAATCAATTCTGCTTTTTTCGTAACCATTGGCTCTTCTCCATGTATACTGCTGTTTATTTATGTTTAGAACCCGCCATATGTCGCATAGTTTGAGTTTGTTTATTAGATTAATTAATGATTTACATGGTTTCGGTTGTGTTGTTTTAGAGATTCTATCTTTTTCGGTGAGTGTTTCGTTAAAATCACCTCCGATGATGATAAAACCTTGGGAGTGAGTATTGATTAACTGGTGTATTGTTTCGAAAAACTTATTTCTGTTATTTTTATTATTATATGCGTATATATTAATTAACGTGTAAGTGTTGTCTTCTATGGAGATGTTTATAAAAACGTATCTTCCATTAATGCATGTTTTTGATTCGATAAGATCATAATTTAATTTATTGTTAATAAGAATGGAGCACCCAGCACTCGACGAGGTACCGTAAGCATTGAAAGAATCCCATTCATTAAATTCGACGTTTAGTTTATTTGTGATTTCAGCCGTGTAGTGTGTTTCTTGTATAAATAGAACATCTACTTTCTGCTGATTCAAGTATTCTTTTAGTCTATTTCGTTTGTTTATGTTTCTTAATCCTTGTGTGTTTAGTGATAAAAAATGGATTTTAGTGGACGCTACGTTGATTGTGTGGTATATGATTCTTGAACTCTAATGTGAAAAAAACGTGAGATAGAGACATAAAGACGTAGTTTGGAGTAAAGATATAAGGACTTAGAATAGTGTGAAAAGACATATTTAGGTAAAGACCTAAAGACGTGATATTGGACGTATAGTATGCGTAATTCTCATGTTCAAAAAAACATAACATGCTAATTATCCATACTGTACAACAAGTATATAATGTATATTTATACTTATTTAAAGACAACATAATGTATGTATACAATAGTAACAATCGTAGGAGAAAAAAGAATATGCGTGGACAATGTGTTCGATAGGTTATAGTATTGGATAGTATATACCGTATAGTATAAATCCGTTAGAACAACAATCTGCGAACAGAGGTATACTGGGTTATTTTGTAGACCGAGTATATCTGTTGATCGCGGACTTGTGTTTAAATTAGATACATAACATGCATGTAGGTAATAAAGATATGTTGTAGTAAATATAGTAAGCATGTCATTATAATATACAAGTTCGAAAATATTTTTTTTTAAATATCATGAGTAAGTTGTACGATTGTGATTTTACAAGGAGTATGTTTTCATTACGAGTAATCTCGCAGTTACAACATGATATTATGATCATACTCATGTTGACATAGTTCAGGTATAGTATTCTATCGATTACTAAAAGACGATGTAAATTAATAATAGCAGTGACAATCATCTGAAAGGGAATAATTATCGTAATAAAATTAAATTATTGTAAACGTTATAAGTATTATGCTAAATATGCATGCATAGCGTAGTGTTACCATCATATTTGCAATATTTGAGTTCATTTTATCTAAATCAGAGTCCGTTAAACGAATGTAGCAGTCGTTAGGCTGAGTAATTGTTTGTTTTAACACAATCATCAAAGTTTGGTATTATCATTGTTCCGACGAGGTTTCTTTTTGTCTTGTTGTTTTACGAGTGGAGTAGGTGGCGGTGAGCGGACGGCTGACCTACTTCTGTCTCTTGATGGCGTACCGTTATTGACTGACATACTTTTCACGAATGTGTCTAAGTTTGATTGTTTTTTCGTCTGTGATCGTGCACGAAGTTCCCTGCGTGTAGATTTCACCTGTTTGGTTGTTGTGTGTTTTCCATCGTCCGATTCTTGTGTAGAAAGGAATGTGTCATTTTCTAGTACTTGTGTAGTGTCGGGAAAACTTTGTTTATATTGGTCAGTTTCGCTTTCGCTTGAGTCTGATATTTCACAATCGCCTTGTTTATGACCAAATTCCATACACTTTAGACATTTCCAGTCACCAACACAATCGTCGATTCGATGACCTTCTTGTAAGCACTTCTTACATTTAAGAGGTTTGGTTAGTGTTTGCCCTTTGTGTATCACTTTGGCTTTAAACTGTCCAAATTCCATGAATCGTGGGAGAGGGGTGGTAAATGAGAGTTTTTTCACGGTGACTAAACGATCCCCAGTGTCGCAGTTGGTTAATTTACCATCAATTCTCAATTTTTCCCTTTTTAAGTCTATGATGTCGATGCATTTAATTGTTAATGTCCGTTTGATGATATTGTCATCTGCAGATAGGGGTATGTTTTGTACTCGTATTCTAATTGTTTCTTCTCCATCTAGTCTATGGGGATTGGTTATTAGAACGGGTACATGATATGCTCTTAAATATATACCTTCTGCAACTAATTGTGCTTTGTCTTCTAAATTGTCCAAGTAAATCCGCCACATACCGTTTACACGTTGTAATCCGGTGATGTGGGACACATTAATCACTTGTCCAATTGATTTATACAATTCTTCGTGTTTTATCCATTCTTTGTAGTTTACTTTTCGTTCACCGAATACACTACGTTCACGGATAAACACTATGGGCGCACTCGTATCGTTTTCGCCGCCATTTTCTTTGTTGTCCATTGAAAATTTTTCCCGCGAGGTTAAATTCTCACTTATTCTATCCATTTTGATTTTGAAAATCACAATATATGTAGAGTATAACTAACTTATGATGATTGAGCGTTTATTTATCGATAAATTAGTCCAATCAATCGAAAATATTGAAACTTTTTCTGCTCGATGTAAATGACAACGCCTTAGCATGGCCGCTTACAACAATCCTTCTTATTCTTAGACATTTGACGATTTCATTATATTCGTATTTAAAAGTCACTTGCTCTGAGCTTGTGTCTATCTAGTACCACCTGGATGCTTCAAACACAATGTAGTTTGCCAATCATTTATGGAGTGGGATTCGAACCCACCGTCACATAACAATTGCAAAGTATTAAAGCGTTAAGATAGGGTTGTCTCATAGGTACACGGTTTCGTCGATTTGAACAACTTGTATGACTTTTTTCTTTTATTTTCACTCCCTTCTGTTTAAGATGATAGTCGAAACTAATTCATACAAGTTGTTAAAATTGGCGAACCAGTGTGTCTGTGGGTTGTCTGTACATTGATGTACTGTGCCGAAATTTAAATGATCTGCGTTGTAACTAAATCATTCTTCATGTTTTAAGTTAATTTGATGTACCAATTTTGTATGTATTATCAAATGTGTCAGGTCAAATAATGGGTGAGTCTGACAATATACTGATAAAATACTATATGTGTTTATAACACGGTTTATAAATGAGCAAGTAAATGTACAGGCATGTTTGGGGCACAGGTAACTGTATCGTTGAAAACGAAAAAAAACACGAAATTATTTTTTTGTTGAAAATTTAGAAATTTTCAAAACATTTTTTTTCATTTTTATTTCTTTTTCAACGATACAGTTACCTGTGGTTTTGGGAACGTGTACATTTAAACCCAAAATTACAAAACAAGATATGAGGAAACCGGACAGGGAAGGCAGCACATACACACGTTAACCTGTTAAGCAGAGAAAACAGTAACATCACAACGTAACAAGACCTTCGTTGAGCCTTTTGAAAACGAGTATCCGTTGCCTAAGCATGGCGCTACATAGTGCTTTCAAAGGGAGGTAAGTCATGCCCTCTATATGTAATTGAACAAGAGGTAACTGAATGAAGGCGCTCGGCAGCGCTTAGTCTTAGGTTACACGTGTCATTTGTTAGATAACCTTGTAGATGGTCTTAATGATATCTTAATGTTATGGTTTAAATAAAAAAGCAAAGTAGTGAAACTGGACCTGGACTTTGAGGTAATAATTCTGAGGTGAACAATCATATTTTGTAGGTGGGCTTTGGTGACGTTCTACTGTATTTTGTTATCTTTCATTTTGTGTACAATAAATTTCTTGGTCCAATTTTGTTAAAGTAACGAAACTTGTGTTTTCTGTTACAAATTTCAGAAAGATTATTTTTCTATAAATGAACGAAATCACGCGATTTCCATATATAATTTTCTATGCAGTTTTAGGAACTTACTACGACCAATCAGTGTGCGAGTGTGTGTGAATTATAAGTGTATGCATGGAACAAAAGGTGTTGCTAAATACAAGCACGCATTAATTTCTAAAAGCTTCAATTGATATTGATTTACGTTAAGATCAATTGTGAAACAAGTGTGTTTTTTTTCAATTTATATGAATTATATGAATGAGAGAATTATTATGCTGAATGTCTACGAACGTAATTACTGGTAATTTTTTTATGACGCAACTTCGACTCTAACTTATTTAGCTCCCTTACCACGTTGTTGTATAAGGACAATCGTGAAACATCGGCTATTTCCGTTTTTCTCCGGTAAATTGCAAAAAAGCCGAGGTGAATGTATGAGATTTAGTCTGGTACCCGGTTCCGATCTTACAGTATTGTAAGATTGGCGTCGGGTACCAGATTATATGAGATTTAGAACTGTGTCAGGGCAGTGCCATTAGTATATTGCCGTTGTAACTCTGTATTACTTTGCAAGTTAAAACCTAAAATGTTTCAAATCAATGATGGGCCAATCGTAAAAGCTCGGCCATTTCCGTTTGTTTCCGGCACTGCTTAAACACCGAGGTGATCAGAATGGGTATGGACGAAATGAGTCAATAAGTGCATTAACCCACAGATAACTGTTCCATTGATAACGGAAAAAAGTTGTGTCTTAACCTTGAATATACGTAATTTCTTCATTTATAAAATTGTCCCTTTTTATATATAATGTAATGTTTTATGACTCTCCTAACGCAAAAAAAATTGTCGGGCCAGGGCCCTTATTCACTAACGTTATAAGTCTAAAACTCAGACTAAGACTTAATATTTCCAAATGTTCTATTTGCTCTCATCTTGTTATAAATGAACCAATTTTTATATAAATAGGTATGCATGTACAGTGGGTAACAGCAAATAATCTGACAAAATTTCATAGGTTTAAATCTAATTTCAAAGAAATGGCAGTGATTATAAATATTGTCAATTTTAAGTCTAAGTCTGAGTTTCAGTCTTAGAACGTTGGTGAATAAGGCCCCTGTAGTAGGGTTACGTACTGCGATTAATGTATAAGACTAGACAAGTAAACATGTCTCGTATGACATGAACAGACTAACTCCAACTTATTCTAGCATTTGGCTTAAATTACATTCATAATACGATACACTCGAATGTAAAAAGTTAAAACATAATACAAATCTAGAAAAGCGGCCTTTTGTACGATGAAAGTTTCAACTTTAAGTAGACGGCTCAAACAGACATACTTGTCTTCACATTTTTACGTTATTCGACTTGGTATGTTCAACTTAAAGTATAGCTTTGGGAATTTGACTTGATCCTGGTTTTTATGCTTGAGTATATTTCAAGGTTCTTGCGTTGAATATATTATTTTATATATTTATTTCCGCGAGCAAATAGTGCAACATCGGTCCTTTAGACTTGTGTATACATGTATTTCATCTGGAGCGTCTTCGTGATACTTCGCGTGTATTATAAAAAAAAACATACATCCGGGGTATAAGCATAGACAATATAATTATAAACTGTTACATTATGCTTATTAAAAGGCCGGGTTAGTGTCAAATTCTCTGAACTTTATACTGTATATTCGTAGTAAGGCAAACTTAATAATACATAATTATAAGCATAATAACTTCAGTTATTTTATCCTATGACAAATATATTAGTCGATAGTGATCTAATTATATACATATAATTGCCGTTTCATTTATAATGGTATTGGGGTTTATAACGCAACCTGTGTCATTAATTAAATTGAAAAAATATGTCAATATTTATTAGATAAGAATGAAATGATTATGTAAGGATTCATAACCGCTAGTCTATTTGCTTTTCAATTAAATTGCAAATTAACATTAATTTGATTTATGTGTTGTATGTGTAATTGGTTTTCTATTAAAAACATCGTATGTTCATTCCGACATCGTACTGGCGGCAGTATGAATGTCATTCTGATTACCTCGGGTTTTATGCATTTTTTTGCAAAATATTTATCGGAGACAAACGGAAATGACCGAGGTTTCACGATAGTGTGAATGTACGAATGAATGTTTGATGTACACAGACCGATGTCCCCCGACCATGTACTAGTATAATGTAGACTCATGTCGTCATTGTTTTGTTATTTATAAATGGAGCACTTCCTAATATATGTACAACTGCTGTTTTAAGATTGTAGTTCAATGTCGTTAACTCTTAATGCCTTCCCCATAAACCAATAACATAATTACCTCCAAGCATCAAGCCTTAATCATTCGTATTGGTGCTACACACCTGACCAGTAAACTAACCAGTGATGTCACTGGAACGAGTACATCTTCTGTATTTGAAACCTTAAATGACTAAACTTGGATCATCCGTTGGTGAGGATAAATAAAAGCATACAGACACATATAGTCAAATCATGACTCCACTTTACCCGGGTGCAGTATCGTCACTCGTGTGATAGAGTTTGATCCTCGTGAAAGAGTCTCCCAAGAGTCCGCCGCACTCAACAGGTTGCACTGTTAAAGTGTATAATTCTAAATTATTAATTTATAGCTATATTTTAACAGTCATTCAATGTCAAAATAATTACTTGCATCGTTTTAAGTATTATACTAGACTACCTTAATTGCAAATTAAAACTTTGGATGGGTTCCGTGTACTTTGATTCAATTGTCGAAAAATAGACAATTCTTATAGTTTTTATAAGGTGTTCTAGAAAATTTTCGTATGAAAATGGACAGTTTGCATGTCCAATAAATCACAGACAGAGTTTCTGTTAAAACTGAAGTGAAAAATGATCTAATGGATATGAAAGCATAATTGTTTTTTCAGTTTTTGAAACTTTAAAAAAAAATATCTTCCGATATAGCTCTATACATTTTAACATCATATATATATATCATTTGCGATACACACACTCTCTCTCTTTAGTCTGGCCACACGATAAAAACACAGCTTTTTCAATTTTAGCTAGATTTTATTCCGGTTTGCTTACCTATGTTTGAGGGTTCAAAGGGAAATAATTTCAGGAAAAAAGAGTAGATTGGGGAGTTGTCTTTCTAAAAAAAAACTAAAAAAACGAATGCAACTTGCCGATATACGAACAACAAATTACTGAGAACGTTATCAATAGATCTGTTGGAATTCTAATCTGAACTACGTCTGCGCGTTTTGTAAATAATGAATAATTATCACTCTATCAGAATGTGCAGCATGTTAACGCATGTCAGGCCACAGCAAAATAATATTGCGATTCTGGTACACAACCTACCTTATTTTCTTGCACCTACCGAACATGTTTTATTGTATTTTATGCCGGAGGTTACTACGTATCACTGCTTTCCAATGCATAAAGTCACTACTAGTCTTAAAAATAATTCTGACCCCACATTTTTACTACTGTTGCTGGCTTAGAATGAGAAGGTCATAAGTACGTGTACTTCTTACGACCTCATAAGATACATATTTAAAATCAGCATCACAATGCGCTTCTTATGAGCTAATGTTCATGAACATAGGAACTTGTCATGTTGACCAAACTGAAGTTGAAACAGCTTGACGTTTTTCGCTAAGACGTCGCGCACGATGTTCCGTCCTTTTACGTTTTTAGGGTATGCGCAATGGAAGAAAATTGATAAAGAGCTTAATTTTCATCGGATTTTTTTTCAAATTTTAACTAGGTGTAGCTTTTAAAATGTACTTTTCGGCCATAATTTCAAAATAGATGAACACCTTCCTGAAAATTTATAATAGCCATTTTTCTTGAGATTTTTGTTGAAAAACGTCGTGTAACTGCGTCACATTTGTCTCGATACAGTGTGCGATATTTCACCTTACAGAAGTCAATTGAATGTCAAAATTTACGGGAAGATGCCATATGTGTTCGCAAATGAATAACAAACAAGATGTCATATTACATTTGAATGTGAGACGTCAAACATAGCTGTTGGTAATTGTTAAATAGTTTGTAAAATTCTGTAACTTTGCCATTTTTTGTGTAAAATATATAAAACTTCTATATAAAAATTCCTTCAGTTATTTTCGTTTTCCCTGCAAAATATTGATATTTTGTACACTTTAAAAGAAATAATATGACATCAAACTAGTAGTTAAAAAATGGTTAAGAAAACGCAATTTTAGAAAATACAACACTTTTATAAAAATACAAAAAAGTGTCACAAATTATTTTGACGCGACAGTAAAATCCGAAAAAAGATTTCATACACAAATATTTCTTTATGATCGTCACTTTTGTTTTTTCCCGTATCCACATGTTATAGTTATGACCATCATGCAAAGTGTAAAATAATTAAAAATAACTGAACTATGATTTTTATGATTTTATAAGCATTCTTCGTTTGCCACCCGGCGTGTCACAAAATAGAAAATGGCGTATTTTTCGTACTTCGCGTTCCAGTGGCTTTTTTATGTCATTAATATTGGATGATGCAACATAATTTCATAAAAAAGAAAGCTACTGTTTCATTAATTGTTATACATTCATCAAATTGTCAAAATTTCAAATAGCTAGGGTACTTAATTTTGTCCTTGAGATGTTATATTCGGATGTAAGGCGTTTTGTAAACTTTTTCTAAAATGTTAAAATTCGAACCATGACTCTAATTATTCATTATTATTTGAACTACGGTGTTAGTAGATTTTAATGAATACTGAAACAAAAATATGATATTCATATTCCGTTTTCATGTCAGAATTATCATGTAAAAATTTATAAGTTTCCCAGCGTAAATGCTAAAATAATGCAATATTTTACATCGGCATTATGGCTTGTAAACTTTTATCAATTTACGCTCTAAACATGACGTCGGACATAACTAACGCCCGCATGTTCTGACACGCAGATACATAATTTTAATACACATCACAATGAAAACACACGTGTATGATATACATATATTTTATTCATAATTTATGTTAAACATTACCTTAACCTATGTTTTGTGAATGAAATCTTATCAGGGGGGGATACAAACACATTAATAAAAAATATTAGAAATATTGATTTATTAAAACATTCTAGTTATCAATTACATGTTGCATGACATTCGCTAGCTGATAGAATGAGAATATTGTAACTACATTTGTATTACTTACGACCTATATAAGACTGCTTCACAAGGCGATTCTTATGAGCCTATTTTCGTGAAAATACGAATTTGTCATGCTGAACAAACTGATGTTGAAACAGCTTGATTTACCATAAGTAAAGAGTTTTTTTCTTGATTTCTCTAAATATCGATTTTGTAGTTACGACCTTTTCATTCTAAGCCAGCGCATTGTTTCCTATATAAAGTAATAAAACCTATAGATGTTATTTACGAGTAATGAATTAAAGATGAAGATTACTACTAAATTAAAGATCTTATTGTTGAAGAAAGAACCGTAAAACATTATTAAACCCGTTCTTTTTGTAAATACAAAATACCTTTCCGACGTTCTTTACAAAAATTATTTAATAAAATTACAAGTTATATTCGTATTCTTTTCTGTATTATTATCGTTGATATATACTTGAACAATGTATTGGATTTAATACACATCACTTTAGTAGTTTTTTCAAGACAACGCGATGAAAATGACTGCTCGAATATTTTGACGTTAAATTTTACGTTTTCCGTGTGACGCTTCCACGACGCAACACCGTGCGCGACGTCTAAGTAAAGAGAAATGTACGGACATTTTTTTCCTCTTTCTCAAAATATTGATTGTGCACCTTCTTGTTCTAAGCCAGCGATATCTACCATTTTCAGCATGTATTAAGAAGCGCAATATTATTTTGTTTGTCCCTTCGACAAAACGATTCAACAGAAGTACATGCATAATATTCATAGTGCATTGTGTAGTAATGCTATAAACATGCACACTTCAAATTCCAGTGTATTGTCGATCTCGAGTGTTACCCGGCAAAATATATTCCCTAAAGAATCAAAACAAGGAAGTGTATTTGAAGTACTTCATGCTGTTTCATACCAAACATGCACTCTTATGTTCAAATACGAGATTACAGATTAAGTGCATACCTCTTACATATTAGCTTAATGCGGGCTACAAACTGCACACCATGCTTACATAATTACGATCAGTGTTTTAAGGAACATAGTTTGAGGACCGAAGTCTGATCGACATTAGTTCAGTTTAAAGGTATACCTTGTATAGAAAACCACCTGCGAATAAGACCACTATTACAAATCGAGAACTCAGTGCAAAACAATGGTATGTGCCTCTATAAATTAATGTAGTTACAATAGTTTTTCACTGAGGCCTCGAAATACTGTTGCTCACGGTCAAGCTAAAGCCACAGAGAAACGATAGTAGTGCTTAGCCCCCAACGCAACGGTCAGACATCGAACCATCGCAATAATCCTATACACATCACCAATGAGTGACCATGCTTGTATGAAAAGTTGAAAACATAAATTTGACCTTCTAGTAGATTATGTTCAACGTATATCATCGGCTAGCTTTCTAATAACTCTTTAAAACTATTTAGCGCCAGTTGTTTCATGTGTTTTGGGGATGCGGACAGTACCCCCATCATGGGTCGCGAGGCACTGCTATCATCCGTGTTAGGTTTTGGATTGTCTGTGAATTTTCGTATAAACTACGTTAAATGTGTAACATTAAGACACTTACAAATTATTTCTGTCAGTGTTTACACTTGATTTACTGCTAATAATGAGGTCATACTACTCGTATGATGCCAAATATAGACAAGTAAAGGTATAAATAAAACGTGATGCTGAAGTATGTTATATGAAACATATCACCTGTTGTGCCATATAGTCAACATACACAACCGCACAACCTGTGAATAAAACATGTCATATCAGTAATAGTGAAAGCTCGGTCATCTCCGTTTGTCTCCGGAACATGACATATCAGCAACCGTGAAAGCTCGGTTATCTCCGTTTGTCTCCGAAACATGTCAATTCAGTAATCGTGAAAGCTCGGTCATCTCCGTTTGTCTCCGGAACATGCCAAATCAGTAATCGTGAAAGCTCGGTAATCTCCGTTCGTCTCCGGAACATGCCAAATCAGTAATCGTGAAAGCTCGGCCATTTCCGTTCGTCTCCGGTATATACTTTCATAATGTATAAAAGCCGACATATATCTACGGAGACAAACAAAAATGGTCGAGCTTTCACGATTGAACAAGATGCGTGTCCGGTATGAATACATTAAGATGTGAGCTTTCTCTCTCGTGTATGCTTTCAAATATGTATGAATACTTTTAAGTTTAAAGATAAGACCACTTACACTTTCTCCAGTTTCTTCATTTTATAAACAATTACGTGTTTCCACTGTTCGTTTACTAGTACGTAGCTTATTTGAGTTATTTCACAAGTCAAACGTCTTTAGACTGTTTACCTACTTGTGCGCATTATTCGTAACACATGTAATATTATTTTTTTTCTCGATTTTTTGGTATTTTTTTTCAATCCCAGCCTTAGAATAATATATCATTGACAAATATTTTTTACACAATATGGTAAATACATGAAGTTTTGACCGGATGTATTTTTAGTTTATTTTTAACTTCTTTTTTTAAACATACAATTACCTCAACGGTTACATGTGATCACAGCTTTAAAATAAGAAATAGGCTTAGTTGTTGTTGTAGTAATCGTAATCTGAATAAATATTCGAACTAAAGACACCAGTAATTTCTGAATTTGTTTAATGCATAAAAACGGCGTATTCAAACATTTATTGGATTGCAATGTTTCGTAATCCTGTCATATTATAGACAGCTTATTTCTTTGTAAGTACATTTTCATTTCTTTCAATAATTTTTTATCTGGACATCAAAAACTATAAATCCTTATTTTTGATCAATTTTAAGCTGATCGCCGACAGTTCAGTGATAGGGCGGAACATTATTTGTTGAGTTTTTACAGATTAGAGGAAAATAAGAACTGCATTTTAATGCAAGACTTTGTACCTAGTGTTATTTTAACATTAATACGTAAATTAGACCACAGCTTACTGTAACTGACCAATCAACGAGCAGAAAAAGTGTTGAATAAATCCCATCAATTTTTTTATACAACACTTTTCTGTGGTATATAGAAAAAATGTTGTATATAAACTTACATTGATTTATCCAATACTATTTAGGCCAAGCAAAATAATGCACCAAGTCAGGAATTTATAGCTTTATTGTAAACACAATCCATCAACAAGTGTGATTGTAACAATGAAGTTAAGCATTTACAATCACTATACATGCATATATCCAATACAAACATCAAACATAGAGTTTAAAGAGGATGTAGCGGCGTTTTCAATGACTTAAAATTGTTATGCTACTTTATATCTATATTTTGTGTAACTAGAGTAAAGTATCATTAAAATACAGAATAATTTATTGCTGAAGCAGTAAGAATTACAAAAGTATTGATTATAAAACAAATACATGCACTTAAATACTATTTAAGCAGTTAAGTATATAAAAAATCATTGTTCATTAGTGAACTATTCAGTTATAACATAAGAGTTTTCTGCTCTTTTACAAAATCGGTATGCCAAAAATGAAAAAACGTGCCGTGAAATAACATTTTACTGCTGCTTACACAAATGTTTTGACTGGTGATCAACATCTTTCTGACGCCTTTGAAAAACTATAATCACTCGGCCTTGATAAGCGTTGTCGAGAGGACTAGTCCAGCTGTAGGCTGGAGCAATGGAGGCGTCTTCGATGGTGTTTGTAGTTTGGATGAGAAGTTACGCTACAGTGTATTTAACGGTTGTTTATAATCTTACACCGCAGTGCTTCTATGCCCACTGCGTGCCATTATTGCTTGTTCGTCAAAATTGTTTTCATATAGACGGATACCCTGTATATTTAAATGATGAAAAGGTAGTCCTGGTAATATCTTAGAATTGCGTCATTGTGCATATTGCTCGTATGCTGAACATGTTCAAGAATTTTGCTTTCTGGTATCTTTCGGCAGACGCTGTTCTGAATGCGGTTGCACGTCCTTAAACCTTTGATTTTCATTCAGATCTTTGACTAAAAGGTCTCGGGATGGAAGATGCTTGATCTGCGTAACCGCGGTTACGTCCTCAAACTCCAAAAACATACTATATGTTGATGGCTTAGAATGGCTTAGAATGAGAAGGTCGTAACTACAAAATCGATATATTGAGAAAACATCATGCATGCAAGAGAAAACTGTAATTTACTCTTTACCTATAGAAAAACAAGTTTTTAAAACTTCATTTTGGTCAACATGACAATTACCGATTTTCATGAAAATAGGCTCATAAGAAGCGCATTGTGAAGCAGATTTCAAATATGCATGAGTCTTATAAAGTCGTAAGTAGTAGTTACGACCTTCTTATTCTAAGCCATCGATGTAGTAGTTTCATCAAGTGAATCGAATTCCACTACTTGTTTTTAAAAGCACATGCATGTACACATGCTTTAAAAAAGATATGTAAAATATGTACAATACAGAAAGAAAGTTGACCAATGGAATGTTGCCAACGAAAACACAAAATACCCGTGCACCAAACATTCCTCGATTTGATTTTATGAATGGCTAATGTAAACGATTTGGGGATATTGTGTTTACTAAGTATTAATCATAGTATTAGAAGTTGATTGTTGTGCAAATTGTATCTGAGAAACTAACATTTTTAGCTGTGGTCTAAGACAGATAGACCTCTCGTAAGTGTTGGGTATGAAAACATAAAATCTCGCAAACTCGATTTAGTTTTCATACCCAACACTTACTCGTGTTCTATCCTATACGTAAACTATGAAATTCAGAAAAGTCTACCGATCAACAGTTCAATAAGGACATCGAGTAAAGAGGGGCATAGTATGGCTACCGTAGAATGGTGTACATTCGTATAAATTACGATATCTTTATATAAATGTTGAAGTGTTACCTCATTCTTGGAGTAGATACACATATGTACTTGTACTAAAAAGACATTCCCCGACTAAAGTAAACTCACCCCTTTATTAAAGTGTATAGAGTTATATTCTAACAGTCATTCAATGTCAAAATAACTTTTTGCATCGTTTTAAGTATGATACTAGACTACCTTAATTGCAAATTAAAACTTTTGATGGGTTTCGTGTACCTTGATACAATAGTCGAAAAATAGCCGATTCTTACAGTTTCATTGTGTGTTCTAGAACACTTTTGTATGAAAATTGACAGTTTGCATGTCCAATAAATCACATAGATAGTTTCTGTTAAAGCTGAAGCGAAAAATGATCTAATGGGTATGAAAGCATAATTGTTTTTCAGTTTTTGAAACTTTTTAAAAAATATCTTCCAATATAGCTCTATACACTTTAAAAACCGTCGAACTATTACACATACATGTATGTAAGTACCACCTGCGAAAAAGACCAATTTTACAAAATATGTTTGCAAAGACCACCGAAAAGATCACTATTATATTACACGAATGTGAATCACTAGTGTATACATGTGGTTCGGGACTAATGTACATGTACTGGTGCCTTTGATGGTGTTTTCGTAAGCAAAAGACAACATAAAATACATACAATAGTAAGAATTATGTACATTTACAAATACCACCTTAATCATAATCACCTCGTTTGTGGATGTACTTGAAGAGACAGGCGATACGTCTGTATGATATATAACCACACGTTAAACAACAATTTGACCTTGAAGTAGCTATTTTACAAGGTTAACATCATGACTAGTTATGCCCATCTTCCGCTAGTTAAAGAAATTATCATGATGATAATGGGTGTAATGAACTTTCGAATGCCTTACCTAAAATATGTATACATATAAATGTTACCTAGAATAATTTATGTTTTTATATTATTTGTTGTTGTTTATTTTGGCATGCTTATTGTTCTCGTGTGTACTCTTCAAACAAATAACCATAACCGGTTATATAAACGTAACCGGTTATGGAGCCTTGTGAGTGATGATGGCGAATGCGGAAACAGGGGCGTGTTTAATTTTTTCACTACGGGCTTTGACAGGGGTGCTTTATACGTTAATCAGACCGTTCAGGTGGTCTACGTTCCTCGTCCTCCAACGTTTTCTTTGTACATGATGTTTCTTCATAAACCGCTTGCTGGAATCGGCTTTCACTTGATACACGCATGTTTATTCCCCAGATAAAGAAACATGGTTGATAGGAAAAATCGTCCCGCTGAAAAACTTGAAAACTGATAGGAAAAACCCGTTGTGTGTTAATCTGGCACAGAAGTAATAATGTTTTAGTTCATGCATTCTTCACCGAAACCCGCTTCTTTAAATTTCAGGTTCAAGTCAGTGGTATAAAGGATGAAGAGACGAGCAAAGTGGAAGAAAGGAAGGTATCGGTGAATGTGATAACACCGCCAACCTCAGAGGATGGAAGCCCGGGTACGTACATGTATACTTACACCTTTGCACACGACTTGAACCACCTATTATTGTTTAGCCTTTGGTGGCAATGGCAGCGAACAACGGTCAAGGCAGTCTAATGTTACTATGTCGCCATACAGCCAATAATGAATTCACACCGCTAGGCAGTAAGGTTGCTTGCCTTCTAACTGTATGCACATTCTACCAAAGGACGATTGTGTGCCAATCATTAAACTTATACTACTTTTGCAATTTTAAAATTAATACAACCCGAAGTGGCCAGAAGAATATAGACCTATGTACACGTAAAAGTCGTGTTATGAGAATGCATTCCTATGTATTATTCAGAGTAAATAAACACTAATTTACTTTGTATTAAAAAGGAACATAAATTATAACTTATTTGCTATTTATTATTACTATTATCACAATAAGACCAATCACCGCATACCTAGGTAATGTTTGAAGTTATAATATGCGGTAAATGTATATACAGTATTGCTGTATATTGGTGTGTTTGAAACAAATTGTCATATGAATCATTGCAAAACATGCCTTCATACAATTAGTCGTCAATGCATCGTGTCGATATTTATTTGTCGAACGGATATCCTGCTTGAATGATGACCATGTAAGCTAGACAAAAACGTCCCATCAAATGTAAATGCGTACCATTGATGCAAGGGAAACAACTGGATATAGGAAAGTAATCAGGCAAACATAGTTACCCCCCTGGTATAAGTAAAAAATTTCAATATTTATTATTACACCATCAAAGGGAACTAACTCGTGACAAACTCATACATTTATATCACAATCAAATATAGTTACTTCCCTTAACATAACAACGGGGCCCCATTTCTGTACCATTTGTCTATATTGCACGCATATCATTTGGAAAAGTATGATGAAAACGTTAAATTATTTGCTGAAATAGATTCTGCTGAAAAAAAAAAGAATAAATAAAAGGATAAATGTGTCATATGGAACGCCGTGTGTATGAAGACTACCCGTGACAACCAATAACACTATCCTGACGCCATGTCTGCCCATTCTCAATTAATCAGCGTATATTTCGTCCGAAACTAGTCTGGGAACTTGATTAACCACTGATGTATGAGGATGTGTCGGCCACAAGTTACATTGAATTCACTTTACTGAGCGACACGCCAGGGAGACGAGTCAGCATCATTAAAATTGTGATGCATTTGGTATGTCGCTTCCTGTGATCGAACCCGTTTGCTCTCACAGAAGTAGACGCACTACCACTAGGCTATAGAGGCGAACTTGTACAATAAAAACTACGTTTCCAATTTTAATGAAGTGGAGGGGGCAATTGTGGGCATAGCTTATATGGACAATAGACATACATAATAATGTTTTAAATGTTCATAATTCATATTGACAAATGACATTTGTTAGGTTTTATTGTAAATGTGCTATATGTGTCTAACTGACATGTCGTTACCAGAAGAAACGACTTTTTGCAAATACGGTAGTTAAATATCGTCAGAGCGACAAATTAATATATGTGTTTGACATACCAAAAAAAAGAGAATGCAAAAAGACATGCACTTGGAATGCACTAACTAATGTCGCCACCACGAAACTAAAGGTAAATATAAAGCGTCCATGTCGGTGAAACAGCCTTATTCTTATACCTTAATGAACTTAATATTTCTGTACGAAAATACTAAATTGCAGTTTGATTATGATTAATCCCTTCGGAGACAAATACCGCCAATCGTATGCCGTACATTCGGGGTCAATTTCAGTTAGGGCAGCCCTAACCTGGTAAGGGCAGCCCTAACTTCAGCCCTAACCAGGTTAGGGCAGCCCTAACTTCAGCCCTAACTCGAAGTTAGGGCAGGTCTTACTTATTTATGTCCCTCTTGTACGCACAAATACAAAGTTTGACCTAAAGTTAGGTCTAAAATACCATCTAAGTTAGGGCTGCCCTAACCTGGTTAGGGCTTAAGTAAGGGCTGCCCTAACCTAGTTAGGGCTGAAGTTAGGGCTGCCCTAACCAGGTTAGGGCTGAAGTTAGGGATACCCTAACCAGGTTAGGGCTGCTTAGGGCTGAGGTTAGGGCTGCCCTAACTAGGTTAGGGCTGCCCTAACTTAAATTGACCCTAAATGTACGCGATACTTAGGCCATTCCGCCATTTATCATGAAACACATTTTGCGTCAGTAATGTCCGAGGGTCTCGATTGTACTAAAGCGAATGGTGGAAATCCGGCATCGTTGACGGAAAGACCCAAGCAATAACGATGAAGATCGTTACCATGGAATTTTGACGTCTTAATGCATTGTAAATAAACCGGAGACAAATGGAAATGCCCGAGCTTTCACGATTGGAAATTTGAGTTCGATTGGCCGAGTACAATTACGACTAACATCTGACATTAACACAATCGACGAAGGGCAATGATTGCAAGTTTTATGCCGATTTTAATACAGTGTGAATAAATATTTAACGATAGATATTTGATTGAACCTCCTACTTGAGAGAATGGGTCGCATTTTATGATGTTTAGGAATGTCAATTCTAAATAATGAAAACGTACGGAATTTCATGGAAATGGGTGTAAATACAGTAAACATATGGTTGTTCGTAAGACTATAGTAACTGCCAATTATTTAAGAAGGTATAACAACTGTCTTGCAGGCAACCCTCGGGTCTCATTGGTACGCACGGTATTTGTAACGTTAAGTGCTGTCTCGAGCCAATGTCTGTGTCCGTCATGTTGATTTGTAATGTATAAATGTATAATACTTGTATACCGCACAGAAACGATACCGTACAGAAACGTCGTGCCAAGAACGCAAAGTAACGCAAACTTGACATTTTTTTTGGAGGAATGTACACATGTAAATGTACTGAAATACGAAATGTTCGTGAACAATTAAAGCCAATTTCCAATGCAATAGCACCAATGTAAAGTGTAATTTACTGACGTGTTCGATATTTGTGGATAGAATCCCAAAATGACTGACTTTTGAAAAATTATTTTGCGTTACACATGCTGTAAAATATAATCAGAAGTCAAAACACGTGTTGGTGTGTACGTTGCATGGACGTCTTATTATTGTCGTTATTTAATACTTTGTATAAGATTAAGTTACCCCTTTCCCTGTATCATGTTTCAAAACAAATTATTGACACTTCTTTAAATAGCTGACGTCTAGAGTGAACTCTAGTGAAAGGGTTTGGTAACATAATACATGAACTCATTGAATTTCTTGCAGGCTGTTGTAATTGTTTACTTTAAATTTTATGCTAAAGTTGTAGCCGTCGTATGCATTATCACTAAAAGTACAGCTAACCCAAGATTGTGACACAAAGCAAAAAATTGCTGCATGTCAAATAAAAAGCATTTGGTTGTTTTAAAATGGAATCCAGAAACAGCATATGTTGAACAAATATTTGTCTTCGATATTCGGTACTGTACATCAAAAGACAGGCGCCGTCTTATTGTTTCGCCGTGTTTGACATTTTTTAAAAGCTCAAAAATAACCAGATAGTATATTTAACAACAAACCCATTGCTTGAAATAGAACTATTTGAGACAGTGGGTGAGTCAACTCAAGTGTGTTTATAAACTTAGTAAACATGTCATGGGTTATATGATATGTTGACGTTTGCGGCGCTTCAAATAAAACCAATTTTAGGCAATGGACATAGAAAACCTTTTCACACGCTTTAATAAATCAGTAAATTATAATTATACTTGACAGGAACGGCGATCTATAGTTTCTACCTAATTAAACTTCGTGGTTTCTTTATCATAAAGCAAAATTGGGGGAGCACTCTTACCAAATTGACCGATAGAGGTAGGCTTGACCATCGAAACGCCTACATATTTGTTCAGGCGGTTTTACGCGTAAATACAAAAACTTGAATGAAAGGCGTATACAATGGATGAAGCAGAAATTGGACAAAAACAAGAAATTTTGAAACATAATGACTTATATTGTCCTTGGTTAGTGATTCATTGGTTTAGTTTATCGTCGTTTGAGTGAACAATACAGTTATTTGGTACGGTGTATTTCTGTATTCACCAATGTAAAGACTTAAGGTTTGATGTACAATTTATCTCTGATCTTTCTGACTGGGTTGCCAATGGACAAAAACAAGCATGTGTAGTGGAGTTTACGTTCAAATCACGATGGGTGAACGATAAGGCCCCCGATGTTTATGGCGAAGTTGTGTTGACAGATCGAGAATTTTAAATTTCTTTCTCAATAAAGTGTTGTCGTGGATAATTTAGTTAATTGTGACAGGTGAATGAGGTGTGCGAACAGAGGTTGGATCTTAACGAAACTTAAGTGTTTTATTTAGAAAATATGCGTACTTGTACATTCACAACGAAATTCCGAATTGTGGATATATATTGCGACTGCCTTGTTTAAGTGCTTTTTATGGGAATACAATTTAAGAAAATAATTGATTCAATGTGATTTGCAAATAAATTAATATAAGGAGTTACTCTATGAGTGAGAGAAAATAAAATTCTTAATAAAATTTGGATATAAAATAGAGTGCAGTTAAACACTGGAATATCTATTTGGAGTATAACAACACAGACTGATCTGGTGAATACAAAATGCGTCCAGGTAAGGAAATGTAAAAAACAGAATCATTATTTTTACGGTTGATTGGGGGGGGGGGGGGCTACAATTATTGCAAACATGATGACATTCCTGTAGAGGACAATCAGGACATAGCCAAATAGAGTAAAATCATTTCGTGATACTAGTATTCCTGTTTTTGGCCGAAATACGATGATCGTAATGTTGCTTGTTGCTTGTTGCTTCTGGTGACGGATGCCATTGCTAATGCGATGTCGATTGTAATTTATATACGTAGAAGACTGAGTTGTTTAACAATCGACCTTAAATTGCATATTGATCTTGATGATTTTTCTGAACTTGTGTTATAATAGTTTAACATAAACTTGCTTACATAAGCAGTAATTTCAAAATATAATTCGGCAGAAGTAGTACATATACGCTACCGATACTTAAAGCGCCGAGTGCGTTGCATAGGGTTCTGTATCGTTTTTCACTCCCTCATTCACTGTTTAATAATGATTCCTAAACAGTTAATGAAGGAGTGAAAGATGCCACAGTCCCGTTTGGTGCGTTGTGGCTGTCTGTCAGCGGCACAACAGACGTTCGACTCGTTTATTGGGGCATGGATGTTGCGCAATGCAGTCGATTGATCATACATAATATTATGTCTGAAATAGACTTCAATTTGGTACCGCTTTCCTGTATGAAAAAGTACGTAAAAGACAATGATTCCCATAGCTCAGTGGTTAGCGTGCTCGCCGCCTGATCCGATGACCCGGGTTCAAATCCGGATGGAGATAAATACATGGCTGCCATGTTCAGCAGAAAGCGGATATGTTGTGTCGCGTCCTCTTTTCTCATGTATACAACCATCACCAGGAGATACTGATCAGTCCCGGGCTGTATAGTTACGGTGACATACAGCGTGGTGCCCATATGATGAATATCTAGGGTGACGCTAAATATAACTTATTACATTGATTTCATCTGATAAGCAAATAATACTAAATTGTAGTATTTTGTTGATACACAATTGGACGAGTTGGTACGGCTTAATCAGGCTAAATGACATAGCTAATGGTCTTTTCTTTATCAATTTCAGGGCGACGTCATCATGGTGGTGGGGCCACTAATAGGGAGTCGAGGAAGACATCATCTAGTCCAGCAAATAAGGGCTCGGTAAGTTATATAGTTATGTATCGGTCCTTCTATATCACGTGACTGCTAGCTTGATCAAGATTTGAAGAATGAGTAGAAAGAAATGAGAAGAACTCATGTGGACGACGATGTTTAGTCGAAACGTGCACGTGAGTTTTTAGGGGAGGGTTGGGGTCAGGTTGTGTAAATGTAAAATCTGTTGCACGGACGTACTCCTGAAAATAAACTATAACTCAATGTACTTTTGTGCTTTACTTTTAATGGGTGTTCGAGTATTATCTTCATGTATGTGCAATACGACTAACCCCAAATATTGTCTTAAAATCTCAATTCAAATAAAAACGTTCCTTATAGGTTTCTTAAGTATCTTGTCCCACCTAGCTACTCTACCTGCACAATTGTGAAATACTTGAAACTTTGGAATAGTTTAACTATACAATATACGTATTTTTTTTATTGTCTTATTGTTGCAAAAATAATTCAAGTCGCACACCTATTGTAAGAGCATACTGCTTGTACGTAATTGCTTATCATATCTATGCGACCATATCTACTATCTTGTAAAACACAGGACCATCTTTGAAAAATCGGTAATTTAACTAAAACTTGAACAAATTCCAAAATATTTGTTTAGTTTACCAACTACAGACAAACTTGCCTGTCACATGAACGTTAAATGTGTGTGTAGTTCGTATTATACAACTGACAAAGCGACTGATACAGTCATTATATATCTTATTTTCGTATCATTTAGCCAAGATAACATTGTTTTCTGGAGGGTTATTTTAGATGTCAGATATTTGTACTAAAAATGTTTTGCTTAGATCGTAAATGGCTTCTTTTATGGACCATTGAGAAATAAATAGCTCGGCAATCTTTAAAATGCATACAGTATACAGTATACACTACATTACATTGTTTATTTCAAATAAAAAAACTCATTAATTTTCGTGGTGGTGAAATTATCGCCTAAGTTGAACTTTGAGATCGTTTCTTTAATTTACCAGGTCAGATTTAATTGCACATTTATAAGTCGTTAATAGCAATAATCCAATTCACAATTGCGAAATTCTTACAGAACTATTAACACAAACTGTGTATCTTTATTAAGTCATTGTCAAATTTAAATACTCACAGAAGAAACGATTTTACAGCAAACAATTTCAATAAGATCGTTTGATTTACAAACTATTTTAATGAGATTTAGTGGCCTTAATGTGGTCTTTCCCAGGATGGTGAAAAGCTGAACTTTTGTAAATATATATTTATACTATAGTATTTAATACACTATACTTTACTCCAGTAAATTATGTACGTATAGAAAGGGTTTGAATAAGTTCAAATGCTTAGGTCTATTCAAGATGGTACTGGTTTGTATAAGTCGCTGACATAGAATGAGACTATCGTAAGTACCAATTACGACCTAATAAGACTGGTAAATGTTTAAAATCAGCATCACAAAACGCTTCTTATGAGCCTATTTTTCATGGAAATTGAAACTTAACATGTTGACCATACCAAACTGAAGATGAAACAGCTTGTTTTACTATAAGTAAAGAGTGATTTTCGGACATTTTTCCTTGTTTTCTCAAAATATTGTTTTTGTACTTACAACGTTCTCTTTCTAAGCCAGCGATGTGTGTGCGACAGCATCGCGGCGATAAGCCCCCTGACTGACTAACTTATACAGATAACTTCGTGTGGTTCTTTATTGGTTTGGGTATGTATGAACCGCATCTTGTTGATAAGCCCAAGGACTAACCTTAACTTAAAGAAAAATACGCAGGGCACTAAAAGTCTTATTGTCGTTAGTTTGATGAAATCACCATGTTTCTTTGATAAGCCCCATGATTTACCATAACTTAAAGAAAAAAAGCCGGGCACTAAAAGTCTTATTCGGCGTTAGTTTGATGAAAGAACCAAATCATGTTTCGACCTATGACCGATATTGATAAGACTTTTGACTAGGAAAAGTCATTAAACTGGTAAACCATGTAGGGATTAGTTCGGTTACGCGAATGTTTGATTTAGACGCTAGCCACTAAAATCCACTTTAATCCCAGGGTCACATGTTCAGCACACTTCTTTGCTTATTTTGGGATTATCTTATCCTTATATAGTTATTCTAGTAAACAAGTTGTATTTGTTGAAAGTAGATATTATCTGCGTTTAGTATTTACTTACATTTGTACCATATCTCAATTTTGTTATACTTAGTACGTAATATGGAGTTTTTCTCAGATAGTATCTAACCGACAAATCTTGGACGGTTAATACAAAGTAAACCTGATTTCCTTATCAAGTTGTGAGATTACTTCAGATTAGCAGAATGTATTTGATTTCATACCGCTAGTAAGAATAATCAAATTTAGATCGCTTGATAAAAAACTTCTACAATTTATATGTATCACATTCCATACCTCATTCTTGATGGTATCCGTCTCCAAGATGGCATAAGACAAGAGAAGCCAGGTTCTCTCACTTAACGCCATTTCAGGAAATTCATGGACCACTTATTTGCCTTTGGTACGAAGGCTAGACCATCTAAATTCTAAGCGGGCGCTCTACCACATTGCTCTTCAAAAGGCAGTTCGAATCTATTTGATAAGATTGGGTCCAAATGCTGGAATCAATACACGCATAGTAGTATCGGTGCTATACACCGGACATGATAAAGAACCAATGAGTCTATTCTGAAAGAGCTAGGAAAGCGCACCTGGATTTCACATGTTTCACACACACTTTCTTTCTCTTCCTTAAACGCTTGAGGTCATCGGTTTTCTTGGCAGGAATAAATCTCTTTGGTCACGTCCTACGAATGGCTCAGTTCAGCGCCAAAACGTGATATCATGAAATCTGGAAACAAGAATACAATATGCAACAGTTCGTTATTTGACTCATACAATCTAAAGTCTTAAACAGTTTTATTTGGATCTGATATTTAGACTGCCAGTTTGCTTTTTATCTGAAGAAAACCATCGGTAATGATATTTACAAAAAGCCTGGATAGTTAATTATGTTCATTGAATAAAATAAAAATGAAAGTCCCACAAAATATTTCATTTCTAAAACTTTATTGTCATTACAAAGTATTTAAGTTTGAATGAAGTATTCAAATGTTCAGTAAATGAAAAGAGCGACAAAAGTTTATATAGCTTCATAATTATACGATCCGTTGATTTGATAACAATTTTATAAAATTAGAAACTTGTCAAACGATTCTGAAAGGTGGACTGTCGGCAGATTTCAGTATTTTGTATGCTTGTCAGTACAGCAACGGATCAGCTGTAATCATGGGATCAACCCCTCACATGCCCCAGTCATCAAAACGTCTGCCAAACAAAACCGTTAGCTTGAAAAACATCGAAATAACATATAAAATAGTTTAAGACTATCTTTCGTGTCATCGCATTCCGATTAAAATACAATGTATGAGTCATCGCTTGTATCGGTTGTACCGTCGCGAAAACATTAAATGTTTTATTCATTTCTCTGTTCAATTGAAGTTTTTCCCTGTACTCATTGAAGATACGAACAAATTGATCTTTTATTTATAGATCTAGATAGTGTTGGACATTTTACAGTGGGACATTGGTACAGGAGGGATTTTTGTATGCTTGTATCGAGATTGTGGACCTTGTGGTACAACAAAACCCTGTGATAGATCTAGTTCAATCATAATATTATAGATTGTTATTTGCCGAAGATTAATGTAAATATTGGAGTTACCTGTTGTGAATAGAATTCAGTAACGATCTATACGTGTTAAGTGTCAGTTTGTGGAAAATAGTTGTTCTTATAAAACACTTTATATCAATTTTTGTTCTCCTGGAAATTGGAATAAAAATGCAGGGCTGTACGTATCTTTGAAACATTTTGAAACATTTTAAATGATGGTGGTTTTATTTATTAGAATCTTTGTATAATCTTTGTATAACGTTACATGTAATATCCGGAATGTCATGTTCTTTTTCAACTTATAATTACTTATGATCGTACGTAGAGATCGAAAAATATGGTATTACTAATTAAATAGCATGGCTGAACACTTTAATAATGCCATTTGAACGAGGGTTACTAAACATCGAGTTTCGAGTAACTTAAAAAGTTGGAAAACGAGTTTTCAGTTAAGTTTCTTGGTTTTTGAAACATTTACCAGAACCATTGGTGTTGTCATTACATTAACTGGAGTGCGTAGTATATATTAAATATATTGTTAAGAATTTATTTAAGTGTGATCAAAGTTGATTTGAGAGAAGACCTCTTAAATATGTTATTGACATATTGATTGCCACTCAAGGATTTTAATCCGCAAATCTGGCATTATAATTAAAACATCAATGTTCCATGTAAAGTTGAAAACCACAGACTTGCTTTCTCAATTATATAGCTATTTTACAATGTAAATAATTGAAGCAAAATTGAAACCTTCATTTTTTTTACATCAAAGTTAACCGCATTAAAATCTCTTTCAATTGGGTTATGAGAAACCTCAGGCATGGTTGAAAAGTTCACATTATGTTGACAGTCGAGAAACGTGTGATATGTGATAGACGGTTTGAATTCATTTAGTCTTTATCTTCAATTATCCTGATACAAAACTTAATGTAAGAGGTTAAATTGCAATCTTGAACTGTTTACAAGAGGGTGTTATGGTGTTATATAATGCTACGGAGATAGGCAATCGAGATGAAAGGTGACAAGCTGTCTTTGGCCTCTATAAAATGGACTTTGCAGATAGACGCTCTCAAGATCCTGAATATTTATCAACAATAAAATGACCAATACTTATCGGATAATATGTAACCTTTGCGTCCAGTAGTTGACCCGAAATGCATTGAAACAGGGGACACCAAAATTTGTTTCTTTAACAATGCATGTTTATCTGGAGGACATAGGTGCTTCTTATATGGGCTTTGGCCTCTGATTGTGACCTTGACCTTTAAAATATGGACCCATGACGTGACAGGCTCCAAAGATAAGTATTTAAAGAATAACATCGTTTCAAGCTCACGAGGATTTTGATATAAACAACTGCATATTCAAATTACTATAATCTGAACTAGATGGATACCATATTCAATAACTTTCATTTTGGGACATAACCTACAATTTACAAAAAGGAGCAAAGTCAC
Source organism: Spisula subtruncata (assembly GCA_963678985.1). Lineage (NCBI taxonomy): Eukaryota > Metazoa > Mollusca > Bivalvia > Venerida > Mactridae > Spisula > Spisula subtruncata. The sequence continues at coordinate 49,027,420 of OY787661.1, read as the reverse complement.
AAAGTTTTGACAGTACCTATTGGTTTAAATGCTAAAAGACACGACATTGCAATGATTGGGCTGGGAACACGTATGATCAATGTTTCATGTACGAACACAAAATGTACTCACTAATATTTTCACAATACTTCTCTTTTAGTTGTGTAGGCAGTCTAAAGTATATCTGTGCTAGGAATGGACATTGGTATATCTATCTCTGATGTGGTTCCTGACAATATTCAGTATTTCTGGTGTTGTTTTACATCTCTGTTGTCCATAAAAGTTAGCGATACCATTATCCTGTTATTCTGTCTTCTTTGATAAATGTTGTTCAGTTTTATTCAAGACCAAAACAATGCAATTATTATGGTATTGGCGACATGTTGAGAAATAACTAGTGGTACTGTATAGGGAAGGTGGTAGGAAACCATTTTATTCAGTTTGAAATCATTTTTTTGCGATTTGAAATGGTTTCCAGCAAAATGTCAATACAATGTTCAGGGTTGGTGACTAGATGGCGCACACAAATAGAGCAGGTAGCGTTACCAGAACTGCAATATTATTTTGCTTGGACCTATACATAGCTAAAAGCATGAACTTAACCAGTCGTAGGTCCAAGTGCGTACCAGAAACTTGATAAAGTTCGGTAATTAAGATAAAACAATAATTGGAATGACTGTGGTATCTGTTTGTTTATAATTGAATCTGACGCTGAATTAACCTCGTGTAGCCTTTTATGTTAATTGGCTCATAAAACAAAAGGTTTATCAGCCTATACCAACCCTGTATCAGGTTCGATCAGACCAATTTATCAATGGATCTCGAACAGGAATATATTATCCAAGGGTTTCGTTTTAGGTCTGTTAAATTTTTATGTTCATTGCCAGGGCAACTTTTATGTTGATTGCTAGGGCAACTGTTAGTATGCATTGAAGTATGTTGGAAATGTAGTTTATGCTGTGAGAAACTTTGGAAACCGCATGTGTCGGTAATATGAAGTTAAGTGGTGATTTAAAAGATAACCATGGTTTCAATTTAGATCTGCATCAATAGGTTTGAAACAGATAATGAAAGTAATTTAGTTTATGACCCATACGTACTCGGATCCAGCAGTGATTTTGGTTCGTATTTACTTCAATTCAGAAACTAACATTCCAAAAGTTATTTTCCCACTTATGGTAGCAACAGAAACATGTCCTACAACTCCGGAGTATAATACGGAAATCTGGCTTTGTTGCACTTAAAAAATCTGAATGAACTGTTCTGCCGAATAAAAATTTAATGTTTATTGATTTTAATTTATTTGATAAAATTCTGGTCATTCGTCACAATCGACCTTAAATAAATTGGTATGAATTACGAATCTGGCCTGTCGAAAAGAATGCATGTTGTGAGTGACCTTTGTAATTATGCATACATATCAACATACAGGTCACACACGAGGTCACTGAGTATGATATATTGCCAACTATATTAAATGTCACTATCATATTTAATACTGGACAATATATGCAATAAGAGGTCAGCAGGTCCGTCCTATCATACCCATCACAATTCACTTAAACCAGTTATTTACTGTGACAGTGTACATCACAGTGTGTATCACAGTGGATCACACCAAATCAAAGGTTGTGACCTTTCAGATGTCATAGACAGTAACCCATGCATAAATAACCAATTAGTATGCCTGACTGGATGATATACTTCAATGAAACTGTTATAAATTCAGGACAAAACAAATTAATGATGTGGTTCTGGTAACAAGTTGAAAAAATAAGGGTAAAGTCAATCCAAAGTTAATTGATAACGGTTGTAAGCATTAGCTGGTCCGTCTGGTAAATTATGTTTAATTGGATATACCTGCGTTAATATATAATGATACGCTGGCTCCTATGGTGTGTCTATATCGGATTAAGCGTTTTTGTTTAATTACAGCTGTAGATATTGTCTTGATAAAGTTTCTATAATTATGCATAGGTATACCTTTTTTTCAAATCCTTTCACTGACACTCTTTTATGAATTTTTCAACTTATATTGTGAGACATCATAGGGGCCAAAATATCAAAATATCAAATATCATTGTTTTCATGGCATAGTTATTTTTCTAGTTCATTGTTCATTGTTCATTGTTGAGGATCTTATGGAAGATTGATTGTTTAGTATATTGTCAAATAAGTTTCCTCGTAAAATAAAGTCTTTATTATTATTATTATTATTATTATTAGTTAACTGTAGTTCCCGCTATTCTTTCGAATGTGATAGTTCCCACATTAGTTTTACTTGTTGAATCGACAGTACATAGCTCTAGGTAATAATTAATGTTGTTGTTTTTAAAACTTATTAAAAAGTTTTTTTTTATTGATTGTATGCTCTGGACTAAAGCCAAATCAATTAATTTCGACTTCCAACAAAAAGACAATTTAAAAAAGGTATAGGATAGTGGCCAAACATGGAATAGGTAGGATACACCAGAACCAAACTTTCAAGTTGTCTTGGCCTAAACTAATTGTCTGTAACGTTTACTTAGAAAATTGGCCTAACTCCAGGTATGATACATGATAAAGATACTATAGGTAGGTAGATGTATAGTAAAGTACCCTGTGTGTGAAGACTGTACTGGAAATTAGCTGAATTTAAAAACACCTTCGAGAGAAGATGTGTTAAGTATAAACAAATCAGAAAACCAGGATCGTAAAAAAACAGTTATCGTATATTAAGTGTGTGAAAAAAAACTAGATGCGGATAAATTTAGAATGATGCTTGAATGGTGCTTGAACATTCGAGGGAATTTGAAGTGTAAACTGATGTCAGGAATGAAATTGACAGGTTCCATCGGGGGATTCTAACTCGGTGCAGATTCTTATAGTGCAGTAACTTGTACATGTTTAGGAAACGGTGGGTTTGTTGTATTTGTTATAGTTAACCAGTCTGTTTTTGGCAGAGGTTTGAGTGGCATTTGTAAACTGTTTAAACAAATCAATGATTATCCGTACATTATCCGTACATTACAGAGGACAGGCCGCTAGAATTTTGGGAATCTGCCATATGTTCAAGAGGATTATATAAATGTTTTAGTGTCTAAACATTGTTTAATGTGGTTTTATATATTGTACAATTGAATTGAGATCATTAAGTGATTATATGGTACAAATTTGAGGGGTGTGTGTTGAATTTTGGATACATATCTAACTAGTATTCACATTGTTATTCAATATTAAGGAGAATTTAATGTGTATTCATTTATTGTTAATTTGGAATTAATTGGCATAACACAATGGTAAGTTATTTGTCAGCTGCATACATTTAATGTACATGTACCGGTATACGATTTAGCCTTGTCACTTTGTTAACAAAATTGCTACAATTGTGATATTCTGTCAAGTAATATCTATATACACTAAACACATGTAAATATTTGTTCCCAGTAGGGGTTGGTTTAGTCCAAATATTTTGACGTTTTTCAGTTGACGATTGTAAAAGGGCGAATGAAAAGCCTGAACTTATATCGATACATCATTATTGAGGACTGGCTTATCAGTTTAAGTAAAAACATCCGATACATTATCAGATGTCAAATTACAACATTTAACAAATTTTAAAAATTTGGCTAGGTAATCATATCGATAAATGATGTTGTAACTGTCCATAAAAGTGTTCTGGAATCACTTGTAAAATATTAAGGGCTATTAATCAAGTGGAGTATATGGTATATGGATGTTTTTCTTCATCAGGAGTGGTGTCAATTTTCCAGGTTTACTAGATAATTTAACATACATCTGTTCTTCTGTAAGCATCAATGAACTCGCTGATACACATGTTTACCTTGATCGAGTTTCAAACCTTAGTTTCTCACAGAGGAAACTGAATGAATTATGAGGGTTGAAAAAAAGAAACAAATTATGTAGTCCGGTATGTATGTACTCTAGTTTCCAGTGAATTCGCACTTGAGCTCTTATTATTGAACACCATCATAACCTGACCTAGAGAGGTTTCGGTCAATTCCCATGAGAGTGAAAATACTTATGTTATAATGTCTTTATATGATTGATAGTCCCTGTTATATGTTAGAACTAGAACATACTGTTCAAATATTCTAAAATAAATGAAAATAATGTACCAGAATCAAATTGATAAATTACTCAAAACCTGATCTATTACAACGCCGTACCTTCACTTGACCTCATATCAAAACCCGGTGTGATATTCATACCCTGGGCAGTTACCCCGGTGTTACTAAGGCTTTCATTATAGAGTTTATCCTAGTGACGGAGGAATGATAGCTATGTCCGTCAGTGTTTTTCTCAGTGCTCTTGTTTCTCAAATATTGTGTTTCTTATCTATCATTGTTTGTACTGAACTGAGGTGTTGACACCCTGACAGCTCCGGATCCACTCTTCAATTTAGAGGTAACCAGAACCCCCTAATTTCTATACGTATCATGGTTTTGTCGTTTAATATAGTTATTCTGTGAAATATCCCAGTTACTATTAATGAATGTTGAAAAATGCTCCGGTTCATTCTTCGTACAAATTTGATATCCCGATACATGGATACACATAAATGGGTCATGTTTAATACTAATCTATCTAGTTTGAAAAACTTTGAAACTTTGTCCAGCAAGAATGCAAGAATGCCATTAACTTTTTTATATCTTATATAGACCTACTTATAAGTCTTAAAATATTCACATTGATTTTGGTATATGTCCTACGGTGTACATGTGAATTTTACCGTTCATTTCTCATTTATTTCATCTCAGAAATTTAGTCTGTCCAGGTTCCAATTCATACACATGATTAAAATGGGGAAGTCATAGGTTATTAAATTAAGCAGTGAAACAGACGGGAAACGAACCCGGTGCCGCTTGACCCCAATGATAAACGCTTTTGAAATAATACTAGGAAACGGTTACCGTCGATTTCTTAGCAAAATACGATGTCCGCACAAGTATTTGATAAAGATACGTATTTATTACTGTGAGCTATAGATCATATATTATGAGAGAGTTGTAGTTGGAATGAGGAAGTACATGTACAAGTTATTGATGCCATGCTCAATATGTACACACTATCATTATACGTACTTCAAACTACCTGTCAAAATATTATGCGTATTTTTGCACCGTATTGTTTCAAATAAACATGACAAAGATGCGTGCCATGGTGTTTTGTGAAAGACATTTGGTTGCAAAAAACCCACAAGTTAAGGTTATTAACATGTTACACATTTAAGATAAACCACAGACATATATTTAGAATGTACATTCTTGGATTAACTGAAGAGGTCAGTAAAGTCATTAACCGGCCATTACTCAATATACGAGGGACATTCATTAAAATACGTATTGAAGTGATGACGTCATGACGAAGCGATGCCTTGATAAATATTGTTTTAAAAGTCATTATCATTATCATAAGTTCGTGGTTGATGGTAGTCGATGTCATATTCAGTTCAGAAACAAAACAACAATTTGAACACACGTCATGTTCATGGTCTTAATTTTCAATGTCATGTTATTTTGTCAGTCAGTGCAAAATTAATTGCATTGATATAAATTGATAATTTATTTGCTTCGGGGTATTTCACCTAATAAATATGTCTAGAATATCTTGTAGGACTACCCTAAATCAAATTAATAAGTTATGACACAAGGGGAATGTCAAATTGTTTTAGAAGCTAAAGAAATGTTGATTTATCAAATAACGTTGGTCAGATAACATTCAATAGAGAGGACTACTACTTGTAGTTCCTTTTAATATTAAATGACATTGTCACTTTTACAACCAATAGGACTGAACATATCCTTTCATATGCTTCATTTGATTCTTTAAAAAATCAATTTTATTATCTGGCATATTATATTTTAAAAACATGAATAATGCAAGATATTGTTTCAGTTTTTGAAATATTTTAATGAAAACAAACGATTCTTCAGGTGAGCTGTAGCAAAATGCCAATAATATACAGTAGAAACTCCCTAATCTGAATTCCCTCCGGACTGCCCAAAAATTTCGGATTGGAGAGGATTTCGGATTAGAGAGGTTTTTATTATTTCAGTGTCTAACTGTTACCAAAATAATCTACTAGTATATATATTGAAAACTACAGGAGCTGTAGTATACATGTATTCCTATATATTATTGGGCTGTATATCCTTGGCCATAATAAATAAGTTACAATAATATTATACTAAAATAAGTTTGTAATCAAATTATTTATTTCTTAATAAAAACTTAATATAAACTTTCGAAATCAATTGCGTTTTCCTAATTACATTGCGTTATACCCACTGTTTCACCATGACCACTTACAATTCAAGCTGAGTCCATGTATAGAAAATGACATGTTAGTTGTGTAAAGGTGTTAAAAGTCATGTACATTGTACCATACTTTTCAATTATATTGATAGATATAAAGGGGTCATTCTGCATCAATAGACAATAGGTTGTTTACAAAGTGTCACCTTTTATGGTACAAACAGAAACAATGGAGTGTATTGTCACCAGTCAGTTATGGTGCACTCTGTTGAAATATTTGACAATTTAATATACAGTCCGGTACATATTTTTGAATTTCGGATTACGGAGTTCAATTTATGAACAAAATACCAATTCCGGACTGAAATCTTAGTTCGGATTGGAGAGGTTTCGGATTGCAGAGTTTTTTCATGAAGCATTATATAAGAATATAGAAGGAAAAAAATTGGGACCTTGAAAAATTTTCGGATTGTGGAGGATTTCGGATTAGAGAGGTTTCGGATTAGGGAGTTTTTACTGTATTAATTGATTTTATATTATAGGGGCAATAAAAATAGGGTTACCAGGTAAGGTTGCTCAGTAATCTTTTGTTACGGTCTAAATGGATCAAGATTGAATGTACGATCTAATCTTATATGAAGTGAAATTTTGCCTTACAACATGATTCATCACTAGTTTTCATGCTGCTGAAGTATGAATATTTTAGTAGAATCAGGGAGTTTTGATAAGTCTATTTAATTCCATGGTAGAATATTCAATTATAGTTTATTGATAATAAAATTACATTTTTGTAATATCTTTAAATTAACTTAAAATTGGACCACCACGAGTGTCAACTCTCCAAAGGCTATCGGGATCAAGGTAAAATATAATACTATAGATTAAAGGGTCTCACGGTGGGTCCCTTTTGCACTTCTGCACACATTTAAAGAATTTATTTTAATACCATTTTTACAATATTAAAACTAATATTTCTTTGTTTGCCGATCATGGATGTATCAATAAAGACTTAACCCTACTGTATACTAGTATATATTACAACCGAAACAACAACGTACCTAGTGACCTAGTCTATATCAACAAGTTACATTTAGTAACACTTGCATAAGTGTCTATAAATGATCTAATATTTGTTGATAAATGATATAATGGTCAACATCAAAGGGGAATAATCCATGGCTGATCATGGCTGTTTACAAACCTCTCGTATTTTCCCTCCAGGTGCGCTGTGATTACTCAGGCATGCAGGTATTTCAATTATGATAGACTGTGTTACAGTCCGATTTTACTACGATAGTAGGCCAGTCTAGCGGTGTATTGAATGAAACATGGGTCACAGTCTACAGGTAGGATAAAAATAGGTCAGGCGTGATAAGCTCAGGTGTGGGAAATTTGGATATTATCAAATCTATCTGATGACAATTTTCGAATTATCTTGAACAATAAACGCTGGTTACAGTGTATTATAAACAATTATTGTGAACATGATAACAAAGGAGTACAATTCTGTGATTTAATCAATAAAGTTTACGTGTGATGTAAATACTATATTTACCGACTTACCTGTGTGTTTTTACTAAGGACATGAATCATGTGTAAAGGCAATGAAACATGGCTACAACGTTTTCGTTAGATAGTACGGAAGAAGATTGGGATTTAAATACTCTATATTTCCTAAATTCAGAGCTTGAAGCATACCTGAAAATGGTGGGTATTTTATCACAGGTGTTTTCTTCAGGGAAAGCCAAATAATTGATTTTGTGATGATGACATTTTCTATTTTATCAGTGTTTATACCTTTTGACAAAGACCTAAATTACATTTTGGTTTGTCTAATTAGTTCACCAATCTGTGGTATTTGGTGACTTGCATGCTGATGAAATTAAATATGATGTCCATGGTCTCTGAATGTAGGTTGTGATTTCCATGATCTGTGAATGTAGGTTGTGATGTACATGGTCTGTGAATGTAGGTTGTGGTGTCCATGGTCTGTGACTGTAGGTTGTGATGTCCATGGTCTGTGAATGTAGGTTGTGGTGTCCATGGTCTGTGAATGTAGGTTGTGATGTCCATGGTCTGTGAATGTAGGTTATGGTGTCCATGGTCTGTGAATGTAGGTTGTGATGTCCATGGTCTGTGAATGCTGGGTGCGATGTCCATGGTCTGTGAATGTAGGTTGTGATGTCCATGGTCTGTGAATGTAGGTTATGGTGTACATGGTCTGTGAATGTAGGTTGTGATGTCCATGGTCTGTGAATGCTGGGTGCGATGTCCATGGTCTGTGAATGTAGGTTGTGGTGTCCATGGTCTGTGAATGTAGGTTGTGATGTCCATGATCTGTGAATGTAGGTTGTGATGTCCATGGTCTATGGCTGTAGGTTGTGGTGTCCATGGTCTATGAATGTAGGTTGTGATGGACATGGTCTGTGAATGTAGGTTGTGTTGTCCATGGTCTGTGAATATAGGTTGTGATATCAATGGTCTATGAATGAGACTGTGATGTCCATGGTTTGAGACTGCAGGTTGTGCTGTCCATGGTCTATGCATGTAGGTTAGGGTGTCCATGGTCTAAGAATGTAGGTTAGGGTGTCCATGGTCTATGAATGTAGGTTGTGATATCCATGGTCTGTGAATGTAGGTTGTGATTTCCATGATCTGTGAATGTAGGTTGTGATGTCCATGGTCTGTGAATGTAGGTTGTGATGTCCATGGTCTGTGAATGTAGGTTGTGATGTCCATGGTCTGTGAATGTAGGTTGTGATGTCCATGATCTGTGCATGTAGGTTGTGATGTCCATGGTCTATGAATGTTGGTTGTGATGTCCATGGTCTGTGAATGTAGGTTGTGATGTCCATGATCTGTGACTGTGGGTTGTGGTGTCCATGGTCTGTGAATGTAGGTTGTGATGTCCATCATCTGTGAATGTAGGTTGTGGTGTCCATGGTCTGTGAATGTAGGTTGTGATGTCCATGGTCTGTGAATGTAGGTTGTGATGTCCATGGTCTGTGAATGTAGGTTGTGATGTCCATGGTCTGTGAATGTAGGTTGTGATGTCCATGGTCTGTGCATGTAGGTTGTGATGTCCATGGTCTGTGAATGTAGGTTGTGATGTTTATGGTCTGTGAATGTAGGTCGTGATGTCCATGGTCTGTGAATGTAGGTTGTGATGTCCATGGTCTGTGCATGTAGGTTGTGATGTCCATGGTCTGTGAATGTAGGTTGTGATGTCCATGGTCTGTGAATGTAGGTTGTGATGTCCATGGTCTGTGAATGTAGGTTGTGATGTCCATGGTCTGTGAATGTAGGTTGTGATATCCATGATCTGTGAATGTAGGTTGTGATGTCCATGGTCTATGGCTGTAGGTTGTGGTGTCCATGGTCTATGAATGTTGGTTGTGATGGCCATGGTTTGTGAATGTATGTTGTGTTGTCCATGGTCTGTGAATGTAGGTTGTGATATCAATGGTCTATGAATGAAGGCTGTGATGTCCATGGTTTGAGACTGCAGGTTGTGCTGTCCATGGTCTATGAATGTAGGTTGTGATGTCCATGGTCTATGGCTGTAGGTTGTGGTGTCCATGGTTTGTGAATGTATGTTGTGTTGTCCATGGTCTGTGAATGTAGGTTGTGATATCAATGGTCTATGAATGAAGGCTGTGATGTCCATGGTTTGAGACTGCAGGTTGTGCTGTCCATGGTCTATGAATGTAGGTTGTGGTGTCAATGGTCTGTGAATGAAGATTGTGATGTCCATGGTCTGTGAATGTAGGTTATGGTGTCCATGGTCTATGAATGTAGGTTGTGATGTCCATGTTCTGTGAATGTAGGTTGTGATTTCCATGGTCTGTGAATGTAGGTTGTGGTGTCCATGGTCTATGAATGTAGGTTGTGATTTCCATGATCTGTGAATGTAGGTTGTGGTGTCCATGGTCTGTGAATGTAGGTTGTGATGTCCATCATCTGTGAATGTAGGTTGTGGTGTCCATGGTCTGTGAATGTAGGTTGTGATGTCCATGTTCTGTGAATGTAGGTTGTGGTGTCCATGGTCTGTGAATGTAGGTTGTGATGTCCATGGTCTGTGAATGTAGGTTGTGTTGTCCATGGTCTGTGAATGTAGGTTGTGATATCAATGGTCTATGAATGAAGGCTGGGATGTTTATGGTTTGAGACTGCAGGTTGTGCTGTCCATGGTCTATGAATGTAGGCTGTGGTGTGAATGGTCTGTGAATGAAGATTGTGATGTCTATGGTCTGTGAATGTAGGTTATGGTGTCCATGGTCTATGCATGTAGGTTAGGGTGCCCATGGTCTAAATATGTAGGTTAGGGTGTCCATGGTCTATGAATGTAGGTTGTGATATCCATGGTCTGTGAATGTAGGGTGTGATGTCCATGGTCTGTGAATGTAGATCGGCTGTCCATGGTATATGAATGTAAGTTGTGGTGTCATTGGTCTTTGAATGTAGATTGTGATATCCATGGACTATGAATGAAGGCTGTGATGTCCATGGTCTGTGAATATAGGTTATGATGTCCATGGTTTTGCAGGTGCTCTTTCAGGCAGATGTGACTGTAATTATAGATTAGTAATGTCACAGATTTATTTCTGTTGCCACTAGACTGCATTAGTGCTGTAGTGCATTGTTAAATCTTCAGCTCACTAGTTTCATGTTTATCATGGGATGTAGGTTGTCTATATGTATTCATGTAAAGTGTTGAATAAAAGATGCTTTGATGCAGAACACGATGGTAGATGTAATATGAAGCAACCCATTCATAATATAATAAAACACAATACATGATTGGTTGTTCTGTCTACATACAATGTACTATTTCTTATGGTCCACGAAACTATGTCTATGGAATAACCATATTTTGTCCATATCACTTTTAATCAGATGCAGTAATATCATACAGAGCTAAGCTTTTGTAACTTGTTGAGATCCCCACCCCTACCTATTATTGTCAGTTAAAACATTATGGAAATGATATGGATGGAATAAGATGTAATAATTATGTTAACCTTTTTTGGGCGTAGATTGTATTTGAAGGTCTTTTTAGAGTAAAAAAAATCATCTGTGACTTAAGCTACTATGATGTGCATGAGTCTTACCTGTGATTTGAAATATTTTCTCATTGCATTATCTTTTACAATTACTTTAAGGGTTATTGCTTGGTTATCTTGATCATAAATGAGATATATTGGAACATAGAAAATAATGGATTTGTTTACCCTCACCACCAAGTGAACCCATACATGCTTAACTACATCATTATTGTTTGATAAAATTAATGTTCTTATTCGGAATTAAAAGACTCTCCTATGCTATGGTGACTTATAGGCCCATTGGGCCGGGTGCCTCTTTATTTATGTATTGTAAATATGTCTGTTTGTAAATATATATGCGCAAGTCACGTTAATTAACAATTTACTTACTTACTTACTTACATATGGATGTGAGCTACACATGTAGAGGAACATGACATTGTACTCTTTTTATCTCTTTTTAAGAAGAATTTAGTCTCATTTGCTTGTTTCACAGTTTGGGGACACATTTTTCAAACTTTGGGTATCTCACTCACAGTATTTCAATTACTCTCCCATCTGTCCATGAATTGTGTCGCAATCATGATTCATTGTGACCGTACATATTAATGAAAAAAAACTGTCAGGTACGTGTCATATTGGATCAAGGTATCACATGACAATAATAATGTTATAATTATTTAAAAGTATCATTATATGTGACACCTGTTCAATTAGTAATGCTGTCTCTTTTTTTTTAATTTTTGAACTTGATTTAATGCCTAAAATAATTGCATTTTAATGTTTGACTAATAAAGCTGAAATTTTATATGCATGCATTGTTTGAGCTGGGTCACAGTTGGTCAAAAAAGGTTTTTGATCGGAGAAAATTTTCAAAAAATGAAACACCCTATTGCATAAGCGTATGTCATAATTATTTCTGTACCAATGATCTTTTTGAGTGTCACAACTAACTCAGATTATTTTCAATACTCTTATGTTTGTATAATTGGTAGCTGTTAGCAACCAGATCAACTTAATTTAGGTAGATCGAAATTATTCTAATTGGCTTGATCGGAAAGATATTGTATTCTGTGCAAGAAGCTTGTTATATAATTGTGGCAAAATTTTAAGGTGTTGCTTTGGAGAGGTTGTTGCTCTCGTAAACTCCAAAGAGCCACCCTGGAGAGGTTGTACCCAGTGTTATATTAAATTTATAAATGATGGCAAGTTGCATAACTTCATTACAGTTAAATAATCTAGTTTCAGTATGTGGTGATTTTAGGTGTACAATGTTTATCACATATTGTCTGATGTAATCATTTCAGGATCACAGTTTGGTTTTAGATTAAATCTCAGTTTTCAGTTTTCAAAGTATGACAAGAGGAAAATATTTCACTCTATTGAAGTCGATTTAAAGTTTGTATGTTTTGAGCTCTCAAGTTTGGTATGAAAGCTTCGAAAGTACCTAGTTAAACTGTCCGTATTTATTCAATGTATTGAATATGTTAATTTTGAAAATATGTGAACCGTTACGCGGAACAGGGCAAGAGAGTATGGGAACTCGAAATTATCTGTACTTAATGTATGCAGAAATACGCAGGTAGGATGGCTTGAAGGCTGAATGATTATCTGTTTGTTCTGATCGAATTCTTTTGGGATATTCAACGTAAAACTAAATATTTACATACTCTTAAATCATTGATATTCCTGGGGTATTAAATTTCATGGATTTCATGGCTCACCTTTAATCATGAAATCGAATCCCACCAAACAATATATTTTGACCCTTGTATTTATTACCTGAAATTTAAACTCACCAAATAAAGATCCCAACGAAATGTTCTTTTTTAACCAAAACCACAAAATTTTGTCCCATCAAAATTAAATGATTTTACAGCACAAAAGGATTGAATGTTATATTGTTGAAACTCTGAGTCTCTCTCTGTTTAATTGTTAACAAACATTGGCACCTTGGCTTAATTTTGTGACTGCATACTTTCATGGCAATGTTTATTTTTTGCTCCAAATCTCTTGTTTTCCGAGTGCTTTCTCAATGCTGACATTTCCGCAGCAGGAAATAATCTCATTTTTTGGGAACCTTTGTCTTTTGTTCACTTTTTTATTTCCTTTAATTTTGCCAAAAAATGAAACTTTGAATGACTTACTGATGCATTTAAACAAGTAACGTTAGGAGTCTTTATTAGCTTTAAGACTAGCATATAGTTTCTGATATAACAAAGTTTGGGGAAGTCGAAACTGAAGTTTGTGGTATAATGCCGTAGGTCTGTGTTGAAATAGCTCTATTCAAAGGAGTTACGAAGCCAATTTAATCTAACAACTTCTTAAGAATATTGTATAATATAAAATAACTACAGTACGTTTAATATCAAATAATGATATCCAGTGCATTGCTATATAAATTACTTCAGGGCAATTTTTTAACAAATTGTTAGCTGAGTCATGATATATGACTTTCAATGATTGATTATTAATTGATTTGTTGGTCTGTAACCTTTGATATATTACCTTTAGGCCATTCTTAAAATAATATTTGTGGACTTTATTATTAAATGTGTCCTATTCCCATGATTCTGTTTGGATTGGTCATTTGGTTGACTTTTATTGTACATGTAGTTTCTTCTACGGGTTTCTTCTACAGAATTTCGGGTTTCTTCTACGGAATTCCGGGTTTCTTCTACAGAATTCCGTTTGAGTTTAAGTAATTATTAATCATAACAGAAGCTTATTATTTAATTCTTGTTACCTTTCAACACATCTTGTGTTCTATTCAGGCAAGTTCATAATAATGAGTTTTAGTTATTAAAAAACAGGGTAGGATTAGTGATAATCCTTCACTGTAGTTAATTACAGTATAACCTCCCCAAGAGTGGCCCTCCATAGAGCAACAACCTCTTTATAGCAATACTTTATAAAATGCCCCATAGACTCATATATATATATTTACTCATCCTCATACATTGGAGGTAGTCAAATTCCCAAACTATGTGTTGGACGAAAAAAATGCTTGTGAATGAGAATGATATTAACTATGAATTTAAAATCATTAGAGCAACAACCTCTACAGATACAAATGCTGGTACCAATATATTGGCAGCTCTTAAAAGGTGTTGATCTACAGAGAACTGCAAGTTGAGGTTGCACTGTGCTCTTCAGGGCTTTCATTTGACTCTTGAAACTGCATTTTGACTCTTGAATTTGACTAAAGTGCCTATATTTTGTCTCTTGGAAAGTTAACATGAAGAGTCAAATTTACTATTATTAATACTTTTAATACAAATTTACTTGCAATATGTTGACGACTCTTGAAAATTGAGTCAGGAGTCATTTGGAGGCTAGTGAAAGCCCTGCTCTTTGATGGTTGGGCTATCAGATTCTGGTAGGTTTTCAAAATTTGCTGTACCTATCCATATAAGGTCATGTCATTGTCAGAATTGTGAGCCTAGGAAACCTATAAGTATAGAATAGCCACAAGGTATTTCTATCAAAAGGGAAATAGTTAATGTATGTGTATATAACTTACCTATGTTTGATGATGAACATATGAGATAGAAGATATTTTGTTATGACAGATGAAATATTAATTGAGATTGATTGCTGTTTAAAAAGGAATAAAGTAGGTAAATAAAACATGTTTGACTGACAGCTCTGTCATTGCTTTGCCCACACTGATTGCTTTTTCTTACCATGTTTATTGATTTGAAAAGGAAGTAAACATGTTTTATGTTATGTAGCCGTTTTATGAAATCCTTATCTTTTATGATAGTAAAAATTGCATCCTATGTACCCGGTATGTAAGATAGATCATGCTTGAAGTGTATTGTTTACTATTGGAGTTTAAAATGTGGAATTTAAAGTGGATTTTTTTTCTCTGAATGACGCATTTTGATTAATTTTGTTATTTCGTTTGTATTAAATAGGTTTTTGATCTAGAATTTCTCAATCCACTGTGACATTATGGTCAAAAGATTCACTTTCTTTTTTATTAAAATATTCACATGTTTGTCTCGTCAACTCTCTGGTGCAACTCTCTTAGTGCTACAAAAATCAAAGGCTATAAAATCTTCAAGGCTTTCTTTTCAAGTGCCTAAAATTGATTTTTTTGTCGGAAAAATTTAATTTGTATGTTGATTGAAAAATATACCTGTTTGGCTCCATGGAAGTGTAAATATTGGTTTTGCCCCCACTTAAGATGAATCCATGTGAACTACTTTGTGTATTTGTATACAATTGTATATTTCATAATAAAAGTTAACAAGAATTTTGATTCTTTTGAACGCGGACTGTTTATAAGGCACAGTAACAACTTGAAATTTGTGTATTGTGATATGTATATATTCATAAAATATGCAACTTTATATCATTTTTTTATGACAAGTGAAATATACACAAGCTATTATAAATGTTTATGATGTGTACATTGAATTCATAGATATTATTATTTTTGTGTTGTCGGAATTCGTTGGAGTGGAATTTATTACAGTTCAGTTCATATTACATGATATGTTATAGTCATGCCGCAAGATAAAGTTGACTTTGAAACATATAGAAATATGGATTTTACAGGTAACTGTTACAGATTGTTTGACGACTGTGGTTCAGCACAACCTTGTCCTAAAATTAAAGCAATAAACTTGATCGTATGACACTTTTTAACACCTTTAACCGTGACCCTACACTGGTACATTATTGACTTACCCAAACTAATTTATCATACAAACTGCATGGAGGTTCTTTCATAATACATGGTGAAGGTTTTCAGGCATTTTCCTGATCTTAAAATTTTTCAGTGTAAAAATACCCCCTCCCCCCTTTTTTTCATTTAATATATAATACAGTAGATAATAGGGGTGTAACGGGACGCTCACCTCACAATATGATACATACTGTCAATTTTTCTAGCGGTTCGGTATATTTTGGTATGATACAATATTCTCTAACAGCAGCTTAAATACTTCAATTTTTAAGTGACACAGAATTCGTTGATTCTATGACAGCAATTATTATGTGCTTTTCAACTATTCTAAATAATTTCGACAATATGGAGCATATCTTAATACAATTACAACAAGTGATACATGGTGATTATACATAATCAGTCGACTGTCGGATGTTTTCGTTGTCTGAATATTATTTTGCTTATGTACCGAAATTTAGAAGTATTGTACAGTGAACCGTGTGGGACTTCAGTCCGCGGTGTTTCGCGTACTGCGGTATACCGTTTCAGCCCTAGTAGATAATGTCATCTATTTGTGCATTTATCTTTTTTTTCCCAATTTTTTAATGTTCACCCATGGTAATAGGTTGTGGATCTATGAAGGAAAGATTTACACAGATGCGTCTCTTCTCTCACACCGTCGTGGCAATGGATACCATCTGGAATGAGGTGTTGAGATTAATGAATCTAAGTTAGAAAACTCGCTTCACAACTGACCTAATATAAATTACTGTACTTTGGGATATTTTGGTGTGGTAATATTTTAGCCACTTTCCTCAAAAACATAGTGGTTTTATTTTGATGCGTCAAATTTTTGCCACTAAGCAAGGGTGGCAAAAATTTAACGATTTTTTTTAAAAACAGTCTATAATTTATTATCATTTCTGTATGTTTTGTTAATATCACATTATTTGTCCACTTACAGTTGCCAGGTGGAGGTGTGGATATGACTCTTAGTGAGTTGCAGGAAATGGCCGCTAGACAACAACAACAAATAGAATCACAACAACAAATTCTGGTTGCTAAGGAACAGAGATTGAAATATTTGAAGGTATGGTATAAGTTATAACTTGTTTATTAACGTCAGTCATCTATTTACATAACCATGTGTGCAGTAACAGTGCAGTTCCGTTACTCAAGTGTGTTCTGTAAATGGATGTGAATGTTCACAATACATGGTCTAACTGGTGTGCATAGTTCTGTAGGATGTTTGTACGTGTTCACCACATTGGCAGTCTGCCGAGTCCATGCCATGCATTCTTTTCATGGCGCACATTGTCTAAACAATTAGTGTGAAAATGTCTTGAAATATTACAGCAATATGCTATCATAACTGCTATCATAACCGCTATCAGGCTATTTATATCAAAACATGTATATTTTTGTATAAATCTACCTAATCTTCCTTCCCGTTAGCTTGCCCGTATGGGTTCTACCAGTGGCAAGGGTAAACAAAATTCCTGCCCACTAAAATTGCACCACACCTGCTATATGCTATGTAACATAATTATTATGACCATATGAAAATTGATAACAAAATAATTAGTTTAAATAACTTGTAACCTAATAATGCGCCTACATCAAATTTAGTACAATTGGTATAGGGTAGGGTTAAGTATATCCCAAACAATATTACAAGGATCGTTTTATTAGTTCAAGTCAAGTCTGTAATTACATAATTGATTTAATCCTTGTACATTGAACTTTTGATACATATTTTATAGGGTGGACCGTGGCCATTGAATAAGTAATTTGTTGTAGTGTACATCCAGTGGAAAATCTCGTATGTGCTTTGACTTCCAGCGAAATGTCAATACAATTACAGTCCCTTCAAAGTTAAATGATAACGGTTATAAACGTTGGCTCATCCTTCAGGTAAACTATGTTTATCTAGGTTGAACTGGGTGTAACTCATGAGTGAATTGACAGTATCTGGGTAGGGGCAAAAATAGGGTTGATAGGGTTTATAGAACCACAATGATATTCTTGTTTCGGCCTTACTTATTTGATAAATGTTTGTTTTTTATAGCAACAAGAACAGAAGCAGCAACAGCTGGCTTCAGAGAACGACCGACTGAGAAAATTAAGGGACAAAGTTGAAGCTCAGGAAATGAAGCTGAAGAAATTAAGGGCCCTTAGGGGCCAAGTGGAGCAACAGAAAGCAAGCAATGGAAATCTAAGTAAGTGTCTGAACCATTTATGATATATTGAAAGTATTACACAGTCAAACCTCTACTGAGTGGCCATCTAATGAGAGCAACAACCTCTATAACAAAATGCCATCAAAATTCCTTAAAGTTTAACATGGTAAAACCTCAACAACAACAACAGAACAACAACCTCTATAAGTGTAATGCCTTCAAAAGTTCCATCAGCTGATTATCAGTGTACTATTATAATCTAACTTTCCTATGTATAACTTAACTTTACTTTCACATAATGAACAAACAAACATCTTCTCCAAGTGTGGAGAAGAACCACATCTTCTCCACATGTGGAGAAGAAACCAACTTTTGTTGTCAAATCTTGATGGAAGGGTATGTTATAATCTGTAGCTACCCAGCAACAGGGACTGAATTCCTGTTTGCCAGGTCACCTATTTTGCACACTTGTGACTTAGTCGCTTGGACCACTGGCCATGGCTCATTTACTGTTAAGTAACATTTTCATGTAGCCAGTTAATCTTCAAAAGTAGGCCGTTGATTGAAAACTAACTTAAGTAACAAAGAAGAAAATGACAAAAAGTAGCCAGTGGATTTTCTGCCTTTTGCCTCATTTCTACCCCCCTGAATGCATGTCATATGTATGTGTTGACACCAAAGTCACGTCATGTGATTGAAAGGTAAAACTGATATATCTGAGATATGAAATGTCAGAAATTGGAAACCTCTTACAAAAACCATGAATGAATGTCACTCTTACAGTAATATCATTAATTTTCGAGGGAGATTTAATTTCGTAAATTTCGTGGGTGATCTCAACCACAAAATTAAATCCCCATGAACACTAGTAATTTCCATAGTATATGACTTTAAAGTGCATAAGAAATCCTCAATATGTCCCCACGAAATATCTTTTTCACCAAAACCATGAAATTTTGCCCCATTGAAATTAAATGATTTTACCATATATCCTCACATTTCACTTGTTGTCTGTTCAAGTTACTACATAGGTGATATATTATTTCATTTAATTGCATGCCACTACTACAGAAGTAATATTGTTTCATTTTGCATGTCTGTAGTCTGTTACATTGAGTGAATATGAATACAATCACTGACAGTTCTGATTAATTTTCTTTCATGTTGGTATTATTGATACACAAGCATAAGGGCAAGTTACACTTATTAACATGCAGATCATAGATGCCTACCGATAGTGAATTGACAATATTTGAAAACATTTGAAAGTCCTCCCTTTGGCGCAACAAAGTAGTATCTCACTACTGGAATATAGACAAAAAGATATGAGGAAATTGCACAGGGAAGGCAACACTCAATTTAACCTGCTGAGCATTTCTGAAATGCTTTTCTGTGTTTCCCACCCAACAAGAGATGAACTGGTTAGCAACCTAGAGGTAGTCTTGCATGTATCGTGCTATACACTGGGCACATTAAAGAACCAAGGTGTCTGTTCGGAAAGAGCTAGGGCATCGCGCACGGATACCTTGTATCACACCACTGTCTCTTCCACCTGCTGTCCCTTCAGCAAAACGCAGGACCCCATTGGAAATAAGTGCTTGCCCTTTCATGGGTTATCCTTGACTGAGAGGTTTCAATAATTACATTACAAAGAGCAGGACATAAGGAAAAAAACCACAAAAATCCCAAGAGTTGTTCCATATTGTTGCACTGAAGGGTAATTTGTGGATAGATTTCATGTATGGAATGATTGACATAAAGCAATAAGTCTGATGGAATGTTGCAATCTGAGTGAAGTGCTTGTAGTGACATTGATCTACTCCAAAGTCCAATATGATTGATTGATACAGACTGTTTGTAAGATGTTCACTGATGAAAACTATTGATTACCGGTATGTCTGTCTGCTAGCATACATGTACATTGTATTGGTTACCGTAATTAGGCATTCCTTCACACTATTTACACAATCATATTTTGGAGCTGGTAATATTGGCTGTTGTTTAGAGGTTGTTGGTCTACAGATGTTATAGTAAAACTCATTTTTAATAGCAGCTTAAGGACATTTTGGAAGTTTTGTTATAGAGAGGTCTACAGAGGCCCTGAACTTGTGAAGCAACAATCTGATTGGGGGGGGGGGATTCTGTAAAAAATACCGTACCTCCGTATAAACTATAAACTAATATTACAGTTTTCTTGTATCAAAGTTATAAATAGTTGCGGTTAAGACAAAACTCCACACATTCT
This sequence comes from Spisula subtruncata, assembly GCA_963678985.1. NCBI lineage: Eukaryota > Metazoa > Mollusca > Bivalvia > Venerida > Mactridae > Spisula > Spisula subtruncata. Next base: position 49,007,035 of record OY787661.1, on the reverse strand, counting down.
GTCAAACTGTTATCAATGACTTGCCCAGCTTGTTGCTATTTCCTGTTCTTGTCATAAACCTGTCAACAATTGTCATCTACAACTGTCACATAACAATACTAGATGTGCTGTATAATATATATGTCACGGTATATACTGGTACATACATCACGTTAGGTGTCGTACATGTTTGTGTTTCGTTGCACTGGTAATGACAATACAGGTACATGTACATCACGTTAGGCGTAAACACCACATTTTGTATGTATCAGTAAGTGTTTCGTCATACGATGGTAATTAACGTGTGTGTCACATCTCATGATCTGTCCTATGTTTACAATGTGTACTGGTATTGTGCAAATCTATTTAAGTGTGAAATTGTGAATTGCCCATGAACATTTTGGATTACCCCATGTCCTTCTTGCGGTTGAAAGTTTTGTATGATACATTTTGCTCATCTACTGGCATCGATTCCTTTATAAGTCAATTGATAGAAGAATGAACTATTATCAATGTTGAACATAACAACAGAGACTAACCCTAAATCCAAGCCTTTGTCCCCCTATGTAATGAAAATACAAAATTAATATTTTTATCAAGCTCAAGTTAAAATATTCAACTAAAGGTCCCAACCAAGGGCCCACTGGTTAAAGCGAAGGCTTACCCTACAGCAAAAATGTTACAATTAATTGCCACATATATATAGGGTCACTGGTTGCGGGTGTGAGCTTTAATTACTGCCTTCTCAGCAAGTTTACAGCGATATTACCATAATTATATGTAATTGTGGTGTCAGTTATTTTTACCTTTTATATATACTAGCTGTCTAGGTTATCTATTTCTGGAAACAACTGTTGGCAACAAATTAAAGTCTGTATAATTCTATAAGATCTCATATTATGTCAAGAGCTAGAAATTTTCACTAGGAAATCATGAGTTATTGTTCAATTTGCCTGAAATATGTGCAGCACAAATATTTAACTACGGTACCGTAAAACCCCACATATTGCTCACACTTGTTGATAGCTTGCATGGCGGAAAATTAGAGTAGATTCTTAGAAAAAAATAAGTTCCAATATAGCTCATTCTGAGACCTGCAAAATGTTCTAAACATATGCTATTGACGCATCTATATTTTGGTTACAATTTTTGGTGCCTCCTTAATTAGCTCTGTGGTTATCATGTTTGCTGTCTCATCTTAAAATGAGGGTTCAACTTTGGTGGAGGCACATTTGCCTGCCATATTTCAGCAGAAAGCTGACTAGCAAATAAATGCTATGTTCAGCATTTAAAAAAAAATGTTGATAAAAACCTTTGTGCGATCGATACATGGGTCTTTACGGTATTTGATCAAATTTCTTACACATGGTGCATTTCTCTTTTTTCTATTTTCAGATTATGAATTGGAGTCGATTAAAGCTTTGTTTAATGAGAAAGAGAAGGAGCTAGCAATGGCTGTTGCTAAGGTGGAGGAGATGACTAGACAACTAGAGGAGATTAGGAGTGGACGTGTCAAGGCTAATACAAACACACAAAGTCCAGCTGCTCTCGCTGAACTAGAAAAACTGAAGAAAGAACTGCAGGTATGTATTGTTAATATTTCTCTCACATATGCTGGTACTGTTGATTCAATAAGTAATACTTATGAGGAAACTATCCCACTCGAAAGAAAAGCAGGAATTACAGTTAAATCATTTACACTCGGTTAAACCTAGATAAAAATAGGTTACCAAACAGTCTAGCCTTTGTTTAGTGTTTACAACTGTTATCTTTTAACTTTTAACTGAATAGTGGGGAAACATTAATTTCTTATTGAATGTCTGATCAGATGGATGTTTGGATGTCTGGCTGGGTCAGCCTTTGTGTCACAAAGATTGTCCCCATTTGTTCTCCCTAACCACTGGTCTTATTTCAATCACATAAATGTAGGTTCAAACTGCAAATTTAAGTCTGACCATTTTTACCAGATTTTTTATCCCTTATGCACGATTTGCACAATTGCATGTCATTTGGGGTGAAAGTTATATAATGTATAATAACAAACAAAGCATTTATCGTTACCCACAATGGCCTGGCTTTGATTAACATATAAGGCAAATATAGTTCAACTTCTTGTTACATTTATTGCAATGCTACATGGATATATGCATAAATCCTCCTTGTTTTATTGCATATCTTGCTTGTTTATTGCAATAAACGAACATGACAATTTACTGTACTACTGCAGTACTATGTATATCCACGCTCAAAATCAATCATGTAGTGACATGCAATAATTGATATTAGGCCATAACAAAACAATATTGTGGTTCTAGTCACCCTAAAATAATACTCCCAGGATAATGTGATCATTACAAACTTTGACTACATTGGTCTACTGTTGCAAAATTGGTTACTTAAATAAACGCACATGGTATACTAAAATAACATTGATAAATCGTGCATTCTTAATTTTCCACCTATTTGGCTGATACCAAATTTTCGTGCCTTTCACGGTGTCTTGGGTGCACTATGCCAATCCAAGTTTTTGCCCCCTACCATAGAAGTTACAGCTGATTGTTGATTTTCCAGTGCATTAAAAAGGAATGGAAATAATTTCCAAAAAATGATCAGAAATGTTTTTCTACCCATAGTTTTCTATTTCACCGATATCATAAAAGCCACAACATACCTTTTATTTTGCCTTAAGAACTATGGATACAAGTCCAGTGTTGTGAAAATTAATTGTCTTTAATCTTGGTGTATAATACTTAATTATGTTAATATTCTAATAAATGTTACTGTTAAATCAATTTTATTTTATTTATTTTATTTTAGTTTTATTTTATCCAAAACTAGCTACAACGTTTCTAATTAATAAACTCAGATTTTTAAGGCTTGTCAAACTAGTATAATTAATATAGCTCATCAGTATCTTGTGGTTGGTTAACTTCATGTGATAATGATTCAATATAATTTTAATAACATTTTAAATATGAGATGATATGTAATAACATGAAATAACATTTATAACATGAAATAAAATTAATGACATAGAATAACATTTTTCAGATACGGAACAAGCTGAATGAACAACAGAACAACAAGATGGCGGGCAACCGAGAGCTTTTGGCAAAACGGAAGGATGAACTTACTAGAATGGATAACAGAATTCATGAGCTACAAATGAGGTTGAAGAAAAAACGAGCAGTAGGAGCCGAACATCCTGAACAAAACAAAAACCAGTTGAACAAAATGGGTCAAGCAAATCGACCCATAAACCGCACGGCTCCCAATGTTGCAGCTGTGGAGCCTTACATTCAAGAACCTCCGACCGCCAGTGCTGGATTTGGTAAACAGGACCCTAAGTATCAATCATTGCCCCCTAGTTCTAAGTTTATGTACCCTGAGAAGAATAATCGTCAACGGGAGACAAATAATAATAACGTGAACAAGCAGGATGGGGAGAAATCGGATGAATATACCATACCTTTAGTTGTATCGGTAGATAGTAACAATCGACCTGTGCAGAATGGAATACCATCTCCGAAACAAAGTCCAGTGGGTCGTTCACAGGCCAATCCAGCAGCATATCCTTTCACGTCTTCTAGCTCTCTGCAGATACCGCCTTCTGCCCCGAATAATTCTCGGGTGAACAACCCTGCACAATCTCGGACTGGTGTGTCACATTTTACAGCCAAACCCTACGGAAGTACGTACAGTTCGTCTGTAATACCTCCAAGTAGGGGCATGGCTGGTGTACCTAATGAACAAGTTCCGTATGATATACAAGATGAAATAAGGCAATCTGGTAGTGGTCAGAGCTCACCTGGATCGGTTGAAAGTGTAAATGGAGGCACTGCTAAAGCATTGCCTCCCTATCCGCACAGAGATGGAATCAAACAACTTAAAGCTGACGGAATACCTGGTTCAAAAGGACAACCATCGGATAAATCTACGATATCTAAAAACCAACCAAAGGAAAGTAATTCACAAGGAAAGCCTCCCCCTCCACCTATACCTAACCGTACAACAAATCGTCAAGAATCATCGAACAATTCAGGTCAAGTTATGAACAATGCAAGAACTCCAAGTAGTTCATCGGAAAACAATAGTGACTCTGAACAAACGACGATGTCAGTGTCGAAAGGTATACAAAAGTTTACTGGGCTAATAGCTCAGAACCAGAACCAACCAGATGGTTCTAACTCTCAAGGTTCAGGAGGATTTTCCAATCTTAATCACGCCTCGGCTCTTAGAGCAGTGCCTACATACAGATATGCTTCCAAGAGTGTCATAGCAAATACTTACTTAGGAAAACTTGACAGTGAAGCTTTGGAAAAGTATCAGAAAAATGTGCTAAGTTTACACAGAGACCTTAATGCAAGTAGTAAAACTGATGGTAGTAGTTCTTCTGAAAAAGCTATTTCGAACAATCAGAATGAAAAGTTAACCGAGGAGGAGAAGGATTCGTTGTCACCATTGTCAAGTGTTAGTTCCCCGAACTCTTCTATATCAACTCCATCTCCTGCTAGTCCGACTCGGAATCCCAACTATCCTTTCGACTTTCCTCAAACACCTCCTCACGCTGATGTCGCTTCAGACAAGGTCAGTTATAAACCTAACACTCCGAAAAATATTCGTAGAAGACATTCAGATAGTGACAACGAAGAGGTCGGTAAAGCTTTGTACAAATATGGTATTAATACAAACAATAAAGCCCCGCCCACTCAGGAGAATCAAATGTTAACATTAGATAATAAACAAGGAACTGCACAAATACAGGCAACAACATTCAGTGATCATATTCCGGAAACTATGCTTCTAGACAACAAAGGAAACATTGTAGAAGTAGTTGATAATGTTAAAGACATTGGTAAAAATAACAAAGTGGCGGACAAGACTGATCAAGCACCTGTTACAATTGAAGTTAAATCGAGTGAACCTAAACTAAAGAAGAAAACAAACCTGAAGAATAGTAATTCCAAGAAGAATATGAATCGTGTGAGTTTTGATCCACTTGCTTTGTTGCTGGACGCATCTCTGGAAGGGGAGCTAGAATTGGTCAGAAGATGTGCTGTTCAGGTAGGGATCAATATTAAACTACATGTGTTTACTTCTTGATTTAATCAAATAAGTTAGTTTCATGTGCTAATATTTATTAAAAAATACACATAAAATTGCTCCCACTGCCACCATACTGTCTGATCTCTGGCTCCATTAGACAAAAGTATGCCTTCCAATCATCGGATGGGGATCCTTTTGGATTTGTGACCCAGGAATTACCAGTAGGCCTACAGCTCATAACTGGTTTGATATAGAAAGTAGTTTAAGGTCTTCATAAATTTACTTCCCATTCCCAAATCTCCCACAGTTTTCCACTCTTTGCCAGTTTGTGGAGTATTTAGACAGTTTTCCACTATATGCTACTTTGGTTAAGGGTAGGAAAAGTCCTATTATGTTTCAACAGAAAGCTGATTGACAATGTTCTTGTTCAACCATCGTGTATTTTCGTCCAAAACATACTAATCTCGGGATTTGACTAACCAGTGATTTATTAGGATGATTCGCAAATATAGGCTTTGCTTGAGTTAATATTACATATATCTAAATGTACATGTTATATATTACAGGTTGATAATGTGAGTGCATCTAATGATGAAGGTATAACAGCTCTACATAATGCTATATGTGCTGGACACTATGAGATTGTTACATTCCTTGTTGAGTTTGGGTGTGATGTTAACTCACCCGATAGTGACGGCTGGTAAGTCTTTCTCTTCTTCTGTCTGATTGGTTCAATGCAGGATATTGGTAACTCCTTTGTTAAACACGTTTTCTTTGGCGAACCCTTGTAAAGTTCTTTAACAGCAGCTGCTGTCCTTAACAGCCTTGTTGTAAAGTGTCTGGTGACACTAAATTACGGACTTATTTTATTTGTGGCCAAGTCATACCAAAGACAAATAAAAGACCAGTAATTCCCTTGCTTGATATAACAGCATTATTAGGAAAAACAACTTTCTCATAGAGAAAATGTGGTTACCCTTCCATGTTGTGTTATCCACAAATTCATAAACTAAGAAAATATGTTTTGATCAAAATCCACAAAATTTAATACCTACTAAAATATGGGATTACATGTATAAGTAAATAAATGAAATATAAAGTATACATAATCACTGTGACATTATGTTGTATTTTGTATAACAGGACGCCACTACACTGTGCTGCCTCATGTAATAATCTACCCATGGTTAAGTTCCTGGTAGAACATGGTGCATGTATATTTGCTACTACAATCAGTGATCGAGAGACAGCGGCTGAGAAATGTGAGGAGGATGAAGATGGATATGATGGTTGCTCAGAATATTTATACAGTAAGTCAGATTTAATCTTTATAGATATCACTGTGTATAAACAAACAGATTTCCGACAATTGCTATAATGAGTACACATTAAATTACAGAGTATGGCAATAAGGAGTACAGTGATCAAAATTTACATGTGCTTTCAATAGCAATAAATGATACAAATTGAATTTTATAGTAATGCAATAAATCATACAGTGATTTGGTTTATAAGCTGTGGATATAGTAGAGGTGAGGTGATTATGAGGAATCTTCACCAGGAAATTCCTTATTTATATAGTAGAGGATAGGACACTGGTGTTGTGACCCATTTCTCATGAAGAAATCTTTAAAATCTTCACTTTTTCCCCAAAATTAAAGTTAACCTTAATAAAATCACAGCACATTGGTACCCATTCAAGCACCTGGGAATAAAATGGAAGTAATGTGGATGAATTATTTTTTGCCCATTGTTCAAAATGGATCGGTGACGCAGACGGGGATCAAATACTGTACCTCTCGAACCCAAAACTTTACCTCTAGAAAATCACTCTGTTTATAATCAATTTGCTACATGAAAATTTTTACTGATTTTTTTTAATGAAAAATATTTGATTACTTTCAGGCATTCAGGAGAAACTTGGCATTATGAACAATGGTGTGGTGTACGCTGTGTTTGATTATAACCGGGAGAATAATGATGAAATAGATTTACATATCGGTGATAGATTCTCAGTGTTGAAGAAAGGGGATGAGGTGGAGAAAGAATGGTGGTGGGCTAAGTCAGATCATGCCCAGCAGGGATATGTACCCAGAAATCTGTTAGGGGTAAGTTTTTTTATAATGTTTGTTTGATTATTCCGGTTTAACACTGCTTTTTAATCGTCAATCTCTCAGTTATATATTGTAGAGTATTTACAAGTCAGATTTCCTTGACTGTATCCCAACCAGTAACTTACTTAGTAAATTTAAACTTTTTTGTTATCCAAGGGAGACAATCATGGCTATAAATAAAAAATGTTTTATTTTTCCTGGTTGTCTCCCTTTGGTCAATCCAACAAAATAATAAATTAACCAGTTACAGCAAAATTATTCATTTTCAAAGTGGATTTAGTGGATTTAGATTGCAAAATTATAGCCCCACAAATATAATTAACCTAAAAATTACATAAGAAGATATTGCGTTTTCAATATTCCAAATCCAAAAAATTAAGAAACCACCAAATATACTGTACTATTAAATATCACAGTGGATTAAGCTTATACAATGGATGGCACGATTAAATCCTCAATTTAACAGTACTTGTGATATGTTTGATATTGATTATTTATTACCTTTTCCTTTGTACTTTCAGCTTACAGCTCGTGTTATTCCAAAAGTGCAACCTAATGGCGATGTGTAGTATTCAACTAAATACAAACCTTTACCAAGTTTTGAGTGTGACCTTCACCAAATATGGACTTGTACCTAATGGTGATGTTAGACCTGCTACAAAATACGAACATTTACCAAATGGTTGAATGAAACCTTTAAAAATATGGATATTTATCAAATGGTTGCTTGTAATCTCCAACAATATGGTCAATATGTGGACATTAACTAAATGGTCACGTGAAACCTCCAAAATATGGATATTTACTAATTAATTGAGGACATGTAGAGTAATGTTTAAGATAAGCATTATCTATTTGTAATACTGGTATACAATTAATTTCATTAGACAACAAATGTTTTGAATGTTCATAGATTTATTATGACATTTCAGTGACATTTCAGTTAAAGATCTATACATATCACATGATCAGTGTACATATCATCTATGTTATATGTGTCTATGTGTAGTCTAGACGATAAATCTGAAAGAATAAGTGCTCTACATCAGATGATATTTCTTATATCAGTTGTTTTAAAAGTACTAGAAGTTGTTTTAGTTTCTTACTTCCGATTCTACTTTATTTTGTGGAGAACACTTATGGAAAATAATGTTGGATAGGAGTGAAATTTGATTACCATTGCTGTCCATTTTTGGTACATGTAGTCTGTTTTGGAGACAATAAGCAAACACAATTTTATTTTGGCCTCATGTTGCTGTTGTATATATTCTATGAGTCATATACTGTACAACTTATTTTGTTTTTTAACAGTATTATATGTGCTATATTATGCATTACTAATTATGCATCTTTTCGAAGTTAATTGTAATGATAAGTGTTTTAGTGCTGATACTGCATTTAGTTGTAGCATCTAATGTTTTATCTTGGTGCATGTTTTGTGTCAGGATGAGTTATCTACCCTTGTTAAACACATAACAGTTTTCTAGCCTTGTTTCTGCCAGGGGCATTATGGGCAGTAAGTAAGTTTTTGTCAGGAGGGGTTATCTACCTATATGTTAAACACAAAACAGTTTTCTACCCTTGTTTATCATGAACATATTCTTTCAACCCTTTACTCAATGGATATGTCAAATCATCTTATTATTTCCCTTTTTCTGTCACCAATTGTTTTCCCAATAAATGAATAATGAGTAACAAAGGGAGACAATCCAATTACAGAAATGGACTTATCAAGTTACGATGTCTATTTTGATATGATAACGTTTGTAAAAACTTCAAATGAAGGGTTAAATTATTGCTAATTGTGCTAATTCCATTCCACATTCCTGTGTTTATTCCTTCTTTTATTGTTTTATTGCAAATATTATTAAACTATACTTCAACGAAGGTTTAGACAAAACAGGAAATATCTTTTATAATAGTGAAATTAAGCGTAACAGGAAAATGTAGTTTATAATAGTGAATTTAAAGGGTTGTGCCCAAGACTTCAACAAAGAGCAGATAACTGAAGAAATATATTTGTATTTTATTGAACTGTTATACATATGAAGTTATATTCAATGTCATTCTAATTAATGTGTTTCTGTGCAATACTGTACAGAGTGTATTTTGTGTAAATTATACATGTGTATTTAGTACAAAACTAAATAAACAAATTAGCCATACTTGTGGTTGAGTTTTAAACTTTTTTTAATCACCCCTGCCGATTTGGCCGCCGCCAGTGAACTAAGAGGCTTCCATTGATAAGACAGAAACTTTGTGTGATGTGTAATGAATCCAGCTGTGCCTGCCTTAATACTGTCGCTCTGTCCAAACATTCTCGTTCAAACAGCGTATTTGACTAACCGATGATTTATAGCATGGTTCCAAATACACTCCTTAGTTCTTCTATCAGCCCAAGAGACCACATTTGGGTTTCCAGTCAGTTCATCTCTAGTTGGAGGGAAACATTGAAAAACGTTTCTGAAATCTCCATTAACCAGAGGAGAAATGAACCAGGGAGGTCCGGTTTGGTACTGTAGTCAATAGAGCTATAAATTACCTGACCACTGTTTCACCCGTACTCGTGTATATGTACTTTACAACTAGTATATCCTTCGGCGGACATACTACCATGTAAATCTATGTGATATCTTTTTCGAGAAATACTGCAAGAACATTGTTTTATAACGTTATTAAAGTTGAAAACCTACTGTACAATAGTATTTCATTTAAGTCCAAATTTCAACAGCCATTGAGTATTTTTCTTCAGCGCACATTATTTCAGCTTCATGTAACAGCGATCTCCCGGCGCATCCCAAATATAAATATCGGCTCTGCAAAGTAAGAATGTGTTCCAAACAGAGTCTAAATTTGAGAAAAAAATTCAGCTCTACAATTTACTAAAATTAACCACGAGAAACATCTCTATTCTTTGATGCCAATTTTGAGTCCAGTCAGCTACCTCCCACAAGCACACCGCAATATTTGATATCAGATGATTTAGATGCTTCAGACGATCGAAGCATGGCACATGGTCTGCAGCACAATGGCAGCAATTAAGCACAATGATATTGGTTGTGCATTATAAAATCGCCCAAATAATGCATTCTTGTTCAACCAGCGTATTCTTCTAGTATATTCGACTAACTACTGATTTATAAAAAAATAATTACCAATTTTCTAGGGCTCTTTTCAGCTGTTAGGCCGCTCAAGCACCCTTTGACATTTCAACTTCCCCTGGTCATTTGGAAACCTACACTCGTGTCTCCCTGGGGAGACTATTTCTCTCCTGTGGTGTGGCAGCTAACATCGATCTGCGGCGCCCAGGAATAGACACTGCCCTCACAGGTGCCATTTTACACCATAGTGGAGTGGAGCTGTGGGTCTTATTCAGAGAAATTAACCAGTGGTCCTGAAGGGGTCGAACCCGGGACCTCTCGATCTCGAAGCGCGCGTCCTACCTCTAGGCCACCACTCCCCACATATGAGTATGCTATATGCGCAGGTTTGGTCCACATGTAGGAAATATTACATAGTATGCGACATTGACTTCAGCCCTGTTGTCCACGTGTGGAGAAGTTGTCAGGTGCTTGTTGAAGAGCAAGTTCGTACTGGTTTAGTAAGGTAGATCAACTGACGACAATATACAATAATAAATGAATGACTGATAAGCGGTACACCATTTTACCAGAACACTAGAACCATCTGGTGTCTCAGAGTTTTGTGAATCTTAATTGTATTGTGTGACAAAATACTTTAAAATCATTGATATATTTGTGGGTAAAATAGTCAATGAAGAGTTGACAAGATAGTATGATGTCGATCTAAACATTGCAAGTAGCTCCTCGGTGTATGACTCGTCGCTGGAATCATAATACATGTATATTATAACCACTAGAACATGATCTATCGACAGTGACAATTAACACTAAGATATCATTCAGCAGAGCAATAAAAAGGATAACACCAAACGAAATACCCACCAGAGCACTGGATCGCCCGGTGATTATAAACATTGAAGAACATACTCCATGCTCCAACTCATACTCCATACTCAATTTGGAGCATTTGTTAGTTACAAAAACTACTGTAACTTTTTTTATTAATGAATGGAAACATATGAAACCGGGGTTCGTTTTCTTCATTAGATCATTTGCTACAAGTTGGTGTTGGTTTTGATGCACAATTCTAAAAAAGCTGTTTTTCAAGTTGGAGCATGGAGTATGGAGTGTGTGTATTAAAATGAGAAATGTTTATTACATTTTGTATCACTGGCATGACAGGGCGTCTGTACTGATGGTTCAGCAACCAAGTCATTCAGGACTGTAGGGACTGGTATTATCTACAACCATAGCGGTGTCACAGAAACAGCCAGTGCAGTCAGCTGCAAAACAGATACAAAGGCTTTGGTGAATGTTTTTTGTCTTGTTGAAAGCTCTAGACAGAAGACACCCAGCACTGTCAACAATGCAAACGCTGAATAACATCTGCCACATATTGCAAAATACCTTATATTTATATTAGATTATATCGGATAACAGAGCAACAAATGAGTGGTAGATATACTTTATATGTGATTTATAAATTTATGTGTCCATACTCGAATATTTTAAGTACATTTTGTATTGTTTTAACCATGTATTAGTCGTGATTGTACATGACTTTTGAACGTGTGTATACATAAAAAAGGACTATATAAATATGGTATAATAACAATAATAATGTAATGTAAAACGTGTGGCCTGCATACATTTGTTTGCCATGTAATGATGAGATTAAACGTCGTTACGACTTGTGTTTTTCAAAGGCTCAATTTCCCTTAGATTGTTAATTAGATCTGACTACCCTACCTAAGAGGTTACGTTCAAATGACCTCTCTAGTGCATGTTATAGTACGGCTATTCACCTAAATATGTACTTAAGTGAGTCTAGTATAAACTCTATGTATGAACCATCTCTCTCAATGTAAACTAGGTAGTGCAGCAGAAAGATTCCCTGCTCTTTCAGATTTGTGAAAGTAAGCGATTTGATTGGATAATGTAAAGTTCATATCGACATGACCCCAATCGAGATGTGGTAAGATCCTTTATCAGGGTAAAGTAGTGGAGCGTATTATGTGTGCAATTTTAATGAGTTTGGTAATCATCTCCCTGAAATCATAATTACGCATTATGTACAAGAGGGAGATTTGATCCGCGTTCCAGTGGTAACGAGTTGGTCAATATTGCGCTTTTGGCGCTCAGCTTCACAGAAATATGTAACGTTCTCCACATGCACATCCTACAATAAGCCTGGTATTGTAGCCTAAAGTGGTAAGAGGTATGTTACGGCGGGGCTTTTTTTTTTTTTTTTTTTTACGGCGGGGCTTTTGGCGTTTTGGCAACCCAAATGTAAAAATCCCCAGCCCTGGGGATGGATGGATAGAATTGACTAAAGCAGAAGTGAGCAGATAAGACATAGGCTGTGTTTTAGCGACTGTCGTGGTCGATCAAATGTATATACGCCAAACACCAAGTTTATGTTCATGTTGTTACAGTCTAAATTAGAACAAGTTAAATAGTTCCTGCGGCCAATTGTTTTACAGACCAGTATTGTGAGACATTTTTTTATAATTTTAGAAACTAGAACTTTCTAAAGTGATAATAAGGCTTGCTAAAAAGGTATGAGGAAATCGGACAGGGGAGGCAGCACACTTTACCAGCTGAGCAAAGACTCGCATCAGTAACATCACAGCACATGTACAATGAGCAATATCTTCACGTAAGTCAAAGAAACAATTAAAAAGTCCAAGTCCCCGCTTTACAAACCTCTCTGATTTAGTGGGCTTATATGTGTTTGGGTATATTTATTTAGTATAATTTACCAAAAAATGGGGTTATTAACGTACATTACTTTATTTTAAAATATACAAATAAAAAAAATAATGGTGTTAGTCTGGTTCACGACATTCTTAAAAAATGCTTTTTTTTATTTTTGTTTTGAAATGGTAAACCATCGAGAACAGGTCACGTGCCCCTCTATGGATTTTTTTCTTGCTGCTTACAAATATAACCTGCGGCTCAAGGCCGCAGGTTAATGAAGTCAACTACGCGTTGGGTCGACCGTTTCAGATGTAGTCTCTAGATGAATGATGAGGACCACGATTAGCACCATTGTCACCCACAATCTGTTCCAACATACACGCTGTAGTTACTTCCCTTTGTATATAATATCTGCTAAATTGATACTGTTCAGAGCCCGCGTTAAAAAGTTTGAGCGCTATTTGTATACATTAAACGATGGCGTCCGGACAGGTATACTAAATAAAAGCAGGTACATGCCTATAAATACAGCAGCGAATATCGCTGTTCACGAATCTTCTATTCAAAGTTATAAGTACCCCACGGAGCTCTTCACATTGGACGCTTTTGGCACTATTTTAACCGAATAGCTCTTTGTACAAGTAAATGAATGTTACCATGTTTTCTAAATTAGTTTTAACCTAACTAGCTTCCGTCGGAATTCGACCTCCCGCTTCTAAAGCGGACCCCCAAACAAATTGGCTACGGATGCATATGTATGTAACAAGACTTTAGTGTCATTGGATAGGTGTTTGTTGGAAGTGAAGAATGAGCATCCGTTCTGCAGTACGGCGTCACACTATCTTACAGAGATGTTGACTGGTGTGAGGTCGTGGGGTAATGGATCCATGTCGACCATGCAGCATATATATTTTATGATTCAATATACTCATCCACCTCATCTGACCGGAATCCCTACTATCAAGACAGTTAGGGTAGTGCATCGTCGCACAAGGTTTTTACCGTTCTGATCCTGGAGCCCGTTGCATAGCATATGTAGCGCATTGTTCGACAGCACTCCCAACTTGACCACGGACAATACTAGTATATAGTGAAAGATTCAAGAAGACGTATTGCGAGTTCGTTGTATAATAAGATATGTTATATGAAAGGTGCTCGGGAATGTTTAGGCCAAGTGACGTAGTATTTTTATTTCTTTATATTTTTTTAATGAAATTTTCTCAATATAGATAGTTCTATATTGATTCGGTATTATGTTATAGCCACAGCGTAACACCTACAATTTATAATGCCTAATATCTGAAATAAACGGTTTATGATTCTTGATTTTGCCTGTACTTAAAAATTGAAATACGTACATACATGTATTAATTGTTGCAATCGTTATCTATGTGCGGTATATTTTATATTTCATTGAACTATTCGGTCGTATATTGTTTAGAACACAACAACTGATTGAACCATTGTTCGAAGTTATAAATGTCAAAAACTTTTTGCGATAAACACAGGCAAATATTAGCACACCTTCATCCAACCATATCTTATCACATTTGACCTCTCGTTCTGTTCCTATATGTATACACAGGTGTATATTGGTCGGTAAGCAAGTAAACGAGGCTCAATAACCATATATGTACACAACATACATAAAGTGTACAGTATACTTGACGCTTGACAAGTTAAAACTACCAAAAAATACATGGATAACGATTTGATAAAATTAATAAACTTGAAAGATTGTGATATTCAGTGATAATACGTTTTAAATCAGATTGGATCTGTAAAGTAAAGTGAAACAAGCTTCTAGACTAACGAAACGTGTAATTTTGAGGATATAAATAAACCGTGGTAACAGATTTTGAACTCTTGGATAGTGGTTTGTTGGCTGTTCAGTTTGTGTATATATATAACACTGTCACAATGGAGCATTGTATTGAATTGATTAAACATTGAAATACTAGAAGCATAATTATATAGGACGTCGCGTCACAAGTTGGAGCTATTTTACTTTTGCGACGTTTGTATTTCTTGTTAAGTAATTCGGTTGTTCACCCGTCGCGTAACTATATAATGTTATACACCATTTTAAAGAGAAACAAATGTTTTATACAAATGTGTAATTTTGCTTTAAAAATAATTAATTATTAAGATGTCAATTTGTTTGAAAGACTAAACAACTACAAAATACACGTTGTAGAGATGTAACACTTTTTGTCGAGCAGTTGCAGTAAAACCTCAATTTCACCAATACTTTCACACCAAAACACGTTAAAAGTTTGCGTGACAAGAATTGAAACCATGTACTTCTGATATAATTTCCGTAGATTTACTTAACGGAACCGGAAGTTGTAAAACAAATATGGTTTGAAGAAAAATATTGATGTAGAGATTTCGAAAAAAGTAGCGTTTCGGCTACGAGTAAGAATTTAAAATGTGAATTACACCAATCTTTTTCAACGCACGTGTTAAATATTTTAATGCACATATATTGTTTTTTCCTAGATAAAAATGTGTGAAAATTCAAGTGATAAAATGACATAAACAATGTTTTTTCTTTGTTTTTCTATGTCCACAGAAATGTCCCACTTGCGTAAAAAATACGTTCGTTATGTAAACCGTAATTTTCGTTTCTTCTTTATGTTTTATGCTTTGTGTATTGCAAGCAAACGACTGAAGAAATGAAATATTGTTTTTCTTCTGAATCTATACATGTATTATAGTGTTAATTGCTTCAAGCGTTATAAAATGGTGCGTAATAATCCATGTCCACAAAAATGTCCCATGGCACGTTTTATGCGACTTTGACGTTGATATTTACTTAAAACGCTTCGTGTATTTCTACAAGAACAACATCTGTTTGCATGACATTGATTAGTTATATGCGTAGCCCTTTTCTAAAACATCCTCCATCGATATGCTGAACGAAGGGTTTTAAATGGAATATATTATTTTTATAACCATACTATTTACTGGGTATATACATGTAAATAATCATAGAGAGATTGGTTAGAAATAATTTGAGTGTTAAACGAAGTTATATGCGGATTTACTGTACATACTATTATATTACTCGTTACTTTTGTAAAAATGTACTCTAGTATGTTTTTAATTTAAGAATGACTTATATTTTTCCTCAGTCGTTACTCGAAATGCATACATGTATGCAAATTATAGCACAACAACAAAGACGTTGTGATTATTTATATATAATGAACCATTTTTGTCGCTAAATTATTGCTTCATTATTGTAAGTTGTCATTTATGTTGTCATAGTTAATTTCTGCCATTCTTGGGGTGTGCCCCAATGCATATTAGAACACAAATAGTGTGCTAACCTTTGTGTTATTGTCCGCCAATGATTTAATTATAATGACTAGTATACGTTAAATTAACGCCGATCACATTTATCTAAAATAACGGCGTTTTGACGTTACGCAAACTAGCTCCAACTTGTGACGCGACGTCATAGGCAATATTACTGTGATTCGGCTATAGGCCTACACAGTGGAACTAATATAAGCGTTTAGTGGAAGGACTTGCGGACGGAGACATGTTTAAAGCAATCGGGAGATGGGGCTCTCAAGTGAAGAATACTTTGAGTGTTAATATATTCTCCAACATATTTAGTTCGAAGTCTAAAAAGTATGGTGACCTCAACAACGACGAGGAAGAAATATTCTGCGACGCACAGGAAGAGATATCAGACTCTGAAAGTGTGAACGAAGAAGTCCCTACTACATCTGTGGAAACTAACGGGGACATATCTGTTGTTAAAGCAGACATAAACTGGAACATTGAAACTGCGGTTACATCAGACGCTGTTAAAACAGAATCAGCACCCGTTTCAACACAAGCTGAAGCGTCTGATGACAAGAAAGAAGAAACGTGTGAAGTTGACGGTAACACGGAGGACTTAGTAACGTTCGATGTTGACCTAAGTGGTGAAACAGAAAACGAAAAGGATGTTTCAGACACTAAAGATGAAGAAAAGGCCGAGAGTGGGAAAGAATCCAGTAGTGAAAGCGAAGACGACGACGACCATCATGATAACCATAGTGATAAAAAGAAAATCATGAAAAACTCTAAAAGTAGCAATGGTCTGGTGCAAAGTGCAAGCGCTACAGTGATTCGAAAAGTTCATAGACGCATGAATAGTTACTCCCAAAGACAATATGCCAAATTTGAATCTGCTCAAGATGACGAAAATGACAATGTGATTCAGAATGACGTCACGACGTCGAATGATGACGTGGATAACAATTCATCTACTGATAACATTGACCAAATAGACTCAAAACCCGCAAAGAAAACCAAACGAAAGAAAAAGGTACCCTTCTTCCATTTTTTCCGGGGTATATTCAGTTTTGGTTCCCGATCTAAATCAACTCGTGTAAGATGAATATATTCAAGAAATGGGAACCATGAATTAATAGATTACACTCTAAATGATATGTGATTCTTAGTGTAAAATTGCAATCTCTTTAATAATCAAATAGCTTTACAAACAATCGCGTATTCCTATAGATCTGACGAAACCTAACTTGGATTTAATGTGTACATGTTATGTTACGATACACTCCGTGTTTTTTCTGGATCTTTGAAGGTTTTTTTGTGCTTTGATACGGTATCATATTTACATTTAAATCATTCTAAGATGCCTGTGTAATCCTATATGGCACTTGAATATGGATACGTGCGGTGGTCTATTACAGGACACTGTATATATACAAATGTACTTATATGATCCTACATGATACTTATATGGCTGCGGCTTTGAATGAGAAGGTCGTAACTTATAAGAATCAGCATCATAAGGTGCTTCTGATGGGTCTCTTTTCATGAAAATCGAAACTTGTCTTGACATGTTGACCAAACCAGCGCCGTAACTACACTGAGGCCAGGCGAGGCAACTGCCTCGCCTAAAATTTGCGGACCAAACATTTTTTTTGTTATAAATATATACATGTAATAAAATATCCCTGAATATATTTAAAATGAAATGTCTCAAATTGTCGCATGTAATAAACAATGAGGCAATTTATTCTGAGGCACTAGGTTATCTAGTATGTACACGGCCGTATGTATGGATCCAACGGCAGACGCTCAGAATCAGAAATTTGCATCGCAATATACACTTCTTCGATACGGTTCGAAAATTCGTCTTCAACTTATATGTAAAATAAAATGCCTGAATAATAAAAAAAAATTACAAGCTGTCGCAAGTTATAAACAAAGAGTGCAACTTGAGGCACTAGATTTGCACCTTAATGGTAGTATACATTGTGCAACTTGAGGCAATAGATTTGCACCTTAATGTTGGTATACATTGTGCAACTTGAGGCACTAGATTTACACCTTAATGGTAGTATACATTGTGCAGCTTGGGGCATTAGATTTGCACCTTAATGGTAGTATACCGGACACTTTCCCTTTATTATATATAGAAAGCAATTGGCACCGGCACACCATCCCCTTAATATCGCCGCAATCCGGGTCAATGTTAGATGTGAGTAAAAATAGTTAATATACCAATTTTCGCTCGCTACGCTCGCATGGTACTGTTTTACAATCAATTTAATAGTGAGGTGGGCTACACATTTAAGAATATAAGCATGTGCATATAAGTATTTTCTCCTTTGAGCTCTTGTTTAAAAAGTGCTTTGAATCTTGATGTTCCGTTTCAATACCTAAACAAGGGACCAAAGAATGTAGCAGATGAATTGGCTTGAACTTCCGTGGAGCATGACATTGGTCCCTTAATTTACTTGCATTCAACTCGTTCAAGCTTCCCTTTAACACAAATGTGCAGCCTCCGAGTTCGTAGAATATGCTGATGAAAGGTGCCTTCGTCTTCACAGCAGCTGTATCAGTGACTATTATCAATTAGAAAAATAGTTTCTATAGGCTACATAGATAAATTTATAAGTGAATACTATCAAATACAGAATATGTTTTGGCATGGTGTTCAAATAATATAAATAATGTTTTTCTAGCTCGCTTCGCTATTCTACTTTTCTGATTTTGTCAATGTTGAATGCGTATTCGGTGGTTAAATTGCGTGCTTTCAGAAACGTTCTAGGTTAACAAATACACTGGACCACTACATGGTCATAACTGAGGATTGCATCGGGCGCAAAAGTACCCCTTTTACACCAATTTAAGTGGTCCTGGTTCGAAGTGCAATGTTTTACATTTGTAAATAAATTCGGCTCGCTTCGCTTGGCAAATGAATTTAACACATATTTAAGAATGTCTTGTATAATGTAGTTTGTGTTACCTGAACCTCAGAGAAATCATGATCTTTTCGCTTGCCAAATAACTACTCGTTAAAATTATCATGTAGAGAACTATAGTTTGCATGACACGCAACTTCGAGAAACAGTGCATTTTCTTCGGCTCGCATTGTTTGTCACATAACATCAATGCTTCATAAGTTCGTGTAGAGAACGAATTTATGTAGCATGCAGCTCGGGTAAATAATGCGAGGATTGATCATACCATTTAGAGAACGAGTTTGTGTGAGCTAGGGCAAATCATGCATCTTTAAGGATTAATCACACCAAGCGAGTTAGTGCTGACAAAAATTGCATATTTTTTCTGCCACGCTTCGCTAGCCAAATACCTTATGCCCATTAATAATATCATGTAGACAACGAATTTCGTGGGGGCTCGTACAAATAGTTTTTTTTCTGGCTCGCTTCGCTTGCCAAATAATTTATCACCATTCAATTTCCTGCAGAGAACGAAATGTGTGGGCTGATACAAATAGTGCATTTTTGTGGCTCGCTTCGCTCGCCAAATTATTTATGAGCATTTATAATATCATGTGGAAAAAAATGTGTGTGGGCTCGGACAAATAGTGCATATTTGCCATGAATTTAATTTGTGTCAGCTTCAACAAATAGTCCATTTTTCTGGGTCGCTTCGCTCACAAAATACTGTAAAATCATTAATTTTCGTGGGGGATTAAATTTCGTGGATTTCGTGGTTCACCTCTACCACGAACTTTAATCCCAACGAACATTAATTTTGACCCTTGTTTTATTACCTGAAAAGGCAGAAATGAAAAATCCACGAATTCAAGTCCCAACGAAATTGTCTTTTATACCAAAATCACGAAATTTCGTCCCAACGAAATTAAATGATTTTAGTACATTGTAAATATTCAAAATAGCATGTACAGAACGAATTTGGACGTCCCCTCCTGTAAATACCCCGTCACACAATCAAAACCAGATGTCGCACTCCTTTGGAGAATTCCTAGTTACGGTCATGTCCAGCACCAAGGCTGCCTCGGCTAAACTTCGTGTCTGGGTACGGCACTGCAAACTGAAGTTGATAGAACTGGTTTTACCATAAGGCATAAGTGAAGAGCAATGTCCGGACAGTTATTTTTTTGTTCTCAAAATATCGATTTTGCAGTTACGACCTTCTTATTCTAAGCCAGCGATATGATCCTACTTGATATCATGTGATAAAGCAACGTTGCAAACCCAATGCATTATGCCAGTATATAAGTCAATGCTTATAACCCATACTGGAGAAAGGTTCGAACAAATTATCCTGCTATTCCGGTATTCTTCTACTAAGACAATTAAAGTTAATTTCTTGTACATAATTCACTTAAGTCATTGTTTCCATAAGCTTAATAACAAATATTAAAGTGTTGTTTTTTGCACAATATGCATCTTATCTCCTGTGAGACACTAAAAATCATCGCGGAAATTGATAATATTTAGCGTAGATGCTTGCCCATTATTTTCATGCATAACAGTCGATGACCAGGTTAGTTTGTTCGGACTTTAGATCTACTTGTCATATGTACCATACCATGCATGCTACACAGGGCGTCCCATATAATATGTTACCATTACAACCGAGTGCCATGAAAAAATACTTGATCACAAACTCCATGTCATACATCAATGGAAAGCTAGCCTTCGTTTAATGTTTTAACCATGACCGTATTGCTGGTTGTGCAAGATAGGAATCAAGTTTCTTGCAAAATGTCAATTTTTCGATAAAAACCTTGTCAGTTGTAAAGGTAAAATATTCTGGGACACCCTGTATATGACGTGTCTTGCTACTGCGACACTTGCATGTAATATATCATTATTGTATGAACTCCAACAGCATGCATCCCACCTTTCACTTCCTTATATGCAAATTACCTTTGAAAATGATATTTTAGATTCAAGACTTGAACGTGTGTTGTATTTAATTTTACAATTGATAAAATATTTTGCCATTCGTACTATAAATTATACCTGAGTAATATTCATACGTATTTAGATCTATATGTAACATTTCATATTCATGCACACGTTTTCAAAGGTCTTGGCCTCATGAGCTTTCAAACCAAAGACACAACCCCTAGGTATTTGCTTCGACCAAATGTATTTGCTTCGGTCAAATGTTAATATTGTTTACTATATTGGTTGCACGAATCTTTATTTATGATACCTGTTCGATTTAACGATATTTGCATTGCCATATCAGCCATATACATTGACTAACTTAGTAAGTCAATAAATACAACCGTGCATGGTCAAATATTAAATATAAGATAATTTGAATAGCACCCAATTCGCGATGTTGTAACTATGTACCATATATATGCACTCCTTTTATCATTTACAATTTATTTATAGCAAATCGGCATATAAATATACCAAAACCAGATAAATACGTAGTAATACGTATCAAATGACATAGCCTTACGTATTTAGTCATTGAATCAACAAGGGTGTTTATTACCTATCAGTGATATTATTTCATGTTTGTGCCAACATATTTGTATAGAGTTTAGTTATCAACCGTTCAACCATTGTACTCATCCTTGCATGCATGCATCCCTCATGTACTTTACGTAACAGCTTGTGAACGCGTAAATAGATATGATATTTCATGATAAACATCTAGATAGATTATCTATAAATTACATTGAACTTATTAAACAAGATGGATAAAATAATAAACTCTGATTTAATTGCTGACATAACGCTTCATATATACGATATGACTTGATAAGTATCTAAATAGACTCTGTCTAAATTATATTGAACCTATCAAAAAGTTGAGTAAAATAATAAACAACGACGTTCCGTATACATCATGTGCGTAAGCAACGCTCCATAGATTGTAATTAAAATGCACCAAACTCGAGTTAAGTAATAAATGCACGTGGTACCGTAAAACTCCAGTAATCAGACCACCATGGGTGAATTTTAGTAATGATCTTCCTAACAACAATTGGGCATTATAAGGCTTACTTGAAATGTTCTTGTGGATGGGGAATATGGATAGTATTGTTCGTGTCTTTTTGTGGATGACATGACGCTGACACCGCTTTGTATGCTGGTACATACTTGTATCTTATATTGAAGATGGGTAAAGGCAAACGTATAGAAATGGGTACACAAGCCATAAACAGTAAAACTGTTACTTCTGCAATTTCCTTGCGGACTCGAGCACCCATCATGGCCCCTCGTGACTATATGCAGACTTTTAATCATTACTTTTGAGAAATAATCTGTGGGTTGGACTTTACTGTTGCTATTATATGTCCAAGTTATTTGTCATGTTGAAATAACATAACTGTTAAACAAGCATGAATAGACAAATTAAAGCAAAGACACAAACAATTGTTCGATTAAATGTTAATTAAGACAATCTTTTGACAATGATTAATTGTGTTCTGTCCATTGTCTACACATTCTGAACAATCGATTCTTATTTAAGTTTCCTGACATTTTAAACATATTTGCGTCCATATGCCGTGTAAACAACGTATTTAAACGACCCAAGCTAGCTAAGCATATATAAAAAAACACACATGTAATTTACGTATTTGGTTCGGATTAAACTACCGACGATTCAAAATGTAATTTACGATAAACCTTAAGCTAATACGAACGTAATCGTATAAGCTTCAAACATTCCCGGGTCATGTTACGACCGGTAGTATAATTATATAGGACATTGCTAAAGGTATAGAACTCTGTATTATCTTAAAAAAAACTTAAGAGATATTTAAAACTACCGCAAGTGCTTTAAATAATTTCAAATCCTATTATTTTTATTGAGACATACTTAGAATCTCAATTTCCCCCGCGAATTTATGTTAAAATAAAATATGTTAAGTTAGTTACGTTGTGTTACGGATATGCACTCTTATTTTACCCGCAAGCCTTAATTACCCAGTAAGACCTTTTCCGGATATTCTATTGAATTCACTGGAAGTTTACCAGATCTGCCTTATCCTATACCGGATACATGACGTACGTATTTATGTATTTAGTTAGATCACTACTTTTAACTACATGTATTTATATTTTGCATGCATGACAAAATTTGACCATTAAAAGCTTTTATGTACATTCAGATTTTTTCACTTAAATTTACAAGATCGGTCGTCAATCTATACATCTTCGAACCATTCTGTATTGATCTCACAGACCCCCTTCTGACCTGTAAAAGATTTTACGATTTAAAAAAATGTCCTTATTATGAGCCCAGTACCTTTAAGATGATTTCAAAATATGATTTAAATATTTCAACACAGCATAACTATGTCTTCTTAGTATAGGTTATAGATCATATATTAGATTTATAAACAAATTAGAGCAAGGGAGCGCTAGCGACCGACGCTCTAATTTGTTTATAAATCTAATATGTGATCTATAACCGGCTTATAGTTTACCCGCCCACCTTTGATGAGCTTTCCAATGCTTTTGTATGCGAACAATAGCATGACCACTTATGGAGTAATGAGAGTGTAAAAGTATATACGAGGGATGATCAATATATGATGGGAAAATAACTGTGATATGAATGTTATTGTCTGAACATATATTATTTGGTGGCAGATACCGGTAGGCGGGGCAACATCATTTTGCAAAGAAAACGTAACGTTTGTTAATATTTCACAATATCACTCCAAATGCAGAATTGCATTATTGGTTTTTTTTAAATACTTTTCAGAATACACTCCTGTAACATTCATACCTCATCGCTAAGTCGATACTTAGGAGAAAAGTACTTCGGTACTTCGTTGCGAACATTCAACATTGATGTACGGATGTCTGACGTCGACGTCACGTCATTCCCTGCGCGGCTTAGATCACATGAGTTTTGCCATCCACGTTAAATATGTTATACTATAGATAAATCAAAGCTTTTGGCACGACATTATCACGAAATGATCACTAAATTACACTAGCAACTTGAATGGTACTTGCTTTCTTTAAAACTAAATATTTTGTCGGAAGTATTCAGTCTTCCGTGATTTTTGCTAACGCGGTACGGTCTCACGTGCGTGACGAAACATTTAAAAGACAGAACCTTTTAATGATGTCACCAACAGTATGGTAAGTCTTATGCGATTATATGTGCCAAATTTCAGCAAGGTACTATTGCTAATATGAAAACTGTTATGGTTTGAATATGAGTGAAAACGGTGAAAACTCCGAAAAATGCCCCGCCTACGCATATGGAGGGTTGCCTTAGCAACCGTAGATTTCAGTTTACTTTTGCTATGATCCTGATTATTTACTGATTCATTGCTAATACAGGTTGCTACACCCGGCCAAAGTTTTAGTAAAATCAGACGGATCATAAAAAAGTTATAAGCATTTTCCCGTTACATATTGATCGTCCCTCATAAGCAGATTATAAATTGCTGATAGAATAACAGTAAAATTGTGAGAGTAGGCGGGTCTAGTTTTCCATATTAGGAAACAGCCAAATTGTCCTAATAAACAGATTTACTAAATAGTTATTATGTCCATTGCACAAATAAATGAATAAGTGGTCCAAAAATTTGAAAATCCCTGGCTTTTGATTGGACAAAGAAGTAGGGTGAACTATAACTGACCTTATTTGAGTGAAATCATGATCACGCATGACACCTTCAATACGTATATTAACATAATCTAGACTGTTTAAGAATGTTCGCTTGCTTTATGAACATGACTCTCTGTACGTTGTAGATTTAACTCCGACACTAAATTAGGCTTCGCCTTCGGTAGATTAGGTGTTTGCCAGTCACTCAAACATCAAGTATTTCTTCCTATGTATGTTGCATTATATTATAATAACTTACACATGGGGAGTGGAGGCCTAGAGGTAGATCGAGAGGTCCTGGGTTCCACTCCGTCTGGACCACTGGTTAGCCATATCAACTCAACCAAGGTGTTTACAAATGGTACCTGTGAGGGTAGTGTCTATTCCTTGGGGTGCCGTATACCGATGTTGGCTGTCACACCAACATGAGAGAAATAATCTCCCAAATGGAGACTCGTTTACAGGTTTCATTAGGTAGCCCAATGACCAAGGGAAGTTAAAATGTCGAAAATTAGTAACCTATGTTTTTAAACATATACTTAAAGACGCTCTTCTGAGCTCGGAATTACAATGGCTCAAAAACTTAAAGCAGCGTGCTTAGAGTATCCCCCTAAACAAACGAATCAGAATTTATACCATTTATATACCTGTCAATTTTGAATGCTTAATACTGATTTTAAAGTTAAAACATAGTATACTTAAAAAACGCTGTTCAATGTACCCAAGTGATACTTATAATTTATTGCATGAAATGTAAACATATCAAGAATGTATCATATATCGTCGTGTGATATTATATACAGACAGGTTGTATTTCTTTCATATAGCTTGGCCAATTTGATACGAGCCTGACCTTTTGATTAGCATAATTTAACCGTCGATACATTGCCTACGTTTACAACGCCGTCTGTATGTTTTCATAATCAGGGAGTATCACAAAGACGCTCGAGATGTAATACAAACACAAATTTGAAATACCGATATCGCACGATTTGCTTGCGGAAATTGATCTATTCAAAACAAGGACATTGTAATATATTCTTGCATAAAGGTCAGGCTCAGGTCAAAATAGCCAAGCTTTACCTCTTGACGACATCATTTTGGAATCGTAAACCTTGTTTGATCTTGTGTTCTATACAGGATCAGTACATTAATACCCTCATTATATTATCCGTTTTATGATGGTTTATTTACGTGGGTTGTATAACATAGGGATAGGCTTATTGAAAGGTTAGAAAATGGAACTCGTAAAACTTAAATATATTAATAAAGTAAACTAATTATTACATCACGCCATAATTTAGACTTGTACCTCGCTCCGATTATATTTATTTTGATATTGATATGTGTACCCAGTCTAGCAAGAATGCACATTGTATAAACGAGTCAACTTCTGGTTATCGCAAAAGGTCATACACGTGAAATTAGGTAAAACCCCAATAAGTCATACAGCATACAGTGACCGAAAATTACTGATACTCTGGCTCGTAATAAGTTGAATTATATACTTTCCCAATAAGTCAGACGGTGACCGGATATCACAGATGCATTTGTTCGCAATAAGGCTTAACAGTTGAATTGTATATAATATTCTAATAAGGCATGCAGTAATTGTTTATACGTAGTGAAAGTAGCCAGTTGATAAGTATATTTATATATAGCGTTTGAGGCTTTCGAGCAGATATATTCTGCCGCAGCATTAACAGTGTTCATGCTCTCCAAATGTGGAGAAGTTATCAGTCGTTTGTGGAGTAAGTTTAGTCAACTGTTTGTTTTTTCCAGTAAGACTAGTTTGGTCAACTGTACGAATTCAATAGAACAACTCGGGGTTTGAAACTAAATAAACTTGTTAACCTGTCCTCCACATGCGGGCATGTTGTTAATGGTTGTTGGTTTTGGAGAACAGCAAACTGCTACTTAGTACTGGTTGTTGAATACTGTAATACGGATTAGGTCAAATGGCGAAGTATATTATTAAGGTTTAACACACATAAAACTAGGCCTACTCATTAATGCTTAGTGCTTAAATGGTTGAAGACCATTCGTCTTAACTAGGACATGTGTACAAGTACTATTTTTGCTGACTGGCTTTTACTATTTCTCACTGACTCGTGTCATATTTTTTTTAAATAAAACCTTAAAATTATTTGTCATGAATTGATTCGCTTTTAATACAAATATCATGGCTAGGCGACTTTGTAGAATAGCATTATAACTGAGTAAGTCGCTGTGCAATAGTTTGTTAAGCGTCACTTATTATTCAGAAAAAAAATCATATAATATATATTTTACTTGTATTTTATACGATATAGCTATGCAAAGTCGAAGTTCTAATATTACGTTTACCATGAGGTAGTTGTCTGACACGCGAAAATTTAAAGGTAACTTGATACTCTGCCATGTACTTTTACAAATCATAGCTTAGTAAGCTTACATGTAATAAATAAAAAAGAAGTTAGTTTTAAAGTAAATATTTGTACGAATCACATAATTATAAAATGCAGCTATTATATATTTTCTACTGTTCATCATATTGAGTTTTTTTTTCATAATTAATGATTGCTAGGGTAACAAGGAACTGACAAACTGTCTTCATAAAACATCGTGTCTTGTTTCTTATTTTATGATGGTACTCAATATAGAAAATAAATAGTTGAGAAATAAAGGTTCGAATCATGACTGGGATACTACCACGCTTTGAATTGGCTCGATGATGTGACACTACAGTTAAACTTCGTTAAGACGAGCATCGATAAGACAAACATACGGCTTAAGTCGAGGAAATTTCAAAGTCCCGTCGAATTTGCTCTATATTGTATATGAATTTATTGCAATTTCTCGAGCATCAATGTAACGAGCACCTGACTTTACTCGAAGTTAAATCTAGTTAAATGACGTCGTGCTGACATGGTGTTCGTTCATCACCCTTAATATTTGTTGAATCGCGAAACATCGACTTTATCATTATTGGCTCATGGAGACGATTCTCTAGACTATAAGTTTGGCCCGATAAGATTAATGTACATTTGTAAATACAAAATGTAGAATAAGTATGTGGCATAGCATAGTTGTGATAACAAAACGTATTTGGTGCGTACTTAGTTTTTTGTTTCTTAGTAACCATAGAGTGTATTTATTTATTAATGTTAAATTGTGTAGTGTTATAGTGTCTTTAGGTTAGGCCTGTTTGGTCAAATTATTTATAAAAGATAAATTGTGCTTTATATTCGTTTTACTCAAACTATTGAGGAGATCGATTGATTGAATACCGTTCATTGTATGTAAATAAATGGATCATTATATCGATAGTCATTTCGTCTTAGTTTTTGTAAATGAGATATACTAGTGCATTGTAGTCGTACCAAGATCTGAGTATATGTCTCGATGTTTGTCTAACAGTGATGTTATGTCTATTTACGTGTTTATTTGTACCAGTACAAAATATATAAGTCAAGATATGATTATGTCTATATAAATGTACGTGCACTATGTATATGGTTGAATACATGTCGATGTTCGTACATGTATGTAATTGTATATGTCTTCATATGTGTATGATATGTGCTAGGTGCAAAAGGTAATACATGTAGATCATTAGATTATCCGACTCTGTGTTTCTAAGCTACTTAACTTGTCTATGCCTCTATTGTATTTATGTTATAGCTATGTGTCTTTTTACGAAAACGCATGTCGGATACTCAGTAGTTAACTGTTTGAAAAAGATCCTTTAAGTATGTGTGTATACGGGTCTTTTAGTGATTATGAATGTCCAACGTGTGCTTTTGACCATATCAAGTGTAATGCTTGCGTGTCTTAATAACATTTGACGAGATTAAATACTAGTAAAGACGTTTCATGATCGCTTTAAACAGTGTATATACTATTATTGTTTATGAATTCAATGATTAGAGGTTTTGCGATAACATACTTAGTTGGTATTATATGTACTTTGTAAAAGCCTTGAAAACAGGGGGCATGTCAGCTCGCGTACTTGTCACATGCTATCGTACCTTCCTGAGATTTCATTCATTACTTAATTTATTTTCAACAACCCTCATCTTTCAAGTGCTTAAATTTACGCGATTTATTTCTCAAAATGACATTTTTGGACTAGCGAGTTGCGACCGTAGGTCCTTGTTTTAAGGCTAATGAGTCCAAGTTTTTATTGGATATGAATACGTAATTCATGCGACGTTATCGTGATGTCAATAACGTCCTAGATGATGTCGTACATTTTCAGTGTTTCCAAGAAATTTTGCCATCGAATTGTCTGGCTGAAGACCACATTAATTTGTCCTCTACACTCACCTTGTAAATTTTTGATCATGGGAATAAGTATAATTATGTACAAAACCGGTACATTTGCATTCGATACATTGTGAAATTTATATCGCCAGTCATGTAGCATGCAACTACTTAATCATTTTAATTGATGATTTTCGAAGTCATTTGGTGCTGAATTTTGCAGTTTTGCAGAATTAAAGGGAACGCCCTAAACGACTGCTTTGAAAACAATATTTGCCATTTGGAACTGATTTATGTCCTGGATATAACTTACATATCTATTTAATTAATGGTGTATAACACCACATATCATATCACATATAAAAAAACTGACAAAGTTTAAAGCTATTGATGCTATCATATATTAATGATCACACTGTAATAATGTGTACTGAGTTGTCGAATTAGGCAATATACATGCTCGTTCAATGTGCTGAATCGTCAAAATTTTGTTGTTCTTGTACTTATTGAACGTATACTTCATGCATTCTCATGAAATGCAAGTTCATCTAGTTTGTTTTGCATGCACGGTTATTTATGCGTATTGAGTTGTCAACTGTAATAAAATGATATCAATTATCCTATTCCGAAAATAATAACGCGTTTGTACTTGCATATTACGCTATTTATGATATGTTATCACTTTGGGTAAATACTAAGATGGACGAAGTTAGTACTTCGTCAGTTGAAGCATGTTCAATGAATGTATACCAAGTTATGAAGGCATCTTACTAACCAAAACATTTTAACTATGAATGACTCTAATTATTTTGTATTTTCTCCGCCAAGTCATAGGAGATCGACAATCTTCGGATCTAATTCGGGATTGATCGGTCAATTTCGGCTTTAATCGTCATACGTCACGTGATGGTATAATAAACACGTGCTATCAATCATGAACATTTATTTATAATACGAGAATGTATCATTATTTTATGTATTATGCATGCTATGAGCTTTTGACATATTTATTTCTTATTTTTTTATATTTTTGTATTTACATGTTTCGTTTGTTTGAGGAATCTCTATCGATGATTATTATACATGTTTTTGTTCATGAAAAAATCTCATGTTGTTTATGTTAAAACATTACACATTTTGACCAGTTTTCATATCATTTATTTGTGTTAAAGATCGGAATTTTAGTACATAATAAAATATTTATTTTTCACTTTCTGTGTTATAATATGGCAATTAGCTATTTTTGTTTTCTGATTTTTACACGTGATACGGGCTCTTGGAGGGATTTACGTTGTGTGACATCATAACGTTGAACGTTGTGCTATAATATTTTTAAGGTGCTAAACTCTACCCGAAATATTCTGAAATCTCCAAAAAAATTCAAGAATCAATACACAGACTAAATACAGCATTATCTTAATTCGAAGCGGTTTTATTATTGAGTTTGTCTTCATGTAAGGTTTTACTGGAAGCAGTTACTTTGATGTCAAGTTGGTACATATTTAGTTTATTTAGTTCGTACCATTTTATACGCACGCATTAAATAGGCATGACTATGTGATACATATGTATTAAAAAGCAACAAAGCAATATGTACTTGTATCACAAAATAAAACAACAATAAGATTGAATCTGATAACGTGCTATAATTATAGTACTCGGCTAAAGTGTATCTTATTTACGAGGTGTATACATTGCCTCAAGGAACACCACTTCACGGTCGCCCACAGATGTCACCATGCTCCAAGCTTCCCGTACAGTCACAACCTGTTATTACCTAGCACAACTATAGATCCTATATACTTAGCACCTTAAATATAGACTTTACTATTGTACAGGGTGGTGAAAAAGTTCGTACTTAAAGTTTCAATAATCTATGTTTCTGACGTCAGAAGATAGCGTTTTTTTCAGGTAAAATTCCTTAAGGATCTAACTTTGTTATTAACTCTCTGGCATTAAACGAAACTACATTTTATTAGAGATATTAAACGTGTTTGCAGCGTAGGAATTCATAGCTCAGATAAACTTAAGTACCTACTTTAATACCGAGAACAAACTTTTTGACACCCTGTACACAAGTTGCAGTGTTCAAGACACGCGTATTTAGACAAACTCAAGTTCTAAAAATACTACTTTTACAGATTAAAAGAAGATTGTTACGTCTATCACGACGTACACTGAAAGTACTGCGCCGTGCACTGTATATCACGACACCGGCTGTTCCGGTCCCCGTGGATTTGGAGAGCGTGATGGCAGAAAGTTTTTACAAAATCCGCAAACCACAAACATAAAGTCGCCATTTTGGTAAAACAGCATGCAATTCCCAAAACTATTCAGATTCTTCAAGACAAACATATTGCCACAAAGATACCTGCATACAATTAACTTTTTCTTTATCCTTATACTGGCTCCGACTTCCCCTAGCATCTCAAGTAGAAATCTCAACTGCAATTGAGATTTTGTTAAAACCAGAATCGCAATTAAATATAAATCAGAATTGAAGTTTAATCTAATGAAGTTTTACTGTGATTTACACAGAACACCGTGTCTGTATACATGGTGATGCTAAATTTGAGTCCAGTCTAGTATGGAAGTTAACATTTAGACGAATGCTTATTTGAGATGAGTTTTTTCTCACATTGAGATGCTTTTGGAGATCGATGCCTGGTTCCCTCAAAGTCGCAGGTCATTAGCCAATTAGGACAGGGATTAAAGTGAATGTCATATACTTTCGCTGTAGCAATCGAACGCAAAACATATTTAAACTTGGCTTCTGTGAAATAAGCATTGAGTCAGTGTTTCAGCCAAAATGTTATTCCTCACGGGCATGCATCCACACCAGGAACTCTATAAACCTTTTTCAGACATTTATAAAACTGCATGTATTCCTCGTAACCTATCATTTTTACGATACATTCCACCAAATGCACTTTACCCGTCTAACCAGCTTAGGAAAGCTAAACTGACTATGACTGCAAGGTATAGAGTGAGGACCCTTGTTAGATTAACGTAGGCCATATTATTTGCATGTGGAGAGGCCGCGAGTGCCAGTTTAAGAAGTCTGTGCAGCCGATGTTATACATCCTCCTGCAAAATAGTTTTGGACATAGCAGGTACCAAAGCATGCACATGGGTAAAAGCAGTTTTGCATACGGGGTTCGATCCCGGAACCCATCCATTCCCAAGAGTGCACGCTATCACATTTATACATTGTATTTGAAAATTGGACAATGTTTACGGTTGTTCATTTATTACTGAATAGTTGTATACATGCGGCGTACGTACATTTCGATGGAAAGAATAACATATATGCTTAATATGCATGTACATGTACATGCATATGACCCTCTAATCTATGTCTTTGTGTGTGTATTGCGACATTTATAGTATAGATGCACGCGTCAACGTCGCTGTGTACCTTTGTTATTCAACATTACTAGTATGATATAACGTATACGTCTAGTAAAGTAAACACTTTTGGCATTTATTACATTTTCATAAACAAACCACTAATATAATGATATAGCAAATGATTACATCACCAAGTGTACAGGGTCTTTCCTGCACTATGCAAGCCGATCTCTGTCTTGGACTGGGACAACAGAACAATGTTCACGTTCTGACATATCTCAAACAGTCAAACAATGAACTCACGACAATGGACGTATCACCAGGCATGAAAAAACTTGAAAGTAATATTGTGCATGTGTTTACACTTATTTAAAACACGTATGAATTAAAATGGTTCAGATTATCCATATTAACACAGCGCAAATATATTCTTACAATATTAGACTCGCTTAATGTTGGTAATCTTAAGTACAATTTTACAAACAACGCAAAACATAATACTAGATGTAAAACGCTCGACATAGGTCGGTGATCGTAATATCGATGCTCGTCTGGCGAAGTTAACTTTAGTGCGAACAAATGAACCTTGTGCCGGAACCTCCCATAAGCATAATTTTAAAAGTTGATTTCTCGTCTATACATGTAAGTCAACCTGGGTACACTTTGAATTACCATTTGTGTACGAGCATTAATCAAAATCTCCGACAATGCACGATTTCTCACATAGGATCCGATTTGTTGCATACAATATATCCAAGCTTAAATGTCGGGGACCAAGTTAATTTGTTCGGCCAAAAATGCATAGAAAGTTGTAGGAGTGAACTTGAACAAATAGAATTGCTTAGCCTAGTTTTTATATCCGCATACAGTTATAGGTTCTAGTAGACCAGTATATGCAGCATTAGAGAAGATGTTTTCGACGGAAACAAGAAACCTTTCATCAGCATTAGGCCGTCTGTACATATATCTCCTTGCCAGACATAGTTACATATATGTATACCCATAATTAACCACTTGCAACTTCATCAATACAAATGTACATGTATTTGTTTCCATCCACATAATAGGCACATCAGAAATTCGACCAAACACAATGTAAATTATTACTTCTATATCCTCACGAATCAGTTCATATTTCAGATGATAACATACACTGGTTCAGCGAGAATGTGCTTCTACGGAGCGGGCTCAAATTGGGAAACATGCACATAAGATTGTCGTACGGAGGCTGTTACTTTGGATGGGAGAAGTTGATAGCAAATAGTTACTTATACTTCTGGTACAAAATTGTATTGTTGATCAAGCCGGTTGGTTGTTGCCCAATTGAGGGCCGCTCTGGAGATGTTGCGCTGTTTTGTTTGTTTCAGATTTTTCTACAGAATAACGTACACATTCAGCTTCCAACTATTACCAATATGTTTTCTCTGCAGATCGCAAGGAGGACCAGGAAAGCAGTACGTGGAACTTGGAAATGGGTTAAAAGAAGTATGGTCATCTACGCTCAAGCATTCAACTTCCCGTCCATGTTCGTATCACACGTTGCAACAACTTCCAGAAAATATTAAAACATATATCACTGACTTAGAATGAGAAGGTCGTAAGTACAAAATCGATACTTTTAAAGAAAAAAAGAAGAAGAAAAAACTGTCCGAAAACTAGTCTTTATTTATGGAAAACCCAACATTTTGGACTTCAGTTTGGTCAACATGAAAATTTTCGATTCTCGTGAAAATAGGCTTATAAGAAGTGCATTGTAATGCAGATTTCAAATATATCTGGGTCTTATCAGGTCGTAAGTATTTACGACCTTCTCGTTCTAAGTCAGTGATATATGTTTTTGTTACAATCGTGAAACATCGGCTAGTTCCGCTTCAATGTTTCTGCCAAACTTTATAAATTAGTTTGCTTAGTGTTTGTCCTTGACAACACTAAAGTTCCCACCAAAGTCGCTTCATCTTTCTGGCAGTTATCTTTGCATAGCGCTGTCAAGCTGTTTAATTGATTTTCTCTGAGCAAGGATAACCCATATGCTCCACTCCACCAATGTGTAAATTTGTATTTGTGATGACAAAATCTATTCCTGGGTGCCGCACATCGATGTTGGCTGCCACATCCACACAGAAGAGAAATATTCTATTCCAGGGACACTCTAACGCAGAATTCCTTAGGTAGCCCAGTGGAAGTTAAAATGTATAAGGGTGGTTAAACGACTATACTGCTGTAAACAGCCCTTCGAAAATTGATAACTTTTTAACTTAACTTTGTTCCACTAAGTTTTGCCCCTTTTAGTGAACGAAACTGGCATTCATTAAATACTATAAAATAATTCCATGTGCAATTATTCATCGCCTTCTGTGTCAAAATGCATTCAAGTCTAAACCCACAAGGAATTTCCTTGCACGGATAGGACACTTACTTGACCGTGTATATACCAAGCTGATTTGTTTGTTTGGGTTTCCAAGTTTGACAGGTTTCATGGTTTTCACTTGTGAAGAAGTTACTCGTTTTATATTTATTTGCACGAGCATGCTAGTAATGCGTATTTCAGAGATATTGACTTGATCCTAACCTTTGCATATGTCTATAATGTACAATATTATATTAGCTTGCATTGGATTAATCAATTTACAAATGCTAATGGAGCAATATTAGTGTTTGTATGACACATCAAGCCTCTTAGTGATAGATTCCGCTTATTAAAACATAATAAATTTACAAATATAAACAAGATACAATGTATAGTGCGCCAAGAAAAACAAGAAAGGCAGGAAAATTTGGTATAATTCACTTAGGTGGAAAAATCAGTAATATATTAGTTTACAATAGACCATTTGAGATTATTTAAGTCACCAATTTTGCAAAAGTAGACCGATCCGGTCAATGTTTATAAATATCACATTATCCTTGGCGCACTAAATCAGCTTTTAAATTATGAAGGTTGATGATCATGTTAAGATCTCCATACTATATTACGGCAACAGGCGGCTGTTAATGACTTACTTGAAAACGCTGATGATCTACATTACATCTGTAAATCCTGGCAAGGTTTTGTTATAGCATTGTTATAACAGTATACCAACAAAAGTTACTTCCCTTGTTTCGTTGACGTTGACCAAGGTTCGTTGATTACCTCCCTTTAGTAAAATATTTATACCTCTTCAGGTTACTTCCCTTGTTTAATTGCAAGTTAATTGAAAACCTAGGAATTTGAAATTCTTTCAATAAAATATCATAGCAGTCTATTCATTCAAAATCACTCTATACATTTATACCATCCTCATAAACCAGTGGTTAGTCAAGTCTCCAGACGGATGAAAAATACAAAGTATGCTGGTTGAACGAGAATGATTTATACACTAAAGTAGAATGACTTAATTAATGTGCGTGATTTATAATGGTATGCAATGGAAGCGATGCCTTTCCCTGTCCAAAATGGTTAGGATGGGATCAATGTAATTACTCTCAGTAGAATGAGCTAATTTGAATGGACCAAATGCTATAATGTTTTAATGATAAAATTTCAAATTTCTGTGTTCAACCAAAGAATAAAATATAGGTTTGCACCATTTGATAAAGATGAAACTGTTTATCATGTTAGAATAATAAATAAAAGCCAAAACCATTGGAAACATCTGTGTGTAATGCAGCAAATTTCAATCCACTACAGGAAATCCAAACTGTTTACATGCACAATTCTATGAAGAACTGACTTTGACATTTCAAAATTCCACAATATTAAAAGGGAAACTGAAATGTCACTGCATGCCTTTTGTATATACCTCATGCTTACAGCATAATAATTACTCCCTCAGCAAATGAAATCCAAATTTTTTGATTTTATGTGTACATCATAACATGTATTTTTACAAATTTTGAAAGTATATTTTGTAAGACTATGTTTTGAAGATGTTTTAAATAAACAGAAGAAATATTGTAATTTTTGTATTATGTTGTTTATATCATTTCCATTATAGTGTGCCCATGATAATGAGAAAGGCCCCAAAATTTGGTTACTGTAGGTATGCACAGAACCAAACAGACTGCATCTGTTTACTTTACAAATGGTAAAAACCAATTTTACAACATTTGACCACCCCGATTCCTGTTTGTGAAAATCACAATAGCCAGGACGCTGTATACCAGTAGATCAAAGAAACACATTTTTTACCAAACACTAATATAATATCAATACATAACATTTAGACTCCAAACACTAGCAATTAATTACCGCAATGTCTAATGTTAGAATGTCATGTTTTATTTCTACAGCTTTGCAACATGAGAATATCTAAAAAAAAATCTTGACATTCAACATTGAAAAACAACTTTCTCTAGCATTCTACGATCCAATGACAACAGTTATCGGCCCTTTGGTGCAACAAGATTGTATCTCACAATACATTTTACAGAGAGATACAACCTTAATACACCAAAGGGACAAACTTTTTCTAGCAACCAATAGCACATTGACAACTTTCCGTAGCCTTCAACAGCGCGAAGACAACTTTCAACAGAATTAAACTTTCTCTAGCATTCACCATCAGAACAATACATTTCTCTAGCATTCAACAGCAAAATCACAGTTTTTATAGCATTGAAACGATTGGCAAACCAGTATTTTCACCTTTATTATCAACCATCATTAACGTAAAGCAACAAATTACACATATTAAATGTTAAATGCTTTCAATCTAAGGGTATGTCTATAATTGTCTATAGTTGACCGATTGTAAAATAGTTTTTCCATAGCAAAGATACATTAACACAAAATACTACACAGTTTGAATGATAATACAATCATGCCTTTGATATATTTAAGAAGTAATTTTACAGATCTTTATGAATACCAGACAGGCAGCCACAAGCTCTTGCCTTCTTCTGGATAATGGCAATACCTGTATACTTGATGTCTTCAATTATATATAAGGTCACAATGATTGAAAAGACAGTTTTTAAAATACAACTTGAACATACTTTAGAGGAAATCAAATAAACTTTGTAGCTATTGATAATATTTTAGTAAAGTCTCCTTTCTTGCCTCTCAGACAAGAAGGTATAGGCACCATCACTCTTGTTCCCGTTGGCACTCCGTTTTCCTCCACTAACACAACATTATTGGTGTCATATCTCGGAACATTGGCTTTCTGTTTTTGTACACAACCAACAATGTATGCATGTTTCTTTTCACCCATGATAGCTAGTAACACTTTATCACCAAGCATTCCAAAAGGGGGTTGTCGATAAACATGAATAATACGAGCTTTTTTCCCAGATAATACAGTTTTACGTCCAATGATACTGTTATCAACCACTCTGACTCTTGTCAGTTTTTGTAGTTCATGTAGGCAGTTTGTTGTGCTGTAAAAGAATAGTATACGTTGTACAATTAATTTGTAAGTGTAATCTTCTCATTAACCTTTATGTGCAATCTCAGCTCAAATTGAGGTTTGACTGCAGGTGGAACAGTGGTGGATAGGTTCATCCTAACGACTACAAATCCAGATTTCCCTGGTTCAATTGTCAGCCAGGACACTACAAATTTCTAGAAATGCTTTTTTGTATGTTCTACCCAACTGAAATGTACTTGTTACTGGAAGGGAACCCATAAGAACTGTAGTCTTGCATGCATCGATCTTTACACTGGACACATTAAAGAACCCAGGTGCTAGGGCAGCACATACAGACTGTCTTTTCCTGAAGCCAGAGGTCATTAGGCAAAGAAAAAACCAAATGCCTATTCACTAGGATCGTCTAAGACGAATGCCAAAAAAACAAGATTGGGTTCAATGTTTATGCCATGGTGGAAATCTTATCCATGAAAACTAGCTAAGTCAATCAGGGGTTGTAATTCTGTTGAAATTTTGTATATTATTGGATGTCTTTGACAAGTTAAGGTGTTTATAATGGTAACATTAAACAAGTATGCAAAGTTTTGAAAGCATTGCCTTGATGGACTATAAAATAGTTGAGTTTCAATACCTTGAAAGTTTAGGTCAACATTTTTTTCAGAGGGAGGGGCAGAGCATAAAGATATTAATTAGCCATGAAGAAAACATATTGATTGCACAAACCTTATAGATCTACATTGCATGGAAGATTGCACCAATGGGCAGAACTTCAAACAATTCATGGTGATAGATGAATGATCTCAGGACATACAGTGTAAGATGTGCTGAAATAATAAACAAAACATTTCATCAATTACACTTTATTTTTACATGCAAGTTGAGTATATAGTTTTAAAATTTAAATGTCGCCTGCATCATAAGTTAATTAAACGCTAACCTAGAGCCCTCATTGGCACAATGTCATTGTCTAAAACAACCCATAGCCAATCTCATGCCAATACTTCAACAGAATGCCAATGTTTGTCACCAACAAATTTTCTGTGCAAATAACAGCCTTCTTCATGAATACCAATGGTTATTTTGTCCTTGTACTTCTTTGATTTTCTCAGAAACAAGGTGTTTTGTCATCCCATTGAGGATGCTTCCGAAGGTTGTAGTCCAATAGAGACTTTTAACTTTCTGACCTAATGCACCAGTCAATCTAAACCTGTCC
Source organism: Spisula subtruncata (assembly GCA_963678985.1). NCBI lineage: Eukaryota > Metazoa > Mollusca > Bivalvia > Venerida > Mactridae > Spisula > Spisula subtruncata. Next base: position 48,968,112 of record OY787661.1, on the reverse strand, counting down.
CCAAGCCCAAGGGAAGGGCGGGAATTTAACAGTGAAAAAAAGTGAAATGTCATATTTCCCCATTATCATGACTCGAAACAAATAGCCTACGAGTCACTTGTAAGGACACATCAAGATTACCTGTGTCTCAATTTGACTATCGCCACAGAGTACAATAATAATAATAAAGTGTACTTTGTCACTGTATAGCGTTATATTCGTTCAACTAGGCTACATGTAGTAGTGGACATCAGAAGGTAAAAATCTGGGACTTTTCCCTGCTATCCCCTGCCCTTACCAAGAGTTAGGTGGGCAGAGGTTTCAAATGACTGGTGAGTTAGCCTTGTTCGTATTTGTCATCCAGTTACTGGCCATAAGTTTTGAAGTCAACTCCTAGATATTATTGACAGCCATCAACTCAGTGGTGCGGATTGCTTTAGATGTGTGGCAATCTGCTAGGAGATTTTTTAATTTGACCTTTATCTCCACAAGAGTAGTCTCTAAGTTGAGATTGTTTGACTACGGATTGCTCCAGTCAGTTGATTTTGTATCAATGATTCAATAGCCCCCATCTCAGGGTTTTTTTACTTTTGGGTTGTCAAAACCCTCACTCTCTGATCCGGCCCTGCGGGGGACAGCTGATGGTAAAATCTGCATTGTTTTCCCGCCTTTGACGGCCCCATGGTATTGCTTCGGAGACAAATTCCCACTTTTTTCCCGGCATTGAGGGCAAAGGTTAAAACACAGCCATTGTCCCGCCTATCCACCACCAATCCCCGGGGGGTGGGGCTGTGGTGATGCGTGTTGTGGCGCACACAGCACAACAAGTTGAACAACAGAACAATGTCTTATAGTGACACAAATCAAACATCATAAATGTTCAAACAGACATCTGCAAGAAACGATCAACAAATAGTACAAGTTCAGTATACATAACAGAGCATTTAAATATTGTATCCAATATAAATCAACAAATAACCTTCAACAATTTTCATGATTTTCTCATGTTTACAGACCAAACCAAGTCAAAAGACATCTGCAGGCGTGACACAAACTGTAAAACACGCGAGCATAAGCATGAGTTATGAGGCATATTCAACAGATTAAATTATAAATGCAAATATAAACGTGTTACCCTGAATCTTAGCGTTTTCAAAAAAAAATACAGAAAATGTGTAGTTGCCGAAAAAAGAATTTGGGCGTTATCTCCCTTTAATTAAAGAAAACGAATAAAAACCAACCCATTCCGTATTTAATACGAAACGGAGCTCACTCCCTTCGTCTACATGTTACATCGACGCGGCCACACTAGACTGACTATTTCGCGACGGGTGGTTTCTGAATAAAGATAGAAAGTTTTTACATACAATAGCAAAGTAAGAGGAAAAGTCTACATCTACATCTACATTATACGTTGTACTGTCAGACTTGACCACTATACAACGGTGCGCAAGAAAACAGAAAACAGAAAAACATGAAAGTGTAAGATAGAAGCGGTCCAGTAAAATGAGTGGTAATGCAAAAGAGAATAGAAAGAAATACAAATAGGATCAACTACTGCACTTGTCAGAGGGTTGGTGCGACCAATTCGGCTTGCGTAGCGCTACCAGGATTCTAGATCCCGCCGACACAGCTCGCTCTCATCAGAGTGCAGCAGTTGGTGGATAGTTCCCCTAGAAGGGTCGGGTTGAAAGCTCCCTCTTGAAGAGTGCCAAGGAGGGAGCCTCAGCTGTAGATGCCGGCAGCTTATTCCATGTTGGTATAGTACGTGGAAAGAAGCTGTACTTGAAGGAGTCGGAGGATGTAGAGTACTGGCGGTACTTGTACGAATGTGGGATAGATCAAAGATAGGAGTAAAGTAAAGATAGTGATGGGCAGCTGCATTCTCGTCTTCCTCCTCTCAGTCCTCTCCAGTTATGGTAGACACTGCTGACACAGCTCTGGGAATCATCGATGTCTTATTTACAGCTTATATCGACCTCTTATCCTAGTATATAAGTATACAAATCTATGTAGCTCATCATGTAGCTCTATAGGTAACCAGTCCTGGTCCATGTACAAAAAGCCTACCAGGTAGTTCATCATGTAGCTCACCATGCAGCTCAACATATAGCTCCTCATGTAGCTCTACATGTAGTTAATCATGCAGCTCCTCATGTAGCTCACCATACAGCTTATCATGTAGCTTACAAATTAGTTTATCATGTACCTCTTCGTGTAGCTTACAATGTATTCCATCATGTAGCTTACAATGTAGCCCATCATGTAGTTTACAATGTAGCCCATCATGTAGCTTACAATGTAGCTCATCATGTAGCTTACAATGTAGCTCATCATGTAGCTCATCATGTAGCCTATCATGTAGCTCTAAATGTAGCTCTAAATGTAGCTCACCAATTAGCTCATCATGTAACTCATCATGTAGCTCATCATGTAGCCCATCAAGCAGCTCACCATGTAGCCCATCATGTAGCTCTACATGTAGCTCATCATGTAGCTCATCATGTAGCTCACTATGTAGCTCATCATGAAGCTCATCATGTAGCCCATCATGTAGTTCATCATGTAGCTCACCATGTAGTCCATCATGTAGCCCATCATGTAGCCCATCATGTAGCTCGCCATGTAGCCCATAATGTAGCTCATAATGTAGCTCATCATGTAGCTCATCATGTAGCTCATCATGTAGCTCATCATGTAGCTCATAATGTAGCCCACCATGTAGCTCACCATGTAGTTCATCATGTAGTTTACCATGTAGTACATCATGTAGCCCATCATGTAGCTCACCATGTAGCCCATAATGTAGCTCATCATGTAGCTCACCATGTAGCCCACCATGAAGCCCGCTATGTAGCTCATCATGTAGCTCATCATGTAGCTCATCATGTAGCCCACCATGTAGCCCACCATGTAGCTCATCATGTAGTTCACCATGTAGCTCATCATGTAGTTCATCATGTAGCTCATAATGTAGCTCACCACATAGCTCATCATGTAACCCATCATGTAGCTCATCATGTAGCCCATCATGTAGCTCATCATGTAGCTCATCATGTAGCTCACCATGTATCCCATCATGTAGGCCATCATGTAGCTCACCATGTAGCCCATCATGTAGGTCATCATGTATCTCACTAAGTAGTTCGCCGTGTAGCTCATCATGTATATCACCAAGTAGCTCAACGTGTTGTCCATCATATAGCTCATCATGTAGCCCATCATATAGCTCATCGTGTAGATCACCACGTAGCTCATCATGTATCTCACCATGTAGCTAAACCACGTAGCTCATCATTTAACCGATCATGTAGGCCACCATGTAGCCCACCATGTAGCTCAGCATTTAGCCCATCATGTAGCCCATCATGTAGCTCACCATGTAGCTCACCATGTAGTACATCATGTAGTACATAATGTATTTCACCATCTAGTACATCATGTAGCCCACCATGTAGCCCGTCATGTAGCTCATCATGTAGCCCATCATGTAGCCCATCATGTAGCTCACCATGTAGCTCACCATGTAGTACATCATGTAGTACATCATGTATCTCATCATGTAGGTCATCATGTAGCCCACCATGTCGCCCATCATGTAGCTCACCATGTAGCTCATCATGTAGTACATCAAGTAGCTCACCATGTAGCCCACAATGTAGCTCATCATGTAGCTCATCATGTAGCTCACCATGTAGCTCACCATGTAGTTCATCATGTAGTTCATCATGTAGTTCATCATGTAGCTCACCATGTAGCCCACCATGTAGCTCATCATGTAGCTCACCATGCAGCTCACAATGTTGCTCACCATGTAGCTCACCATGTAGCTCACCATGTAGCTCACCATGTAGTACATCATGTAGTTCATTATGTAGCTCACCATGTAGCCCATCATATAGTTCATCATGTAGCTCATCATGTAGCTCACCATGTAGCACACCATGTAGATCATCATGTAGCCCATCATGTAGTTCATCATGTAGCCCATCATGTAGCCCATCATGTAGCTCATCATGTAGCCCACCATGTAGCCCATCATGTAGCCCATCATGTAGCTCACCATGTAGCTCACCATGTAGTTCATCATGTAGCCCATCATGTAGCCCATCATGTAGCCCACCATGTAGCCCATCATGTAGCCCATCATGTAGCTCACCATGTAGCTCACCATATAGTTTATCATGTAGCCCATCATGTAGCCCATCATGTAGCCCATCATGTAGCCCATCATGTAGCTCACCATGTAACTCACCATGTAGTTCATCATGTAGTTCATCATGTAGCCCATCATGTAGCTCACCATGTAGCTCATCATGTAGTACATCATGTAGCCCACCATGTAGCTCAACCTGTAGCCCACCATGTAGCCCACCATGTAGCCCATCATGTAGCCCATCATGTAGCTCACCACGTAGCTCACCATGTAGTACATCATGTAGTTAATTATGTAGCTCACCATGTAGCCCATCATATAGTTCATCATGTAGCTCATCATGTATCTCACCATGTAGCCCATCATGTAGTTCATCATGTAGCCCATCATGTAGCTCATCATGTAGCTCATCATGTAGCTCATCATGTAGCTCATTATGTAGCTCACCATGTAGTTCATAATGTAGTTCATCATGTAGCTCACCATGTAGTTCTTCATGTAGTTCATCATGTAGCTCTTCATGTAGCTCATCATGTAGCTCATCATGTAGCTCATCATGCAGCTCATCATGTAGCCCACCATGTAGAACATCATGTAGTTCATCATGTAGCTCACCATTTAGTACATCATGTAGTTCATCATGTAGCTTACAATGTATATATAATATATAGTTCATCATGTAGCTCATCAATGGAAGGTCAAAGTGTAAATGGTAATTTGAATGTGTTTTATGCAAATATGGACGTTTTGTTGAACAAAATCAATGAACTGCACTTGTTGTAATTTCAATGTATAATATTTCTGATGTATTTAAATTTGTGATCTCAAAAGTTTTTTAAGAACCGCACGTACACCACTCCTTGAGCTGGGAAATTAGTAGAATTAAGGTGTCAAGAAGGTAATGAAACACACAGTAATTGATTGGGTTACTGTAATCATATCCATATTGATAAACAATTAAGTTTACACTGAATAGTAAAATATATTATATTAATTAATCTACAGGTTTCATCTTTTTTCTAATTTTTATAGTTACTGTATACGTAGAGCAATGGTAATTAATTTCAATACAATTTTGAGGCTAATTTTGTGAACTTTGATTTGGCACCTGATTTAAATACAATGAAATAGTCCAGTATTGTGATTATTATTCTGTACGACGTGTAATTGTATCATTTTGGTTTGTTTCTTTTTTTCCGTTACGTTACTTTTCGGTAAATAAATATATTCTTTTCATCATTTAATTACTCTTTGGGTTGAATGGCTGAAAAAGTGACAGTAGTCTCCCTTTGATAATCTTCAACCTCCAATCTGTCGAAAGTGAATACAATTTCATAATTTTGCTGTAAAAGCAGTCATTATTTCGAATATATTCCCCGTCCGAAGGCTGTCTGTTGATGCATATAGTTGTACACCTTGTTGGTACACGATTTTTTCTTTACAACTGTTACACTGCGCGAAATGATAGGTAAATTATGGCTGCCAAGTTGAAAACCTCCCGGCTCCAAGCGGAAATTGAGAAGTGTCGTGTTGAAGGTTTATGGAGTAAATCGCTTGATCTCATCAAACAGTTCTCGTCAAAGAACACAGGATTAGGTAATGCACCAGTCAATTGAAACCCAGTCCCCCAACCAACCCTGCTTCAAATGTCAAACCCTGGTCTGGGTAAAATCCCTCCCCCCAGTGTCACCCCACTGAAAACCAGTGGAATGTAGTCCAGGTTGTATTTCCATGTATTTTCGCGAACCCCTACACTTACCTAGCAGTACTGCAATATTTGGAAGGTAAAAGTCCAGCACTATTCCCCCGACCAAAGACCTATCTTTGCCCAACCTTTTCTGCGGTCGTGGGGGGGGGGGGGGGGGCAATGTTTCTATTGACTGGTGTCGAATTTAGCCATAACTTTTTTATTGTCAGAGTTATTGTCGTCATATTTATGCTGAATCAATACATTGGTATTTTCTTTACATAGACAGCTTTTTTCACGAAGCCTGTATGTCACATTTATAATGTGTATGTCCTATTCATGGGTTTGATTGATCTTTCAGAATACTATGTACACTTCATACTTGGAGAAAGTCTTCTAGAATCATATTCCAAGGAGAACCCTATATCAGATCAAGCTTCATCACAATCTAAAGATAAATTAGCTGATGCTGAACATCACTTAAAAACCTGCATCAAGGAAAATGGAAAGGTTTGATATTTAATTACCCAGTATAACAGTCTTTCTGGACAAGTGGTCTCTCTCTACAGGTTATAGGTCATTGGAATTTGTTTGATGAAAGATAAAATTGAAAGGATTTTCAATAGTGGTATTTGTTTTCAGGTGTTCTTTAACACAGGTTTGGTTGTGTATCATTGTAACTTGCATAAAGAAATTTAAAGAATTTACTAAGTTATGCAGAATTCTAAAATTGTAAAAATATTAGAACAGAATTTTAATGTAGGTTCATGTGCTTGATGTTGCCCTTGAAATATCTCTTACTTGTGGGATTTGGCCTTCAGTTGGACCACTGATTACAGTAAATGTATCTACTGTAAAATAGGGTTGGCAATTACCCGGGTTTTATGAGTATTTCCCAGCCCGGCGGGTTTTACCGGGAAAACCCGGGTTTTACATGGTTTTATTGGGCAATACTGGGTGATAAAAATCAGTATTTATTTTGGGGGGGTGAGGGTCATGATAAACTTATAATTATGTAACATAATTATTATAAAATATGATTAAAAGGATCATTAATTCAATATTTACTTTAAATTAATTGAAAAAATGTTAAAAATGACTATTAAAAACATTTAAAGTTGATCAGCTTCATAACTGATCAAGACATTATATACTTCAAGTCCAACATTAAAATGACTTTTCATCCCTGCACCTATTTAATCACCTGTAAAGTGATTGTAACACCTCCTTAAGGCTCCCTTTGTTACCTGTCAAAACGGTGTACGGACGAAATCCCCCTCAGACAAAATCCCCTTCATGCCTTACAGAGAAAACGGACAAAACCCCCTTCATGATTTTATTAGCCCAGACATAATCCCCTTCGTGGTTTTATCAGGTCAGACAAAATCCCCTTCATTCATTTTTCAGGTCAGACAAAATCCCCTTCATACAGAATCCCCTCTGTTAAATTATTATTCATATAAGTCTTACTCTTGTGTTTAACTTGGTTGTATAGGACTAGGTATTCCTGCTTTGTATAATGTATGTCTTCTTCAATTTTCTACTTTTATTCCTGTATATTAGTAATATACAATCACAATACAATAATGTATTTGCTGCATCTATTTACCACCAGTACCTGGGAATATGTAGACCCAAAACATAATTGTTCTAGGTACAAAAGAGTATCATCATACCAGTATGATCATTTTTAAATATATAAATAAAACATTTCTGGATAGCATCTTTTTTCTTTCATATACAGTATAAACATAACAAGATAATGAATACAACACATATAAAAGCACATTTTTACTCTTTGTTTGTCATTGTTTCCATACAGAATTGACAAACTGGTAATAATTAATGAAGAATGTAATTAATATGAAAGCACATTTATTTTGTTTGCAAACATATGCAAAGCAATTAAGTTTTAAATTAGTGAAAATTACATTGTTTGTTTTCAAATTAATGAAAACCGAGAAGAAATTATAAGATCAAAGCATTGATAAAACATAATCAATTAAAGTTAATATTTACACAAGCAATACATAAACTATAGACCAAATATATATAATTAGACCAAACAAATATGTAGATTGTCATAATTACTTGTACATTTTTTTTCACAAAAAATTAGATTCTATCAGGATTTTAGCTTCATTTAAGGAATTATATTGTTGATTGGTCATATAAGGGGATTTTACTATAAACCTTAAGGGGGGTTATGTCTGAAGGGGATTATGTCCGATCAAAAAAATAAATGAAGGGGATTTTGTCTGCCCTGGGAAAAGTATGAAGGGGATTTTGTCAGCCCTGGAAAAAGCATGAAGGGGATTTTGTCCGAGTAGGTGAAGGGGATTTTGTCTGAGGGGGATTATGTCCTACAATCGTCAAAACAGCCCCCCTGTCAGATCACTGCTCTGCTAATTGAGCAATTATTGAGCAATACATAGGATTTAAGATGTATTAAAAAGTGTTCAAATGAAGTTCACCGAGATCATTTATTAGAGATCACAAGTTTGTAAAAATCATTCATTCACATTGTATGGTGGTAGACAGTCAAAATAAAACCGAAAGACCCTGTGTGGAATTTTTTTGATATTGTGGAAAGAACACAAGCGGTTGGACAAGAACTATGTAATATGGCCAAACGACTGCTGGACATGCCAGCATCATCAGCATCCATTGAACATGTTTTTTTCTAACTTTGGAAATATCAAAACAAAATTATGAAACTGGCTTGGCATTGAAAAAACGGCAAAACTAGTGTTTTGCTAAAGAATGTTAAGAGGAAATGAAGAAATTGACTGGTAGTGGTATTTGTTGAAGTTAGTTGCATTCAAATGTGTATAAGAGTGTTATACAAAATGTACTATGCAACACATATGATATAAATGGTATAGACCTACAATTTGCTAAAACGATCTTGAATTTTCCATGTATTTATGCAAAACACGTAATTGTACAAGTATATATAAATATATATATGTGCTAATTAAAACAGTTTTGCTTTACTTATGGCTTAGCAAGTGTTTCATCTCATTGCCAGCAATTAATTGTAACGAAATCTCCATTAATGAACAAAATACAACTGAAAAACTTCTTATTACCCAGTATTGCCCACTTCAGTCAATTTTAGGAGTATTGCCCAACCCGGGTATTCCCGGGTTTTCCCGGGCGGGTTTTCCCGCCCCGGGCGGGTAGTCGCCAACCCTGCTGTAAAATCATTAATTTTCGTGGGGGATTAAATTTCGTTGATTTCGTGGTTCACCTCAACCACAAACTTTAATCCCAACAAACATTGATTTTGACCCTTGCTTTAATACCTGAAAATACAAAATCCACAAATTCAAATCCCGACGAAATTATCTTTTCTACCAAAACCACGAAATTTCGTCCCAACGAAATTAAATGATTTTACAGTATTTGCTGGAGATATCGGACTGAATCTACCTCAAATGTTTCGTTTCTATTTTACTCCTGTTTTAATTTTAGATGCACTTGGAAGCAACATTACTTCAGGCAAAGATTCACTTCTACCAATGTTTCTATCAATCATCGTTGACCTTGTATGACAGTTCCAATTTGGATACTCTCTCAGTTAGCAATTCTTCTCCCAGGATTCTACACATTGTTGCAGAGGCCTATGCAATTAAAGGTAAACATATTAACGCATAACTTTTACTCGTTGGTGAAATTGTTTGTTGAATTTTATCATTTCTTTGGCTAAATTAGGGTCTTTTAATGCAGAAGTTTTTAGCTTGACTTTTTGAAGAAAAAAAGTTGTGCAATTGTCCTGACTGGATGGTATGCCTCAGCATCAGCATCTGTGTTAGGTAAGTTTATTGTCAGAATCATATTCTCAAAGACAATCAAAGATATCCACTTGAAACTTAGCATAGTTATTCACCATCACAAGAGCAGCCCATATTGACAAGACTGATAACCCTGTTCCCTATATTTGTTGTATTATCTACACATGTTACTATAAAAAACAAGAAAGTTGAGCGTCCAGCACTCATAGACTTTAAAAAAGGTCTACTCAGAAATGCAAGAAATGCTAATATTTCTGTGCACCAAATGGCTAAAATTCAAAACTTGCTAACTTCTTGACTCATGAAAGTATCCACTTGTACAGTAATGAATTGTCTTTTGTTAAGCTTTTAAGTTTAAAGTGAAATTCTTAATATCCGTTTGGCAGTAGATATAACTATGAAATGTATTCTGTTGTTTGCAGGATTGTGCCTTGAGAAACTACCTACAAGTACATCTAGTAAATATAAGGCAGCAGAAAAGGAGGAGAAAATATTGTCTTGTTTTGAAATGGCTGGAGATTTAGCATTACTCTATCTACAAGTAAGTACATTTTCATTTTACTCTTCATTAATTACTGTACTTTCCTCAAATTTTTGTAAAATTCCCTGTTATCCCTGTTTTCCAGAGAGTCTCGTGCCTTACCAGGTCTTGTACCATTATTCAATAGATTTCACTTGATAACGCTCAACAAAAACCTCCAACAAACAAATAGATGGAGAATTCTCTGTATTGGCATCTGGTGATTTATGTATAATAAGATCTAAGTTACTATGATTTACATGCACGAAGGTTTAAATATTGGTAACTCATAATTTCAGGAGAAAGAAAAGACGTTACAATCGTGGGGTTCTATATCAACTGGTGATGCTGATGATAGTAACATAGGTGATATACTAGAAACAGCAATACAACAATCTCCTATATATTACATTAAACACGGGTAAGTTGGTCTATTTTCACATGGGTAGCATGTGACTCTTGAATTGATTGTTTGATCCCAGGAACTTATTTAAAGTCACATTGTGACCATTAGAAAATATATACTTATAGAATTTAGGGGTCTCATTCACTAAAAATGTGGGTAGTGCTGGGGGTAGAAATGTTTTCATATAGCCATGTAATCTTCAAAAGTAGGTGGTTGATTTGATATTTCACTGAAGTAACAAGAAGAAAATGACAAAAAGTAGCCGGTAAACATGTTCAAATAGCCAGTGATTTTTTCTGTCTTCCACCTCATGTCTACCCCCTGGTAGTGTATCATTGATAGATACTTTTTGTTAGTGTTAAAATACTTTTCCTCACATTGCGGTAAGTAAATCGCAATGCTAAGTGTAGAAAATGAGTAGCTAGTACTGAATGGTCTCATCTATGTTTCAGTGAATTGGATAAAGGCATTAAAAGATTTCGAGATTTGTTGTGTGCAGTGGAATCTAGATATACTCAGCATTTGAGATTGGTAAGTGTACAGTATGGACATTTTTTATAACTTACAAAGCATAGCCTATTTTGCCAGTCAGTTTACTTCTAAGACATGGCAGCCATCAGTGCTCCAGCGAGGATTTGAAAAGGGTAGGATGCCAGTTTGTAAAAAGGGCACTTTGGGGGAAGTCGCCAGATTAGATGACAAGCATGCAAACCACTGAGCTACACACTGCTAAATATTTATATTTATACAAACACTTTTCAAACCTTTGCTTTGTTTGATTTTAGAGACATTAATAAAATGAACAGTCTAGTATGGAGAATTTGATGTGATCCTTAATTTTATGCTTGAATATGTAACAAGGTTCTTGTCTTGCATATATAAATTTCCACGAGCAATTTGTGCAATATCGGTGTTTTGGAATTGTGTTGTATTAGTCTTTGTGATACTACCAGATTGTGAAAACATACATCCATGCTTATAAATATGGTCAAGATATCGGCTGTTAAATTATGCTTATAGAAAGTCAAGGACCAGGTCAAATTCTCTGTACTATATTTGCAACCTCGAAGGACAAAAATATTGGTATTAAAGTTAATTTCCTCAAGAAATGAAAAGAACGTAGAACCTAAACCACTCTCTTTGCTGAATATTAGAGTGTGCAGACCCCTTAAGTCACCCTTTATCATGTGAAAAGGGGCCTGTCTTGCATTCTTGTCTATTGGAAGCAATTGGCTAAAAACAATTCCAGGTTTCTGTGAAATACTTATTCTTCTGTTCAGATTTTAGCGAGACAGTTGGCTGAGGTATTACTCCGAGGTGTATGTGAAAGTTCCTATGTTCGTCCTGATCCAGTGGCTAAAAATAACAACCAAGCTAGGAGAGCTGCGCTATCACCTAAAAAATACTCATCTGATAGGTATGTAGTATAGCTCTTAATATAATTTTGGAATACTTAATAAATATGTCATTGTTAAGTAAACTGTTCATATAAAATGAATAACAAAAATTCTAAAATAAATTTCCTTTTGTTAAAACCATTCCCTTTTATAAGGAAAGTTATAAAATAGTTTAAGATTAAGGCAAGCACTGTAAAAATCATAAAAAAATAATTTTGTTTTCAAACTTATACTATTGCTCAGTTGACATACAATCACAACACAATGCATTCATATAAGTGTATAAAATAAGACAAATAACATAACACAGGCTTTATGTTTATAAGAATTTGTAAACATGTCCACATTTTTATGAACATAAGATTTAACCAGTTGGATTATTTGATAAGCTTTCGACTTTCTTCTCATGACCTTGTTATATATATATTTACAGGGTATTTGTGCCGTGTAATGGGAGTGAGGAAGCTTTGTTATTGTTGCTGATAGCGGAAGCTGTGGTAAGTTACCAGATTCAATGAAAAATTTAGATCTCATTGATTGATTGATTGATTGATTGATTGATTGATTGATTGATAGATTCATTCATTCATTCATTCATTCATTCATTCATTCATTCATTCATTCATTCATTCATTCATTCATTCATTCATTCATTCATTCATTATGTCATCAGCACTAATGTCTGTGGTAAGAAGTATGCTAAATCTAGTATGTTTTATGTATGTGTTATAATTTGAATTTTTTATTTGTTTTTGTAAAATTATATCATGAAGTTTTGTGTGGAGCATTATCAGATTACTGTTAAATAAGAAATGAAAGTATCCCCAAGAAATATATTGGGGGAGATATATTGATTTTATGCTGGATGTCTAACTGTCTGTTATTCTCCCAATAAATCTCCTTTATAGTTGGTTGGATTTCACCTTCAAAAGAATATTAATTGTTACCAAATCTAGTAGGCACATTTTGTCAGTAATTTTAGATTTGAAAATTATCTCCCCTTATGAGAGACAAACATTTTGGTATAAAAAACCATCTAGTTTTATTAGTCCCCTACTGCTTTTTAACAGGAGGGGAGTATACACATGTAGATTTGCACTCCGTCAGTCTGTCCGTCCATGAAATTTGGATCCTGCCATGACTCAAATAGTTTTCAAGCTAGGCTAAATTTTGAAGTTATGAAACTTGGTATGTGAATATGGACCAATAAGGAGACTATGCTAATCTATTTTTGATCAGACAAAAACATTGAAATCAGGTAGGGGACTTTTTTATTGCTTGCAATTCCTAATTACTTGTTACATTATATATTATAGGCAACAAGAGAAGCTATATTAAACCGGACTGTAGAACATAAGGAGGGACGTCTTCATACATTCCATAATGCCTCAGCTGTATACGATCTGTTAGCCATTACTCTGGTCAAACGTGCACAGTTTCATCAACTTGTAGATGTAAGTGTTGTATAATTATTATACCACATTAATTACACACTTTTGTCTTGCAAAATGCTCTTTCAAAAGTCATAATAACAAAAGTTGAACAGTTAAAACAATGGATAAATACTAGAATGTTTAATACAAATTTTCAACTTCAAGTGATTTACGATACAAACTTAAATACACAATTTGTAATTTACTACCCTAGCTTTAATTCAAACCCTGTGGTGAATGTGGGGCAAAATACACAGAAGTATTGTTAGAGTTAAGATGTTTTCATTTTCCCCCCAGATATCAAGAAAAAAGTGAATAATCTGCCTATATACATACATTCTCATATAGTATAATATCTATGCACTGAACTGCCGTCAGACCCGGGAAATAGATCGAGCCATTTTACTATTCAAGGCATCTACTTTGCCCTAGTACATTATCATTATGCTCAGACTAAATAACCTGTTTAAGGTTTCTATGTCGGTTAAGGCAAAACTATTAGAGGCATCAGAATTAATTAATTACTTAATCATATTATCTGTTTCTTATTTCAGTCATTTGAACGTGCCATGAAATTTTCGTTTGAAGAATATCATATTTGGCATCAATTTGCAAATTCTCTTATTTGTGATAAACAGGTACGACATGTATTACATATCGACGGTGCCATTCAAAAATACTGAATGAAGAAAACCTACTTTTCAGGAGAGGCAAAAAACAAAGTTTTTATGAAAACTTAAATTTCTTCAGAAATAATTGAATATAGAACTAAGTTATATATTTCATACGCAAAACATCTTATTGAATAGGTATCGAATAATAAATAAAATGGAATTGCTGATATTCATTCTTTTCTTCGCCCCAAATAAAAACTAACAGAAATTCAACATTTTCTTTTTGTGATGATTTGATGGTCTCCCATTAGCTTATATTCCTCAGATAAGGCAATTAAGGGCGGGAAAATAAACAGGAATAACTAATGATAAAAAATGGCATTTCGATAATTTGGCTTTTTCAAATGGCACTGTCGATATATTCTCTCACATGTACTGCAGTCAGGTCTCGATAGAATGGCATCATTTTATGGGTGAATATGTTTTCAAATGCTCTTTTAAAATGCATATTCGAATCTTTATTGTGACATTGTGCTGAGGAAAAAGAGCACCGTATATTGAGACCTAACTGTATTCCATAACCACATGTTTCAAATATGCAAATTGGGAAATCTAGTTCATGTTTAGGTTATCTAATGGATATACTTCAAACTTCATCGAAAACTTTTGACAAGCAAATGGGTGTTCCCTGTCATGATGTCTTGTAAATTATCAGTTGTGATAATTAAGTTCCGCTAAGATATTGTGCTGCATTAATCATTTAAATACAACATAAACGTTACAAACATTTAATTTTACATTTTCTGAATATAGCTATGCATTAGACGTCTTGTATATTTTATGTTGATAACATATTTAATAAGCATATTTTTCAGTATGAGAGAGGTCTTCAAGTATTGAAGGAATGTCATAGACAAAGACCTAAACTAGTTATACCAGTACTGCAGGCAGCCAAACTCTGCTATGAACACTTACATAAGGTAAATATATGCACATACTGTGTTTAATGATTTGTAAAGGCATAGTGCCTCCACTTTATGATGCAATTTCTTTTTGACACCCTATCCCACCAACAAATGCAGCCTCATTTTTGCCCAATGCCTATCCAGCCACCAAGTTGAAAGTAATTTTCTGCTTCATATACCGGTAGATTTGCCCTGGGTTTTTAGCCAGTAGTCAGTTTGTAATATTCTTCAGTGTATTGGTATAGTTTAAACAACCACAATTAGGATTAGGAGAAAAATACAATGAACATTGAACAACAGAGTGGTTAACAACTTATTTATTTGGTTCTTGCTCATGATACAATTCAACCGAAAGAGATTGCCCTTAAGTACATACAATGTTGATTCACTTTGTGACGTTTGTTATTGTTGATAATTTTTGCCTATGTTTCATTTGTGGCATTTGTTATTACCTATATATTTTCAGTATGATGAAGGTATAGAGTTTGCTAAGATGGCACTGGAGGTAGGAGAGGAGCATCCTGCAGCATCACGTGCGCACGTCGCTCTAGGTATCGGATATAGTCTCAAAGCTATTGAGATGAAACTGAAGGGAGATAGACAGAATTTGCATAATAAAGCATTAAAAGCCTTCCAGAAGTAAGTTATATTGTTTTACATGTCTTAACTGTATATTGTAGACAGTGAAAAGTGACTGGGTTAAAGCAGTGGAGTATATGTTCTGCTCAGGGTTTGGGATAGTCTACAAACTCTACTTATATATAATATAGCATTTTTTATATTCTTAATTTTCCTTATTTGTGCCTATTTTCTAATTTTATTTGACATTTTGCTGATAGTCCCTGTGAATAGTTCACATTTATCTTCCAGTTCTTAATAAATAAGTTCATTTTGAGATACAAAAGTTTTTCTAACCTACTTACCTACCCTTAATTTTCGTTATGTTACTAGAACAACATATTTATTCTTACCCTGTCCAATGTATGTTGTAAGAGCGTATACTGTTTTCAGCTTGTTTGTCTGTCCCTCTATCTATCTGAGTTCTTGTGGATGCAACTCCTCCTACAGCATTTGCAGGATTCCCATCAAACTTTCACACAATGTCATAAAGAACCTCAACATTTGTTCTGCCGAATGGAGACAGCTCTAGTTTATTTGAGCTCATCAAAGAGTTTTTGTGAACATAATTTTTTCTGTATTTCAGGGCACACATTCTAGATCCAAATGATTATCTCTCATTGTTTCATCTGGCGTTACAAATGGCCATCCTTAGACAGGTAGGTGCATGAAATATAACTTGGTCTATCAGCTGTTAGTTTGTTTTATGCAATATGATTCACGCAAACTTACGTAATTACTCTTATTTAAGTTTAATCATGACTCGATTCTAACACTAGTTAGCTGGTCAGAGAGATCAGTGACAGTTGGTTTTCTTGAAAGGACACTAAATATCTCAATAGGCAGTAAGGCTGTAACAGTATACCGCAGTACACGAAACACCGCGGACTGCAGTCCCACACGGTTCACGGTACAAGACTTCTTAATTTCGGTACGGTTCGGTATAAGCTTTTTTATGAGCAAAATAATATTCAGACAACAAAAACATTGGACAGCCGACTGATTAAGTATAAATACCATGTACACTTGTTGTAATTTTTATAATGATATGCTTCACATTGTCGAAATATATATAGAGAATAGTTGAATAGCACTATAAAAGCAACGCATTCAGTGTCACTTAAAAATTGTATTTAAGCTGCTGTTAGAGAATAGTGTATCATACCGAAATATACTGAACCGTTAGAAAAATTGATGGTACATATCATATCGTGAGATGAGCGTACCGTTACACCCCTAATAGGTAGTAGGACCACCTGGATTTTTGGCTTCATTATATTGCTTGTCTTTCAAACCACAATGGGAAAAGGTAGAGCTGGGTCTACTAAATGGCTGTTAAAATTTTCTAATATTTTAATTATGTTGGTACATGGTTCAAAACCTGTTTCAATTTGATTCCATTTATAGTTCTGAGAGCTGCATAACTTAATAAGACATTAAGTCACCCCCATCTATATTTTGTACTGGATAGTTGTGTGTATCTGTCTGGATGTCTGTATGCATGGATGGATGTCACAAAGTTTGTCTGATTCCAATGAAGCTTCACGTGAATGCTTGGTACTAAGCCTAGTTGTGAATTTTGTCAGGAATTGTAGGCCTGGGTTACCTCCCTTTGTTGGAGACTTAATTTTAATGTAAAAAACAAACTATTTATTTCAATTGTTGTTTCAGATAGAGGAAGCTGTGAAGTATACAAAGTTAGCACTAAAGTATTACAGTGATCATATACATTCCCTACATTTACTCGTCTTATTACTGACAGCACAGAAACAATACCAAGAAGCCATCGATCTAGTTAATGCTGCACTAGAAGAATATCCGGATAATATTAGGTAAGTTTCAATTAAAGGTTTTACTTACTTATGCCTAGCTACAACTGAGCATTTCTTTGCCTTGGGAAACATCGGTAACAGGGATATCAAAAATGTTCTAATGGTTACAATGAAGCTTCCCCTAGACCACGAAGACCCTTTTCCCGATGCCTTCTGATACCTTGTATTGATTCCTTGTATCACACCACTGTTTCTTCTACTTGCCGTCCCTTTAGCAAAATACACAAATATTGGTTATCCTTGACCAAAAGGTTTAAATAATTACAACGACTTCTGTAATGCTTGCAATTACTAATTACTTGTTTTTCCTATGTTTCAGTTTGTTATTCACAAAGTCAAAGATTGAGGAGGTACTATATGGTTCTGAGATTGCACTCAATACTTGTAGAAACATGATGAGATTATGGAAGAAACTTGATGAGATCAATATTGAGGGGTAATCTTAGCTCTGATATTTAATCTTAGCACTAATCTGTAATCTTAGTTTTAATCTGCAATTTAAGCTATAATATTTAATCTTATCCCTAATCTGTAATTTTTGCTATAATCTGCAATTTAGCTCTAATAAATTTTTATTCTTAGCTCTAATCTTTATTCTTAGTTCTAATCTTTATTCTTAGTTCTAATCTTAGATCTAATCTTTATTCTTTGTTCTTACCTTTAATCTTTAGCCTTAGCTATTTCTATTATCTTAGCTTTAATATAAGTTCTAATCTGTAATCTTAGCTCTTATCTTGTATGTTATTTTTATGCTCAGGTATGTACTGGTGCGGAGGCATATATTGATTGTCCTGTTAGTCATTATGTCCCTCTGTTTGTTAGTATGAAATGTTAACCAAAATGTTCAAGTTGTTGAAACTCTAATATTTTGGAAGTCCATCATGGCATTGTTTTCAAGCTTGGCAAACTTCTTAACCATAATAAACACCTTAGATTGTCAAAGCCATGTAGCACTATCCCAATTTCCACCGAATTATGACCCCTAGTTGACTTGGCTAGTTTTTATGGACAAGACTTCCTACAGCCTGAATGGGAAAGTTTGAAAACAAACCCGGTGGGTTAAATATTAATGGATTTTTATGATTTAGGTATCAAAATAAAATTTAGACAGTAAATAATCCCAACCTTTGAGGGAGATTTTATTGTTTATTCATGTTAGGCCAAAGCGAATGATTGTTGTGGTCCTGGTAAAATGCTTAAAAATACTGTAATAGGGTATGGGGAAAAACAGTGTATGTATAGCATTACCAGAACCACAGTATTATTTTGCTTTAGCCTTATGTTACTTTCATTGTTATCTCAACCAAGCATGCAATGCTGATGAGTTAACCCTTATGCTTACCCATTATATACATAAGAAAGACATCAACTGTTAAATTAAATATAACGTTAAGTTATACTAAGTGTAAAGTTCAAGGTTTTTTTTGTTTTTTTTTTTACAAAGGGTACAAACTTATGTACTTAAAGAATATTTATCTAACAACTGATTCAGAAGCATAGCCCTCTTATGATTGTATAGTCTTAAGGCAGAGAAACGTTTTTTAGATGCGGAGCATCGCCTTTATTTGCCAGTCAGTTTTCTGCTGAAATATAACTGGCAATTGAGTACTCCACCTGTTTTTGAACCTGGGTTGCCGGATGAGGTGGTAAGCGCCCTTACTACTTAGCTTCGGAGGCACAATGAACAATGAGTATTTACCCAGTTTAACAATGATCACAGTAATTACATTCCCAAATTGTGAAGCTTAGAGAGGACTCTTGATCATAATTTATCTCTGTGTATTACAGGTCAGAACGCTGTAGTGTTCAACAACATCAGAAAGCTTCATTAACAACCACAGATAGATCTCAGTTTGATAGAAAATCTCAGGCATTTCTTCAGCTTAATGACTTCCCTGAAAGAGATACAGGTTTGTGGTTCTTTTTTTCAATCTCAGGCGTTTCTGAGGGGGGAGCGGTGGCCTAGAGGTAGGGCACGCGATTCGGGATCGAGAGGTCCCAGCTTCAACGCCCTCTTGACCACTGGTGAATTTATCTCAAGACCCACATGCTCCACTCCACTATGGTGTAATATGGTACCTGTGAGGGCAGAGTCTATTCCTGGGCCCGCGGACCAATGCTGGCTGCCACAACCACAGGAGGGAAATAGTCTCCTCAGGGAGACACAAGTGTAGGTTTCCATAGGTAGTCCAATGACCAGGGGAAGGTAAAATGTCAAAGGGTGCTTGACCGGCCTTACAGCCTAAGAGCCCTAGACAATTGATGACTTAACTTATTTCTACAGCATAATGACTTCCCTGAACGAGATACAGGTTGTTTCTTTCACAGGTCTATAAATCTGCATTAGATATGCTAGGTTGCAGGTCTGAATTTAGTATTTTAAAAGAAATGGGTCTAGAATAGCGTCCTTACTAGAGCCGTATGATGACTTTTTTGCAAATTTATGAATTTGTGATTGAAGGAAAAAAACTAATAGATATTGCTGGCTTAAATTTAGAGCATTGTAAGTTCAAAATCGAAATTTTGAGAAAAAAAGAAAAAAACTATCCGAACATTACTCTTTACTTATTAAACAAGCTATTTTAGTTTGGTCAGCATGACAAGTTACGAATTTTGTTATAAAAATGCTCATAAGCAGCCCCTTATAAGATTTCATATATACATGTGTTAGTCTTATAAGGTCGTAAGTGATTATTACAACCTTTCATTCTAAGCCAGTGAAATATTAATTTATTTTCAGGTTCTATAAGAGCAGAATCTTTGGCAGTTTCACACATAGAGCAGACATTATCTGACCTTGCATCATCTAGTATTGGTGAAGGTGGAGGTCAAAGTTTATCTGGGTCAAGGACATTGAGATTACAAGGTCAGATCTGGATGAATCTGAGTGAGTTATATCTATCCCTGGATAAAGTAGAGGAGGCGGAGTCATGTGTGAGAGAGGCCTCGTCACTCTTCCCACTATCTCATCAAGTTGCACATATGGTATGTTTATTTACTTCTTAGTCCCCTATGGGTTTTCAACGGGAGGTGACTATAGGTTTGCCCTCCGTTTGCCTGCCTGTTATGATCTGGATCCTGCCAAAATTTAAACAGTTTTCAAGCTAGGTTTATGAAACTATTTATTATGTGGATTGGGACCAATAATGTGATTGTGCCATACCAATTTGTTGTTGATTCTGACAAAAATTGTGGTTGCCATGGTAACAGAAATATTAAAAACCTGAAACTTAGGGTAGGGAGGGGACTTATTTAACTTGTTTTCATTGTTTTTTATGGCCTGTCCATCTGTTCACAATTGCTACTGAACATGCTATATGCTGCAATTATGGCCTTATCTTTGTCAAACCACGAAATGTGTACCAACGAAATTAAATGATTTTACAGTATTATTAGAAACAGTGTTTGATTCATAATGATGTGAATTGATCATGTTACCACTTTCAGAGAGGGAGGATATTTGAGCATAAGAACAAGTTTGAAGAAGCCAGAGTGTCATATGAAAGTGCAATATCATTAAATCCATTCCACACCAAAAGTCTACAACAACTGGTGGGTATAATATATTGTGTAATTTTGTTATTTAACTTTCCAGTTAATTGGATACTAATCTGATTATCACACCAGTCAATCTGTCTATTGATAATATTTCTGTGACCTTAAACATGGTGCCTTAACTACCTTAAGTAGGTCTTCCACTTGCTATGCATGATCTCTGTGTCCAAACAAAAAGTACTACATCCGCACTGTGTCACGTAAAAGGTCACAAAAATTATTGATGAATTTTGAAAGATACACAAAGTCTGTGGTGTTGGTTTTGAATGTGCGATGAATAATTACTGGTATACAGCACAGGTTTCTGCACAACGGCCAATATGTGTAGCTCCCATAGGAATAAAATATTTAAGTTAAGCATTCTTTACCTCATAGTCTTATAGAGCGCCCAGGATAATGAGAAATGGAATACAGGAAAATTTGGTACAAGTCACATAGGTGGAAAAAATCAAGCAATCAAATTTATCAGTGTTTACAATTAACAATGTGTGTTGATTTAAGCAACCAATTTTGCAACAGTAGACCAACTAGGTCAATATTTGTAAATATCACATTATCTTGGGTGCACTATACATGTTTATATTTCCTATGTTTTCAGGGCATGGTGCTACATTATTTAGATAATAACAAGTTAGCAGAGAAAGTACTACGTGATGCAGTAAACGCTGATCCTACCTCAAATAAATCATGGTTAGTTTTTTCTGCAGTTTGTGATGGTTTGTCATTGTTTATCAGTTGCAGTTTTAACTGAAATAATATTTAATGTGACTGATGCAGCATCAGGGTGGACATACCACATAACTTTTTGACTAAGTCTGCAAACAACTGATCATGCAGTTGATCCAGTTTCAGGCATAAACTGTAACCTGTTTCACACATCAAGTTGTGTGGGTAGTGCCCTTTCTCTGCTTGAGCGTCGAACATATCTCGTGAACATCGGCCAAAGAATAAGATACTTAGGGTTGTTGTGAACTTTTTATTTATATATTTTTACTTGCAGACTTAGCCAAAAAGTCACATGGTATGTCCACCCTTATAATGCATGGTTGTCATTAAGAGGTGATTGTATAATAAGTTGCCTGTTTAAACTGCAATTTTAAAGTTTCTCAAGGCTTACTTAGAGACTATAATGTTAATTCCTTTTAATTGTTGATATTTATAATAATGTGTGCACCCGTGTCCAATTGACAAATTTCTCAAATTTAAACTAGTCATCTCAGCAAGATCATCTCTGCAGTATGTGAATAAAGCTTGTAGATACACATTGTTAGCTATTCACAGAAATATCGAAAGATGTAAATGTTTAATGCATATAAGATTTGCCTTCAAAGAAAACAAGCATTTAAAAACAACAAGACAGGCTAGCATATTGAAGACTGTATTCATGTCTCCCACTTGTTGGAGGAGAGGAATGTTGTCAGGAAATTTAGGCTGGAAGATTTTTGCATGAGTTATTTCCCTTTGTTGGAGACATGCTATCTTGTCGAAAGCTCTTCTAGTCTGTGATGAATGATTTCCTATATTTCAGGTACTGTCTAGGAGTGGTGCTAGAAGCTTTAGGTCAGTCGGATGCTTCAGTTAATTGCCAATTAACCGCGTTGGATCTGGAAGCTACTAGTCCTATAGTTCCATTTGTCGTCATCCCTAGAATTATGCATTAACAATGCCTCGTTTTATAGTGATATCTTATAGCAAATATGATAGAATGGCATTTACTGTACAAAAATCCCCATATAATTATTGCTGGCAATTCCTGTAATATTCCCCCTGTGATGGTATTGCCCACAATGTTTGGGAAGACAGGTCGTCGACCGTTGGATGCATCTTGATATAAACCTCTTTGCACCAAAGGACAGAAAACTGTATGAACTGCATTTGGACATTTTAGCTCATAAAAGTGCTAATTTACAAGTACATGTATTTTGTGTTGGTATTGTTAGATATGGAATGACATAAGGCCATATGTTGTTTCACCTTGGTGTTTGTAAAATATTGTTTTCAAAGAGAAAAACAGTCATTTTTGACATATTGACAAAGATATTTACGAAAAAAAATCAATTCTGTTTTACAAATTTGTAATAAAGTATTTTCGGTTGGGCTATTTTTTAAGACGGCCAGGTAATTTATTGATTTATTGCGCATTAGAATTTCATGAAAGGCAAAAAAATATAAGGTGCAGTTGATACAGTATTTTTAATTTTGTGAGTTTGAACTGTAAATTCTAGTACCCTGTGTTAAGAATCAATTCATAGTTCACTAGTTGTCTTAAATTGATAAATTGAAACATTGTACATTTCTGTTGTTATCGCTGTTGAGTGTTGTTATCTAGGTTATAAAACGGAAGAAATGGTTACTAAAAATGGTTTTCATCATAGTTTATATGGATAATTTTCTTTGATTCAATGAATGGACTATATCACTCAACTATGCCACCGGACATAATAATTTAATAGTTGGCAACTATTAAGGGTATTTTATCAGTGTATGAAATTGTCTTCTCATCTGAAGTTGTCTTCCTGTGTCTTCCTTGGACCAATTGTTCACAGAATTATTACTCATGTTTGAAATCCTGGTTTTTGTGTTAAATCCACTGTTAGATTACTTGGTATTATTTTGTGCTATGTGGTAAATAGCCTTAGGATATCTGCAGTGTCAAAGTCAAGTGCTAAATCATTTAACCTCACTTTTCAGGAGAGGCAAACTCATGTATTCCTTTAGAAATAATTGAATAAAGAACTAAATAATATATTTTGTAAACAAAACATCTTATTGAATATGAATTGATTAATACAAATAATTGAATTGATGATATTCATTTTTTTCTTAAGCCCAAATAAAAACCATTTTTAAAACATATGATTATGTGATTTGATGGTCTCGTATTGGTTTATTTTATCCCAGATAAGTACCAATAAAAGATGAAAAATGATTAAACAGGAATAATTTAAGATATAAAACAGCATTTAGATTATTCAGTATTTAATTTGACACTGTTGATATTATTATAGATGATGTGTGCATATGTATGTAGCAAGTCTAGTACTAGGTTCAGGAATTTATATGCATTGTGTGGAGATTATTATTGAGCTATCTTTCATAAAACAATATTTTCCAGTACAGTTTGTTTGAGTGTATTTCATCAAATAAATTTCAATACGGCATTCCCCCGAATAATAGCTCCCCTTATGAAAACCACCTCAATTTTTGGTGAAAATTTGTTTTTCAAAAAACGTAAACTCATTGATGTTTTATATGATGGTTATCCAAATTTGGATATTGTTTCATCTATGATTTATCACCAAATTTTTTGGAATACAATTTTTTTACCCTCAAATAAAAACCCGGCTTTTGCAAATGTATGGCCCTGGGGGCGTTTATTTGGGGGAATACGGTACATTATAAATATGAATTTAGTACCATAATTGACATCGAATCATGTATGGAATACAGTATGACCAATCTGGGTGCTACATAATTATGTTATTGTACTTCTCACTACTTGTACTGAAATCATAAAATGAAGTAATAAAATATGATTTATGAATTAACAATAAGATGATTTGAATTGACCAATGGTATAACAGCTGTAAATCAAGGACTGATATTACCAATCTGTTAGGCACCAATTTTTGACTACAAAAAATGCTGTTACTCTGTAATATGTATATAGGGTGAATAATATTTTTTATCTGTCTGCTAGTAAACTTACTATGCCCCCCATCTTTGATGAGGGGTTATACGTTTTGCTTTGCACATGTCGGTCGGTAGACCAAATGGTTTCTGTTCAAGAACTCTTTGCCCTAGGATCTTCAAACTTTACATGGCGGTTGGTCTGCAACAGTAGATGACCCCTATTGAGTTTGAGGTCAGAAGGTAAAATGTAAAGGTCACCATGGCCTTCACCATTTTCGACTATTGGGATGCCATGGGGGATACATGTTTTACAAAAAGCTCTTATTTTCTGTTTGCAACATATTATGCCATTATTACCATTTATTAATGAACATTATGACACAATTAAGATTTTATTTGTGTGGGCATCATCATACCCATCATGTCTTGGCTAAAATTTATTTGTGACCTCATGTCATGATTGCTATTTATAATTGCCATTATGCCATGTTTAAAATTGTGTTTGTAATGTCATGCCATAGTATTTGAATGACATAATTCCACTATGAAAACTTCTTGTTACTTGATTGTTTTATTTGTTGGAGCAAAATGTAACTGGTGTACATAAAAATAAAATGTCAGAAATGTGCAATGTGGGTTTAGATATTTTAGTTATTAAAATATGTCATTAACTTGTTGTTGCTTCTTAACAGTTTTATATATTTTTGATGCTTTGATGCCAAGCATAGCCTTTATTTGCAAGTTCGTTTTCGGCCTTATTGTTGGCCACGCATGTGTGTTGCGTACAGTGCGTAACAAAGCCTCATTGTTGGTCGAGTACAGTGACGTAACAAAGCCTCATTGTTGGTCGAGTACAGTGTGTAACGGAGCCTCATTGTTGGTCGAGTACAGTGCGTAACAAAGCCTCATTGTTGGTCGAGTACAGTGCCTAACAAAGCCTCATTGTTGGTCGAGTACAGTGCCTAACAAAGCCTCATTGTTGGTCGAGTACAGTGACGTAACAAAGCCTCATTTTTGGTCGAGTACAGTGCCTAACAAAGCCTCATTGTTGGTCGAGTACAGTGCGTAACAAAGCTTCATTGTTGGTCGAGTACAGTGACGTAACAAAGCCTCATTGTTGGTTGAGTACAGTGCCTAACAAAGCCTCATTGTTGGTCGAGTACAGTGACGTAACAAAGCCTCATTGTTGGTTGAGTACAGTGTGTAACGGAGCCTCATTGTTGGTCGAGTACAGTGCATAACAAAGCCTCATTGTTGGTCGAGTACAGTGTGTAACAAAGTCTCATTGTTGGTCGAGTACAGTGTGTAACAAAGCCTCAATGTTGGTCGAGTACAGTGACGTAACAAAACCTCATTGTTGGTCGAGTACAGTGACGTAACAGAGCCTCATTGTTGGTCGAGTACAGTGTGTAACGGAGCCTCATTGTTGGTCGAGTACAGTGCGTAACAATGCCTCATTGTTGGTCGAGTACAGTGTGTAACAAAGCCTTATTGTTGGTCGAGTACAGTGTGTAACAAAGCCTAATTGTTGGTCGAGTACAGTGACGTAACAAAGCCTCATTGTTGGTCGAGTACAGTGCCTAACAAAGCCTCATTGTTGGCCGAGTACAGTGCCTAACAAAGCCTCATTGTTGGTCGAGTACAGTGTGTAACGGAGCCTCATCGTTGGTCGAGTACAGTGTGTAACAAAGCCTCATTGTTGGTCGAGTACAGTGCCTAACAAAGCCTCATTGTTGGTCAAGTAGAGTGTGTAACGGAGCCTCATCGTTGGTCGAGTACAGTGTGTAACAAAGCCTCATTGTTGGTCGAGTACAGTGCCGTAACAAAGCCTCATTGTTGGTCGAGTACAGTTTGTAACGGAGCCTCATCGTTGGTCGAGTACAGTGTGTAACAAAGCCTCATTGTTGGTCGAGTACAGTGTGTAACGGAGCCTCATCGTTGGTCGAGTACAGTGCCTAACAAAGCCTCATTGTTATTCGAGTACAGTGTGTAACGGAGCCTCATTGTTGGTCGAGTACAGTGCCTAACAAAGCCTCATTGTTGGTCGAGTACAGTGTGTAACGGAGCCTCATCGTTGGTCGAGTACAGTGCCTAACAAAGCCTCATTGTTGGTCGAGTACAGTGTGTAACGGAGCCTCATCGCTGGTCGAGTACAGTGCCTAACAAAGCCTCATTGTTGGTCGAGTACAGTGTGTAACGGAGCCTCATTGTTGGTCGAGTACAGTGACGTAACAAAGCCTCATTGTTGGTCGAGTACAGTGTGTAACAAAGCCTCATTGTTGGTCGAGTACAGTGACGTAACAAAGCCTCATTGTTGGTCGAGTACAGTGTGTAACAAAGCATCATTGTTGGTCGAGTACAGTGTGTAACAAAGCCTTATTGTTGGTCGAGTACAGTGTGTAACAAAGCCTCATTGTTGGTCGAGTACAGTGCGTAACAAAGCCTCATTGTTGATCAAGTAGAGTGTGTAAAGGAGCCTCATTGTTGGTCGAGTACGGTGCGTAACAAAGCCTCATTGTTGGTCAAGTAGAGTGAGTAAAGGAGCCTCATTGATGGTCGAGTACAGTGCCTAACAAAGCCTCATTGTTGGTCGAGTACAGTGTGTAAAGGAGCCTCATTGTTGGTCGAGTACGGTGCGTAACAAAGCCTCATTGTTGGTCAAGTAGAGTGTGTAAAGGAGCCTCATTGTTGGTCGAGTACGGTGCGTAACAAAGCCTCATTGTTGGTCAAGTAGAGTGAGTAAAGGAGCCTCATTGATGGTCGAGTACAGTGCCTAACAAAGCCTCATTGTTGGTCGAGTACAGTGACGTAACAAAGCCTCATTGTTGGTCGAGTACAGTGTGTAACAAAGCCTCATTGTTGGTCGAGTACAGTGTGTAACGGAGCCTCATCGTTGGTCGAGTACAGTGCCTAACAAAGCCTCATTGTTGGTCGAGTACAGTGTGTAACGAAGCCTCATCGCTGGTCGAGTATAGTGCCTAACAAAGCCTCATTGTTGGTCGAGTACAGTGTGTAACGGAGCCTCATTGTTGGTCGAGTACAGTGACGTAACAAAGCCTCATTGTTGGTCGAGTACAGTGTGTGACAAAGCCTCATTGTTGGTCGAGTACAGTGACGTAACAAAGCCTCATTGTTGGTCGAGTACAGTGTGTAACAAAGCCTCATTGTTGGTCGAGTACAGTGTGTAACAAAGCCTCATTGTTGGTCGAGTACAGTGTGTAACAAAGCCTCATTGTTGGTCGAGTACAGTGTGTAACGAAGCCTCATTGTTGGTCGAGTACAGTGTGTAACAAAGCCTCATTGTTGGTCGAGTACAGTGCGTAACAAAACCTCATTGTTGGCCGAGTACAGTGTTTAACAAAGCCTCATTGTTGGTCGAGTACAGTGTGTAACAAAGCTTCATTGTTGGCCGAGTACAGTGTGTATCGAAGCCACATTGTTGGTCGAGTACAGTGTATAACGAAGCCTCATTTTTGGCATGTGCGGCTTGTAACGGAGCTTCATTGTTGACCGAGTACAGTGTGTAACAAAGCTTCATTTTTGGCCGAGTACAGTGTGTAACGAAGCCTCATTGTTGGCCGAGTACAGTGTGTAACGAAGCCTCATTGTTGGTCGAGTACAGTGTGTAACAAAGCTTCATTGTTGGTCGAGTACAACGTGTAACGAAGCCTCATTTTTGAACGAGTACAGTGTGTAAATAGAGTAAAATTATATTTAATTATGCAGAATAACAAGCTCATGTTGCGTTAATTTAGAGAACTTAAACATTTCATTGTTAATAAAATCCCAAATTACTTGTTATTTTCTGACGTTCACGAGTGTCCTTGGTACTACATGTAGTTTCGTGTTCTATTTGGATTGAGATGCGAAAAATGATCGTGTCAATCTTTGTAACACATCATTCTGATGTAGACTGATAGAGGAATTGTCGAAGGTAGCAGCTCATGTACTAAACACTGACTTATTATGAAAAGAGATATAACAACATTCGATTAATAAAGATGTATGCTGAAAATGCAATCATGGCGAGGTTCGACTTCTCTGACATCTATATAAGTCTCAAACTCGCGGTTAAGTCGTTCGATACATTGCTGACATATTAAACTTCTTTTTTGTGACGCAATATTCAGCAAATCTCCAGTTGAACATTTCAGCTTGGTAACTTACGAAAACAAAAATGATAATCATTTCATTCTACTGACTTTTTTCGTCTGAGTGACATTTTCAATTTCATCATTCAATGTCTAACTATACCGATGAACGAGCGTACTCATTGTTGGTCAAGTAGAGTGTGTAAAGGAGCCTCATTGTTGGTCGAGTACAGTGTGTAACAAAGCCTCATTGTTGGTCGAGTACGGTGCGTAACAAAGCCTCATTGTTGATCAAGTAGAGTGTGTAAAGGAGCCTCATTGTTGGTCGAGTACGGTGCGTAACAAAGCCTCATTGTTGGTCAAGTAGAGTGAGTAAAGGAGCCTCATTGTTGGTCGAGTACGGTGCGTAACAAAGCCTCATTGTTGGTCGAGTACGGTGCGTAACAAAGCCTCATTGTTGATCAAGTAGAGTGTGTAAAGGAGCCTCATTGATGGTCGAGTACGGTGCGTAACAAAGCCTTATTGTTGGTCGAGTACAGTGCCTAACAAAGCTTCATTGTTGGTCGAGTACAGTGCGTAACAAAGCCTTATTGTTGGTCGAGTACAGTGCCTAACAAAGCTTCATTGTTGGTCGAGTACAGTGTGTAACAAAGCCTCATTGTTGGTCGAGTACAGTGCCTAACAAAGCTTCATTGTTGGTCGAGTACAGTGTGTAACAAAGCCTCATTGTTGGTCGAGTACAGTGCCTAACAAAGCTTCATTGTTGGTCGAGTACAGTGTGTAACAAAGCCTTATTGTTGGTCGAGTACAGTGCCTAACAAAGCTTCATTGTTGGTCGAGTACAGTGTGTAACAAAGCCTTATTGTTGGTCGAGTACAGTGCCTAACAAAGCTTCATTGTTGGTCGAGTACAGTGCGTAACAAAGCCTTATTGTTGGTCGAGTACAGTGCCTAACAAAGCTTCATTGTTGGTCGAGTACAGTGACGTAACAAAGCCTCATTGTTGGTCGAGTACAGTGTGTAACAAAGCCTTATTGTTGGTCGAGTACAGTGCCTAACAAAGCTTCATTGTTGGTCGAGTACAGTGTGTAACAAAGCCTCATTGTTGGTCGAGTACAGTGCCTAACAAAGCTTCATTGTTGGTCGAGTACAGTGTGTAACAAAGCCTCATTGTTGGTCGAGTACAGTGCCTAACAAAGCTTCATTGTTGGTCGAGTACAGTGTGTAACAAAGCCTCATTGTTGGTCGAGTACAGTGCCTAACAAAGCCTCATTGTTGGTCGAGTACAGTGTGTAACAAAGCCTCATTGTTGGTCGAGTACAGTGTGTAACAAAGCCTCATTGTTGGTCGAGTACAGTGCCTAACAAAGCTTCATTGTTGGTCGAGTACAGTGCCTAACAAAGCTTCATTGTTGGTCGAGTACAGTGCCTAACAAAGCCTCATTGTTGGTCGAGTACAGTGTGTAACGGAGCCTCATTTTTTGCCGAGTACAGTGTGTAACAAAGCTTCATTTTTGGTCGAGTACAGTGTGTAACGAAGCCTCATTTTAGGCCGAGTACAGTGTGTAAATAGAGTAAAATTATATTTAACTTATGCAGAATAACAAGCTCATGTTGGGTTTATTAAGAGAACTGAAATATTTCATTGTAAATAAAATCCCAAATTACTTGTTATTTTCTGACGTTCCCGAGTGTCCTTGGTACTACATGTAGTTTCTTGTTCTATTTGGATTGGGATGCGAAAAATGATCGTGTCAATCTTTGTAACACGTCATTCTGATGTAGACTCGTAGAGGAATTGTCGAAGGTAGCAGCACATGAACTAAGCACTGACCTATTATGAAAAGAGATACAATAACATTCGATAAAAAAGATGTATGCTGAGAATGCAATTATGGCGAGATTCGACTTCTTTGACATCTAAGTCTCAAATTCACGGCTAAGTCGTTCGATACTTTGCTGACATATTAAACTTCTTTTTGTGACGCAATATTCAGCAAATCTCTAGTGGAACATTTCAGCTTGGTAACTTACGAAACTAACAATGACAATCATTTCATTCTACTGACTTTTTTCGTCTGAGTGACAGTTTCAATTTCATCGATCAATGTCTAGCTATACCGATGTTCGAGCGTACTTAAAATACTGACAAAAACAACTCAGATTGAATCGGTGTCTAGATTATTGCTCTTGTGATTGTCTTGTTGGTTCATCATTGAGAGTCTAGCTGTTGAATATTACATCGGTCAAGTTTGACTGACCTAGAGGACAGGCTGCCAAAGTAGGATGTCGTGTTTATGTAGTTGTTTTAATACGTTTCAGCATTTTCTTAAGTTTATAAATACACTTATAATGTATGTGTCTTTGTGACTTTTACATGTATCTTGTAGTCTGTGAGTTTTCTCTTTTTGTATTCTTTTTTGTACCATTCGCAATCTGCTGTTTCTGTTGACTCCTGTATCTCCTGTCTGATTTGTTACTATCTCTATTGTCAAATACATGTATTACGATACAATATTGTTCGACTGATATTAGGGTATAATATTATTCATTTTTTCTGACATTTTGTTATTTTGCAAATGTCACGTGCATTACACTAATCTGCGTTTAGAGGCTGCAGTAAACTTTACACTAGTAAAACTAGCATGCACGTATTATTTTATAAAACATCAAATTCACAGCCAACACATACGATCCTTTACTGACAATAGCACGAATCAGTAATACTCTAGTGGATAATTTTTGCTTGGCAAATTACGAAAACTAGCATCGACAGTCATTTTATTCTACCGACATTTTCTGTCTGAGTGACAGCTTCAATTTCATCATTCGCTGTCTAAATATACTGTGGTACTTGGCATACTAACAGAGATAATTATGATCGATTCTTCTTTATCAAGTTATCTCTCT
Source organism: Spisula subtruncata (assembly GCA_963678985.1). Lineage (NCBI taxonomy): Eukaryota > Metazoa > Mollusca > Bivalvia > Venerida > Mactridae > Spisula > Spisula subtruncata. Next base: position 48,936,521 of record OY787661.1, on the reverse strand, counting down.
TTGACCAACTGTCTTCGATTGTCTTGATCATGCTTGGTTCTTCTAAGTTCCATAGGAGAATTGTGCTGTTTTCATATATTTATGACAGAAGCGAACACTAGTATGACGCTCAATTGTAAAAGCTCGGCCATTTCCTTTTGTCTCCGGTAAATACATATTTTCCCTTGGATAAAAACCGAGGTGATAAAGAATGGTATGACGCTCTGACGACACTGAGGATATACGATGTGACGGAGAAGCAGAATACCGGGATTACAACTGTTTGTGCGACCTTTGCGTGTTTTGTTTGCTGAATTGTTGGTGTTTTTGTGATGTGTATTATCCTGGTGATTCGTTCCGGCAAGTATGCTGACACTTACTCCGGTAATGATGGACTGGTTGTTCAAACGGACAAATATATACAAATGTATGTGTTTTTGACTTGAAGTTTGTGATTTTTCTGTTTTATGTTGCTGAGCTATTCGTGCTCCGCTGTTTCTTTTGAGTTTTATGTTGCTGTTTATTATCCTACCGGTATTTCATTTATATTTCTGTGAATTATTTCGATTATGACTCGGAGAGTTTGTTATTTTGCAAATATCACGTGAATTACACTAATTTGCGTCCAGATGATGCAGTGACATTTCCCCAGTAAAGAGAATACACACACATTTCTGCTCTAACACCTTCTTTTATAGGTCAGTTCAACACAGTACAGCCAATAATATCCAATTTGGTAATGATGCAATCAATGTGTCCCATACGTATTCATGATACAATCCTTAGTGTCAATCCAATTACCGAGTAATTGAAAACAACTTTTACTGCGCAGACAAACGACCTGTCACAGTTTAATAGTTTATTTAGTTTAATAGTTTATTTCTGTCTCATCCATTAACATTCTTTACATATATACAAGTCAATACAGATAAAATATCGTCGCTTCCACTATAATATCCCGGACCTACATTTTTACGAAATTTTTTTTATTTCATTTTCTGTATCTATATAATTTTCCGCGTCGTTCCATATAATAACCAGGCCTGTAAGCCAATCAGAAACGGTCTTTTTGGCGCTTTTATAAAATACCGGATCTTCATTGGTCAGTATTTCAAACTTATAAAATACCGGAGCTGCAAAAAATATGCATGTCCGGCATTTTATAACACTTAAAAGCGACATAACTATATGAGACGATAAATATATAAGTCCGGAACTACAATTTTCATGTAGCTTCGGGTTAATTATAACATGCCTGGACTAAAATTTCGCATTATAAAACACCGAACCTAACAAATTTGCTAATTTCTCATTAAATATCAAGTGTGTATTCAATTTGACAATAAAGCTTGTTTAAAGAATGTTTTAATATGTATATATGTTAATAAATGTTATTGAATATATATATATTTCGCGAAAAACAGTTTTTTGCTTCTCCTGAAAAGTTGGTGTTTTGTAGGTCCGGGATATTATAGTGGAAGCGACGATATGTTATCACAGATAAAACATGTATATGGCCATTCTATATAGAATTATAAGAGACTTTCAAATCATGTACAATCTCATAAAATACAATGCTACCAATAGTAGTTAAGACATACAATATTGGATAAAAAAAGTTAGAATAGCAGCTATTATAATTAACTAACTTGAATAAAAAGATTAAGATGTAAGAAATTGCTAACATAGACAAGCAATATTGTATTCTACAGTTGTGGGACAAAATTTAGAAAATACATTTTTTTTTAAAAAAATGCAGTGAGTACACCACTACAGCTTAACTGTGTAATACACTGTTTCATCTATTTATAATAAAAAGCAAAAAAAGGTTCTGATATAATAATCAACCTACATATTTTTACTGTACAGTACATTGTTACGTCTAGTTAAAATGTTAAAACAGGTTTTTGCTAAAATCCTTATCAAATCAGGGTGGCTGAACAAAAATTTGAACTTCTCAATAACATTAACTGTAGGGAAACCGTTATTAATAGATACGGCTTTCTCTACAAGTAGATTTCTATCACATTCATACATAGGACATTCTAACAAGGCATGAATTTCTGTTTCAACAACATTTAAACAAAATGGGCATTTTCTCTCGCTAACAGGTAAATTTTCATAGCGCCCAGTTTCTATTCTTAATGGTGCAACACCACATCTAAATTTCGCAAGTGCCGATCTATGGTTAAAGGATAGATGCATTTTACAATACACCTCAACATCATACGAGTTTTTAAAAAGCCTATACGTTCTCAATTTGTTACCACCTGTACCATTAACAGAAGCTACTCGATCAAGATAATCCCTCCATTTTAAAGTATGGGTTTGCATCATTACATCAGATACATCATTCAAAAACTGTTTGCGAGAGAAAGGCAAATGCATATATCTATCTAAGTTAAGCAGGTTCATTTTGTCCTTAACAATAAAAGACAAATTTCTACATCTGTTATTACCATTACATGATGACCAAACAAATATTTTCTTGTTAATTCTAGTGTTATCATAGTTCAAACATCGATACCAATGGTTACATACTGACTTCCACTGTTCTATATAAATAGGCTTCCAGCCCATATCGCCCTGAACAGCAGCATTTGGGGTATATTTACCCAAACCAAGGTAGAATCTCATTGCTCTGTGATGGACTGCATTAATACAGTGATATGTTTTTACTCCCCATACAGACGCCCCATATGAAATAATAGGAACAACATAAGAGTTGTACAATTTGGTGTATGCATAATACGGTAAACCCCCGGTGCTCTTAAATTTAGCAATGAGAAACCCCAAGGCACGCCCTGCACTCTGAGCAACAACTTTAGCTATAATATTATAATCAAGGTGCTCAGTTAATGTAATAACAAGGTACATATAACTATTAACATAATCTAAAACTGACTGACCACAGTGGAACACATATTCGGACCTTTGTATAGACTCTGGACGAAAGTGAACAATATTACTTTTCTTAACATTTACAAACATATTGTTTGATTTACACCAGTCATTCAATAATGTTAACATAGCTTGTAAATCATTTTCGTTTTCTGCAATCAAAACAATATCATCTGCATATAAGAGTATACACACATGTTCATTTCCAATGGAAATTCCTCTATGGAGATTCTTTACTAAAACGGCAAGATCATTTAAAAATATGTTAAAAAGAACAGTTGATAATGAGCAACCTTGACGCACTCCTGTATTAACCTCAAACCAGTCAGTAAGGTGTCCATTGACTCGAACACAAGCTGATACGTTCTGGTACAATGATCTAACTGCCTGAAGCATTTTGGTTGACATGCCAATATCGGACAGCTTATGCCATAGTAGGTTTCTGTCGACTGAGTCGAATGCCTTGCGAAAATCTATGAAGGCACAAAAGGTTGCCTGCTTATTTTTCTTGCGGGTATCAATGATGTTTGTTAAGCTAGAAATATGATCAATTGTACTACGCTCTTTGCGGAAACCATTTTGCTCTTCCACAATCAGACCATTTGTATCAGTCCACTTAACAATTCTATCATTTAAAATACTAGTGTACATTTTATACATAGTACAAGCTAAACTTATACCACGATATGACATTGGGTCTTTTTTCTCATTACAACTGGATTTTGGAATGGGATTTATGATACTTCTAGACCACATTGCAGGAACCTGCCCAGTTTGAAAACAAACATTGAATAAACTATGTAAAACTAACACAGAGGCATTGTTCTTTAACACTTCTGATGGTATTAGATCAACACCAGCAGCCTCACATGTTCGTTCCATCAACAGGAGGTGTAATGAGAATATACCAAACACATTTCTACATGAACCGTTCTGTCAGATACACGGATGTTCCGACTACAATGTACAAACAAAAATGCCAGCAAAATGCAGAATTTATGGAATTTAAAATGTAATTATGGTTATAAATTGCATTAAGACGCGAACAATGTACAAAATAATCCCAGAAAAAGTTCGCCCGGGTATAGTTTTTATTCTTTGCTGATTTTGTTTGATGCATATTTGTACCTTTTCAATGAGAATTACTGCGAAACTGGGCGTGTCCAACCGCAATTTACGTTTGGAAGTCATGAACTTCTTTTGATATGTGTCATCAACATGTACAGGGTGATCATTTATGTATGGTAACATAAATAACCTTAAAAACTTTGTGAGGTTTTAAGATAATATTTGTTGTTATATGCCATAATTTATCGTATTCAAATAAGTTTTATTCAGGACATAATTTTCAAATGTAACGAATTATTTTCTCATCATATGTTTGAAGCATTTCCTTAATTCTGAAAAACGGCCAAAATCATCAGCAAATGACATCGTAAATTACCAATTAATTCCTGGCATTTGACCCATTGATGCTTCCAGTTGTATTCTAGTTTTCCAATCAATTCAATATACTGGTTTTGTATTGAACAATCATTCCTACGACCATTCCCATGATCAGAAAACCAAGGCGTTAAGTCCGGTGAAGGGAGGAGTCAAATTTCAATGTTTCTTCAGTGAAATTATTCCAGGAAGCAAAATTTCCTGGAATCACTGAAAATGCATCATCGATGACGTTTTGACATCATATTCACATAGCATAGATGGTATAGCCATATCTTAGAAGAACTATTAGCTATAAGCTTGAAAGGGTCAAACCACCTCTCTATCATTAAATCTGACAAAGTTATTATTTGAACTGTTGAGATGGTAACGCCTAGAGGTGCTAAAACACCATGGATACAAAGAAGAAAACAAAGCAAAGTAACTAAGAAGTAAAATATGTTTTCAACCTGTTTTCTCGACAGGAGTCAACTAAACAAAATATACAGATATTTCAAGAAAAATGTAAACTTTAGAGAATAAACAAATATGTTCAGCGAATATATCTATGTTTGTACATTATCCCCAGGATTCTAGCTTGTTCCATTAGTTACGTTAGAATACGAACCATGTATTTGCTTTTCTTCTAAATAATTCATTGGATCACGTACATACCAACACAGTCTGACATGCGAGAACAAAAAAACGACGAGTTGACTAGAGGAGTATATTTTGCTATGTCGTTATGTAATGCACTGAGAAAGGTATTTACAACTTACACTTCGGATAAGGAAATTACGGCGTGTGAGATGCATATATTTAAGAAAGTGATCGTTTCCGTTTTCAGTATGGCTGATAAATGCTCAGGAGCACAGTCTGTCGAGACAAATTACAGTCAGTCAAATGAAGTCATGTCTAGCCGGATTTTATCTCAACAGGTGATGCTAAACATTGCCTTAATGTCCACCATAGGACAAATCGTTAAGAAAGTTTTTAAAACCAACAGAACCGGGGATGGGACTAATTCATGATGCAATTAATCAAGCAAGCAGAAGATTCAGACAGGGAATGTCTCTGGAAGGCTTCTGACATAAAACGCTTGCTTCAGATAATTCGTCAAGGGATATCACTTTGGTGCATTTAATGCTTTTTCATAATTAGAATTTTGTTAGAAAATGAAAAAATAGCTCATCCCAATTTCTCGGAAAAAAGATTAATTAAGGTTTTAATATATAAGATTTGCCAAATTTGACATAGAAGATCGTCATATAAAACTGTTTCGTTAAAATAATTTAAATGCTCAGAGGAATTTTTTGTCAAATTATTATATTTTTTAAAAAATCAACTTATTTATGGAAGTCGTACACTTACGATCAAAGTGACATTATTTATAATACATAAACAACAATAAAATGTCGTAAATAGAGCTGTGATACTAATCAAAATTCAGTAAATGCATTTCTACATACAATATCTGGTAATGATATAAATGGTAAATTTATGCGACAAAATGCCCCATCCAACCCGGTCATCCTGTCGCATCATTCATCAAATATTTGTGCCATAATATTCTCAAGAAGATCCATTACAGTACTGCCAAGGGAGATGATTCCGGACAGGAGAAGTTCCGGACAAACGGTCGTAGACGGTTTATTTAGTTAAATAATTCATTGATATTGGTATCAAATCACTCAGGTGCGTATTTAAAGGAAATCTGGACGAAGAAAAAATCAAAATCAACAAATAATTACTCATATACCGAAAATATCGTCTGCTGTTGTGATTTTGACATCAGCACCGCCGGGGGGTAAACAAATTTAGTGCGCATGCGCAGTATAGCGCGTGCACAGCGCGAGCGACAATGATTTTATTTTGTTCAATTATTTAGTTCAAAATTCCTAACGAGATCGTGGTCGAGTGGTTAAGCAGCTCGATTAGTAATTATCTGATGCTGAGGTCCAGCGATCGAATCACGGCGGCGCCAAAAAACTTTTTTTTTTAATTTTTATTTTTTCTTCCAGCATTTACTTTAGCGCAATAGACGGAAATTTGTCCTCATTATCTGTTGAGAATTTTTTTTTGATATCTTGTCAATAAATCTGAAAAACTTTTTCCACATTTTGTTTCGATTTTCGGCTAGTAAACAAGATACGGTATGGATTGGAATTTAACCTGTCACGAGCGCCCCCTGGGTTGAAAACATGTGCGTCACGTGTTGTCATGTCGTAAATATTGACATATTTTTGCATGATTGTGAAGAAGGAACCCTGTTCTAAATATTTCCTGGTAATATGTTTCTAAATATTCGTCGCGGAATATTCGAAGCAGACTGTCCGGTATATCTACGGTAATATCGTTGAAAATAGCACAAAAGAGCCCCTTTTCAGGCCCCAATATTTTGCTGTTCACGTGACGTCATTTTTCGGGAAACCTATTTTTAGCAAAGATCCTGAACCAAGGTATTTGTAAACACAAAAAAATCTAAGAAAAAATCTATTTTTAACTCCAGGGGAAGCTTTTTATGCGATTTCTGTCCGGAATCTTCTCCTTTGCCAGTAGAGTAAAGAACGCTGATGCATTGTTCTGCTGTAACATCAACTGGCGATTACTTGTCTTTATATGTCAGAACAATACAATACAGTACGGTCAATAATATCCATATGTATGATACAATCCTTAGTGTCAATCCAATTACTGAGTAATTGAAAACAACTTTTACTGCGCAGACAAACGACCTGTCACATGTTCGTTCCATCAACAGGAGGTGTAATGAGACCAAACCAGACACATTTCTATATGAATGATGATCTGTTCTGGCCGATTCAAGGATTTTTTAGATACCAAAAAAGACTCAAGAAAAAAAAATGATGTACATGATAGCGTATCCATTAGTTTCATCCATGTATATTTTGTTATTGAAGTTGTTTGTTTGAATGATGTAAATAGTCCGAGAGCCCATCGACTTTTATTGCAACGAAGGAGGCCAAAAGAAGTTTGCACATATTTTGAAAGACTAATGGATATCCTATCAGAAAACCCATTTCTTAAGTGTCAAAGCCGTGACTACCTAAATTTTTCGTGCTATTGTTTACCATGAGGTCAATGAAAAATATTGACATTTGCTGAGGGGGGTAGGGTTGTGCTTATGGCAACAGAACAGACAAAAATAAACTTAAATGTGAAAAGTTTTGCGCAAAAGGTCGAATATATATTGGGGCATATGATAAAACTTAAAAATCAACGCTTATAGCTACCATTCATTTACTTATCACTTTAGACAGATACTTTTTGCTCAATGGGTACATACATGACATGCCCTCTTGATTGTGCAATGTTCAACGTCAAGAGGTCTAGGTCAAATATGATATTAAGGTCAAAGGTCAAATACGTAAAAACTCCAAAAAAAGTCTTTAAATGTGCAATAATTTAGTCGTTTTATTTTGCTTTTCAATGCAAAAAGGCATGTTTTTGTCATCACTTGGTGATCAGCTTCTATATACAACAAAAGTATGGTAAGTAATTTATAATGCCCATCCCCATCTTTGAAGAGGAGGTATATTGCTTTGCACATGGCGGTCTGTCTGTCGGTCAATTGGTAGACCAAATGGTTTTCGTTCAATAACTTAAGAATGCTTTGTCCTAGGATCTTCAAACTTTTTATAGAGGTTACCCAACAACAGTAGATGACTCATAGTGCTTTTAATGTCAGTAGGTCAAAGGTCAAGGTCACAGTGACCTTTCAGTGTCCCGACCAGAGGGCTGCCATGAGGTAAAAAACGTAAAAATTCTCGAAATGTCTCTTTAGGAATGAGTATATTTATCAGTTTTGTTCTTTTTAAAGACACAACATGTATTTTTATTTTCTTATACATGTACTTAACTGTATAATACGAATAAACATATTTTATTCAACAGAATCGTGCATATTAGTTTTTGTTTTCACTGCGTTGCAAAGAGCCTTCGGTACTCATTCATGATATAACTAAGCAATGCATTTGTATACATGTCAATGTTTATGTACGGATCATGTTTATCTTAAAATATATTTTTGAATTAACCTAGATTTTTCATTAAGGTCACCCGGTCAAAGGTCAATGTCACTGTGACCTTTACTATTTCCGGTTATTGGTCTGTCATGGAAGCATACATGTTTTCCAAATCATCTTGTTGAAAACGAATAAATGAAAACATCCTTAAAATCCTCTGATGTGAGGGTACGTGTGCATGTTAACATTAAGTATTCATACATTTTCGTTGTTATATACAAATAATGTACATTTATCCAGTAGATCTTACAGTGGCCCAATGCATTTGTATGTCAGTAAAAAGAAGTGTCACCGACTAACCTACCCCAACAAAATCTTTCATAAGTTATAACCCATTGGCTACTGGCCGCTATGAGGTAAAACAATATCAGTATTGTCCATTTCGGTGTTTACGACATCATTTTAAAACAAAATACTATAGAAAGTTAAACAACACTGCTAATAACCGTGTAATACTTAACTTAGGTCACGAGGCACATTACTTCGGAAAGTCATTAGTCACATAATAAGCACTAGTCACCACCACCCCTTGTCGTGTTTGGTATCAACCACTCACATGTTCATATATTCCTAGCCTCTTTATGTACTCAAACCACAACTTACAGTTAATCATGTTCTAATTAAGTACACATTTACACCATGTATAATATTAATTACTTAGTGTTTTCCACATATTCTATCAGGTACGTCAATCGTGCTTGCTCCACCCGGGCATTCACAGCTACCCGGCACAGCCATTTCTTGTCTTATTGACTACTCACCAATATTTGCAAAATCCTTAATAATGTGATACAACAACCAGCAGCATGTAATTTCGATCTATTGACTATATACGTACATGTATAGTCTTCTGCACCTTGTAAAGTCATTCTTGGATTTATTGGGCACTTTTGGAACATCCATTCTTACACGTAGTCCTAGTTGGTTGGCACTTACGATCCCCTTTCTGGTCCTATAGGACATTAAGCACTTACAATATATGGACATTTCTGGTAATTTTGGGTACATTGCCACTACTTACTAATCCATTCTTAGTCCTGGTGAGTACCCATGACCACCCGATATATGCGTAACTGATTTTTGTTGGTACTCAAAACTACTTTGTGCACACTTTCCTGGTCTTGTTGAGTGCATATAACACAAGGTCCATATACTATTTGTCCATTTTAGTATCAAAACCACCTTGTTCAGACATTCTTGATCGTATTGGGTACTCTTATGGAATAGGTACATACAGTCCCAGTCCTAGGTGGTACTTACGACCATCATGAACTGACATTAGTGGTTTGATTGAGTTCTCACTTCAACCATGTACCTTCCTTCCACACAATTTTGGGGATTCATAACCTTTAGAGTTTTTATCACCAGTAGGTACATCCAGTCCTAGTCCTAGTTGGGACTCGAAGCATCAGGTATATGCATTCGTTATTCTAGTTGTTATCCAAAACCTCCATGCACAGACAGTAGTAGTCTGTTTGGGAATTTACAACTACTAGTTGCAATCATTTGTTGTCCTATGAGGTACTCAGAACCGCCATGTATAGACAACATTGGTCTTATAAGGTACTCATAACGAAATTGGTACATACATCCTTAGTCCTAATGGGATCCCATAGCTAACATGTTATGTATTTCTGGTGTTATATGATACTTGAATCCACCATGTTCAAACGTTAGTAGTTGTAATATGTACTCAATACCACTTGGTGTTGCCATTTGATTACCTAATCGGTCCTCACTTTCACAATGTACATACATTCCTGGTCTTATTGGGTACTCACAACACCAAGTGTACAATGTAGCCCTTTCTGTCCTAGTAGGTCCTCAATACCACTGTGTACAGTCAGTCCTTATTTGATAAGGTATTATATCAACTACTAGGTACATACGCTCCCAGTCCCAGTGGGTATTTACCATCACCATGTTTATGCAATCCGGATCATACTTGGTACTCACAACCACCATTTACAGGCATTAGTGGTCTGAAATAGTACTCCCAGTCATTATACAGTCATTGCTTGTTCTTGAGGTGCTCACTGCCACCATACAAGTATGTAAATGTATATATTCCTGGTCGTATTGGGTACTCATAACGACCAAATTCCATCAGCATGTACACATACTGCTGCTCAAAATTAGCACTCTTGTCCACTAGATAAATACATAACTGGTACCATTCATTACGTACAACTACCAGAAACATCTATTTCTCGTCCTAATGACTACTCTGTTATAACAAGAAGAGATATCACTGAATTTTATTGGCATCTAAAGCACTAAATACTAACATTTCCAGTGCTTACGACCACCTTGTTCATATATTCCTAGTCTTATTAGGTACACGTCACTATTAGGTACATCCAACCTAGTGCAAAGGGTTCCCACAATCACAATTTATATTGGTTCCTAGCTGTTATGGTTCCCATAGTATATAATATGTGTATCTGTTTGTAGATTAACTTCATGAACTTAAATTCCTGGTATTGGTAAATACTCACAACTAATAGGTAATAAATTCGTTATCGTAAGGGTTACTATTTTGTTATTATTTATTACATTATGTGTGGTCACAACAACATATTGCATAACGGTCCAAATGGATACTCACAGCCGTCATTTACAGCTATTTTCCAGTACATGCCCCATCTAAAACTTTTACAGCTACTCATAAGCGACAGGTACAACCATGTCTAATTCTATCAAGTTCTCGCAAATATTGATGGATTTTTTATGTCTTGTCTGGGTGCGAAATTCTAAATACTACATCATGAATGTTTCCATAGGTCAACGGTTTGCTGTCACCAGCATATGTTACTTAACAGATTCGCACGGTTTGTCAAACGATACCCATAGAGACAGGCATGTCTGAATTTACTGGTACTGGGCCCGAAATTAATAAGATGCAGTAGGACTTTGTATGTTAAAAGAGTGTATCGTTTTAAAGAATAAAACCCTGTTATTATGTCATACCTTAAGAAATAATGAAGAATTATTCAAAGACTTATTGAAAGAACTCTTATTGTTTTCCTCTATTCGTTTTTAACAAGATACACTTACGGACTTTGAAAACGCACCACTTTTCAGGGGTCGGTATTTTTTGTAAGAACTATTTAGGATTATTTTATACCAATGGAATAATGTTACTGGGTTAGAACGTTGTCGGTAAAGTATTTTTTAATTTATTTTTACTAACCGAATTGCTAATAGTGACCACGTGGCCGAATCCCATTTTTAGCGCGTGAGTCTCGTGCGAATGACAATATCCGACCTGTGTAAATGACGATGTGTAGACGATTCATTAGCATACCAAAAAAACAACACATTTTAAGTTTTCAAAACCAAAGGTTACATTTAATGTCAATCTCAAACTGAAGTGCCTGGAGGTAAAAACATGTTACAAACCGGAAGTAGCCACCGCGTGGTTTTTGCACGATTAAGTTGTCGTGATACAATAAATATTCGTCTACAATAGCGTTTTATGCCAACTGAAACCACCGTTGATCTTCAAATAGGGATTAAAGGCATAAAAAGCCACCGAATTCGGATAAATTAGTGCGCATGCTCCGCCATAAAAAGGACTTCCGGTCAACTAACGTGCCTGTCAAAAGAATGCTTGGTGTCGATAGATATGCTAAATCATCAAATTAGATTATCAAATACGTTTATTTATGAAATATAACATTTTCACTTAGTACGCTGCCAATTTTATTTTCATCTAACATTGAACACGTGCTTCAACATGCAGTCACTTCCTTCTTGTATTACTATTTCCGGATGACACGGGTGTTAACCTTGGACAGTATGAATATAACCATGCGTATAAATAACGAATAACAGTCAATTTTCTTGAAGAAAGCAATATCTGCGTGATGGAATGTCCCAGATTTGGATTCCACCGAAAACATTTGACATGTTCTTTCACACCTGAGTCCATGGATAAGTTCAATGACCCGATCTGCCCACACGATTGTCCGAACCTGTGTTGGTGAATAGAGGAACATTCTCCAGAAGCGAATTGAAATTGTAATGAGTACCCGCTGTTGTGAACGCACCAAAACATAACTTTATACGCACTTTCCACAAATGTGAATTTGGTTTTGAGACTTAAGCACGTGGATGTCACGTGACTAAGTAACATTGTAAACTGTCGTTTTGAAAGTTTGACAGATGTTAAAACATAAATTGAGCTATCTATAGACAAAACTTTAATACAATTAAACAATGTTTACTATTAAATTTCGTGGTTTGAATAAGTGGTGCGTTTTCAAAGTCCGTAGGTGTATGTTGTAAAACCAGTATGCTCCCATGACAGATCAATAACCGGAAATGGTAAATATCACAGTGACCTTGACCGTTGAGATACTGACCTCAGTCAAAGGCAAGGTTAATTTGAAATATATTTAAGATAAACATGTTGTATGATCAGTACAAAAACATTAATATGTGTACAAATGCATTGCTTAGTAATATCATGTATGAGTACCGAAGGCTCTTTGCAGAGTCTTCAAACGCAGCAATACTCACGATTCTATTGAATAAAATATGTTTATTCGTATTATTGAGTTACGTACATGTATATGATAATAAAGATACATGCTGTGCCTTTAAAAAGAACCAAACTGATAAATATACTCATTCCTAAAGAGACACTTTGAGAACTTTCACGTATTTTACCTCATGGCAGCCCTCTGGTCGGGAAACTGAAAGGTCACTGTGACCTTGATCTTTGACCTACTGACATTAAAAGCATAAGGAGCCATCTACTGTTGCTGGGTAACCTCCATAAAAAGTTTGAAGATCCTAGGACAAAGCATTCTTAAGTTATTGAACGAAAACCATTTGGTCTACTGATCGACCGACAGACAGACCGCCATGTGCAAAGCAATATACCTACTCTTCAAAGATTGGGATAAGCATTATAAATTACTTACCATATTTTTGTTGTATAGAGAAGCTGATCACCAAGTGATGACAAAAACATGCCTTTTTTGCATTGAAAAGCAAAAAAAATTGACTAAATTATTGCACATTTAAAGACATTTTTTGGAGTTTTTACGTATTTGACCTTTGACCTTAATATCATATTTGACCTAGACCTCTTGACGTTGAACATTGCACCATCAAGAGGGCATGTCATGTATGTACCCATTGAGCAAAAAGTATCTGTCTAAAGTGATAAGTAAATGAATGGTAGCTATAAGCGTAACCATGCCCTCGACAAAGTAGCCATTTTGTGATACTACCAGTATGATAAAAAAATCGATATCTCGTGCAATTAGACTAATTTTTGAACCAAATATTTATTTTTATGAATAAAGTATGCCTTAAGGATTAAAAGAATGTGCAAATTATCAAATTTCAAGAATCACGGAATTTTACATAAAAACTGTACGGACAAGATTTCATTAATATGATGTATTTTAAAAGTTAATTGACCTTTGACCCCTATTTAGTTCCTATCTGCCCGTGCCATTCTTTGATTTTTAAGTTTAATCATATGCCCCAATATATATTCTACCTTTTGCGTAAAACTTTTCACATTTAAGTTTATTTTTGTCTTTTCTGTTGCCATAAGCACAACCCTACCCCCCTCAGCAAATGTCAATATTTTTCATTGACCTCATGGTAAACAATAGCACGAAAAATTTAGGTAGTCACGGCTTTGACACTTAAGAAATGGGTTTTCTGATAGGATATCCATAAGTCTTTCAAAATATGTGCAAACTTCTTTTGGCCTCCTTCGTTGCAATAAAAGTCGATGGGCTCTCGGACTAAAATGTCTGTATTTGAAATGAGGCTCTTTGGGAAGACTGGTTTAGGTTCACTGTTTTAAAGTCATGCACATCTTTGAGTACGAGTAGTTTTAATATAAGTCATTTATCTAAGTAAGTTTATTTTACATAATTCAACAGAAACGATGGTAAAAAAGAGGTGCTAACACAATACTGATACAACATTAAGAAAAGGGCAAGAAACGTAGCAGTTAAGATCGACTTTCAACATACATAGGGTTTCTCGACAGCAAATGTCAATAGAGCTAGAGTCAACAAAAAATAGAAGAATTACCAAGAAGCAAAATATATGTTACCCTTAGAGAATAACAAAATGTACGTTCAACGAATTTATCTATTACGTTTTCCACGAACTTTTTTCGTCGGTACAATGTACTTTGACTTTTCTTCTAAATAATTCATTGGATCACTTACGTATGTTAATGATAAGGGTGTACAAAACACGTGGAATTTACGAGAGGTGTATGTTCTTCTATGTTGCTATATAATGTTCATAGAAGAGTATTCTTGTTTGTCTCATCGTTTATGCATTTACAATGCAATATATTTGAATAAAATCACGTTGTGCTTTGTGACGATGCAAGAAATTGATTACATTTCCGACGAAGAAGATTTTGTTCAACCTGTTCAGTTTCATTGTTTGATTGAAATGGGAAAACATAAACTCACTTTAGATTGCGAACCATGACATCTGGAGTCACTTGTTCTACTGATTGAACTTACCACAATGCCATTTATGTGCGGGTGATACGTGTAAGTGTAATTCTTTAATAGTCATACATGACGGGCATTTATAAATGTATTGTTTGTCCGTGAGATGGTTATGTGGTATAGTTCTGAAGCGTCTGTAAATATCACCCGTAGAAAACACTTAATGAGTGAACCATAATAAGTACATGTAATATGATGACTGGTGGTTATTGCTGACAGGTTTTGTATCATTACTATTGGTATCCCTTTATATGCGGCCTTTAAATATTTTTTGACTGCACTGTGAATACATTTGAAGTAGAGGGCATAACAGTTCGAACATTTCATGATGTGACACATTTTGCGAAATGTCAAAATGAAAGAAAACCACGAAGATTTCATTCAATCTTGTCACCTTAGGAAAATACGAAACCTCATCAATTGATAATAATAAATCCACATCCATCTTAGATTTTCAGCATATACGAATAATATATCTTCAAAGATGCATTCATATAAGAAATTGAACCTTTCCGTTTTCAAGGAACAATGTCTGCTGAAACAAATTATTGCCAAATGAAATCACGAAATGTCCGTCTAACCGGATTTTATCTCAACAGGTTATGGTGAACATTGTCTTGATCACCACCATAGGGCAAATTATTAAGATAGTTTTTCAACTTAAAAGAACAGACGATGGGACTAATTCATTTTGCAATTAATCAAGCAAGCGGAAAAATAAGTATCAATGTATCTGGAAAACTTCTGACGTAAAACGTTTACTTCTGGGGTGGGTGGTCGCAGAACCAATTTTCACATCGATATCGGAAGTAATTTATGTATTCTTTGAAATGTGTTCCATTGTATATTTGTACACTAGGCAGAAGTTTTGGTGCTAGACTCCAAGAAGCGAGATGCCTTTATGACATGTTTGACATTAGTCAAGCTCTCATAAACAAAATGATTTAAATGACTAGCGTAACTCCACAATCAACAATATACGAGTTGTTTCTAAATCTACTTCAGTTTATAAACACACACGCTTGAAGCTGATGATGACGTATCGAACGTCATACTTAATTTAAGTTTGTTTTCTTTAGTATTAGATTCGTATTCAAAATAAAATATGAAAGTGCTTTTTATGTCAATTTGATATTGCAACTGTGTAGAGCCTTACTCGTGATAGTGACACGTGTCTAGCAAACTGTTCTTTCCATGATAGTTTGGCATGTTAAGTAACTAGTATTGACAATCATTCTATTCTACTAACTTTTCCGTCTGAGTGAAAGTTTCAATTTTATCATTCGCTGTCTAAATATTCCGATGTTCTTGCGAAACTCTTATACAATCTCCTTTACCAAGTTATATCCCTTTGAACAATTATATTCAATGACTTACCTTGACCACTGTGGTAACTCCAATTTACCTCTTCCCATGAGATTTGTATTCATATGACTTTGAAAGAAATGAAAAGTGGCATATATTTGTAACGCTATGTGTGGAACTCGGAATACACGGAAGAACGGAGATACAGTATATTGGGATTGTTTCCGTGACAACAGTAACTTCGGGTGATCTTAACTTGTTGGTGCTGCTTTGTTGATAGATCTTGTGATGTGTGGTCGTTCAGGTGGAGATTTCTCCTAGTGAGTCTACTAACTCCTACTCTGGTTATATATGACCGATCGAGGTAACATGCTATCGAAATAAAATATCGTTTTTGTTGCTGTTACGTGTCATTGTTTTCTCATTCACTTTCACGTTTGTCTCTGTCACTTGTCCTTGTGGTATATTGTCCCCGATTTGTAATACTTTTCTTTTTCAAATACAAGTAGTTCGATGAGGGTTATGTTAAAAGTTACATCATTTCGCAAAATGTTACCCAACTGAAGTTACTTTTCCCTTAGTAAAGATCATACGCGTCACGTTCTGTTCAAACCCAAACTGGCAATTACTCGCCTTTTATAGGTTAGAACAATACAGTACAGCCACTAATACCCATCTTAGTAATGATGAAATCAATGTGTCCCATATGTTTGATAAAATCCTTTTTGTCAATCCAATTACCGAGTAATTGAAAACAACTGCGCAGACAAACGACCTGTCACATGTTCGTTTCATCAACAGGAGGTGTAATGAGACCATACCAGACACATTTCTGTATGTATGATTAACCGTTCAGGCAGATTCAGGCACGGATTTCCGAATGCAATGTTCCAACAAAAATACCAGCAAAATGCATAATTTATGGAATTTGGAATGTAATTATGGCCATTTAGGTTTACTTGTCATCAACATGAACATTTACACGCAATTGGTTGTCCGTATGTTTCTTATACAAGGGGTATAACCTTAAACATGGCGAATGGTGGTTTAAGATAGACTTCCCATGGAGATTGGTGTCAATGGCCGATATTTTGATGTTTTTTGTCATTTGATGGACACATTTTCAGCAAAGTAAGTTCATTTTCTTGTTTTATATGTGGTGTGTATACGATAACCAGCTAGCCATAAGTTTAAGCCACCTATCGGTGGTATGTTTTAGTCCGTCAATGCAGCGATAAAAGCCTGAAAGAAGGGATGGTGACATGGGGTGTTCGTAGTCCGCATTGGTTTTTATTAAATCTGAGGTATTCGGGGCATTTTGGTTGTTTTTTCTGTGTTTGCTAGGTACTTCATGCATGATTTAACGGTTAAAGTACTATTTCTACTTATTTAGGAGTCTCCATGTGCATATTTTTAATGTTAAAGACGATTTCATGGAGACTCTTCCACTTTAAGACCCTCTCCATTGAGACTTGTTATTATTTTGATTATTTTGTAAACCATATGTACTGGTATTATAAACATGGAAGTAATCTCTATTTTGTACCAATTTCAGGGCTACCGTCTTACAGAGGGTCTTGGCTTGATGTTGCGAGTACCATATTATTGGAACCAATTACAGTGACGACACCAACTGGCTGCAACATATTGTTGTGATTTTCTTATTTGTACTCCAAAGATATGCATATAAAAATAAAGGACGATTTTATAATTGTGTGCTCTATTTATTATGCACCAGTCAAATCAAACCCTGGCTCCCCAACACCGGGGTATAGTACCGGGTTTTTACCTTTTGACGTCCCGCACTGTCGAATGAGAAGAGGACGTTTGCTCCGCACCTAAATACGTAGATGGGAAATACAGCCGGGAATATGTTTCACTGGTAAGGGCGGGATTGTTACCTTTTGTAAGGCCATCGATCTGGGATTTTACCAAGGTTTAAAAAGTCAACCTCGCCCTGTCCCAGGCTAAGGGTTTTAATTGACTGGTACATTGTGTATCTGGAATGATATTCAGTCGATCTGACAAAAGGTCTGGTAGTAGCCGTCTACTCTACTCGATGGATATTATGTTTTTCCGAAATGTGTGCTACAGCCCACATCAATTTGGTAGATTGTGGTTTCAAATATATTTGAAATACCCACCATCCTCTTCATCACATTTATGATATAGGGAAGTTTGTACTCAGTTTTCTGATCAGTATTCTATATCGCACTTACTTACAATTCCATACGGAACCAACAACTTCTCAACATGTGGAGTAAAACCAGTAAAACCAATTTTGTAGCAACTGGGAATCAAACCTAGATTACTTGTTACAAATACTGCGCGTTAACCACTGCAGCAGTTTATAAGTGGCAGAATATTGTACTTCTATGTACAAAACATCACAATGAAACCTCACTTATCCGACCACCCTTATTTGTTTTAAAACATACTTATCAAAGTTGTTTATATATTAATAAAGGCTTATCATACTTGAAACTGTAATATTATAGAGTTGGTATAAATGATTATTTTAAATCAAGAGTACAACATGTAATCATGGGAATTGACTTGGAACTGGGGGGGGGGGGGGTAATTTTGATGTGGTCTTTAGGTGAAGTTTTACTGGTTGTTACATTCATTAGAGTGAATTTCAATATTCGTTCTCTTCTCTATTATGCATTCATGTTGTTAAATGCATGGTACCATTGATGCTAAAATATGAATTATCAGAATGCTGTTTTATTGCTTAGCAGGTATAATTCTACAAAGGCTTAGAGGCGTGACTAGTGTATGTAATCATTCAAACCTTTCGGTCAAGGATAACCCACAATCACTAATTTCCAATGTGTCCTGTGTTATTGCTGAGGAGGCAGCATATAGAGAACACAATGTGGTGTTACGATGTATATGGCCTGGTGTACAGCACCGATACACGCGAGACTACCCATGGGTTATCTATCAGCTCGATCATCTATAGTTGGGTGGGAAACAAGGAAAAGCGTTCTAGGATACTAGTAACCAAGTGCATCGGCCGAGGTTCGAACCAGAGACCTCTTGATCAGCAGTAAAGTGGGCTATCCGCTCGACAAAAGTGCCACCCTAGTAAATACTTTGTATTCTATTTATAAAGGGGTCATTGCCGAGAGGTCATGAAAGACCGATAGTAATTTTTTGTGCATTCAATATAGTTATACCGGTAATTACGTAATTTGTTTGAGGTTTTTATTTACTAATTGTCGTTTTAAAGGTGGAGGCACATATATATGCCTGTCATGTTTCAGGAGAAATAAAGCAAATAAAGGCTATGCTCGGCAAAGGTTGATTAGCGCAGATGATCAATGTGATAAAGGCAGTGTGATATGATCATGATGATGCTTTGTGAACCAAAATGTTCCAGGCAGTAATCTTAACATATTCAACAACAATTGTTGAACAATAACATTAATTTTAAAGTAAACAAAAATAAAGAATACCACCAAAATCAGTGCTATTGGACCTTTCCAATAAACAAAATATAGGCATTATTTCGTGTTCTTTTATTATTTTATAGAATCATAACATTGAATATGTATTAAAATACATGAATAAAGTGTTATCATGAGACTTTACTCTATACATGTATTTATTTTCTTGATTTTCACTGGTGTTCTTCGGGTCGATACAAATGGCAATGTGATGCTGGTGTTAATAGTTTTCTTTGTGATGACGAATATCTTAATTGTGGCGGCTTATTTAGTGTTTGATTTGCGACACAAAGCGTCTTAGTTACACTTTTATTAGGCGACGAGTTTTCAGTAAAATTTCTCTTTCGTTTTCTTTCTGCCACTTCCTCCTAGAATTAAGTAACGTCTTTTTGGTACATGTGGTACGTATTCTTCAAACAAGGAGTCTGAAAAATAAATTAAAACTACATTTGTAATCAATGAAGGTAACAAACTAAGCTGCGAAACATTTCAGAATATATACAGTACTTACATTGATTTAATTCTCCACAGTTCGGGTCGTAAAGTTGACGAGTCTCCATGAAATCGTCTTTGACGTTAAAAATGTGCACACGGGACCTCCTAAATAAGCAGAAACAGTATTTTAACCATTAAATAGTGCATGAAGTACCTGAATGTCGCGGATACCTCAGAATTAATAAAAGTCAATGCGGACAACGGACACCCCATGTCACTATCCCTTCTTTCAGGCTTTTATAGCTGCACTGGCGGACTAAAACATACCACCGATGGGTGGCTTAAACTTATGGCTAGGTGGTTATCGCATACACACCACATATAAAACAAGAAAATGAACTTACTTTGCTGAAAATGTGTCCGTCAAGTGACAAAAAACATCAAAATATCGGCCATTGACACCAATCTCCATGGAAAGTCTATCTTAAACCACAATTTTCCATGCTTTAGGTTATACCCCTTGTTATAACGATGTGAACTGTTGAGATGGTAACGCAAATTGGTGCTAAAACACCATGGATACAAAAAAGAAAACCAGGCAAAGTAACTTAGAAGTAAAATCTAATTTCAACCTGTTTTCTCGACAGGGAATGTTATAAAGAAGTCAAATAAACAAAATAAGATATTTCAAGAAAAATGTAAACCTTAGAGAATAAACAAAATGTTCAGCGAATATATCTATGTGTGTATGTTATCCCCAGGATTCTACTTTGTTCAATTAGTTATGTTTGTAAAAAGAACTATGATGAATACGAACCAAGTATTTGCTTTTCTTCTAAATTATTCATCGGATCACGTACATAATACACATGCCGGTTGGGAGAACAAAGAACGACGAGTTGATTGGAGGAGCATATTTTGCTATGTTGTTATGTAACGGACTGAGAAGGGTATTTATAACTTACACTTCGGATAAGGAAATTACGGCGTGTAAGATGCATTCATTTAAGAAATTGATTGTTTCCGTTTTCAGTATGGCAGATAAGTGCTCAAGAGCGAGACAACTTACTGTCAGTCAAATGAAGTCACAAAATGTCAGTCTAGCCTGTTTTTATCTCACCAGGTGATGCTTAACATTGCCTTAATCACCACCATAGGACAAATCGTTAAGAAAGTTTTTCAACCTCACAGGTCAGGGGATGGGACTAATTCAAGTTGCAAGTAATCGAGCAAGCAGAAATTTCAGACATGGAATGTCTTCGTAACAATGCAGACGTTAAACGTTTAATTCCGATAATTCGTCGAGGGATAATGCCTTGGTGATGTAATGCTTTTACACAATTGGAATTTTGTTAGAAATATAAATGCCAACTCATCCCATATCTCGGTAAACAAGATTACTTTGGGTTTTAATTATTTATACCCTCAAATGTTTTCCATATCAGTGAGAAAATAGGCTAGTTATTAAGGTGATGTACCCCTAAGCGAGATGCGTACGATATGGGGCATGTTTGTCTCTAATCTAGCTGTCGTGCAATTTGTTTTTAATATTCCCATTTTTAAAAGACAATGGGTAAATCGTTTGCATCAGGACGATGTTTATTTCGGTTCGGTATTAGCTCGTCGTATTAAAATGTTCCGTTTGAATTATGTTCATTTAAACAGCTGCAAATTTTCTGAAACTTTTATCATTTTACA
The DNA here is from genome assembly GCA_963678985.1 of Spisula subtruncata. Classification (NCBI taxonomy): domain Eukaryota; kingdom Metazoa; phylum Mollusca; class Bivalvia; order Venerida; family Mactridae; genus Spisula; species Spisula subtruncata. The sequence goes on along the minus strand of OY787661.1, from coordinate 48,914,780 downwards.
AATGATAGTACATGTACAAAATGTCAGAAGCTACTTGTATTGCTGATGATGCTTATGTAAAGGTTAAGTGTTTGTTCACATTTAGCCGCATAACAACCGACTTGCGAGGTCTGTCTTGAGTAACGGTTTACTAAGCAACGAATCGTCTGTAATACTGGTCAAAGTAATACATACCTTAAGATAGTGTAACGTGCACCGCTTCGAGGTCAACAAACCCTATTAATGGAAAAGCATGCATTTATTTAGTGCATTTATTTATCCTCGTCACCGGATAGTCCATATGGGCGAGGCCCCCAATTTTAGTTTTAGTACTTTTAGTTTTTGGGGGATAGTGCATGATACAGAAGATGCCCCAATTCCAGAAGCATCCCTGATTCTTTTACATGCCAGGTGTAAAGCACCCATACATGGGACCTCGGTTTTAAGTCTCACCCGAAAGACTATAAGTAATTTTAGTTGACCAGGCCGGGATTCGAACTCATTACCCCGAGATGCGTAGTGACAACTAATCTCACGCTATACCGACTGAGCTAAGCGGGCTGGTAAGGGTAATTTATTGAGCGTATATACACCATCATTTCTTATATGACAATCCACTGAGTTTCTAATTTGCATATTAGACAACCAACTCTAGGCATGTGAATCAATTAAACCGTAACCGCTGCAATAGTATATTCAGTAAAATGGTTAAATAAAATTATGATGCTTATTTAAAATGAAAAAAAAAACTTTTTTTTATTAAGCACGTTTGACGTTTAGACCAATGTACTTCACACATGTACTATTATTATTATTATGTATACCAAAAAACAACAAGTGCTGCCTGTAAGTAATGTAGTGTTAAACGACGCAGGGTATCAACAAAATTAACAGAATTTTTCAGAATTGCATGTGAAACCAATTGTGTTTGATCACCAAACAACAACGCACTTCCACACACGGCCATCAATTGTTTAACACGAACTTCATATAACTCGATATAGAGACATTCTACTCAAGCAGGTGCCCCCTATACATACAACACACCTTCAGTTCTGACGTAAATGATTCTCGCATTCCCGTACTAGTATATTCTGGCTGTTTCGAACTACATTTGTAAACGACCAGCATAACATATTTAACCTTAAGTTTGACCTATTATATATAATAAGTGACTAATAAGAAAGAATGCTATCAAAATGAGCTTCTCCTCCGCCTCGAACGAGATTATGTCATGTGTGTGCATTATTCTTATTTAGCTGATTTAACTTAAACTAAAAAACTACAAGATTGTATCTTGCCTCCAGACCTGAATACAGAGTTAGCGTCAATAAGCTCTATAGAGAAATAAAATGTTTCTGCTCAGAAAGTTTACATTTTTCATTTCGTAGATTTAACTCATTTATTTTTGTAAAGCTGAAGTGCAATTTTATCTAATTAATGATGACCATTTATGTTTTAAGGTTGGCATACAATGTAATGCACGTGTATATACGCTGTATTCGTTAATTGTTGGACGCACACAAAATAACATGTTATCAAGAACTAGGAAGACCAAGAACGAATATTGGAATCCAATTTCAATATTCGAATATTCGTAAAAAATAAAGAAAAATGGTCAATTTCACCAAATATTGATACATGTAAATTCCAATTATTTTCGTATGCTTAATAACAACATAATTTGTAATATAGTGTATAGTGAGCAAGACCCACAGCTCCACTCCACCATGGTGTAAAATGGTACCTGTGAGGGCAGTGTCTATTCCTGGGCGCCGCAGATCGACGTTGGCTGCCACACCACAGGAGAGAAATAATCTCCCCAGTGAGACACGAGTGTCGGTTTCCATATGTAGCCCAATGACCAGGGGAGTTAAAAATGTCAAAGGGTGCTTGAGCGGCCTAACAGCTGAAAAGAGCCCTAGAAAATTGGTAACTTAACTTTTTTAACTTATGTTCATCGATATATTAACTGTATACATAAACAGTATGACACTTCTCCAAAATACTTCCGTAAAACGATTGCATTTTAGACACCCGAAACGCTTGCATTTCGTCTGTATTCAAGCGTCGTAATAACACGGATTGTGCAGGCTAAATTAATTGCCTGACAAATGTACATGTGCGATTCTTTTGATTCGGGGGTTTCATCCACTGTATGATAAGCTGTTTGCATAGATGAATAAAAGTGTAGTTGTTAGTAAAAGTGACAACACATTGTCCGCAGTAACAGTGTTAAACACCCATCAGATGATGACAACGATAATTAAAACTGCGTAGTCGTACACATTTTCACAATCTTCATTAGAAATAACAAAACAATGAAACTCATTAAAACTTTATTCACACGTCCCTGAAGCCCGAAAGGTAAAGAAATACGACGATTTATAGAAAAAAACATGTTTATTACTTTCAAATCAGGTTGAATGTATATCAATAGTTCAAAAAGAAATATTAAGCTAACGAATATCGTAGCTTTCGTTTTTAACATTTTTATTTTCATAACACATATTATACAGCTACATACAACACAAAATATACAAACAATTTTGTCAAAATAAATTTTGTTAAACTAATTTACTACTCATGATATTATTCTTTACTGTCATTATGAGTGTTGTAGTATATATGTGGGAGGGGGAAGAGTTATGAGGACAGTCGCTTAGAAGAGAGATTATGATTGCAGAGAGCAAAGTGAGAGAAAGATAATAAGAAATGGTTATGGGTTCGGGGAATTTACACAATATCACCATTTAAGTTATGAAAACTTCTGCCATTTTCTGTTACAGATTTGGAGTTTGTTTTTTAATAGTGCGATTGTTTGTTCCATCTTTTTTCGGTAGTTAATGTATTGTTTAAATGACTGAATTGTCGGTGTGTGTTTATTGCATTTACATTTAAATATGAAATATTTTGAAAGCAGTATAATATAGTTGGTAATAAGCCCATCTTCTTCTGTATTCTTTATAATGTTGCAAACAGAAATATTTTGAAATGTGATATTTAAGTCTTTTGAGAGCTTTTGTGCTAGATATGACCTAACTTCAGCCCAAAAACTTTGTACAATGTGGCATTCCCAGAACATATGGTATATAGAGTCTGGTTGTCTATTGCAAAAATCACATAAACTTGACTGGGTTATATGACACTTGTGTAAAAATGAATTGTCGGGTATTATATGCATGAGGTATTTATACTGAAATTCTCTAAGTTTAGTGTCTATTGTAATTATATTCGTTTGTTGGAAAATTTTAATCCATTCTGTGTCTTCTATGGTGAACCTAAGATTCCATTTTCGTTTGTATTTTGGTTCTGTTGGTAGTTTAGTCTTGATTAGTGAATTATATGCAGTCTTACTTAATTTGCTTTTTCCATTTAGTCTATCAATTAAGTAGTTTGGTGGGTTATATGTTATAATTTCGTTTTGCATTTGTGTCTTCCATTCTTTCGGTATGTTTTTAATGAGAGTGTAGTATTTCAAGTAATCCCCATTAGGGATATCATATAAAAATTGCATCTGCTCAAAGCTGTGAAATATTTTGTGTCTGAAGTCAAATATGTGTTCTACATATTGGATTCCTTTACTGAACCATGTGTTATAGTAAAATAACTCATTTTTATTTATATGTTTTATTCTTGAATTATTCCAGATGATTTGTTTGGATGTTTCGATTTCAGTGTTTAGGGTGTTGACCTTAGACCACGAAATCAATATATCCTTTAAAAACTTTGATTTTATATTGAGACTTTTACAGTCTTTTTCAGTAATATAACATTTAAATAGAAATAATCCTCCGTACTTATCTAATTCGGTCTTGTAATGAAAACTCCAGTTGGCGTTTGAATTAAAAATTCTTTTTATCCAGCTTATATTTAATGAATCTAGAAAATATTCCATGTCTATCATTTTTAGACCTGCGTCTTTGTATTCTTGAATTATTTGTTTACGTGATATTTTATCAGGTTTTGAATTCCATAAGAAATCAAAGAAAATTTTATTGATCAATTTTATAAAATGTGCTGGTGGGTTTTGTAACACAGTTAGGGGATAAATAAGCTTTGGAAGAACAAATGTTTTTAGAACTGTTATTTTTCCAATGAGAGTTAAGTTCCATTTTTTCCATTGTTTTAGGACATTTTTACATTCAATTATCTTATTTGCTACATTTAGATCATACATTGAAGATAACTTATTACTGAAGGTAATTCCTAGCGTAGTTGCCTCCAACGAAGTCCATTCAAATTCGTTGTCAAAGACAATATCTGTATTTTTTAGCCTTCCAATGCGCAGGACTGAGCATTTGTTTCTATTGAGTTTAAGCCCAGATGTTTTACCAAAATCGTCAAGGGTATTTATAAGATTTTCGAAAGACGTTCGTTTTCCTTTAAGTAGAAAGCTAGCATCGTCTGCAAAAAGAGTTTGTTTTGTACTTTTATTGTTTAAGTGAATACCTTCTATTGCATCGTTGTTTTCTATAGAAATAGATAAAAACTCGATACATAGGATAAAAAGATATGGTGAAAGAGGACATCCTTGCCGTACACCACTCTTAATGTTAAAAAAGTCAGAAAAATGGCCATTATTAGTTATACACCCCTTCGCATTTGCATAAAAAACTTCAACCCATTGAATGAGCGAATCACTAAAATTAAGTTCTTTTAAACATTTATACATGAATTCATGATTTAAACTATCAAATGCTTTTTGGAAATCAGAAAAGAATATGAGACCTGGTTCATCTTTGAGTTGCATTTTTTCTATTGTTTCAATAATTGTTCTCACATTTTCTTCTATATATCTTCCCTTGATGAACCCAGTTTGGTTTTCATTAACTATACTATCTACAACCTTTTTTATTCTATTAGCAATGACTTTTGAGGCAATTTTATAGTCGACATTTAATAGTGATATTGGCCTCCAATTATTAATTGACAAAGTATCTTTATTCTTTTTTGGTATTAATGTTATGATACTCTGGGTTTGTAGTTCTGTTAATTTCCCTATGTCGTAAGAGTAATTTAGTGAATTAACTAGGAATGTTTTTATATCGTTCCAAAATATCTTATAGAATTCGACAGATAAACCGTCTGAACCAGGGCTTTTGTTGTTATTCATTTCTCTTAGTGCGATGGAACATTCATACTCTGAAATTATTCCACTAGTGGCTTTGCATAAGAGCGGAAATGGAACTTTTGTTCAATAGGGAAGTGAAAAAAATGAATGAAATCTTTGACATCGATAATCGAACGAATATTCGAATATATTCGAATACGAATTTCGAATATTCGAATAGTGATTTTGGTATTCGGTCCCATCTCTAGAAAAAATCATTGTATTTACATTTACCTTTTATTAGATTTGTAATAAATCAATATATTAGATTATTTTAAGTTTTTATTTGTCTGGTTTACGGAGAAATACACGAACCTGACATGATAATAGTCCCTTCGTATACCATATTTAAAATAGTTCGCTATCAGCTTTTAAAGTTGAAGACGTTATTGTTATAGTCAGGGTATCACTCACCCTGACTGGCCCTGAGAAAATATATCGCTGGCTTAGAATGAGAAGGTCGTAAGTACAAAATCAATATTTTGAGAGAACAAGAAAAATCTGTCCGAAAATTACTCTTTTCTTCTGGTAAAACAAACTGTTTAAACTTCAGTTTCGTCATCATGACAAGTTCCGATTGTCATGAAAATGGGCTCATAAGTAGCCCCTTATGATGTTGAGTATCAATATGCATCTGTCTTATAATGTACTAGTAATAAGTACAAGTTACGAGCTTCTCATTCTAAGCCAGCGATGTGTACGTATGGCGAAGAAAAAGTGAACTAGCTCCAACCCAAAATGTTTAGGTTATACATGAAACCGGATATATACACGATGACTGAATAAGCGACACTTTATTTAAGACGGGCATTAACTCTGCACCGACATGCATTCCAGACAAAATTCGGTTGCGATACGCTGCCCCTTAGTTTAACAGAGGAAGTCTTTGAAGGCTGTTTGGTTGATTTGTTGGGCAACGGACAGACTCATTATTCTGGATTGTTTGATATCATTTGACAATATTTGACTATTACAAGAGATTTTTGTAAAACACGCAGGCCCCATGGCAGCCTAATTTTCGAAAATGGTGAAGGTCACAGTGACCCTGACCTTTGACCTACTGACCTCAAAATCAATAGGGTTCATCTGCTGTTGCTCCATACTGTTTAAGCATCCTCGGGCAACGCGTTCTTGAGTTATTGAACAGAAAAACATGTGGTCTTCCGACGGACGGACAGACGAACCGACCGACATGACGACATGTGCAAAGCAATATACCCCATGGTGCAGATCATATGCTAGAACTCGCCATAATATAAACAATAAAGTGTAAATTACTAAGTAGAAACAAACAAAAACCTACATGTTATTCGTCTGATTCCATAGCTTTATTTGTAGAACGTGTGAAAGTTTGTCCCAATTTCACACGAATTCCTTATAAAAACAGTTAATGGTCAGGCGGTCACTAAATACGCAATATTATAGACGTTATTACAAGAATAGAAAGGTTAATAGTATGGTAATTCCTTGACGTCAGCTAAATAAATATAAATGTGTGTTGAAAAAGGCATGAAGGTGTTGAAAAGAAGATAAAAACGATTGAGGAAGGAATTAAAAAAGTAACCTGGTGACCTATTTCTTATTCAATATTGAATCACAACATTCTCTATACACGAATTTCTAGCACAATATAGTGTTTGGAGTTTTCGAAAACCGTAGCGAACGCCTTTCAAATGATACTTCTATCGTCATAAATATGGCATTCGGTACCGTTAAAATAATTTCTACATGTTAGTATTAGGTAAATTGGGTCCTCTTTTTGTGTTCAATATCTAGTATTTCCAACTATTGACTGCTATAATAAATTCTCAATTTTTGAATTGTGCTTGTAAAAGATACTGTTGATGATCAGTCCTGCATGTTCATAAAATAGTCTCACAGACATAACCTAATATATATTCTTTGTAAATAGAGGATGTTGTACATTAAGCTAACTAACAAATCACCAGGGTTGTGCTCAATACTTGCGCTTCTTTGAATTACCAGTATCCAGCATAGGGATTGGTAACTGACTTTTAACTAATGGTAATATACTTAGTAATATCCTGTATTGTTTTATATATATCTTTTATTCACAAATTGAATCAAATTCAGTTACAAAGATATGAGTAGCCATGGAACACACTATCGCCATTTTGGAAAAGTGTTGTTACCCTATTAAATACTTGATCTACAAAGTACATGAGCAAGACTGGGATTTCCAACCTGATGACAAACTTTCCCAATGAAACTTCGCAATTTTACAAATGTTTTGTTAAAATTGCGTAGTTACATTGTTAATCAATAAATAATTTAACACATGCCTTTTTGAAGGAACATTAAGACTGATTATTTCGGACTCCCTAATTGCAAAAGGGTACTTACAAAATGGACACTATTAAACAAATTGAAAGTCACAGAAACAAAGTTGCTTTTTGTGTAATTATAGCTGGACTTAACATTTACACATTCGATTCTTTTTTATTTATCTCATTTCCCCCCAAAATACTGTCAAAAATTACAAGCACACTGTGACAACACATTTCCAGTCACATGGTTCCATAAAAGTGTTCCCTACGTGCCTGTGGGAAATTAACGAAACGAGTGACGGTAATAGTGATAAAAGTTTCAGGTCCTAGGGGGCTCACATATTTTACGGTGCTCCAAAACCTCTCACACATGCTAAATTTGTAGAATATCTTGTATTACCCAGTCACTTGGAGCGTTTTCTCTGCAATTAACTGATAATTAACAGAACTTTAATTCCGTGGAATTAAGAAACCATGCACAAACACGAACATCTAAAATTAGTTTACACTGTAAACAAAAATACAACGTGCAATTGACGTGAATTCATTTCTTAAATATCACTATTGTGGAGCCGGTACATATTTGGCGTCAACGCATGACCAACCTAATTCACAAACTTAAAACATTTAAGGATTTTGTGTTCAGAAACCGATTCTGCATTACCTGATGTGTATGGCTAACAAGTACTTACTCCATCACCCGCAGTCGCATAATTGTCTTCAAACCAGCATTGTACAAATACATGGGAATATGGTATAACACAAAGACTGAATTAATCAAATTAGTTATACTACAATAACCCAACCTTGATATATGGCTATCCTCAATATCAACGCACTTGCTGACATGCTGACATACTGTCAACTTGTACACTCCTACTTATTTAAGGTCACAATGTGAACAAACCATGGCTGAAGGCGCGGTGTTTCAATACCAAGTGATTGACTGACACACCGCATCATAACATACAAATGGTTGGCTTCCCTATCCTAGTGTTAATTGGGAAACCGAGGAATCAAACAAAACATACAAGGCCCCGATTCCATATCAGAATTCTGTATCATTGACGAACACTCCTGTATCCGACAGTAGCGATACCATTCGCAAACACTCCTCTAGGTAAGGCATCATAATAGTACCAGCTATTACTTACGGACTGTTGCAACTCTTCGTCAATTTGCTGTTTGCCGAAGTAGTATTCACTATTAAGCAACTGTCCCTTGGTTAATTAGTAGTCAATTTATCAAGCATGACCCATCCAATTGCGACATTATTTTCAACAAGATTGATAACTTATAAAACAAATAGAATAATGCAAAATTAAAAAGAGATAAATGTTGTTCAAACAATATTATGGCATTTTCTTCCGTTATGATGTGGTAATCCTAATACATGGACCAACTTCTAAGATAAAACTCCATTTAATTATGATATGAAACAAATTTGATTTTATTTTTTTTTTACAAAAATACCAACAACAGTAAATGTATGATATATACATGATTTTAATCGGCTAATTCAGTCACATTTGTTACAATATTTACATTTTCTTTTGTACGTTGGGCGTCCAAGTAAGCACAATTTACTTGTTTTTACTATGTATGTAGGAAGGAAGATCGTCTAGTGTGAACAAAATTATGTTCTTCCATGAAAATGACTTAAGTCATCTCTTCGATAGCGTGGTTGTATTTAACTCGGACTGGAAGGCGACTCTCAACAGGAAATGCACAAAAAGAATAGAACAATATATAAATTGTACAATATTATTACCATGTGAACAATTGTGAATAAACGGGGTTACCCAAATGGGTCCTCAAATAGAAAAAAAGAAAGAAAAGAACAAAACAGAACAATGTTAACGGACGACCACACTTCAAAAGGACAAACAACCAAGCGAAATCCACAACTAAACATCACTGTATTGTACAACGAATGTGTAGGAAGCAATATACAGAATGCACACGATTTAACAAAAACAGCACAATGCTAATTTATTCTGTAAATCCTATATACTAATTGTTGCTATAAAATAAGTACATTGTAGACACCACTTGTACATACAAGTAGGGTGACAATTCTGCTAGTTATTTTTTGTTTATATTTAATTCCAGTAAAGCTAAATAGGTCAAGTGGTTGACAAGTAGCCATGTCACCATTGTAGAAGTTATTGCTGATAAAAACATTAGGCGATTTCATCGAGAAACATTAATAAGACATTGTTTGACTTTCGGCTATAAATAGCAATAACAAATAAAGTCATAAAATATGATAGTGTTGCTTTAACGACACGATATAAATATTGTGATGATTCGTAAGGGTAATAAATTTTGTTATAATGATAAATCATAGCCTTATTTTCCCCAGTTATGTTGACATATATTGTCATGTTGCAATGTACATGTTTATATTTTGTAAGGTTGGTTGGCGTTTCATTGGTAGCATACACATCTCATTTCAACTAATTAAAAATAATATTGAAATCCGAAGACTTTGATAGTAGTGGCATCTTTTGTAGGTTGTTATTCGGCAGTATTGCTTGTGATTTACTTGCTATGGGACACAAAGCTCCGTCATGCAGTATTTTCACATGTCGCCATTTTTGTGACTTTTCATTTTACAGTGACGTTTGTTATTTCGTTTTATTTTTATCTTTCAATGAGCTTATAAACTGAAAAATTCCGGAAGACATTCGATGAGCATTAGTTTATTCACAGCCACAGTATGAACCAGATCCGTAAACTAATAGTCGAGAAATCATGAAAAATATAGGTGTTGCGTTGGGAGTGTAGACTGTGACAATTGAACAACATGTAGTATTACCTTGCTAATGTTTTGGCAAACAATTTCTTAAAGATTTTGAAACTTATGGCTGAAGTCAACTTTCTAATACTGAAGTATGTTAAATTAAAGAGATTTAATTTTTTTTAATGGGTGCGACTTATACAGAGTATCGACTCATGTATGGGCAATCGTGGTATTCTGGTAATTTGTTTCAAGAAGTGCGACTTATGTATGGGGCATTACGGTATCCAAAAAAAAGTAATTTTTTAAAGAATATTCTCTACCGTCTTGTACTGTACTGGAATGTCTTGTTAACGTAAAATGAAATAACAATATTTAAAATATGTTTATATAAATACCAAATATGATGTCTTCAAAAAATGATGCCTCTTCTTACTGTCTCCGTTAACACTCGTATCTTTTCGGCATAAGACCGTCAAGTGAGGAACTTATTCTCGCATGAATATGTAAACAATAGAAACTATGTTTTAGTCAATGCTTAACAATTTTGCTACAATAATATTTTTTTTACATTTTTTTATGAAACTGTAATGTTTAATAGTGATGTTCTGCATTTTTAAAGACGGGCTAGTGAGATCCGCGAAGAACTACTTTTATATTGCGCATGAAAGTGGTAATTGGGGAAGTTTTGGGATTTTGAAAGGTCAATTCTAGTAGGCTGAGAAACTGGAATCATAACTAACAGTAAATTGGCTATAAAGCACTAGTGATGTGTGCTTGGGTTTAGTTGTGCCTACCAACTCCAATAGTTCGTTGTACAAAGAGTGTGTACATTGTAGATAATTCTCAAAGTGAGGATTGATTAATCAAATGGTTTCTTCCAGATACTATTTTAACAGGTACAGAGTTCCTAGAAATTAATGATATTCAAAGTTTGCATTATTGCAAATATCTGAAAGGGTAAACTATGTTTAATCGGTACATTATTTAAGTAAAACATAGACTTGGTAAGTTATGATTAAAATATTTGTGTGTGAAGTTCATGAAGGACACTGCAGCTGGGTCGTCGAACAAAATGCCTAACAATAAAGAAAGGAGACAGGGTTGTAAAACGCATTATTAATTGCACACACCAGGGGGTATTAAATCCAAATAATCCAAAATTGCATATCTGAACATATTAGCAATAAGGTTTAAACACTTTTTATTTGATTCAAAAACCTGAAAAAATGGGAAAATATTATTGTATGCCAAAAAACCCGACATTTTGTAAGTCACAAATACCAAAAGTATATGCTTATTTGGTGTCAACTTGAGAATATTGCCACTCTATAGCCAAATCATGAAGTTCCTTACACTTAAATCATTTGTTTATTTTGAATTTGCCTATGTAAATTAAAAAGAACCACATAACAGTGCCCAACAATGACTTTTATAAAATTCCTTAGTGGATTTCTTAATGCGACCTCCATATTTGGTGGCAGTAATTTGCTGCACCCTGAGTATAATTTGCATCTCCGATTGGCGTAGAACATACACATTCTCGTCGAGTTGCATGTTTCGTCAATAAATTGGTTCTAGTGTTAGATAAAGTGTATTAATTAGGTTTTTAAAGATAGATACTAGTAGTTAATTCATTAAAATGTACAGTTTCTCATGATAAACAAATGTATATGCGAGTACAACATGTAAAAAATGAGATGAAATAGGAATGAAACATATATATCGATATACATCAAACAAAAACACATGTAGAACATAATATATCGTGGATGGTAAGACAAACATTCAATTAAGTAACAAAATACTATTCTGGATGGACTAAATATGTTTATTTAAGCAACAATATGAAGATGGTGTCTGATTTCAAGAAGTAATCAGTTCAAGCTGTAATGCTTTGTATAAGGATAAGTAATATCAGTAGTTGAATTCATAATTTACGTTTCAAATATTTAATTCCATTAGGCATATTATGCAAACATTTTACGTATTTTTATTGAAAATTCCTGCCACCAAGACAATCATTGCATTACATGTGAACTAAAACATTTGCAATTCATACAATGCAATGCATACCTAACAACAAATAAACAGTTGTTTGTTTTTCAAAATAATATTAACATCATTTTGAAAACAACTTAAACTTCTCAACAATGTTTGGGAACACTACAAATCTATTGCACAACGTCAAACATTTAAAGATAATGGAATAAACGTTAGGCAGCACTCAACACAAGCAACAGGACACGAACTGCAAGAAACGAAACAAAGAAACGTATACATTGCATAACAAATGAACACACACATATTACTAAGCCGACTCCAGTTAGGTGCCAAAATGTCATAAAACGTTATCTAGTGTATCTAATTTTATCTCGTATGCATTTAGATGTACTAGTATATTAGAAATGCAACAAAGCGACTCTGTTTAATTACATAACGTGTGAACACCACCGCTAACATCCGATGCGAATAAATAGAGATAACGGAAAACGTAATTTTAAACAAATAGTTTATATGAAGCCTAAAGTACATGTCAATTAATACTATTCTGCAGTTCAAACGTTATTGTGCTGCTTCCAAACTAGCACGTTCGAAGTACCAGGGCAATTTACAAAAGCAATCAGGTTCGTTTGATCAATTTAGTTACAACTAAAAATATATTTTTATTCATTATTGCAGAAGTACATGCATTCAAACTGTGTTGTTTGAGACGTGTTATGTTTTCATTCAGTTGCTTTGTTACATTACTATTTTGATAACATATTATATTGCAAATAATAAATCAAATGTAAAATAGGTTCTAGCAAAAGTTCAAAAACTGATTTACGTACGGCTTATGGCATTGTTATGGTCACCTTACCTCTGTCTTTAGCGCTTAACGCACATTAATTGTATTAGTGTATAATGGTTTTCAAACTAGTCAGATTTGTACACTTTGATCTAGAAGTCATGAATTATTTCCCATTCTAAACATTTAGTGATTAAACGTTACATTGACTTGTTGTGATATGCATTTAACTTTTCCAAATAATTGTAAACATGTTTCTATATAAACAATGAAATTTTGTCTCAATAAACAGACCAGCGTATCAACAGTTTTGTAAAAAGGCGTTGTGCAATATTTCTAGCTGTACTCCTATCATAAAATAAATGTACTCAGGAAAAATAAGCAATCACTAGTGTGTGCCTTAAAGATACTTGACGCCGTTGACAGAAACTTCTTTTGGCAAAAGCTGACCAATATTGGCATGTCAACCGAAATGCTGCAGGTATTTAGATCAATCAGTATATTTCTGGTGTTAATGGACGCCATTGTTGCTGGCCTAAGGTTAAAACCAGATTATGGTTAAACGAATAATTTGACCTATTTAAATGCTATTACTGTTTAACTGTGTTAGACGTTGATCCGTGTAATTGCGGAATGTGAACCTCGACTAGCAACAGAAACTTCGTTATGAAAATCTACGCATTACTTGTTTTACTGAATAGATAATGTTTTAAAATGTTGCACAACAAAATAATGTACTTGCCGGATGCTCTATTTATGTCACGCGTGCAAATTTATAGTGGATAAAAGGCGTAGTTTTCTTACAATTCATTCTTCTTTTGACATCAAACTTAAAACTAATATTCAAAATGAAAGTTTTTGTCAATTGTACATTGTCAAACTTTTCTTAAGCTTAAGTAAGCATAAAAATTATAACCAAATAAAATACATTCGTTTGACAATTTCAAAGCATAATGTTATTTTTACAAGAATATGCATGTGTCTCGTATAAACACTCACTACTGACGACAATGTCATATAAATCAGAACGTGTAACAAAGACATCAATCACCCATCGGTTCAATTTCCAATTACCGTATACATCCAATATCAATATTCTTTCAAGTGAAATTATTAATTTGGATTGGTATCTAGTTCATCTTTACTCGCCAACACAACAGCAATACATGCAATATTGAGTCAATAGTGTTATAAATTATTTCATCATTAATAAACAAGTCTTTGTTTAAACATTAATATGCGCATTTCCCCTTCGCCATCGCCCTGTATTGGTTTATATAATAGTGCACTTGTTTAGTTGAACGATGTTAAGAAACAAATAACAACACAATGTAAGCGGCACCGCTTGATCCGTAGTCAAGAGATTTACCGAACTCCATCACTATTATCCCGATTGCTTTTAAAAAATAATGAAGCCACTATACCTAAAACAATTCCTGTCACATTTAAGATTCCGTATACATGTACATAAATATATTGATATCGTCTGTCGTTAAACATAATTGGTATATAGAATTGTCATCTATAAAGGCTCAGTCAGACGCATCGGTCCATAAACTTTTATGTCTGAAATATAATTTGATGGATGTCCAGATTCCAGAATATAATATCATCAACACCATCTGAAATGCAGTTGTCTGGATTCGATGTCTCATTTTGTTCGTCGATACAGCAGAACAGATAGATGTTTCCGTTATGAAAATACCATCGAGTCCGCCGTCTATCACAAATGACAGTTGGTTAAAACAAATAATTTGTAAAATATATATCAACTGGTATATAATGCATGTAAACAAATGCGTATACATATATGCCGATACTTGCGACATTTAATCAATAACTTCATAATTGCATCATTTAGAGGTTTAATAACATATATGCAATACGGCTTTGTTGAATCAGAATATACCAGTCTAGTATTGATTGCGTAATTTATCATACGTTCATCATTCTCTTCCCACACACTCAATGTAGTGTTTGTTTTACTGAGTAATATCTGACACAATGTTTATGAAGTGTCTAACCCATTTGATCAAGATGGTTCTAAACAGTATGCAGTAAAACGAACAGATAATGCCAAACTAAACAGGGACGGCAGCACTCAACAAAAACAACAGGGAACGACAGAAACAAACGTAATGCAGAAGAAACACACAAGTTACAAGTACTCGTATCTATCACAACGAACAACATGTATATATGTTTAATTCACAAGAAAATCAAGTGAAGGTTGTTTCCCGCATATCCCCGTTACTTCACGGTCTGTCATGTAGAACAAGCTATGTTCTTCTAAATGCATAACTTTGGCTATTATTGTTTGTTGATGACATAATTGGCTGGTGGATAATTGGTCAGGAAAACAGACGAATAGATCGACGAAAAGATGATTACCGCGCTTGACTAAAATCGTACTAAAATTGCGCATCCGCATTAAAACCTTAGTCAGCTTCAAGCGTTGGACTACCAGAAATTATCAAACGATGATATTACACTAGGGTAATGTTGTATGGACAGCCGCACACCATGGTCCATTTCCACGTCAATTTAGTTGTTTTATTGATCTGACGTGTGCGTTTGTGTACATATTTAGTGACGCCTTTTTCCGACTGACCGACAGATAAATCGCACAAATTATCTGGATCAAATGTTCCATTAATGCGTTATTTTGTGGTAAATTGCAGGAGAAAATAACAAATGTAGTCTTATCACGAAATACATTGCAAATATATAAATAAATGTTCTAATGCTATTTGGTGATTTAAAATGTTTCAATGGCACATGCATGTACAAAAACCAGAAATGACATAGATTCAGCGATACAATAACAAGTCTTCCATCAAATATGAGATATTTTTTAGTCTATATAATATAACGATAATGAATGCATGATCGCTTTAGACTAGCACACTATCACTTTTAGTGGAGGAAAACGCCACTGTTTTGACTATGAACGTTATTCGTTTTATTGCAGGAATCCCAAGGCTGTTGTTTGGTGGACTGGCCATAACACGACTTAAATACAGAGAAAATATGATAGTCCCGATACTTAAATTAACTAATACAATGGTTACATGTATCAACGTGGTGCCCTAACGTATCACCAGGTCCACATAAACGTATTGGTATTACAGACAAGCAACTTTTACATAAGCAATGACTGCGAGTCGAACGTGCGTTCCTTTTCTTATCCAATGAATGTTGGGCAGTGTTTGTTCTGGACATCTGCATTCATGCTTCACCAATATTTTAATCGTCGTTGAATAGTACGGTGTTATAAATGCTCGATTTACCTATAAGCATTTGCTTCATCTTTCCGCATCCATTTTTAGTCTCATGATAAACAAATAATAATTTATACTGCTTCAACTCACATGCGCGTTGATAAACTACTACTGACTGCATAGTTTCGTTTTGGAGAATAGTTCGTGTCTCAAGAGTGTGAATAAAATTGTAATGGGAGGAAAATTACTACATGTCCCTGGCCTAAAAGCGAAGGTCGGTCATAATCAACGGACGTGTTATCTTTTTGTATTAAAAAGCTTTCGAACGTTTAAAAGCAGCCTTTTCACAATTATCAGTATTTAGACTAACATTTATTTTTTGAACAAAAACCTGAGATTATTAGTGCATATTAACACATAAACGATAAACACATATCGGAATGGAGAGAGGGTTTTAACTGAAACAGCAAAGAACAAAAAAACATAATGTGGCAGTGTACAAATACATTGCTCCGCATTTAAGTGAAAACTACGAATAACGAGATTCGAAGATATTTAATTGATTATTAGTTTGAAAATTATAATTGACGGTTTAGAGATTATAACCGATCCTGTAATAGTTACTGGAAAGGTATGTTGAAAGAGCTCACAGCTGAAAAAGTATGAAGTGCTAGGCAGAAAATACGACACAACAATACAATGCATTTCATAGGCGGCAACATATGCCCACCCGAAAGGCTTTAGATTACATAGTAGGTGAGAGTGTTGGCAAATATCACATAACGATGATACTTTATCTTTCGATTTCTTTTTAGAATAAACCCATATGATTTATAGCTAGTGATTATAAGTAATTAATGATATATGAAATGTATAAGTGTATCACGTGTATACGAAAAAAAAACAAACTCCAGTTGTTTCCAACGTTTTGACTATATTGTCTCCTTAAGGGCATAAATTAGAATTGTTATAATATTACATATTAAATGTATGAATGACAAAAAACTGGATATACTAGTAATTGTAAGTAACATTTACATAATCGTTAAAGTTTAAATATACTATTTAACACCTTAATACACCCTTGCATTGTAAGCAGTCACAGAAAATTTGGCAATTCAACTGTACGCTCGGTACTCCCTACGGTGTTGAATTTAACTAAGCGGTAAGCAAAGAGCCACTTGTTAATAAAAATGCTAAACAGGTACCCTCGTTTTTAAATATACAATTTTGGCCACCTGACGAGGTCAAACTAATTAAATTGTCTAGAATAACAAATAACATAGATACTTGTATGTTTACACTATATGTCAGTCAGACTCTGGCATATATTCGATGATTTTGTCTGGGATTCGATGTTAACGTGAATCAGTCGTCAGGTAATCAATGACGTTTAGCCAAATAATGTGAAAGTAAATTCAATTAGAGGATAGAATATATCTCATGATAGTGAATTATGTTGTGCTTATGCTCGGAAACACAAAACTCGCGAATAGAACTGAATGATAGACGCGCCTTTCAAAGACCTCGTAACATAAACATGCGTACGCGTTGTAATTTTCTTGAAATACGCTCTAAATGTGTTCGTATCAAATGTCAAATACTTGGTATATTAGTTTGTTATATGAATACTCTTCCTGGATCATGATCCTTATGTTTCTATTATGTTGCCATTGTGGAGACATTTGCAAAAATGTTTTAATACAAGACAACAATTCATAATAAACTTGTCTTAACGCATCTTTTGTGGCATCTAATGTTTCATATTAAATGTGAAAAAATCATTGTACACTCAGGGACAAAAGAAACGCAAAACTTTTTCGTGGGTCATAATTTTCTAAATAAGTGCGGTATATTGTTTTCGTTTAATGTAAATGATACATGGATTAAAACCTTGACATCTCAGCACTTTTCTACATAACTAGATGTGTTTTAACTGGATTTTACCTGTTTATGGTAAAACCAATTTTTTTGCTCTTGGAGCACGTGCGAAATCGCAAAGCGGAACATTTTTATTGCCGAATGACAGTGTATCCATAACACTTATGAAAACTCATCATATAAACATATAAAATAAGTTAAACATGCCATGTCTGCCTGCACACACAAGGTCGGAAGCAGTCGGACTACTGCAAATGGGTTCGAGTCCTTCTGGTGTTGTCGGCCAATTTTATTACGACCCTTCAACCATAACATGGCTACGTGAACGATACCAGGTATTAGGAACGGTTAAGGACTGCAAACACACAGGGAAACCAAGTAAACCCACTCGGCGACAAGACGGGACCATACGCATGCTATATCGCAGGGACCGCTTCCGACCAGTCAAAATTAAAGCTAGGATACATAGGAGCCCATGGGTAGGCAAAAAGACAACTTGTTTGAAAAAATAAAGTTCCTTTTTAAAAATATCGCAAGTTTATTTTGATTCATTTTCTCTACATTTTACATTCAAGACGACAACGATACATTTCGAAGTCGTCTATGTTTAACAAATAAACGTCACACCTCTTAAACGGTCTAAAAGCAGTATCATAAACGCAAACTAAATTCATCTATCAATAACATAAGCAAAAAACGTGTTTCCTAGTGCATTTTTCCAACACCATGCATGCACAGTTTCGTAGTTCGCGATTGGTAGGTAATAAACAATAAATTTATAATAACAATGATTTGAAACTTCGTCTATGTTTTTCTTGGCTTTACAGCATGTGGGAGGCCTTTATTTGTGAGTGAAACATTATCCCACAACTATGCATCACAAATATTATATCATGGCTATTAAAAGTGCATTTGTGTTGGTAGTGCTTACACAAAATAATGAATGTGAGAAATGTGTGACTTTTGCAATTTTGGACAGTTAGATTAAAACCAATGTAAAAATATTATTTAATACCGAAATTAATGAAATTTTGAAGTCTGCCTCATTGATAATGCACCAATGATTGTGTCAAATTTCAGTGAATTTGAGACAATAAAAACTTTGAAAAATACCATTATATATGTTTTGCGTTTCTTTTGTCCCTGAGTGTATTTACATTAATTTTACCTTTTATTAGATTTATGATATATGAATATATTAAAGTATTATAATATTTATTGGTCTGATTTACGGAGAAAGCCACGAAGCTGAAATGATAATAGTTCATTCGTAAACCATATTTAAAATAGTTCGCTATCAGCTTTTAAAGTTGAAGACGTTATTGTTTGAGTCAGTGTATCACTGACCCTGACTGACCTGAGAAAATATATCGCTGGCTTAGGATGAGAAGGTCGTAAGTATAAAATCAATATTTTGAAAAAACATGAAAAATCTGTCCGAAATTACTCTTTTCTTCTGGTTAAACAAGCTGTTTTAACTTCAGTTTCGTCATCATGACAAGTTCCAATTGTCATGAAAATGGGCTAATTTGAAACCCCCTTATGATGTTGATTATAAATATGCATCAGTCTTATAAGGTACTAGTAATAAGTAGGAGTTACGACCATCTCATTCTAAGCCAGCTATGTGTACGTATGTTGAAGGAAAAGTGAACTGGCTCCAACCCAAATTGTTTAGGTTATACATGAAACCGGTAATATGCACGATGACTGAAAAAGCGACACTTTATTTTAGATGGGCATTAACTCCACACCGACATTTTTGACAGACAAAATCAGGTTGCGATACGCTGCCCCTTAGTTTTACAGAGGAAGTCTTTGAAGGCTGTTTGATTGATTTGTTGGGCAACGGACAGACTCATTATTCTGGATTGTTTGATATCATTTGACAATATTTGACTATTGCTTGAGATGTTTGTAAAACACGTATGCCCCATGGCAGCCTAATTTCCGAAAATGGTGAAGGCCAAAGTGACCCTGACCTTTGACCTACTGACCTCAAAATCAATATGGTTCATCTGCTGTTGCTTCATACTGTTTAAGCATCCTCGGTCAACGCGTTCTTGAGTTATTAAACAGAAAAAAATGTGGTCTTCCGACGGACGGACAGACTGACCGACCGACATGACGACATTTTTTTTGTGCAAAGCAATATACGCCATGGTGCAGATCACATGCTAGAACTCACCATAATATAAACAATAAAGTGTAAATTACTAAGTAGAAACAAACAAAAACCTACATGTTATTCGTCTGATTCCATAGCTTTATTTGTATAACGTGTGACGATTTGTCCCAATTTCACACGAATTTCTTATATAAACAGTTAATGGCCAGGCGGTCACTAAATACGCAATATTCTAGACCTTATTCAAATAATAGGAAGGTTACTAGTACGGTAATTCCTTGACGTTAGGTAAATAAATATAAATGTGTGTTGAAAAAGGCATGAAGGTGTTGAAAAGAAGATAAAAACGATTGAGGAAGGAATTAAAAAAGTAACCTGGTGACCTTTTTCTTATTCAATATTGAATCACAACATTCTCTAGTTATATACACGAATTTCCAGCAAAATATAGTGTGTGAAATTCTCGAAAACCGTAGCGAACGCCTTTAAAATTATACTTCTATCGTCATAAATATGGCGTTTGGTACCGTTAAAATAATTTCTACATGTTAGTATTAGGTAAATTGAGGTCCTGTTTTTGTGTTCAATATCTAGTATTTCCAACTATATACAGCTCTAATAAATTCTCAATTATTGACTTGTGTTTGTAAATGATACTGTTGATGATCAGTCCTGCATGTTCATAAAATTGTCTCACAGACATAATCTAATATGTCTTCTTTATCACTAGAGGATGATGCACATTCAGCTAACTAACACAATCACCATGGGTGTGCTCAATGCTTGTATACGTGTTTTACCGGTATCCAGCATAAGGATTGGTTACTGACTTTTAACTAACGGTAATAAACGTGTATCCTGTATTGTTTTATATAGTTTTTATTCACGATTTAAAGAAAATGCAGTTACAAAGAGGCGAACAATATCGTCACATGTGTATGTTGGAAAAATGTTGTTTAACAGTTAAACATATTGGATCTACAAAGTACATGAGCAGGACTGTGAGATTTCCAACCTGATGACAAACTTTCACAATGAAATGTTTTGTTAAAATTGCCTAGTTAAATTGTTAGTCAATAAATAATATAACACATGCCTTTTTGAAGAAACATTAAGGCTGTTTATTTCGAACTTTTAAATTGCAGGGTCCTTACAAAATGGACACAATTAAACAAATTGAAAGTCACAGTAACAAAAATGTGCAATGACCTGCATTTTTGTAATTATAGCTGGACTTAACATTTACACATTCTGTAATGGCCTTGTAGTTGTAATTGCCCCAATGTCCCTGCCACAGTCAATTCATTCAACAATAAACGACTCAACTCAAACGACGTTTATCATTTATTTTAGTTTCACAAATAATCATAATTTTTATCACAGTTTAACTGAATTGAGCATTTATTTTTAATTCAAAAGTATTAAATTTCAACAGACGAGATGATGATAATTCAAAAGTTATCAATCCAAATTATACGCATGTGCTTTTCATTTTATTTCCAAAACGTCTGTCCAAGTTCAATGTCACCCTGGGTATGTATACCAGATGTGATTTATTCAATGCTGCATGTGACTGTTCCTTACAAGGAGCAAACATTAATAACAAGGAGCAAACATTTAGAACAAGGAGCATACACATAGAATGATAAGTTCAAACAAGGTCACAGCATGAAATTCATGCTTCTAGATTTACATAAGGTGGTCAATAGGAGCAAACATTAGAAGGAATATTGTAAAATCATGTAATATATGAATCATGAAATACGCAGACTGTCGCATACATGAGCCCCTAATGAGATTCACATAACCTTTAACCTCAATTTCAGCAGACATATTAATTCTGACCAAACCATTGCAATTATACATACTCATCAATGCAACATACAAATTAAACATTCCCAAGTTCGCGACACATTCGATTCTTTTTTATATATCTCATTTCCCCAAAAAGTACTGTCAAAAATTACTAGCACACTGTGGCAACACATTTCCAGTCACATGGTACCATAAAGATGTTCCACATGTGCCTGTGGGAAATTAACGAAACGAGTGACTGGTAATATTGATGAAAGTTTAAGGTCACAGGGGGCTCACACATTTTACGGTGCTCTAAAACCATGCTAAATTTGTAGGACATCTTGTATTACCCAGTCACTTGGAGCGTTGGCTCTGAAATTAACTGATAATTAACAGAACTTTAATTCTGTGCACAAACACGAACGTCTATAATTAGTTTACACTGTAAACAAAAATACAACGTGCAATTGACGTGAATTCATTTCTTAAATATCGCTAATGTGGAGTCGGTACTTAAGTGGCGTCAACGCATGACCAACCTAATTCACAAACTTACGTTCTAACATTGTGTTCAGAAACAGATGCTGCGATACCTAATGCGTATGCCTAACAAGTATTTACAGAAAGGTCATGAAACGGTTTTTTACTCCTTCACCTTCAGTCGCTTAATTGTCTTCAAACCAGCATTTTACAAATACATGGGAAGTTGGTCTTACACAATGACTGGAATAATCAAGTCAGTTTTAAGGCAATAACCCAACCATGATATATGGCTATCCTCTATATCAACGCACTTGCTGACATGCTGACATACTGTCAACTTGTACACTCCTACTTATTTAAGGTCACAATGTGAACAAACCATGGCTGAAGCAGCGGTGTTTCAATACCAAGTGACTGACTGACACACCGCATGATAACATACAAATGGTTGGCTTCCCTATCCTAGTGTTAATTGGGAAACCGAGGAATCAAACAAAACATACAAGGCCCCGATTCCATATCAGAATTCTGTATCATTGACGAACACTCCTATACCCGACAGTAGCGATACCATTCGCAAACACTCCTCTAGGTAAGGCATCAAAACAGTACCAGCTTTTACATACGGACTGTTGCCACTCTTCGTCAATTTGCTGTTTTCCGAAGTAGTATTCACTATTAAGCAACTGTCCCTTGGTAAATTAGTAGTCAATTTATCAAGCATGACCTTATCCAATTGCGACATTATTTTCAACAAGATTGATAACTTATAAAACAAATAGAACAATGCAAAATTAAAAACAGATAAACGTTGTTCAAACAATATTATGACATTTTCTTCCGTTATGAGGTGATAATCCTAATATATGGACCAACTTCTAAGATAAAACTCCATTTAATAATGATATGAAACAAATATGATATTATTTTATTTTAAAAAAAATACCAACAACAGTAGATCTATGATATATACATGATTTTAAGCGGCTAATTCAGTCACATTTGTTACAATGTTTACATTTTCTTTTGTACGTTGGACGTCCAAGTAAGCACAATTTACTTGTTTTTACTATGTATGTAGGAAGGAAGATTACCTAGTGTGTACACAATTATGTTCTTCCATGAAAATGACTGAAGTCATCTCTTCGATAACGTGGTTGTATTTAACTCGGACTGGAAGGCGACTCTCAACAGGAAATGCACAGAAAGAAAAGAACAATATATAAATTGTACAATTATATTATTACCATGTGAACAATTGTGAATAAACGGGGTTACCCAAATGGGTCCTCAAATAGAAAAAAAGAAAGAAAAAGAACAAAAGAGAACAATGTTAACGGACGACCACACTTCACAAGGACAACCAACCTAGCAAAAGCCACAAACTAAACATCATTGTGTTGTACAACGAATGTGTAGGAAGCAATATACAGAATGCACACGATTTAACAAAAACAGCACAATATAAATTTCTTCTGTAAATCCTATTGCTTTAAAATAAGTACATTGTAGACACCACTTGTACATACAAGTAGGGTGACCATTCTGCTAGTTATTTTTTGTTTATATTTAATTCCAGTAAAGCTAAATAGGTCAAGTGGTTGACAAGTAGCCATGTCACCATTGTAGAAGTTAATGCTGATAAAAATATAGGCGATTTCAACGAGAAATATTAATAAGTCATTGTTTGACTTTCGGCTATAAATAGCAATAACAAATAAAGTCATAAAATATGATAGTGTTGCTTTAACGAAACGATATAAATATTCTGATGCTTTGTAAGGGTAAAACATGTTGTTATAAAGATATATCATAGCCTTATTTCCAACAGTTATGTTGACATAGATTGTCCTGTTTCAATGTATACTATGATATATAAACCAAACTATCGTTCTACGAGTTACATTGTCAACATTGACGAGCATCAAGCTTATAATCTCGTGTGCATGTAATATAATCATATCATATCGTCGTTTAAAATACTGTATCATATAATAATGGTTTATTTCGAGAAACGCTAGGCGTTATGCCCATGCGTTTTCAATCAATACAATACATATACAAATACAATTACAAAAGTATACTAGTATACTATCACTCACGCACATATCATGCATTCAGACAAGCACACCCACACATTCACACACGCGCACGCACACGCACACGAACACACATGCACACACATGCATACACATGTCACACGCATAATTATGTATATTTTTGTCATTACATAGTGCACAGAATTCTTCAAATATCTTATATATGCAATTCAAATATTGAAAAATTAAATTATCAAATTATTACAAATGTATATGCCTTAAGTGAGAAGAAGATAATGCTACTCATAATAAGTATCTCCTATTTCTTGATTCAAAAGACTTATAAATGAACATTGAAAGGTTTTTGATAACAGTTTTATTTTATGAGGTTAATAATTCAATAAATGTAGGTATATTACTATATTGTAATTTCTTCTGTAATACTGTTTTATATGCTGTTTTCGTAAATCATAGTATAAAGGGCATTCAAACAGGAAGTGAAATTCATCTTCAATGACATTACATTCTTGACATTTTCTATCTTGAAAAGGTATTTTATTAGGCTTGTTCCATCGCCCCGCTTCTATTTCTAACCTATGTGAAGATACTCTTAATTGTGTAAAAGATTTTCTGAATTTTTTAACATGATTAATATCAAGGTAAGGTTGTAATCTAAAATCAGCTAACAGCACATAACATTTTGCTCTGGTGGAATGTTGCAGTTCAGATTTCCAATTTTGAATAAAAATATCTTCAATCTTTGTCTTAAAGCAATTATAAACATGTCTTTGTCTCCCACCCCTTAAAACAATTACACATCATTAAAACCTAGTCTTTCTGAAATATGTTGTACTGATTTGGCCCAATTATTGCTCTCTGGATAAACCTCTAAATCGTTTAACATAATGTTATATACTATTTTAACATATTTATTATTATCACACTGTATTATTTTTAGCCAGTATTTAACTACATTTTCAAGACATTTGGTAATCAATGTTGTTCTTCCTAGTTCCCCCATACACAAAATTGTTTTGGGTTTGTCATTTTTTACTCTAAGCAAGTGTTTACAATAGTTAAGATGAACCATTTCAATCTCCATACAATCATTAAAACCCCATACTTCGCTACCGTAATTTAAAACAGGGACAATAAGCTTATCAAAAAGGTCCAAACAATGACTTATATTCATACAAAGGAATTTCACCAAATTTGCCTTTAATTTATATAACGCCTTTTGTGCCTGTCCCGTTAATGTGTCATAAGTACTTGAAAACGAGCCCCCTTCTGTAAATACTATTCCTAAATATGTAAACTTGTTGACAATTTCAATGTGTTTACCGTCAAACATAAATCTTAGATTCTTTTTATTTTGTCCTCCCTTCTTAAAAATCATAATTTTTGTTTAACTGATATTGACTGTTAATTTCCACCTGATACAATACTCGTTTAACACATCTAATCCATGTTGTAACCCTTGTTCCGTTTCAGTAAAATAACTATGTCATCTGCGTATAATAAAAGGAATATTTTTAAAGCTCCGATATCAACTCCTTCGTGTCCATTTAACATGAAATATCTCTTCAATATCATTCAAGTACATCGAAAATAAAAACGGTGATAAAGATTCCCCTTGCCTAACACCTAAAAAAAAAAATTAAACTTATCCTTGCTTATATCATTATCATATTATATCTTAGATTTCACACATACATTGATTTTATAATATCAATAATTTTACCCCTTAGTCCAATTTTGAACAATTTATACCACACATTTTCACGTACAACGTAATCAAAAGCTTTTGTGAAATCAACAAACGCTACATAAAGTTTTTTTGTTTTGTTTCACGGATGTGTAATTATCCCATGTAGAACAAATATATTATCGACTGTACTCATATCTTTCCGAAATCCTGCTTGTGATTCAATATAAACATTATATTTTTCTGCCCAAATATTTAATCTAGTATTGATTACTTTAGTGAATAACTTTCCGAGTGTACTAAGTAATGTGATGCCTCTATAATTACCCGCATCATCAATATCCCATTTTTGTGTATCGGACCTATAAATCCTTCGCTCCATGACTTAGGAAAGTAACCCGCATTAAATAGTTTATTAAACAGACACCTTAGTACTTTTAAAAATTGTTTGTTGTTTACTCCGTGTTTAAAAAATCCATTAATTTATCCGGACCCGCTGACATTCCATTGTTTAGAGATTTACACGCTTTAAGATGCAGTCTTCACTTATATCAATATTTAACTCATCAAACATAACATTTAGGTCACCATTCAATTATCTGTTATTAAAGTATATAACATCTTCGTCTGGTTGATGAACTACAGAATCTGGGTCATTGATTGATTTAAAATACTTGCAAAAATTATTTGTTGTTAATACCTTAGATTTGTTTTTTGAATTACATGTACTTCCTTGCAACAATTTCCAATACGATTTAGCATTAACATATCTCATTTTTTTTCTAAATACTTTGTTTGATCTTTATCATAAATGAATTTTTTTTCTTAACGTACTTTTATATTTACTTCTGGCTTCTGGAATTGACTATCTGTTGTCATCACTCTTGTTACATCTGTATACATTTAACCTTCTATAATAATCGAATTTATATTGTTTGCACTCATCGTCATACCATTTATTATTCTGATAATCATCGTTCATGCTTGATTTGTTGCTATTCGAACGATTAATATTTTTCCTAAATAACGGTGTACATACACTCTCAACCGTATCACAGAAACATGATAAACATTCATCTAATTTATTATTGT
Source organism: Spisula subtruncata (assembly GCA_963678985.1). NCBI lineage: Eukaryota > Metazoa > Mollusca > Bivalvia > Venerida > Mactridae > Spisula > Spisula subtruncata. The sequence continues at coordinate 48,887,520 of OY787661.1, read as the reverse complement.
CGTTTGATGTGTAATATCACAAAGTACATCTTGCAATTTATCATATACATTGCCATCGGCTAGTGTGTTAAGGTAAGTATCTCTTTTACTATCATCCCATTTATAGACATATGTATTTTTATATGAATCATCTTGGCTACCTAACGCAGTATTCGGTTTATCTAATTGTTTTGACTTAATTTCAAAATTTTTACATGAATGGTCCGACATAATACTTGGATAGTTTACCTCGAAATGTGTAATTATTTTAAAAGTGTCTGGTCAACACAAAATTAAATCAATAACACTACTACCCCGAAAGGATACACAAGTAAACTTCCCAATGTTAGCATCACATCTTAATCTCACATTTACTATTCTCAATCCCGACGCTTTACAGAATTCGAGCAACATTCTCCCATTTTCATTAACAGTTTAATCATGAGATTTTCTCGGCAATAGGTCATCATAATATATTATTGTATATATAAGGTGTGTTTAATAATATTGTAGAAGCAATGCATAAATGCAATTAGCCCGTTTGAGTACAAATTTGTTAAACATTAACTCAGTCACGTGTTCTGTATTATGTTGTCTGATATAGGAATATGCAATAAAGGCTACACAATAACCATAATTAAAACAAATTCTAAAAATTAAAGTCGCAGTTAATATCAAATTACAATGTGCGTTTGAGCCGTGATCTTAAAATCTAAATTTCAAAATCTGTATTCCATTTAGATAAGCTACGCAGAATTTCCGTGCGTTTCAATTTTTATTTTTCTCTATTAGGAACTTGGTGGAAAAGGTGTTAAAATGTTCGTGTGACCTTCTCTTAAATCAAGATGCATTTTTGTCGCTTTCTCATGTCGACCTAAATGCAGATCTTTATTGGCCCTCTATTTTAACATACAGAAATATTTTACAAAACTGTACAGTTTTATTTTATCTAAACAAACTTAATTGCGGTTTGTTTTTAAAACGAACATCATTATTTCGAAAATAGATATTCCGTAATCGTTTCGAGAATGAAAAGACAGTTTTACCTTATTAATTATTAACGTTTTTAGGCAATAAGTAAAAATGTTTTGTAACAAAAAATGGAAAAGCAGCGTGTTAAACAATTAAAACATCTCGCGAGTTAGAAAGCGCGTCATGATGAAATCGTACAATCGTTGCATGTTTTCTTACCCTAAACATGCTGATCACTATGTCGTCTTTTATAACATAAATTATGTTTAAATCCCACTAAGAATAAACAGTAAATTGGCTACGAGGCACGAGTGATATGTGCAAGTGTTTAGTTGTGCATACTAACTCCAATAGTTCTTTGTACAATGATTGTGTACATTGTAGATAATTCTCAAAGTAAGGATTGATTAATCAAATGGGTTTTTTCAGCTACTATTTTAACAGGTGCAGCGTTCCTAGAAATTATTGAGAATCAAATTTTGCATTATTGCAAATATCTGAAAGGGTAAAATATGTTTAGTAGGTACTTATTCAAAAAACCATAGAATAAGTAAGTTATGATTAAAACATTTTTGTGTGAAAGGTGAAAGGACACTGGTTTGGTCGTCGAACAAAATGCCTAACAATAAAGAAAGGGGGTAGGGGTGTAAAAGGCATTATTAATTGCGCATACTCAGGCGGTATCAAATCCAAATAATCCAAAATTGCATATCTGAACATGTTAGTAATACGATATAAATACTGTTCATTTGATTCAAAGACCTGAACAATATGGAAAATGTTATTTTATGCCTAAAAAGACATTTTGTGAGTCACAAATACCAACAATATACGCTTTTTGGGGTCAAATTGAGAATGTTGCCACACTATATCCAAGTCATGAAGTTCCTCACACTTAGAGCATTAGTTTATTTTGAAAAAGAAAAAGAGGTATTTATTAGGTATTTATAGATAGATAGTTAATTCATTAAAAATGTACAGTTTCTCATGATAAACAAATGTATATGCGAGTACAACATGAAGTTAATGTGATGAAATAGGAATGAAACATATATATCGATAAACATCGTTACAAATCAAACGAAAATATATGTACAATATAATACATCGGGGATGGAAAGACAAACATACATTTAATGCCTTATTCAAGTAAAAAAATACTATTCTGGATGGACTTAATATGTTTATTTAAGCAACAATATGAAGATGATGTCTGATTTCAAGAAGTAATCAGTTCAAGCTGAAATGGTTTGTAAAAGGATAAGTAATATCAGTAGTTAAATTCCTAATTTACATTTCAAATATTTAATTTCATTAGGCATATTATTCAAACATTCTACGTATTTTGATTGACAATTCCTGTCGCCAAGACAACAATTGCATTGTGTGAACTAAAAACTTTGCAATTCATACAGTACAATGAGCATTGCATACCTAACTACAAATAAACAGTTGCTTGTTTTTCAAATAAAATAGTAACACCATTTTGAAAACACCTTAAAATTCACGATAATGTCTGGGAAAACTACAAATCAACTGCACAACGTCACACATTTAGCGATAATGAAATAAACGTAAGGCAGCGCTCAACATAAGCAACAGGACACGACGATATGCAAGAAACGAAACAACGAACCGTTAACATACGTATATGGTAAGCATACATTGCCTAACAAATGAACTGAACACACACATGTTACTAATCCGACTCCAGTTAGGTGCCAAAAATGTCATAAAACGTAGATGCATCTAGTGTATGTAATTTTATCTCGTATTTAGTTGTATATGAAAAATACGACAAAGCGACTCTGTTTAATTACATAACGTGTGAACATCGCCGGTAACATCCGAAGCGAATAAATAGATATAAAAGGAAAACGTAATTTTAAACAAATATGTTACATGACGCCTAAAGTACATGTCAATTAATGCTATTCTGCAGTTCAAATGTTATTGTGCAGCTTCCAAACTAGCACGTTCAAAGTACCAGGGCAATTCACAAAAGCATTAAGGTTCTTTCAATCATTTTAGTTACAACTACAAATACATCTTTATTCAATTTAGCAAAAGTACATGCTTTCATACAGTGTTGTTTGAGAATGATTATGTTTTCATTCAGTTACTTTGCTGCATTTCTATTTTGTAAACATATTATATTGCCAATAATATATCAAATGTAAAACGGGTTCTAGCAAAAGTTCCAAAACTAATTTACGTACGACTTATGACATTGTTATGTTCACCTTACCTCTGTCTGTAGCGCTTAACGCACATTAATTCTATTGGCATATATTGGTTTTCAAACTAGTCAGATTTCTACACTTTGATCTAGAAGTCATGAATTATTTCCCACACAAAACATTTAGTGATAAAACGTTACATTGCCGTGTTGTGATATGCATTTAACTTTTCCAACATCATTGTAAACATGTTTATATATAAACAATGAAATTGTGTCTCAATATTGTACAGACCAGCGTATCAATAGTTTTGTAATAAAGCGTAGTACAATATGTCAAGCTGTACTCACATCATAAACTAATTGTACTCAAGAAAAATAAGCAATCACAAGTGTGTGCCTCAAAGGTACTTGACGTCTTTGACAGAAACCTGTTTTCGCAAAAGCTGACCAATATTGGCATGTCAACCAAAATGCTGCAGGTATTTAGATCTATCAGTATATTTCTGGTGTTAATGGACGCCATTATTGCTTGTCTAAGGTTAAAACAAATTATGGTAAGACGAATAATTTGACCTATTTAAATGCTATTACTGTTTAACTGTGTTAGACATTGATCCGTGAAATTGCGGAATGTGAACCTCGACTAGCAACAGAAACTTCGTTATGAAAATCTACGTATAATAGATTATGTCTATTATTAAAATGGTGTACAACAAAATAATGTACTTGCCGGATGCTCTATTTATATCACGCGTGCAATAGTGGATAAAAGGCGTAGTTTTCTTACAATTCATTCTTCTTTTGACATCAAACTTTATACTAATATTAAAAATGATAGTTTTTGTCAATGTACATTGTCAAACTTTTCTTTGCTTAAGTTAACATAAAAATTATAACCAAATAAAATACATTCGTTTGACAATTTCAAAGCATAATGTTATTTTTACGAGAATATGCATGTGTCTCGTATAAACACTCACTACTGACGACAATGTCATGTAAATCAGAACGTGTAACAAAGACATCAATCACCCATCGGTTCAATTTGCGATTACCGTATACATCCAATATCAATATTCCTTTAAGTGAAATTATTAATTTGGATTGGTATCTAGTTCATCTTTACTCGCAAACACAACAGCAATACATGCAATATTGAGTCAATAGTGTTATAAATTTCATCATTAATAAACAAGTCTTTGTTTAAACATTAATATGCGCATTTCCCCTTCGCCATCGCCCTGTATTGGTTTATATAATAGTGCACTTGTTTAGTTGAACGATGTCAAGAAACAAATAACAACACAATGTAAGCGGCACCGCTTGATCCGTAGTCAAGAGATTTACCGAACTCCATCACTATTATCCCGATTGCTTTTAAAAATAATGAAGCCACTATAGTTAAAACAATTCCTGTCACATTTTAGATTCCGTATACATGTACATAAATATATTGATATCGTCTGTCGTTAAACATAATTGGTATATAGAATTATCATCTATAAAGGCTCAGTCAGACGCATCGGTCCATAAACTTTTATGTCTGAAATATAATTTGATGGATGTCCAGATTCCAGAATATAAGATCATCAACACCATCTGAAATGCAGTTGTCTGGATTCGATGTCTCATTTTGTTCGTCGATACAGCAGAACAGATAGATGTTTCCGTTATGAAAATACCATCGAGTCCGCCGTCTATCACAAATGACAGTTGGTTAAAACAAATAATTTGTAAAATATATATCAACTGGTATATAATGCATGTAAACAAATGCGTATACATATATGCCGATACTTGCGACATTTGATCAATAACTTCATAATTGCATCATTTAGAGTATTAATAACATATATGCAATACGGCTTTGTTGAATCAGAATATACCAGTCTAGTATTGATTGCGTAATTTATCATACGTTCATCATTCTCTTCCCACACACTCAATGCAGTGTTTGTTTTACTGAGTTATATCTGACACAATGTTTATGAAGTGTCTAACCCATTTGATCAAGATGGTTCTAAACAGTATGCAGTAAAACGAGCAGATAATGCCAAACTAAACAGGGACGGCAGCACTGAACATAAACAACAAAGAACGACAGAAACAAACGTAATGCAGAAGAAACACACAAGTTACAAGTACTCGTATCTATCACAACGAACAACATGTATATAATTATGTTTAATTCGCAAGAAAGTCAAGTGAATGTTTTTCCGCGTATCCCTATTACTTCCTATCTGTCATGTAGAACAAGCTATGTTATTCTAAATGCATAACTATTATTGTTTGTGTAAACCGTTTGTCGATGCCATAATTGGCTGGTCGATAATTGGTCAGGTAAACAGACGAATAGATCGACCAAAAGATGATTACCGCGCTTGACTAAAATCGTACTTATAATAAAATTGTGCATCCACATAAAAGCCTCAGTCAGCTTCAAGCGTCGGACTACCAGAAATTATCAAATGATGATATTACACTAGGGTAATGATGTATGGACAGCTGCACACCATGGTCCATTTCCACGTCAATTCATTTGTTTTATTGTCCTGAGGTGTGCGTTTGTGTACATATTTAGTGTCGCCTTTTTCCGACTTACCGACAGATAGATCTCTCAACTTGTCTGGATTAAATGTTCCATTAACGCTATATTTTATTGTAAATTGCAACAGAAAATAACCAATGTAGTCTTATCACGAAATACATTGCAAATATATAAATAAATGTTCTAATGCTATTTGGTGATTTAAAATGTTTCAATGGCACATGCATGTACAAAAATCAGAAATGACATTGATTCAGCGATCAGTAATTACAAGTGTTCCAGCATATACATGTATGAGCTATTCTTTAGTCTATATATTGTAACACGAATGCTTTAGTCAAGCACACACGCACTTTTCGTGGACAAAAACGCCACTGTTTTGACACGAACGTTACTCGTTTTATTGCGTAAATCCCAAGACTGTTGTTTGGTGGACTGGCCATAACACGACTTAAATACAGAGAAAATATGATAGTCCCGATACTTAAATTAACTAATACAATGGTTTGATATTACATGTATCAACGTGGTGTCCTAACGCATCATCAGTTCCACATAAACGTATTGGTATTACAGACAAGCAACTTTTATATAAGCAATAACTGCGAGTCGAACGTACGTTCCTTTTCTTATCCAATGAATGTTGGACAGTGTTTTTGTTCTGGACATCTGCATTCATGCTTTGCATGCACTTCACCAATATTTTAATCGTCGTTTAATAGTACGGTGTTATCCATTAGATGTTTTTGTTACATGAAACTCAGCAACAACCATCAGTCGTGATAGTGATTTCCATGACCAGTCACTAATATATATTTTGTGTATGGCGTCCGGATACACTTTCCAGTTAGTAGTGACGAACCCCTAAGATAAGACCTTACTTGACTTCAAAAACTTTTCTATTCTAGCATAATTTTAGTTGGCTTGATGCCGTCAAGTGTACTTATATATAGTTATTTTAATCATAATCTAATCGATATAACAATACATCATGTAATTCTGAGCAGTGCAAATATATAGTTTTTATCACTGTGTCAATACCAGTCCACCCCGGGTATATTTAATATCAGAGTTAAAAGTTACAATACTCAATTTTCTGACTATATTGATTTGTTTCATACCATAGTAACTTTTAAATCTTTGTATTTTGATTAGTGAAACGCCGAAATGTAAATTAATTGTCCATATAATTTACATGATGTGTGTATTGATATGTCGATGTCATATTACATTGATTAAAGTATGGAATGTTAATTTATAGGGGACCTTCTCAATAACTATAAAGCAAACAAGGAGCACATACATATATAACGGAGTCTATCTTACGTTACATGTGATTAGTCAACCCGCTTATCCCATCGATGGAGCGCGATACTTCTGTTATCGGGGTTGTTGGTTCGAGTCCCAGGGCTTACAAACGATAGTTACTAATATTCTATCGAAGTCCAAAGTATGGGAGCTATACACCTGGTATGTCAAAGAACAAGTGTTGTAGCTGGAACGAGTACACCTCCAGAATTTGAAATATAACACGAAACCTGAAATGACTCTTCTCGAAACCTCGCCCATATGGATCATCCTGTGACAGAAAATCATATAAACGTGACATGTTGCAAGATACTTCAGGCTCCGTTCTTACAAAAATAGTTTACAGGATCAGATATAAGCTCAAAACTGTTGCATTATATTAATAGGCAGATAATTATGCAGAGGAAACATTATTCCTTAAATAGGTTGATATGCTTAGTTACTACGATATTGTTCTTAATAATCAATTTAACCATATATTATTAGATAGGTATTAGATATTGACCCTGGATATCTGTGTTCAGTCTCAGTCTCAAATATATTACATCCATTTTCTATAAGAATGTGAGTGTTCCAATCAGGTTTTTTCGTCATTCTGAATATTTTTATTAAATCAAATATTTGTGAGAACGGGACCAGATGATACCTTTAATGTAGTTTTTTTTAAACTAGAGAGGTCAACACGTTCACAAGCTAATGCTTCACCTGAACATTGTTGGAAGTTGACTAACACCTGATGTATCGGCTGAGAGTAACGTGCAAATTTGTCACGTTTGTGTGTCTGTGTAACAGGTTGGACACTGTAACTGTGGTTTTATATTGCGACCGTCATGTTTGTTGTACTATTACATTTACCACTTACTAGAATTATCGTTTATAACAATACATTTGACTTTATTGTCTAGCTCTATAAATATATAGTTATGGGTACATGTAACTTATTAGTAAACGTGTGGTGTTATATATTACCAGGTTATAATCTTAGTGCAGAAAAAGGACAGCGCAGTAAATGGAACCTTGAAATTGTTATGCTTTAATATAAACGCACATGCCAATAGTACCAAGAAAATGAAATCAGAACATGCAACACAGACATCTTTCATCAACCAGTAAAAGGTTTAACTACCTTTAATATGCATCACCAATATTCTTTTATGGGAAATTATTTATTTTGATTAATATCTACAGTACCAACACGACAGTTAAACGTGTGATGTTGGTTGATATGGTTATATCGATTATAATTCGTATTTGTTTTAAGTAAAATTGATTAAACTCCAGTTGGTAATTTGCAAAATTTATCGAAAAGCTCTCTTAAACATTGTTTGGCTTGACAGACCTAATACATTTATATTCGAATTTTGACTAATTCATCTAGAAGACAAATAATCGCATAGCGACAGTTTATTATTTTGTGTTCCCCTAATGATCGAACGAATTCAAACAAACAAACTCTATCACAAGGAACCAGTACATGTGAATAACGATCAACACTGTCGTCAACATTTCAAGGAAGGGAATGCCCTGCGACTACCAGGATTCGAAGGAATATGATGAAGTGTTATTCTTGTACACGTAAGAACACATTTAATGACAAACTTCAAATGCATTAAATTATTGCATCATTTAGATTGTTATGAAAATTAACGGCTGTGTTGAATCAGAATGAAAACCACTACTCCCATTCCTCAACGTTTTATTAATGATACTTATATGAATTTAAATAGAGAGGTATAAGTAGAATTGTTTTTATCATCTATAGATACGTGTAGCAGTCTAGTTTTGATTTCATCATTTGTCGTTATAAGACGTCAACGCATGACTAACCTAATACACAAACAATGTATGAGAAAAGCCGACAGGGAAGGTAGTACTCAACCCAACCAGCCGAGCACAGAAATCAGAAACACCACGACACAACTACCCTGAGCAGTGTCCACAGAAACCCATGCCAAAACGACGACCAAATGAGACACAACAACCCCGGGGCGTGACAAGCTTACGTTCCAAAATATTTAAGAATGCTACAAATGCATAAAAGTTTAGTCAAGTTTTTTATAAGGCAACCCTCGATATCAACGCACTTGCAGACATAAGGTTAATTTGCACAATCCTACTAATTTACACTGTGAACGAACAACGGCTAGAGGTGTGATGTGTCAATCCCTACTGACCTACAAGTACATATCAGGATAACGTTAAAACAGTTCGCCTCATATTGCAGTGTCAATTAAGAAATAGAGAAATAAAATATAGCATATAAATAAAAGGCCAAACATTCCATATCAAACTTCTGTATCATTGATATACACTCTTATATCCAACGGTAGCGATACCATTTGCAAACACATTCCTCGTGTAGAGGTAAGGCACCATAACATTTTCGAATATTAAATATGGACCATTGCCTCTATTGGGCAGTCATTTCAAAATTGTTTTGATGTTTGCCAAAGTATTATTCAGCAACTGCTCTTTGTGTAGTAGTTGTCAATATATCAAACAATGTCATATCCAACCACGAGCGATCTCGATATTATTTGCAACAAGATGGATTAATTATTAAACATAAAAAGAACAATAAAAACTTAAAACAGATAACATTGTCCAAACAATAGTATGGACTCATCTTCAGTTACAAGGAAGTATCCCTAATCCATGGACAAACTTCTAAGATAAAAAGCCACTAAATAACGATATGAAAGAAATGTAATTTAATGATGTCAACCATGAACTAGTTTATATGTTATTTTATTCAGCGAAGTGTAAGAACAACAGTGTGGCTACATTAGTCTCCGTTGTAACGATGTTAACATGGACGCGTCCAAGTAAGCACAATTTATTGATATGTGGTACCACGGGTTACATTGTTAACGAAGTGAATTTAAGCCTATAACTGGCGTATGAATCTAATATAACAACATAAACAACAGAGAACGACAGAAACAAACGTAATGCAGAAGAAACACACAAGTTACAAGTACTCGTATCTATCACAACGAACAACATGTATATATGTTTAATTCACAAAAAATCAAGTGAAGGTTGTTTTCCGCGTTTCCCTGTTACTTCACGGTCTGTCATGCAGAACAAGCTATGTTCTTCTAAATGCATTACTTTGGCTATTATTGTTTGTGCATACAGTATGTCAATGACTTAATTGGCTGGTGGATAATTGGTCAGGTAAACAGACAAATAGATCGTCCAAAAGATGATTACCGCGCCTGATTAAAATCGTAGTTATAATAAAATTCTGCATCCGCATAAAAGCCTAAGTCAGCTACAAGCGCCGGACGACCAGAGATTATCAAACAATGATATTACACTAGGGTAATGTTGTATGGACAGCTGCACACCATGGTCCATTTCCACGTCAATTTAGTTGTTTTATTGTTCTGACGTGTGCGTTTGTGTGCATATTTAGTGACGCCTTTTTCCGACTGACCGACAGATAGATCGCACAAATTGTCTGGATCAAATGTTCTATTAACGCTATTTTTGCTGTAAATTGCAACAGAAAATAACCAATGTAGTCTCATCACGAAAAACATTGCGAATATATAAATAAATGTTCTAATGACATTTGGTGATTTAAAATGTTTCAATGGCACATGCATGTACAAAAACCAGAAATGACATAGATTCAGCGATCAGTAATAACAAGTCTTCCATCAAATATGAGATATTTTTTAGTCTATATAATATAACGATAATGAATGCATGATCGCTTTAGACTAGCACACTATCACTTTTTGTGGAGAAAAACGCCACTGTTTTGACTATGAACGTTATTTGTTTTATTGCAGGAATCCCAAGGCTGTTGTTTGGTGGACTGGCCATAACACGACTTAGATACAGAGAAAATATGATAGTCCCGATACTTAAATTAACAAATACAATGGTTTGATATTACATGTATCAACGTGGTGTCCTAACGCATCACCAGTGCCACATAAACGTATTGGTATTTTGGTATTACAGACAAGCACATTTTATATAAGCAATGACTGCGAGCGAATGTGCGTTCCTTTTCTTATCCAATGAATATTTGGAAGTGTTTGTTCTGGACATCTGCATTCATGCTTTGCATGCATTTCACCAATATTTTAATCATCGTTTAATAGTACGGTGTTATCCATTAGATGTTTTTGTTACATGAAACTCAAAAACAACCATCAGTCATGTTGGTGATTTTCATGACCAGTCACTAATATATATTTTGTGTTTGACGTTCGGATACACTTTCCAACAAGTAGTGACAAAACCCAATGATAAGACCTTACTTGGTTTCAATAACTTTTCTATTCTAACATGATTTCAGTTGGCGTGATGCCGTCAAGTGTTTACCACTAGATAGTATTTTTGATCATAATCTAATCGATATAACAATACATCATCTAATTCTGAGCAGTGTAAATATAGTTTTTATCACTGTGTCAATACCAGTCCATTCCGGGTATATTTAATATCAGAGTTAAAAGTTACAATACTCAATTTCCTGACTATATTGATTTGCCTCATACCATGGTTACTTTTAAATCTTTGTACTTTGATTAGTGAAACGCCGGAATGTAAATTAATTGTCCATAGAAATTACATGATGTGTTTATTGATATATCGATGTCATATTATATTGATTAAAGTATGGAATGTTAATTTATCGGGGACCTTCTCAATAACTGTAAAGCAGACAAGGAGCACACATATATAACGGAGTTAATCTCACGTTACATGTGATAAGTCAGCCCGCTTATCCCATCGGTGGAGCGCGAGACTTCTGTTAACGGGGTTGTTGGTTCGAAGGCACTTACGATAATTACTAATAGTCTATCGATTTCCAAAGTATTGACGCTATACACCTGGTATGTTTAAGAACAAGTGTTGTCACTAGAACGAGTACACCTCCTGAATTTAAAATATAACCCGAAACCTAAAATGACTTAATTCTTCTCGAAACCTCGCCCATATGCACCATCCTGTGACAAAACAGCATATAAACGTGACATGTTGCAAAATACTTCAGGCTCCGTTCTTGCAAAAATAGTTTCTAGGATCAGATTTAAGCTCATAAGTGTTTCATTATGTTAATAGGCAGATAATTATACAGAGGAAACATGACTCCTTAAATAAGTAAGTCGATATGCTTTGTTATAGTGCGTTAGCGACTAAGTTGGACCCCCATAAACCTTAAATATTTTAAAAACTACAATGCCGATTAGAACAAAAATGGGTACGTCTTCGTAAAACACACTTACCAACTCTGATAAAATAAAACAAAATTTTTAGTCCACAGAAAAGTGTACTTTGCATAGGCGCCTTATGCAAAATTTTAAGTCTAAAACAGGGTAAATACGTATGGGTGATAGAAGTGACAGGAACAGCAAAGATCAACCATTTGGTCCAGTATAACTGTACATTAAGTCACACACCAGTGACTGTTGAAATTATATATTGAGGCCCATACACGAACGTTTATCTTAGCCTGTATAACTGGAGCAACTTTGTAGAAATATTTGCACGAAAAAACATTGTATATTATGTATGTACAAATGATCATTACAATCACATTGATGACTAGACAAATTTTGGTCACAGTTGTACGATAATCCCGTTATAGTTGTTACACAATACAATAGCATTATTCTAACTGGCTGATCGTAATAGCTTATTTTACTCCCTGGCTATTTGTTGATAAAATACCAAAAATAATACATAAGACCCAATGGGGAAAACATTAATAAGACAGTAAAAAAATCTGCAATTCAAACACAGAGTTGGTAAAGGTAATATAGTGAACTATGCCAAATTTCAATAAAATGCATAATTACTTTTAAAGATATTTAAGGTTTATGGGGGCCCAGCTTAGTCGCTAACGCACTATACTGCGATATTGTTCTTAATGATCAATTGAACCTTATATATTAGATAGGTATTAGATATTGACCCTGAATATCTGATATCAGTCTCAGTCTCAAATATATTACATCCATTTTCTATAAGAATGTGAGTGTTCCAATCAGGTTTGTTTTATTCTGAATGTTGTTATTAAATCAAATCTTTGTGAGAACGGGACCAGATGATACTTTCAATGTAGTTTTTAAACTAGAGAGGTCAACACGTTCACAGGTTAATTCTTCACCTGAGCGTTCTTGGAAGTTGACTAACACCTGATGTATCGGCTGAGAGTAACGTGCAAATTTGTCACGTTTGGGTGTCTGTATTACAGGGCGGACACTGTAACCGTGGTTTTATATTGCGACCGTCATGTTTGTTGTACTATTACATCTACACTTACTAGAATTACTGTCTTTAACAATTTATTTGACTTCATTGCACTGAAATGTGCTAGCTCTATAAATACATAGTTATGGGTACATGTGACTTGTTAGTAACCGTGTGTTGTTATATATTAGCAGGTTATAGTCTTAGTGCAGAAAAAGGACAACGCAGTAAATGGAACCTTGAAATTGTTATGCTTTAATATAAACGCACATACCAATAGTACCAAGGAAATTAAATCAGAACATGCAACACAGGCATCAATCAGCAACCAGTAAAAGGTTCAATTACCTTTTATATGCATCACAAATATTCTTTTATGAGAGCTTACTTATTTTGATTAATATCTAGAGCACCAACACGACAATTAAACGTGTGATGTTGAGTAGATATGGTTATATCAGTTTTACAGTTTTATTGGTATAATCGGCATGTGAAATGCCTTTGACCATTTACACAATAAAAACTAGATGGTCAAGACAACATATATACAATTATGTACATAACATATATTATAAGCAAGCACAGATAAAGAAATAAATACAAAAAGAGAATAGGAATGCAGTTTTGTGATATACTGTATACATATTATACTGTTTCAACAAAAACAATAAGCTTGATTAGTAACAGAAATAAACACACACAAATATACAAATATATACAAACGGTACAATTCAAATTGGATAATTTTTATTTTCAATATTTATACATCGACGGCATGTTATTATTACATTAGGGCTAGTTTATTTTCTCTTAGTTTTGAAGCATAGAATACTAATTTTGCGTTGTTTAAGATGATTTTGTTAGTTTTGCTTGCCATTATGTAATAGAATTTATTTAATGTATATCAATTATTATTGGTATTGTTTCAAATAAAAGGGACTAAACTTTAGTTGTAGATTTGCAAAATTTATCAAAAAGCTCTCTTAAACATTGTTTGGCTTGACAGACCTAATACATTTATATACGAATTTTGACTTATTCATCTAAAAGACAAATAATCGAATAGCGACGGTTTATTATCTTGTCTTCCCCTATTGATCGAACGAGTTCAAACAAACGAAGCAGTACATGTGAATAACGATCAACACTGTCGTCCACATTTCAAAGACGGGAATGCTCTGCGACCAGGATTCGAACGAATTTGATGAAATGTTATTCTTGTAAAGAACACATTTAATGACAAACTTACAAATGCATTAAATTATTGCATCATTTAAATTGTTATGAATGTACATGTATTATGTATATGCAGAACGACTGTGTTGAATCAGAATGAAAACCACTACTCCCATTCCTCAACGTTTTATTAATGATACTTATCTGAATTTAAATAGAGAGGTATAAGTAGAATTGTTTTTATCATCTATAGATACGTATATCAATCTAGTTTTGTTTTCATTATTTATCTTTATTTCACGTCAACGCATGGTTGACCTGATACACAGGCTCACGTTCCAAAATATTTAAGAATGCTACAAATGCAGAATAATTTGGCCTTATAATTAATCAAGTTATGTATAAGGCAACCCTCAATAGCAACGCACTTGCTGGCATAAGGTCAATTTGAACAACCCACCAATTAAAGCTTACACTGTGAACGAACAACGGCTAAAGGTGTGGTGTGTCAATCCCTACTGACCTACAAATACACATCAGGATAACGTAAAACAGTTCGCCTCATATTGCAGTGTCAATTAAGAAATAGAGAAATAAAATATAGCATATTAATAAAAGGCCGAACATTCCATATCAAACTTCTGTATCTGCTCTTTGTATAGTAGTTGTCATTATACCATACATTGTCATATCCAACCAGGAGCGGTCTCGACATCATTTGCAAAAAGATAGATTAATTATTAAACATAAAAAGAGCAATAAAAAATAAAAAAATATAACATTGTACAAACAATATTATGAAATCTTCTTCCGTTATGAGGAAGTATCCCTAAAACATGGACCAACTTCTAAGATAAAAGCCAACTAACAATGCTATGAAAGAAATGTAATTTAATGATGTCTACCATGAACTAGTATATGTTATTTATTCAATAAAATGTAAGAACAACAGTGTGGCTACATTAGTCACCATTGTTACAATGTTAACATGGACGCGTCCAAGTAAGCACAATTTATCGATTTGTTGTAAGAAAGATCGTGGTGCGATTTCTTTGTGTATTATAGTTCTTCCTTGAATATTACTTGGTCGTATTAAACTCAAACTTGAAGGCGACTCTCAACAGAAAAAGACTCCGAAAGAAAGGAACAAAACAGTGTATATGGAAGACCAGTGGACCACACTTCATAAGGACAACGAACAAACTTAACAGCATTGTGCTATACAACGAATATGCAGCAAGCCATATACAGAATGCACACGATTTAACAAAATGCACAAGCATAATTTCTGTTGTACATCCTACATATCATTGTTTTAAAATAAGTACATTTGTAGACACCGCTTGTACATAAAACTAGATTGATTATTCGGCTAGTTGTTGCTGGTTTAAATCTAATTCAAGTCGAGCAAAATAGGTCAAGTTGTTGACAAGTAGCCATGCCACCATTTTAGATAGAGATGCTGATGTGAGTTGTAGGCAAAACGCATCGAGAAACATTAATAAGACATTGTTTGACTATCGGCTAGAAACAGCAATAAACAATACGATGATAAAATAGGATATGTTTTATTTTCTTTAATGATACGATATAAATATTGAGATGATTTGTAAAAGTAATAAATGAGTTATGAGTTATAATGATATATCATAGCCTTGTTTCTCCAAATCGTGTTTATATAGGGTGTTATGCTATAATATATAAACGAAACAATCTGTTGATCAAGTTCTACTACGGGTTATATTGTCAACGAAGTGAATTTTAAGCTTATAACTGGCGTATGAATATAATATAATCATATACTCATATTGATTCAACAAAGGTGTGTTATTAATGCAGTAACATTGCACAAATACAATTAGTCCGTCTGCGTACCAATTTGCTAAACATAAACTCATGTTTACCGTATTATGTCTGGTGATATTGGAATATGCAATAACATGATTTATCATATAACCTGTGCATGGTCTTGGAGTGCCGGAAAGCCGTGCAGAATTTTCGCGCAAAGAATGGGTATTTTTAAGATAAATTATACCTATAGTTATTTAATATTTTTATTTCCAACTGGGCAGACCCTTTGATTTGGTCTAGAACACCTCGCTTGCTTAACTGCTACTTACAATCTTATAAGAATTATACATATTTGGAATATGCATAAGGCACTTCTGGTGAGTGTATTGTTTATGAAACTCGAATCTCTTCATGTTGACCAAAATGAAGTAAATATTGATTTCGGAGTTTTTTCTTTTATTCTCAAAATATTGATTTTGTACGTACGACCTTCTAACTCATCTATCCTTTCTATGATCAAGTTGTAATGATAGAATATTCGATGCCGCATAATTTTCGGGTACATTTGCAAACAGCTTAGCAAAAGTGAGCATATTTCTGGCTTAACCCTCATCACTGACTGGTCAGAAGTTGATACTGGAGTGTGTTAAGACGGTTCCTGCTATCTATATTGATTCATGTCACGGTTGAACTGTCTAGTCGTTGTGTAAGTTTGATATGCTGCCTTCTCTGTCCAATGTTCTCTTTCTTATCTGTAACATATAAATACACGTAGGCTATTGTAGTCCATTTAGAAAACGCAGTAAAATACAGCTCTGTATACTTAATTTATTTTAAAAGTATTATTTTTTCATTCTTTCCATACAGTTGTTATTTGCAAACCGTTATTATTGTAGCAGTTTATTCCATCTCTTTTAATCCATTAGTATATACCTACCGAACCAGTTTTATCTAAATATTATATCACGAACTAATATCAAATTGCATTTATCTGAATTGCAACTTGTACATGTTTGGATAATTCTTAGATCATAATTTACAAATTTATATTTCTATGCAATAAAAATCACAATGACCATGTCAACATAAAGTGAGTGCGATTTACACAATGAAAACCTGCTAACAATCAGAGTCAGTATTCAGTAGTCATCATATTGGATCTAAGACGTTTCTTAAAAACATTCACACATTCAGCAGATTACTTACAATATGTACTAAGTTTAGATATTCAAAATTAAATAAGATCATTGTCATAATCAAATAAAGTAAACAAACAATATGCTTGACAACTGTAAAGCATAATGTTATTGGTACGACAATATGTATAGTTCGTATAAACACACACTGACGACACTACCGTGTAACAAAGACATCAATCACCCGCATGTGCAACGTTCAATTATCGTTTACATGCATTGTCAATATTCTTTTTATGTGCACTTATCAATTACAATTGGTATCTAGTTAATCTATTCTCGCCAACACGACAGCAAAACATGCAATATTGAGACAACATCACCAGCAAACCTTTTGTTTAATCATTAATATGTATATTTCCCACTTAACCATCCTCCTGGATTGATTTATATAATAATGCACGTTATTCGGTAGTATGTCAAGAAGCAAATAACAACATATCACGTATAAAGCACTGCTAGATCCGTAGTCAAGCAATTTACCAACTCCATCACTACCATCTACGAGGTAGATTCTTTTTAGAAAAGAATGAGGTTACTGTATGAAATAGCATTGTTGTCACATATTGGACTCAATAGTTTGATATCGTCTGTCGTTAAATATAGTTGGTATATAGAACTATCTGCTATTCTGCTATAAAGGTTCAGTCAGACGCATCGGTCCATAAACTTTTATGTGAGAAACATAATTTGATTGATGTCGAGATTTTCAGAATATGATACCATTAACACCGTCTGAGGTGCAGTTGTCTGGATTCGATGTCACATTTTGTTCGTCGATACACAAAAACTAAATGGATATGTCCGTAAAAAGTAAATACCATTGTGTCCACCGCCTATCATTAATGACAGTCCGTTTAAACACGTAATGTGTTAACATTTATAAACAGTTTCGTAATAGTGCATTTTAACAATTGCGTATACACATATTATACTAATATGTGCGACAAGTTGGAAGTATAAGTATTTGTTGTTTGACAGTTCCGATGATACTTTTACTTACAAATGTCATGATTTGATCGAGTCATCGCTATTTTTGTACACATTTCTTATTCAAATATTGGCATATGATTTACAAGCATTTATGAATAAATCTACAAATAACTAACAAGACTTGATGATATACGTTCTTGTCAAATGGCGATCCGTTTGTGATTGTAGGCAGAAGAAATGAACGAAGAGCTTTTTACGTCTGTCATATTCGACCACTGTCAAACAAACAAACAAACAAACTAACGCAAACAAACCAACCCTTCCTTAAGGGTCCGGCAACCTATCCAGTACATTAACACTATTGACAACTTTTCGCAGAAGGGATTGCCCTGTCCACTATATTATTCTTGTAAATAACACCTTAAATGAAAAACATATAAATGAATTCAGGATTGTATCATTTAGATTGTTATGAATGAGTATGCAATACGGCTTTGTTGAATTTGTTGAGGCCCACATAGTGGAAGATAAAGAAACCCAATGTGTAGCTACGTTAAATAAAGTCTTTACTTACTTATTTACTTCATTACATTTCTCGCAGTTTTATTAATGATACTAATCTGAATTTAAATAGAAAGATATGAGTTGAACATATTTATCATCTGTTGATACGTAAACATCTCTAGTATAGATTGTGTCATTTATCATCCAACCATCGTTCTCTTCCCACTCACTCAGTGTTTTGTTTATTTAACTGAGTAATATCTGACACAACGCCTATGAAATGTCTAAAACATTTGGTCAAGAAGGTTCTCAACAGTATGCAGTAAAACAAACAGTTAATGACAAACCAATCAGGGACGGCATCTCTCAACAGAGACAGCAGAGCACGAAGAAACAAACGCAATGCGGAAACAAATCACAAATTACAAGTATCTATCACAATAAACAACATGTATATGAACAAGAAAAATTTAGCGGCTACACACGTAGGACTGCATCTACGTGGGTCAGTCAAGAAAAACTGAGAGTTGATGAATAATAATAAAGACAATAAGTGTTTGTATATTGTCTTTACATTATCTTTAAATATGGTATCTCATTCATGTTATGACGAATACCAATTTTGGGTATGAGAGTTTGATTCTTGTTGCCAGGCAACAGAAGAAGCAACTTGAAGACATGCGTTCGCGCTGTCTGTAGAACATTATTGTTCGTTGCTATAAAAAATAAAGTTTTCAAAAAATGTCAAACTTACCGTTTATTTTGTAATACAATAAACTATCAGATATACTTAATAATGGTTGACTTTTCCTCCAATATAGAAAATATACTTGAGGAACTATTAATTGCCACTTTATTTGTTCGTTTTCAGACCACAATTTTACCTCACCCAAAAGAACGCATTATGTTTTTCAAAAGCGAAGTTATATTTTTTAATTCTATTACGGTCACGGGACTCCATTAGATACAATCATTATCCTGAAGTGAAATTGGGAATTTAGTAATTAGTTTTAGAATACAATGGCAACGCAAAAAACACATGCCGAGAAAATCGATAAAATACGGGTAAAATTGTTGCTAGGCAACTAAACAATACAGCATTAGTGACCATTCTGTAACAAACGCCCATTGTTTTTGATATACAATATTCTACCAGATAAACATGTTAATGTTACTAAATTACGCTATATAAATATGAAATGAACATTCAAATTTACATCAAAATCAGTTAAGTGATGTTCTTTGGTTGCTTAGCAACTTATTTTATAAGCCTATATCAGAACATGGAATTCATCAGAATATCCGCAATGGATAATAGTTGACGACAATTGGTAGAAAATATAATTGTAAATACATTTTGAAGGCTTAATCTAACAACTCTCAGTTTTTCTTGACTGACCCTCGTAACTCTAACATCCTACCTCACTCGTATGTCTTCACAATTCACCCTCATTTACAAGACGAAGACGAAATGATAAAGCTATAGGTATTGATCAAACATGTTTGGCTTCATCAATTTGAAAAGTGTGACAGAAATAATTTACCCACACATCACATAAGAATTATCTATTTTTGAAAGTAAATTTGTTGTTTTCTAGTTGTTTCGATGCATGATATACGTTGATAAAACTCTTTTTCTTTGTGCTCAATATATAGAACAGATGAGCTTACTGCATATCTTTATCGTACAAATACTAGTAATGTATTAATACGACTTATTGTATCTAATATACAAAGGAGCAGGTACTATAAGGAGTTTTTCAGGCCCAACTTCCGATTTTCATGAAACTTGGCATTCAAAGGCATATATATCCCGACAATCATTTTGATACATTTATTGATAATTTGCTATTTTTGTTGCCATAGCGATCATTTCTTTTAACTAGAACCATCACTGTCGTGATCAGGGCCCTGTCGTTATCATTGTCAATAAGTATTGCAAGTTTCATTTGAATATCTTGAAAAGTTTTTGAACTTAAAGTTTTGAAGTCGAAAAAGGGGTACAAGCCAAAATTTATTAAAGCAAGAGTTGTTGGCCTTTGCTACACATGTGCGTATTGTCACTGTCAATTTGTATAGCAAGTTTCATTTGAATATCTGTAACGGTTTTGAAGTAATGTAGAAAAAAAGATGAAACATGAGGAAAATTGTAATTTTACAAAGGGTCATAATTCTTACAATATTGTAGCTGGAGTAACATAACTTGGCATACAATAGTGTATTGTTGCTGTGACCTTATGTTTAAAGTTTGAAGTCGATACCTTTAACGGTTTGCAAGTTATTAAGAAAACATATGAAAAATGTGGACGGACAGACGGGCGGACATGGTGATTACTATAGGGCACCTGCATAAATGTGCAGGGCCCTAATTACTCATAAATGCCAAAATACATGCTTTACATGTTATTTTGTGAAACAAACTGTTAATAAAAGACCTAACGTCAGTGGGTATGATTCAAATATTTTTACTTTATTTTCATAATTTCACAGTTGCCATAGCATCCATTTATGCTAAAACTTAAATATGTTAAAATAGTCCGGCAGAACTTGCAATGGACCGTGCAATATCTTCTATACAAAATGTTTTTGCATTTTCTTGTTCTCCGGGCCATACCATAACAGAATCCGAGTGATGCCACCTTGTCATCATTGAGCAATTCTCAGAATGAGGCCCCAAAGGGAGTATATGAATGTTCATGAATTAATCAGTATAAATACATTATTATTTTATCAAATGTACATACGAACACACTAAATGTTGTTTATATTCTGTCAAATAATGTGTTTATTCAATTTATACACATCTGTAATAGCAAATTGTGAAAATGAGGCCCCAATCGTTGTTTACACCTAATACGAGGCCCGTTTTTAGACAGACCATTGGTTTAAATTAGTATATGATGCATGTTAAACAAATGTTTCATTATATCTATTTTTTTACTTGAATTCAGTAAAATTGGTACACACAATCATAGCTAAATATTAAATTAATTTACTTGAGGCCCTGCCATCATTAAGCAAATATGGCCCTATAGTGGTATAGTAGGGTTTTTGTATCAATATACTAAGTCTTGTAGTTAGCTTAAACACATATACTGCATAATGTTCAATCACATGTACATAACGCAAATCACCTGAAATGTAGTTCATGTTGTGTTACAAAACATCCTAAATGATGATTATATTTTGCCAAATTCAATTTATAAACATTTGTAATAGTTAATTGTGAAAATGAGCCCCCATTCTCGTGGTTTACACATAAAACGAGACATGTTATTAGCCAAACGAATGAGTTAAATTAGTAAATGATGCACACTCACACATTTTTATACTTAAATATATTTTATATTGAATTTAGTGGCATTGGCAAGTTCAAACACGAATCAATAATGAAATTAATTGAATTGAGGCCCTGATAGGGGTAAGTTTAAATGGGTGAACTTTATGGAGAAAAAAGTGTCCAGTCTACTTTTATGTATTTCTAATTATGTCAAGTTATTTCACTGAACATTACGGATTGTAACTTTAACCATAACTATTATTGGTAGAAAAGTGTTTTGTTAATAGTCATGCACTTCATTTTGAAAAAGACAAATGAGGCAATGAGAGTGTGCGTCTGTGTTAAACAATGAAAAGGAGAAAATAATACATAGACCATGTTTTATTCAACATTTTATTATATGAAATATGAGACTTACTTTATAATCAAATTTAAGTAAATCATCTATATTAACATGATCAACTAAAGTATAGATTGGAAATGGAATGATGAGTTGAGGCCCGTAATGTGTCATTAAACTCTTATATTTTCTTTTACATCATATGTTTTACCTTGATATTTCCACTTCGAACAAGGCACTATGAGATAGTCGTAATGCACCTATCAATATAATTAAGAGGGTTTCAGAAAAGGGAATGATGCAGAATGGTGCTGGGTCCCCGGAATTTTCGAATTAAAACACTATCGATGACCAGCATGCACCCAAGACAATTTGATAAAACGAGCATCTCCCATGTTAGAATTCAGACCAAATGTTTGGCTTCAGGGTGTGGAATTAGACCTAAAAAACACACAATGTATAATACCACTTGGTCTTGGTCAAAATATTGAAAGGTGCATCAGCGTCAGTGACCCTATGTCGCACCCGGTAGTATCCTTATAACTATAGAGCACAGTCATTCTGTACATAAGGGTACTCATCGCTACCAAGAACATACATTTCCAACCGATTGAGTTCTCACCAAAATGTAGAACATCCCAATGAAGTATTCGCCACCACCAGGTTTGGCAATTTCATCTCAATATAAATTGTAATATCCCGTATGGTATATTCAAGCTCTATTGGTTAAATATCAAGTGCGACTTATTCCGGTCCCTTATGGGTACATGCGACAACAAAGTAGACTTACTCAAAGTCATGGGAACCTCTTCATTAAAGAGTACATCTATCCAATGCCCGAATGTGTACTCAAGGCCACCTTTTACTTTAATTCGAAGCTGAACAGGGTGGTTGGTCATTTAGATCATTTATCAGCTAGTTATGGCATGTCAACAATGATTACGACGTACTCACTTTACTAGTAACCAAATAAATCTACACCATTCCCATATGGTACTCACCACCACATAGTATTGCAATGCTTGAATACACAAAGGGCATGCAATTACAATACATACTTGGTGGCGGTGAACAGTTCATGGTGGTAGTGTGTACTCAATAACTCTAAGAGCCTGGAACGGCAGCACATAAGGTGGGAAGTAACCTATGTGGTTTTAAATAGATTCATTTGGTGCGGTTTGTATGTCATCTGGCTTGGCATTGTGTGAATTGATGATGCACAGTCTGGTTGGTCTACCGGGTACTTGTTATTGTCTTCCTTATAAGGCTCTGAAAGGTTGTGAGAAACCCGAAGCGATCGGAATCACATAAGGCAGTGGCCACTAATACATGTAGAGCCAGTAATGATTTGTTTGGTAGGGGTTAAATGCCGCTAAGTGACTCAAATGCCTGTTGTCAGTGAGTATATGAATACAACTTTAGAATGGAAAGGCTGTATGTGGTGTATGAGGTGGTGATAGAAATACCGGTTAGAAGACAAAAACCACTGACATTAGTGTTAGAGTAACATTTATGAAGCGGTTGATACAAAATGATGCTTCCTATGCAGTTAGATAACACATGTTTGAATTAATAATTCCTAATCAAACAATAAGTTGTTTAATGTGATTGCTGATATGCATACAAAACGCTTTTAGTAATACTATCAGTATATACTGACATGTGTGTAATACTATGTCCAACGTTTCAAAAAATGCAATATAACCAGAACGTCATTGTGGCTGTGGCACCTTCCAACAAGCAATTTGTAATTGTTCTTTTTCGCATATTGTGCTCTGCTGTTTCAGTTGAGAATTGCCTTCTTTGTCTGATTTATCTAACCATTTGATCCAATACTAGTTTATAGTAATCACTAGCAGAGATACATGTCCCCGTTTATCCATTTCCCTAATGTGGTGTTATATATTGTCTTGGTTATTCACAGTTGAATTTGCACGTACAAAGGCCTCACATTTACGGAATACCATATTTGTCAGTGTAATTGAGGTTATTAATACTTATCGACGCTACTAAATTCATTTTAATAATTTATTCCATACTTGAGTAATGAACTAATCGCCATGCTCATAGTACATCCCTTATTTATAGTTTTTCACCAAAGCA
The DNA here is from genome assembly GCA_963678985.1 of Spisula subtruncata. NCBI lineage: Eukaryota > Metazoa > Mollusca > Bivalvia > Venerida > Mactridae > Spisula > Spisula subtruncata. The sequence goes on along the minus strand of OY787661.1, from coordinate 48,862,989 downwards.
GGGCCTCATTTCCTCAATTTAGTACCGATATTTCACAATTTAATACCTGTATATTTCATTCACACTTTCATAACTTCAAGCTTTCTCATAATTATACTTGTGGTCCATGACCAATTGATTTTTAAACGATATTAGATCTTTTCAAATTTTCATTTGCCCTTATTGGGACCTTAATGACATTAACGAAAGCACTACATCAGCTAATTAAAGCTATTGGACATATACATTTGTAGTTATCTAATTTGATTTTAATTTTGTTTTATTCGCAAATGAAATATGTGTTTTACTCATATAAGTATACTTATATTATTAATATTCTGTGTAGGCCTACTGCCGGGACACATATTAGGTGACGACCACAAGCGGGGCCTCAATTCAACAATTTACGATGGTTACGGTATATTTTATGCAACGCAATACTAAACACAGCATGAACTACATCTCATTGGATTACATATAATAACTTATATGAGTTTAAGCGGATTATTTTGATAAAAACTTGATGTACTTGTATTATACCACCTTTGGGGCCTCATTTGCCAAATGATGACAGGACCTCAAGTAAATTCATTTAATGTTTAGCTATGTTTGTACGTACCTATTTCACTTAATTCAATTCGAATAATATATATAATGAAACATTTGTGTAACATGCATCATTTATTAATATAAGTCATTTGTCTAATAACGGGCCTCGTTGTAAGTGTAAACCACGATTGGGCCTCATTTTCACAAAATACTATTACAAATGTTTATAAATTGATTACACATATTATTTGGCATAATATAAACAACATTAAGGCGGCTCATCACCTTAGACCACTGAATGACGCCATTGTCGGATTTTATTGAAATTTGGTACATATGTCAAAAAAAACCTTGGCTTTCATTTGCCGACGTTACAACGTGATGACGTTCCGAATAATGACGTCAACAACGTCACAATTTGTCCCGCCAATTTTGTCAGATTGAACACAAATACAACGATAACTATTTTGTTTTTAAAGATATGCCAGTCATTTTTTCAGTTAATTACCGTTAAGATATAGCCCTCGTGTTTATTTGATCGTTAGCCTTTTAAGAACCATAATTGTGTTGAAAAATATGCTATTCGCTGTATAATTGGTAAAACGCGGACGCATTTTTCTCTCAGCATGCTTTGAATTTTGTAATAAATCACCACTTCCCTTACTTAATCTTAATAATCTGTTGAAATTTTCGTATTCTATGGAAAAATTCCTTTCATTTGGATCAATAAAAAAAGAACAAAAACAGTTTAGTTTTTTTTCTACAGCGCGATGAAATCAAAATATCGCTTTAAATATCGACGTAAATTACAACGTCAAAATGTAGATTTCGACGTCATCCGTTATTAGTTTATGAGTTTATCTGGTTCATAAACTATACCCTGGTCACATTTGCCCTTCAAGCTTTGCAACTCGTAGAGAACTCGGCGACTTGGTGAAAATGTTCACTTTATGGTATATTGAAATTTCGACAAATGTTTCCACATTGAATTTTTAAATAATGTGTATGACTGCTGCCTAGCTAAAACCAAGATCCTTTAAAATTTTTAAAGAAAATTAGTTACTGAAAAACAAGCTTTAAATAATTATAATGATGACAATCAATTATAAAATATGTTTGTGTGACTTTCTAATTTTCGCTCAAAAGCGTTTTCATTTTATGAGCAAGGTTAAAGTTTACAGACAGACAGACAGACAGACGGACGGACAGACTTTATGTGGCTACCGTACGGAATGAAGATACATGTGTAGTTATGTGTCTAATTTTAGCCACATAAAATAAAATTCTGCTTTCGTTTTCACTATTTTCATCTGGGTTTTCCGTATAAAATAGCCACCTAAATATATTTTCGTTAGCACGGACGGACGGACAGACGAATGGTGTTGGATGAATTACACGAAACAGTTTATGTAAAATGCTTTCTAGGAAAGACCACAGCGGTGTGGAATAGCCCGCCCACAGTCCGGATCTTAATACATATGGCTTCATGCTATTGGGCTATCCACTAATCCCTAATTTACAATCCAAATTAAAAAAAAAATTGTTCGAGTAACATCAAATGACAATTTAAGAAGAACAATACGTAGAAATCTGAATTTGAATCAACAGTCTTAATGAATAAGTGTTAGACGGGATACAGACGGACCGAAATTGTGAAAACATCGAAAAGCACGTCAAAATGAAGTCGCGGACAAAATAAGTTTTTTTGCAAATTGACGGGTTTTTAAAAAAATCATTCGAGTAACAATTTTCAAACTGTTACGATAATTACTTACATCTTTTATCTAAGCATGTACAGGATTTTATTCCGATAGCAGAACGTAGAGATTTGATAAAAAATACCCCGAGACTGTATACTTTCTTTTTCGGACACCCCGTATTGAAAAAGAAACATGTACGAGTAGAGACTAATTCCATCCACCAGAACATTTTTAAAGTATTATAAAGCCTGACAGGACGATACATAAGACCGTATCCTCAATGGACACCACGTTACAGAGACTATCGTAAAAATGAAATCCAGACTGTGACAGCTGACTGATGAACTTCATATAATGTAAGTTAAATTAATATGTTATATGCTAAATTTACGCTGTGTACATTTGTGCCGTGCATGTAATGGACATAACAAATAGATATAGCAAAATTATATTAATTTATTTTTTCGATCAACCAGTAAGTATGTCAACGGTCTTTTAACATGTCATTTCATCAACCATCCAGGTGACTGTTGTCGACTAATATACAATATGCTATTGACTACGTTCATCCATGTTTTTTTACAAAAGCTCGACCGGGATACGATGTCATTCCAGCTAACTAGAGTTGAACTGGTTGGTATCTCAGAGGTGATATTAACATGTAACGTAGTCTAGTCGAAAAGAGCTAGGTGAGTACATGCAGATGACCAACGGATTACTTTGCGTAGGGACGTCTAACCTGCTATGTTCTAGTGGGTGCCTGTCAAACTTTTATGCACAGTTGCATACATGGCCCCAGCCCCCGGGATAGACCGGGGTTTTTTACTGCTGGGTAATTCCTGAACGTTACTTACTGTGCTAATCTGTCGATCGAAAAATTACACACATTAGCAAGTATCATAGCTTTAAATAATGATTATTAAAATCAATAAATTACGGGTTACCCGTCCAAATAGACTCGTCTGAAAGGTCATGGTTCAGGGTTCAAAATTGAACTGTACTATGCTATACTATACTATACTACTGAACTGTGCTCGTAGAGGGTTCTACGAGTTACAAACATCCGAACGATGCTCGTACGTGTTTACAATGTATATACAGACTATGCATGAGCTTGCTAAAACTCGACTCGCACAGATCAAAAAAATTGAAATGTGATGAAATGTGACTTTGCGATTGACCTACGAGTAATGTGCGATGAACGTCCGGGCTCAATGCGAGCTCCGTACGATTCGCCTAAATACAAAATATTTACGAAAGGGTTGTCTTATAGGAAATAATTACAGATTTATACAATTTTATGTTTCATGAATGCAGTTATCACTAGTGTTTTATTTATTTTGTCTACAATTTTATGTAAGTTCGAATAAACATGATGTAGGTTTAATATTTTGAGCTGTTATGAAGTTGTTGTTTATTCAATCATATTATATAAGGTATATTTTTACTAATTCTGATTAATTAAACTTGTAAAACGTACTAGCTCAACCGACGTTACTGATAAACTACGGTAACGTCAAAATATATACATTTTGACGTTGTAATTTACGTCGATTTTAAAGCGATATTATGATTTCATCGCGCTGTAGAAAAAAAACTAAACTGTTTTTGTTCTTTTTTTATTGATCCAAATGAAAGGGAATTTTCCGTAGAATACGGAAATTTCAACAGATTATTAAGATTAAGTAAGGGAAGTGGTGATTTATTACAAAATTCAAAGTACGCTGAGAGAGAAAAATGCGTCCGCGTTTTACCAATTATAGAGCGAATAGCATATTTTTCAACGCAATTATGGTTCGTAAAAGGCTAACGATCAAATAAACACTAGGACTATATCTTGATGGTAATTAACTAAAAAAAATGACTGGAATATCTTTAAAAACAAAATAGTTATCGTTGTATTTGTGTTCAATCTGACAAAATTGGCGGGACAAATTGTGACGTTGTTGACGTCATTGTTTGGAACGTCATCACGTTGTAACGTCGGCAAATGAAAGCCAAGGTTTTATTTAACATATGTACCAAATTTCAATAAAATCCGACAATTGCGTAATTTAGTGGTCTAAGGTGATGAGCCGCCTTAATTAAAAGTGTGTTTTTCTGTACATTTGATAAAATGATAATGTATTTATACTGATTAATTCATGAAAATCCATACACCCCCATTGGGGCCTCATTCTGAGAATTGCTCAATGATGACAAGGTGGCATCATTCGGATTCTGTTATGGTATGGTCCAGAGAACAAGAAAATGCAAAAACATTTTGTATAGAAGACATTGCACGGTTACCCCAAAATATGCTGTTTATCTGCTGGACTAAAAAGCAACTTTAAGGCATTCTGAATGTTTATATAAGCAATGGAAATGATAGACACAACATTTAATCGTATATTTCAAACTAAGTATGCTTTTTTTCCTTACTTTTGTTGCCATAGCAACAGTTTTTAAAATCTCAAAAATCCCAATTTTGAGTTTTCCCTTAACTTTTGCGAATTTGACATGAATGAAGGACTTAATAAGTTTATGAATCAGGCGTGTTGTCTTCATTTTCATTGCTTATGGTTGCCATAGCAACCAATACTTGTTAACAACCAGATAATGAAAAAAACTTATTCAAAACTTTCTACATTTGTGCCAATGCAAAGCATTCTGTGCCAATGCAAAACATTACTACCTTGGTCCTTTTTTATCCATCATTTGTATCTTCTGTTGCTATTATGACAATTTCTTCAAATTAGATATAATTTGTAGAAAATGTGTAACTCCATGGCAACAAAACACAGGTTTAAAGTAGTGTCGAATCACTGTTATAAAGGCAGTGTTGTTATCAATATATCAGCATATATGCATAACTATAGTGGTGTGATCTAGTCACATTGATACTAGCTATTAAGGAAACCTTTTAGTGGGTTGTAGTGAGGATCAAGAGGTCAAATGCATTCAAATTTTTAATTGCATAATGGTGTACAGTATATGCTTGAATCCTACTAACCATCATAGGTGCAACATATTAAAATCACATTGATCAAACTACTGTCATTAGAAGAATAATTAAATGCTATTTGAACTACATGATTATGTTTGACATACACTGCCCATCAAAAATAAGTATATATAAAGGTTATTTTCCATTTACTGATCTGTAATAATACTAATTATAAAACATTATAGAGCAACAAAATACAGCCTACTGGATCACTTGGTTATTAAAACCCAAACAAAATCATCTTCACTTTTGACTAGTACATATAAGTAAATGTAGCTTTTAGAAACTAGTATGTTTGTGGTTTTCTGATAAACATACATTAAATAATTAAGTCAAGTTTAATTTGGCAACTGTATATTTATATTTGGTGGGCATTGTATTTGTTTCAAACTTTTGTTGTCAATAAAAATCTATGTTGAATGGGAGAATTACTATACAATAATAAGGCTGTGTGGGCATTGCTAATTGTGGTTGCTAGGAATATGTAAAATTATTTCTCACCCATTCCTACCTTGCCCATATTTTAACTAGGTCAAATCGTAGTTGTGCCTCTTTATGTCGCATAACGTTAGGTCACTGTACTTAGTGTTTTAACCTAGGTCAGGCCCCGGGGTTGTTGTGCCTTATTTGGTCGCCGTTTTGGCATGGGTGTCTGTGGGCACTGCTCAGGTAAGTTGTGTCGTGATGTTTCTGATTTCTGTGCTCGGCTGGTTGGATTGAGTGCTACCTTCCCTGTCGGATTTTCTCATACATTTTTTAGATACATTCGCAAGACACTCAAGTGAGGGTTTTTCAGGATATCCCTGCTACTGCATTATTTGTCTTGTAGAGCAAGCTATGTTCTCCTAAATGCAAAACTTTGGCTATCATTGTTTGTACAAAAAGTATGTCGATGACTAAATTGGCTGGTTGATAATTTATCAAAAAAGACGACCAAAGTTCGATCACAAGAAGATCACCGTGCTTGTCTAAACTATTAGTTGTAATAAAAAAAGGAATCCGCATAAAAACCTTAGTCAGCTACAAGCGTCGGACGACCTGAGATTATTAAACGATGATATTACACTAGGGTATTGTTGTATGGACAGCTGCACACCATGATCAATTCATACGTCAATTTAGTTGCTTTATTGTCCTGACTTGTGCATTTTTGCACAAATTTAGTGACGCATTTTTCCGACTGACCGTCACATACATCGCACAAATTGTCTGGATCATACGATCCATCAACCGATATATTTGATGGTAAATTGCAACATACAATGACCAACGCATTCTCATGACGAATGACAAGGCAAATATTACAAGCAACTTATATCAAGGTTTAGTAGAAGCAATGGGTAGGGCTTATGTTATGAAAGTATTTCTATGACTGGGAGTCGAACGTGCGTTCCGTGTCTTGAGCATTTAACGTTTGACAGTGCTCTTTTGTTACCTTCTTCTCAGAATCAGCAAGAACATTCAGTAGTGTTGGTTTTTTCATGACCAGTAACTGACATCAAGTTTTTGTGTGACTTTCGGATACACTTTCGAGTAAGTAGTACAAAAGATAAGACCATACTTAGCTTCAAAAACTCCTCTAATGTAACATAGCTTCATTTAGCGTGATGCTGACATGTTTATGACAATGGATAGTATTTTTGCTCATAATCTAATCTTTGTGACAATACATCATTTAATTCTGAGCAGTGTAAATATAGTTTTTATCAATGTGTCAATACCTGTCCATCCCGGGTATATTTAATATGAGAGTTAAAAGTTACAATACTCAATTTCCTTACTATGTATTGATTAACGACTATACCAAATGTAACCTTTAAATCTTTGTACTTTGATTAGCGAAACAGTGAAATGTAAATTAATTTCCTGTGATGTGTCTACTGATATATCGTTGTTATATTGTATTGATTAAAATGTGGAATGTTAATGTATAGGAGATAATATATAATAATTACAAAGCCCTTTATATTTATTGTATATATGTTGAGGCCCATATCGTCGCTGTCGTTCTCAAACCTCGTAGCTCCAAAATGCCAACTTCTCAGGAGAGAGAAAAAACCGTCACATTTTTTTATAACGATGTTCTAGAAATTGAAATTTTGTAAAAATACCAAACAAATGAAGCTGCAAAATCTGGTATAAGCCGTAGACGCGTTAGTCATACCGATATTCAGAAATGGTAGCTACGATATTTTGTCACCACAGTTTTGTCATTTTTAATGAGGTACGACACTTCACGATATTCAGAAATGGTAGCTACGATATTTTGTCACCACAGTTTTGTCATTTTTATGAGGTACGACAATTCCCGATATTCAGAAATGGTAGCTACGACTTTTCGTCCGACAAAAAAAGCGACCAATCAAGCTACAACATTTCGTCACGTGGCTTTTGTAACGGGTTCTGATTGGAATAGAGCTACGAGATATAGCCCAAAATACGTGCCAGACTTCATACATTCGGAAAAGACGAAAAAAAAGTTTTGGAAATTTTGGAGCTACGAGGTTTGAGAACGACAGCGACGATATGGAATATTGCATTATTGTAAATATGTTAGCCTCGTAAAATAAAGACTTTACTTACTTACTTACTTACTTACTTACAAAGCAGTCAGTGAGTGATCACATGTATATAATGGAGTCAATCAAAGTGACATTTGACAACTTAACTCAGTCGGTACCGCGCGAGATTAGAATTAGTGATAGTCTTTCAGGCGAGTCTTTGTGGGTGCTAAAAGAACCAACCTTGTCTTGCGAACCTGTACACCTACTATATTTGCACTATCCACCGAAACCTCGATAATATGGATCATCAGGAAAAGAATATAACCAAAGCATACTTGTAAACGTGAGATGTTGTTTCACGTCTGACTACGTTCTCACAAAAATAATTGTCAAGATCAGATTCAAGCTAAACACTGTTATTATGTTAATTGGCAGATAAATATACAGCAGAAACCTTATTTATTATTTCTTAAATAAGTTTAAATGCTCAGTTACTGCGTTATTGTTCTTAATGTTAAATTAAATCATAATTATTATAAATTGACCATGAATAGCCCAGATCAGTCTCAATCTCAAATACATTACATCCATAATTGATGAGAATGTGGTTGTTGAAATATGTTTAATTTGATCCTAAATGTTTATATTAATTCAAATCTTCAGAAATAGAGGTCATCGCGTTCACTGACTAATTCTTCACCTGAATGTTCTTGGAAATTGACAAACCATGGATGTATCATTAATAACGTGCCTAGATTTATGTCACTTTTGATCGTCTGTATTGTTGGTTAGACACAGATACTGTACCTGTATATTACGGCGTTTATTTCTACACGTACACCTACAACTAACTAGAACAGAACAGAACATTACTTTATTTACTCTTGTTGCTATCGCAACACAAGAGAATAAGTACATACACTTGTTAAATGTTATAAGTACACCAACATGTAATGCATATATCTTTTTTATTATACATAATATCATGTTCATTTTTTGCATGTTTTAAAGTGAGTAGTATAGCAGCAATATCCGATGATTCGATAATTGTAATTCGCCCACTGCGAGCAGTGAACCGTGAATTTTCAAAATATGCCAAATGCACGTGCAAAACAGATCTTTTTCGCACGAAGTCCCAAAATGTTACAAACACATTGTCCATCAATACCCACATCAGGAAAACAGAAAACCGGAAGAATTACGATAACAGACCGTACAAGAGAGGTTTGTGAAACAAACATGTCTTATGGCTGTAAGTAGCCTAGTGTAGCTAAGGTCACAACGACCTTGACCTTTGACCTATCGACCTCAAAATTAATAGGAGCCTACATCTGATTATTAGCAACCTCTCTGTAAAGTTTTACTATCTAATATCCTGTATTTCTTATGGTGTGGACCAGTGATTGTTGTGTATTCAAAGGTCATGATGAGTTTGACCTCCAAATGACCTTGAAATTGAGTCGGTCCGACTGTGGAGGATGAATAATCTCCACTTGAAATTTAAGAATCCTAGGTCCACCCGTTTTGGAGTTATTGTTGGAAAACCATTCGCATGTCGACCGACCGATCGGCAAGCATGCACTGTACATAACAACACATCTATACAAGACATAAAACTTAAATACTTACATATTTTAAGATGTTTAAACATATTTACGTAATGGATGTAATATAGCAGTTCTAAATGTTGTAATTTTTCAAGCTAGAAATACTTTATAGGCACTATTTGCACGTACTGCTATGTACTGTGTTGGTGTACTTATAACATTTAATAAGTGTATTACAAATAATGAAAAACATGTTAAACTTGTTAATCTTTTGACTATATTCGCCTAAATAGATAATTATTTAATCAATTGTTTTTAATAATAAATTTATAAATTTGCACGTTTTCTTAAGTTGGGAGTTTGAAGTACTTGTTAACGATTCTTTGAATTTAAGTATATTTGGTATTGTGTAAAAGCATTGTGAGATGTACGTTCTTCGTTCATTATCGAAAAAAGAGCATTTTAACAAATAATGTAGTTCATCTCCTATGTTGTTTAAATCACATAAAAAACACTTTCGTTCATGAACTTTTTGACCAGTCCATCTACCAGTTTCTACCGGAAAATGATGATTACCAGTTCTGATCTTCAACATATTTGAGTATTCTTTTTTATTTAGTTTAATAAAACAGCTTTCGAGTTCAATTGTATCTTTGATTTAAGAGTAGTTTTTTCCTTTACTTGAATTATCAAGTGACGAATGCCAATTTTGTAAGTTTTGATCATTTAGAACTTGTTTTACTATGTTTTTAAAAGAATTGGTTTGTGTTATCCTGATAAAGCCATATATCATATCTACCTACTTCTTTTAATATATTTTTCATTTTGAATAACTGTTTTAACAAGTTATTTGACTACTGAAAATGTGAGTTAAAAACTAGATCTACAGTGATTCAGTAATCGGTACATGTGACCGGTTAGTAACCGAACACTGTTATATGTTACCAGTATACGACCTTACCGCAGAAAACTGTCAATGCCTTAAGTTCAAATCGTTAAGCTTTATGTATATCAATAATAGCACTAAGAATGAATATCAGAACGGGTATCAAAGACATCAATCATGCAGTACAAAGTCCAGTTACCTTTAATAGGTATCATCTATAGTCTTTTATGTGAAAATATTTATTTTGATTGATATCTAGAACATCTATACTCACCAACATGACAGTTAAATATGTGATGTTGAGTCGGTATGGTTATAGATTGAATTATAAGTAAAACATTTTTTAAATTAATATGCAAATACCCAATTCTCCACGACCAGTCACCATGATTATAAAGTTGTTTTATGCTGAACAAAATGTTTAATGTTTCAAACAGTTACATATCTCGGGATTTACTTAAACCATTATTTAACTTGGATGGATTTAAAGAAAGTATACAATTGTAATGTTAAGGTACTGATTATTAAATTGTTGGACTTCCTTAGTGTCAATCAAGGCTCTTTCATGTGTCATCGATAATGAGTTCTAGCTTAAAGGAAGAACATTATTTGGCTTTAACTACGTTCTACAATCATGTTTCAATTGTGAATGTACATACATATAGATGTTTGTTCTTGCAAAGTAATTGTGAAGCGCAATATAATATAAATATGGTTTGCGCTATACAATGCCATGTATTTGTCTTTGAGCATCAAAACAACTTTATAACCATGAACCAGAGGAAAACTGGGATATCTGTCATAAGTTTATGCTGCTAATATTGTCTACAAACTAAAGATTAACCCTCTGTTTCTTAACAGAGTTCATATTGAATTCGTGTTTAACTGACACAGTTAAAATAATTTGTTATGTTTAAGATTTCGGCTAACCTGGTATGTGAATACTAACCCTTACTTGATTTGATTGATAATTTGAACGTCTAGACGCAAAAAAAACTATATATAACATCTCTCATTTATCAGGAAAAAACTTAAAACGGTCTTAAAAATATACCCGTATTCCAGTCTAGATTTGAACCAGGCATCTCTAGATCCGTAATCAAGAGCTTTGCGAACATGATGCAAAATTGATGTTTATGGGACGGTTTTGTTGAATTAAATGCATGTCAAACAATATTTGGCGTATTGACATTGTCTGTCGTTTAACCTTATCTAGATATATATTTATCAGCCTCTAAAGCTCAGTCAGACGCATCGGTTCATAATTTGTTATGTCAGAACATAATTTGATTGATGTATTAATATCATATTTTCAATATCGCCTGAAGTGCAGTTGTCTGGATTCGATGTCGCATCAAATAACAGTTTTAAACATAAGATTTATCTTAAATTTGGGTAAATTCAAACGTTTAATTTAATCACATGTTATTACTTAGGTGGACGAAGCTATTAGGTTGGCATTGCATACTACAATTTCATGTCAACATTTAGTTAAGTCCAGTGGTTGGAGTTTTTAAATATTTCGATAACCGGTTAAAAATCTTCTGAACAAACATGGCATTGTTAAACAGTTTGTTTCGCGAAATAAATTCAAAACTGAAAATTGTGAAATAAAGCTCACGCTAATATAATGTGATTTACTGTATACCACAGTAACAATAGTTGTAAGAAACAAAGAACATGTACATGTCACTGAAGGGCGTCTTGGTGGTAGGGTTTATCACTCTGGCTGCAGTATTATATTGCGACCTCGCCTTTTTACACCTACAATTACTACAATGACTGTTTCTGACAAGTTTGTTACTATTGATATTGGAGTTATAAGCTAATTATTTAGTGATAAAGTACTGCGTACATGCGACCTTTTAGTAGAGAAGCTAAGTATACAGGGTGTCCAAAAAGAAAAGTATACAGTTTCGGGGTATTTTTATCAACTCTTAATGTCCTGCTATCGCAAAGAAATGTTTGCCTATGGTTAGACAAAAGATGTAAGTTTTTTTCTGGTACCAGTTTAAAAATTGTTACTCGAATTTTTTTTTAAAAATGTCAATTTCCAAAAAATATCTTATTTTGACCGTGACGTCATTTTGACGTAATTTGACTCGTCCACTTTGCAGTGGAATTTGCTAGAAATTATTTTGATACCAAATATTTCATGTAATTCACCGAACATCGTGCATTTTCATGTGTGATTCTTGCTCCACTTGCATGAACCATACAACATTCAAAACAAAGGATTCGCTGCGGAATTCAGAAAGAACTTGTTTAACAAAGGCAAGTAACACAATGGGTTTTCTTCTTTCTATTTAGTTGTCGAAATCGCAAGTGAATAGCCTATTTAAAGCCAACAAATATGTCCATGCTCGTGAGACACATCATATGTATAATATCAGTTTAGACATTTGTGAAATGCAATGCAAATTTTTTAAGAATGCATCCAAGACGGGAAACACCAGAAATACAGAAAATGTGAAAATGTCGTAAATAACGTCAAAATGACGTCACGCGCAGAATACGGTAATTTTAGAAAATTTACATTTTTAAAAAAAATATCTAAGTTTCAAGTTTTAAACTGGTGCCAAATAAAAATTTCATCTTTTAACTAACCATGTTCTAAATTTCTTTGCGATATCTAAACGTTAAGATTTTATTAAAATGCACTGAAACTGTATCCTTTCTTTTTGGTCAACCTGTATACATGTATTGCAAATTTACGATCGTAGGGATATAATTCATAGTCTTGCATTTCTAGACGACGCCTATATATTTTGTTCTTTGAAATTGACAAACCACTGATATATACTTAGCAACTTTTCTAAGTCCTCACTTATATTTTCGTAGATAACTTTGTCAATCATGTTTAAATCTCCATGCAATTCGGCTAAAATGCGTGTCAATTATCAGTTTGCAAAATTGTATAACAAAGATTTGACTTTGATTTGCATTAAATTTTATAAAACTAAAACAATTTTAACTTATCAACCAAGGGAGGTAAAAATCACAAATACATATTTCGATATATTTGAAGACCTCCATGAAGTCTGATTTTTCTACATGCGGTCATTCACACGAGTCATAAGCATTGTTGAATGTATCGACTCAGTGATTTTAACGTCTGAACGCTAATTACTGTCACGTCTCCGAATAGTGCGATTTTACGTCATAACGTCACTTTAATACAAAACTCTCTCACAACCACCATTATAAATCTTACAAACAATAAGTTAATCTTTCATTATACACTCATAAACACGTTTACGTTAAAAATCAATTAACCAATGATGTATTTGGTACTTTTTCTTACACGTCTGCAGAAAATAACACTATGCACCATACAAACGTCACGTGACGTCTTTGTTCTGTCATCAGCTGACGCATAATTGTGATGTCATGATTGATTTTCGAATGATTTTCAAAAGTGATAAGTCTTTGGACATAATTCCGAAGTGGTTGGAACAAATTCCATGCATGTGTAACTGCTTGGAGGCAGAAAAACAAAAAATGAACGTGCATCTCGGATCGAACAAACTATGTGACATACGGCCAGTTTTTGACACGGATTATTTTGACTATCATGTATAAACTTCACTTGAGAAATTTTGGCAATTTACTATTTATAACAAAAAAGTTACTAATCATTGAAAATGAGGACTTAGAAAAGTTGTTAAGTGTATCAGTTTGATCGTCTGCACTGTAGGTTTAACAATGTAACTATGGTTTTATATTGTGATGGTTACTTGTACATGTACATCAACAATTTACTATAATTACTTTTTTCAACAAGTTATATAATACTAGTTAACGATCTTAATGCAGAAATAATCAAGTGTACCAGTCTAGATACGAACCAGGCAACCCTTTACCCGTAGCCAAGAGCTTTAGAAACTCGACCACCTTGCATTGTACCGGCAAAATTGATGATTTTGTTCTAACATAATGGGATTGTTTTGTGGAATTAAATTCCTGTCTAATAATACTTAGACTTCGCGCATTGACAACGTCTGTCGTTTAACCTTATCTGGATACAGACTTATCTGCTTCAGTCAGGCGCATTGGTCCATAAACTTTTATGTCAGAAACATAATTTGATGGATGTCCAGATTTCTGAATATTATATTATCAACTTCACCTGAAGTGCAGTTGTCTGGATTCGATGTCTGTAATCATTCTCACTTCGTTGATACACGAGAACTCGATAGATATATCCGTTATGATAAACTTTCAGGTGTCAGCCGTCTCCCACAAATGGTTCGAATCATATATAGTGCCATCACACAATTCTGTTAAAGTGCATCGTATCAATTTTATGTTGACACATATCAAGTGAAAAACTATTTATCTGTTAATTGACTGTTCCAGTGAATGCAACTACGATAATTATATCGTATTACCGTCTCTTATGAGAAGGGTATGACTTTATGACTAGGATTCGAAGGAGTGTGATGTTTTGTCGTCATTCTTTTAAGTAATTATAGTTTTCATGAACAGGTTGCAAGTACCTTAATTGTTGCAAATATAAAACATATCGTTAAAAGTTTTATTGATGCATGTTACATGCGAACGTGTTATATCATTGTTCAATCAATGATTTATAATGGATAATGATCTGACTCAACATAAAGAGATATGTGTCGAACTGATTTTTGTATACAAACATATACCAGTCTGATATTGATAAAGTTATTTATCATCCTGACATTCCTTTCCCATTCGCTCAAAGTACTGTTTGTATAACTCAGCAATATCTGACACAACGTCTACGAAGTATCCAATGCATTAGAAATGCCTATTAGTAACAACTTAGCAGCAAACAGATAAACATGCAAATCATGCAGGGTATGTAGCACTCAACGGGAACAGCAGAGGGCAAATGAAACAAAGGCATCACAGAAAAAGCAAAACATATAATAGTTTACACAACAACGACAAGTAAACGAACAATAAAACAAATTTGAAACGTTATAATTATATTGAATAAAATACACATTATTGACTTTTGATTGTGACCTTCGTTATTGCTACAAAGCAGAAAGAACGTACTCATGGGTACTGATGCTAGTATTTCCGGATTTGCGGAGTCGACCTTATATGACATTTGAACACAATCCGCACAAAAAACAGTTTTCAAAATCAGCCACGAGATGTTGAAGGGCGAATAATTGCGTTTTAACAAACTCCTTAACATAACGTTCAGACCTAATGAGTGAGAATATAAGCGTTGTTATCGCAATAGTACGTGGGCCCGTACGTTTAATAATAATTGAATGTGAGTATTATATTTTGATTCCGGATAACTAAGATCAGTCTCGGTATAAATATAACAAGTCCATTTTGATAAAAAAATAATGATATGATCAAACTTTTTCTAGAAGATATTTATGTTATCGGTTCAAGTAAAGGCAAAATTAATTAATTCATTTAATGGAGCCCTGCTCACCTTTGATCTAACGATCGAATTTTCCCTGAAATCATTTAAATTACAGGCAAATCATAGTTAAGAACACTGACATTATCATAAAAACGTGTTGTTCATCCGCAAATCAGTTAATATATACATTACCATATTTTATTATATGCTTTCAATTGATTATGGTGATTTTCAGTGAAAATAACAATGACAAATAACAGTGAAAATAACATTTTTGATAATTCACTGTTTTTGACGGAACTACTTTCTTCAATGAAAAAATAAATTACCTCCCTGTATTGTGTTTTTAATTACATATTTACCTCCTTGAGTATGTCTGCTACTTGACAGCTGTCAAAAATGGAGTAATTTGGTGAATCTGATATCATTAGCTTTGAATTTGAAGCCCTTTTTGGCATTTATTCGAACCTCATTCACAGGTAACTGTATCGTTTACGGTTGAAAACGAAAAAAAAATATTTTTTTTAAATTAATATTTTTTATACGTAGATTTACAGTAAAAGAAAAATATAAATTGAAAAAAAAAATTCCGAAATATTCGGGGATTTTTGTCGTTCTAACGATAGGCCTTCTGCACAGTTGACAGTGGCCTCATTATGGTGAGGAATAAAATGAACCTAGAATCTACTGCAAATCAAGAACCTCAACATGAGTCATGTGAAAGAACCACTATTTATGTAGGTGCTTTCCTAGAACGGCCTTTAGAAAGAGAATAGATACTTCAATTTATTAGATGAGTTGGAAGAAGGCTTCGTCTGTTCTGACATGCCAAGGTCTCAGAATGAAATCTGTTTTTCCGTATTTAAAAGGCGAATATGAAAATCGGAACGAGCTTTGAACAATTCAATTAAAAGCAAAAAACACAAACCTACAATTTAACGAAGCATATAGAATCTACTGCCTGTACTGTTAATGCATTTTGAGATTCAAAATCGCATCTCGTCAAAAATCCGATTTTGTGATGACGTCGAAACACATGATAAAGTCATTCTGTACGTCGATTCCGGTTTTTAACTGTCAGTACGAGTATTTTCCCTTACTTATTAGACTGGTTACATAGAAAAATTAAGTCTATGACGTGACAATGATTAAAAATTCACGGCATCGTAACATGAATTCAAAATGGTGGATGGCAAAATTGTTTGATGGCAATGAAATTACTCCGCTATTAAGTTTAATAAATGCCAGTTATTTCGATTGCAATAAAACATTAAAATAGTTTTGTGTTCGTCAAATATTGTATTTGTTTTATTTGAAAACTTCACACATATGTTGTTTTATGTTTTGCAGAAAAATATTACAGCAAATAGTTGCACTACTTTCAGATGAACTTCTGTTAAAAATGTGAATAGGTTGAAATTTGGGGCGTCCCACGGGGTGAGGTTCCAAGAGGGAATTGTCAAATATACAGAAAATTTGTTGATTTTTTTGTGTAAGATTGAATTTAATTTCACTCATGATCACATTAAACTATATTTTCACTCGTGGCTTCACAATTTCTGTTTATTATATGCGTAATAAATCATGTTACTAATATTTGACAATTCCTCTTGGAAGAGAAGGAAATAGGACTGGCGTTTTCGCTTGTCAGTGTGTGCGAGAGGGTTGTCGGACTTACAAGAGCTAGCATATAGACTGCATATAAGGTTGTCTCAGCGTCGTAACTTGTAACTCATTTGATACTCACTCTGATTCTGACATATTCTATAATTGATATAATTAATATATGAAAAAAGAATAACGCATAATATGAATAGAAAAAAATGATATGCGATCAAATAAGGTAATACAATGAATTCATATACCATTACATGTAAGCATAAGTTTATTACATATAATTAAAGTACTGAAAGTACTGATGGAAGGCGATACTCCAGTGCATGACCTGGTGGGGATGTGTCGGGGTGACAGTCTGTCTATTTCTGCCTTTTAGCTGTTCCATGATGCATTTGGGTCAGTTTTGGCGGAGTTGGCATAATTGTCGACAAACACCTTCATATCACTTTTGAAACCAGCCCAATCAGCCTTGTTCATGGATATCACCCCAAATCAGTCCTTATAATCGAGTTTTGGCACAAAAATCAGTTTTCACTTGTTTGATTAGTTCATATATAAATGACAAATGAACCTAACATGAATCTAATCTGGTTTCATGAATCTAACATTCAAATGGGAACAATAAGGGTGAAGGTGTTATGCATATTGATAAATTTTAGTAAGTCATTATTTTTTTCAAGTCCGAAAATCGTATATACTCGTAGATGTTATTTAGTAGAAATAAATGCATCATGAATCTAACAAAGGGAGACTATCGGTATATGCCAAAAGAGTTGTTTCCCTTTTTAAAGTCTGCTGATAATTTAAACATTTACACTCATTACAACGTCCTTTAATCATCATAACAAACACGTCAATTCATTAAAATTACATATAAACCATCAATACATTAATCATATATTCAATACTAAGTTAGATTTATGAAACCAGATTCAACATACTAACTCGAACGTAAATTTTACGCAGTTTAAGTTGGTTTATTTTTCTTAGTACGGAGACTAAATGCCGTTAAAAAATTATTACGTGGTAAATAGTCCTAGCAAAAATAGACTCCGCCTTCAAAAGAAGTGCGCCGATACCGAACGGCGGAATTTACCTGAACTGAACTGAACTATACTATAGTATTGGGGGCGGAGCTTATTATCAGGATTGATTATACACGCACTGCAAACATTGTGATTCAGTGATTTCAAGGTTAATTAGCGCGTGTGTGAAAACTATGCAACTCAAATGCGTTGCACAACGAGTCCGTTGGAATGATTCGTACAATCAAATTTTTTTTTAAAAAGCCGTATACTAAAGTGGATTTTACTCAGTAACTCTTCTCAAACAAAACGGAGTTACTTCCCTTGCTTCGTCCTGAATTGTGACCGCTCAAAATGTACCGCAGACTCGAAGTGTTTTAAAGCTGTTTTCGCAAAGAGTACGCTTGTAAATATACGTATGTAATTTATTAAATATTCAAATTACTGAAATATATAATATTTTGGACATTTCATGTTCCGAGTTGTGCGAATATCGTCGAACTATTTTCGATAGGTGTAAGGTTGTGTATATGTGTTTTTAGGTCCACGCCACTTCCGGGAAATTATGACTATAAAAGATCGCCTCCCAAGTAGTGTTTTAAAGCTGTTTTCGTAAAAAGTACGCTTGTAAATATACGTATGTATTTTATCAAATATTTAAATTACTGAAATATATATTTTGGACATTTCATGTTCAGAGTTGCGCGAATATCGTCGAACTATTTTCGACAGGTGTAAGGATGTGCATATGTGTGTTTAGGTCCACGCCACTTCCGGGGAGGTGCTGACTATAGAAGACGATTCAATGAACCGCCTTGCAAAAAACTAATCGTTAGTGGGTCCGAACTCACGCTGGAAAGACAAAAATAAGCAATTGAATGCGATGTACTATGACCGCTGCATCACACAGTCAACTGACAACATGCAACATTAGCTAATTCTGACGTTTCTACTGACAATTCTTAAAATGGTGATTGCAGCGAAGCCAATGACACCAGATAATGAAGATGAAAATTAAGCAATAAATACAATATCCAGACTAAATTAATGTAAAGGGAACAAAGCATTCTTTATTCGTTATAAAACGAAAATTATCAAATATTAAATAAAATATACACATAATACGATAAAAAATATGGAAAAAGAAATTTAATTATTAAAAAAAGTAAAGCAGCGGACTCGAACCCAAAGCCCATATACAAAGTATGTTTCTGACAAGAGAACAGTTTATCCACTAAGCCGCGTTGCCAACTAGTAGTAAAGTGAAGTTTTTTTCATGTGTAGTCATATTTTTCATGAAATAACGGTAAATGTCGTTTCAACTTTGGCACATGGACACGTCCAGGGGTCATATTCAAAGGTCGTTGTAGATCTATAGTCAAGAATAAGGATAACTAAGTTAATTAATAGTCAGATCTATGAATGGGATATTTAGGTTAGACCCGGTAGACACCGGCATTGGATTTGTAGTAAATATTTTTTGGTTTTCGGTTAGGGAATATGTTGTAATCGAAGAATCTAAATGATGCTTATTTGAACATTTTGTGAAAATCAAGATGGCGTCCAAGATGGCCGCCAAAATTAGAAAAACAATTCGAGGTGCCAAAAATTAGTTACAAATTGCTTTTATTCGATTGGTTAATAACACTATTAATGCACATATTATAATTATTACAAAAACACAATGTCTATGTCCACTATGATATGTATATAGGTAACTTAGATTTGGTGTAGAACAATTTTTCATCATCTTCATGATAATGTTTTATACATTAAAAGTGTACAAAAAGCTTTGAATAACTGACCATATTTCTGGCTTAACACTCATCATTGGTACACACGAGGAAAATAGGCAATCTACTTTGAGTGCCTAGAAAGCAATTACCACAGCTGACATAAAGTTGTTTGGGCAAAAGCTGGCCAATATTGACATGTCAACCAAAGTGCTGCAGGTTGTAATATCATTCTATCAGGATAGTATTGATGTTGATGAGCGCCATACTGGCTGATCAGGGGTTAATACTGGACCGTAGACAATATATTTACCAACGTGATCACTACATGTACCATCCTAATTCCTTTTAGAAAAATGAATTCATCTTATGGAATAAAAATTCTGTCACATATTTGACTCCATACATTGATATATTATGTCGTAATACATAATTGGTATATATAACTATCTGATATTAAGGTTCAGTCAGACGCATTGGTCCAAAATATTTTATGTCAGAAACATAATTTGATGGATGTCAAGATTTCAGAGTATAATATCATCAACACCGTCTGAAGTGCAGTTGTCTGGATTGATGTCTAATTTTGTTCGTTGGTACACGATAACTAAATAGTTAATTCCGTTATAGTAAATACCACCGTGTCCGTCGACTATCATAAATTACAGTTGCTTGATACAAATAGTGTGTCAAAATATATAACAGTTTTATAATAGTGTATTTAAACCATAATTGTCATATATACATGTACCAATATGTGCGCGACCCATTAGAAACAAACATGTTTGTTATTTGACAGGTCTAAATAAAGTATTTACTTACTTATTTACCAGTACTCTCATTGCATTTCTCGCAGTTTTATACAGTAACATGATACATGTACTTATCTAAATTAAAATAGAGAGATATGAGTCAATAATAGTTTATCATCTGTTGATACGTATATAAGTCTAGTTTTGTTTGCGTGATTTATCATCCGTTCATCATTCTCTTCCCACTCGCCCAACATATTTGTTTGTTTAACAAAGTAATATCTGACACAACGTGTTTGAATTGTCTCATACAATAGATCAAGAAGGGTCTAAACATTACGCAGTTAACAAACAGATAATGACAAATCAAACATGGACGGCGGCACTCAACATAAACAGCAGAGCATTGAAGAAACAAATGCAACGAAGACAAATATTACAAGTACTCGTATCTATAACAAGGAAAAACATGCATACTTAACAAATCTTATATGTATGCATGCATATATTAGCGATAGCTCAGTCAATACCTGATGGATCGTGCTGAAATTTTAAACTTATGTAGCTTGGATATTTGGAATTACAATTCAATTGGTCTAAGTACCATTACAATTAGAATAAGCAAGTGATGACATCATCAAAAGCTAATGTCACCAATTTTTGCATGCAGCCAATTCATCGGTCGTTCGTGTGTCTCTGGATACAGCTATTTGACCGCTTTGCCTTTATTTTCAAAATTTTATTTTCAAGCATAAGTGCATATCATTTGTCTATAAACAAAGTAAACAATGATTCGAATAAAGTATAATTGAGGATTAGAAATACACACTTTAATCCAAAAGGACTTTTTGACAAAGTTACCTCCCTTTGACCATCATCATAAAAATGATTTTTTAAAAGTTGATAAATGCCATGTTGTTGAGTAAAAAATCTTATTATTTTGTGTGTGTTTTTTTATTTGGTGATATAACTTAAATTCAAATTGATCATACTTAAACATAATTTGCACGTATGTGTAAATTCCCCGGTAACTTTGTTTGTTTTGATTTTTCACGATTCAATGAACCGCATCTTTTAATTTCTAAGAAAAAAATTAATTGATTCGATCTTGATGTAGTTAATAGCATATACACAAAATTGCATGCAGAAATGTTAATAAATAAATATATTACAAGGTAAAAATACATGCACACTTATAAGATTTGTTAAGTGTACATGAACAAGAAATAGTTAGCAGCTGCTCACATACACTGTATCTACCTCTAACATCCTACATCATTAGCTAAGCATGACAGATAGTTCTTTTACTTTACATAACTACTATAATGTTTTGGTATGATCAACGAGGTGTCCTAAAGCATCACCAGTTTCGTATAAACGTATTTTGTTAAACAGACATTCAACTTTTATATATGAAGCTTTTAGTAGACGTTATGGTTTGGGCCTGTGTTATGACAGAGTTTCTATGACTGGAAGTCGAACGTGCGTTCCGTGTCTTGTCCAATTAACGTTTGGCAGTGCGCTTTTATTACATCATAGCAGAAACTAGCACATTCAGTAGTGTTGGTGGTTTTCATGACCAGTAACTGATACACAATTTGTGTTTGACTTTCGGATACAATTTCGAGTAACTTGTACAAAAGATAAGACGTTACTTGGCTCCAAAAACTCCTCTATTGTAAGATAGCTTCATTTAGCTTGATGCTGACAAGTTTAAGCCGATGGATAGTATTTTTTGTCATAATATAATCGATATAATAATACATCATTTATATTAATTCAAATGTTTTAAAATAGTGGCCATCGTGTTCACTGACTAATTCTTCACCTGAACATTCTTGGAAATTGACAACTCACTGATGTATCAATAATAAAGTGCCCATGATTATGTCACTTTTGCGCGTCTGTATTGTTCGTTAGACACAGAGACTGTAACTGTATATTGCGGCGTTTATTTCTAAACGTACACCTACAACTTACTATAATAACTGTTTTAACAAGTTACTTGACTACTGAAAATGTGAGTTAAACACTGGATCTACAGTGATTCAGTAATCGGTACATGTGACCGGTTAGTAACCATGTACTGTTATATATTACTAGATTACGAACTTACCGCAGAAAACTGACAATGCCATAAGTTGAAATCGTTAAGCTTTATGTGTATCAATAATAGTACCAAGACTATCAGAACCTGTAACAAAGACATTAATCCTGCAAAAGGTTCAATTACCTTTGATATGCATCATCAATATTCTTTTATGTGAAAACATTTATTTTGATTGATATCTAGAACATCTATACTCACCAACATGACAGTAAAATATGTGATGTTGAGTCGATATGGTTATAGATCGAATTATTAGTAAAACATTTTTTAAATTAATTAGCAAATACCCAATTCGATCAGGCACCATGATTATACAGTTTTTTATGCTCATCAAAATGTTTAACGTTTCAAACAGTTACATATGTCGTGATTTACTGAAACCTTGGATAACATGGATCGATTTAAAGAAAGTATACAATTGGAATGTAAAGGTACTGATTATTAAATTTTTGGACTTCCTCAGTGTTACATTGTAATCAAGGCTCATCCATGTGTCATGGATAATGAGTTCTTGCTTAATGGAAGAACATTATTTGGCTTAAACTAAGTTCAAGAATGCTGTTTCAATTGTGAATGTACATTCATATAGATGTTTGCTCTCGCAATGTAATTAGGAAGCGCAATATAATATAATAATGTTTTGCGCTATAAAATGCCATGTACTTGTCTTCAAAACAACTTTATAACCCTGGAGACCAGGGAAACTGAGATAGATAGATAGCTTTATTCAGAAAAAGGCTATTAGCCTATCATTCCACAAACATATATACAAATATAAACATAACATGTCAATGGTGGTTGTATGTGCACAAATAATATATATATATAAACTTTTTCAACGGAGACAAACAATTTCATCGTGTAATTACGAAATTTAACACATAATTAGTATAAAATATACCAGATATAAACATTGGTAGATTCTATTTAAAAAATGAAAAAAGAAAGAACAGAAAATCTAACAGTGTTCAGGGGGGAAATCAGTATTATAAGAAGTACATTTGAGACCTTATTTCGAAACTTTTGTAGACGAACAATGATAAGTTTTTTATGGTTTTTTGATTTTCACTGTTTAAAAGTTCTGCAAATTTCAAAACATTAGGATTTTTCCAATAGTATTTGTTAATGTATATGTTTCTTAGATCTTTGTATAGTGGGCACTCTAGAACAAAATGGAATTCATCTTCTAGAGTGCCACAGCATCTGCATTTACGTTCTTGAAATGGTATTTTGGCAGGCTTTTGCCACCTCCCACATTCAATTTCTAATTTATGTGCCGAAACCCCTAACCGTGTAAGACAAGTTCTAAATTTATAAGTAGTAATACTATCTAAATATGGTTGAAAACGAAAATCTGCTAGTAAATTATATGTTTTTGCTCTTGTTGAATTTTGAAGTTCACTGTTCCAATTTTGACTAAAGACATCTCTAACCCTAGTTTTAAATATTCCCAAAAATAAATTAACGTTAACTACGCCTTGAAATTGCCACACGTAAATAAAACCCAAAGATTCCAACAATTGTTTCACAGAATTTGCCCACTATTTCTTGTGGAGCCATATTTCCAAATCATTTAACATCATATTATATACATATTTTACATATTTACAATCATTACATTTTAGTATCTTAAACCAGTAATTAATTACATTTACTAATCTTCTTTTAATCAATGGTGCTCTTCCTAACTCCCCGTATATAAAATTATTATTTGTTTGCGTTCTGACGCCTAATATTTTAAAGAATTGTAAATGTATTCGTTTAATTGTGTCACTGTTATTAAAACCCCATATTTCACTTCCGTAACTTAGTATAGGCGAAATGAGTTTATCAAACAAGTCTAAATAATGACTTATTGAAATCGTAGGAAATTTTACTAAGTATTTATTTAGTTAAAAATGGCCTTAAGGGCTTGCCCACTTAATGCTTCATACGTTGCTGCATATGACCCACCCGTAGTAAAAACAATGCCTAGATATGTGAACTGTTTAACAATTTCTGATTTTGACCCCATATATAAAAATTCCATGTTTTGTCTTAATGTTCCTCCCTTTTTAAAAATCATAACTTTAGTTTTTTGGACGTTTACCGATAATTTCCATTTTTCGCAATATGTTTCTAACAAATCCAGACCATGTTGTAACCCTGTCTCTGATTCCGACATTATGACTATGTCATCAGCATATAAAAGTAAAAATATCTTAAAAAGTCCTATATCTACCCCATCAAAACCGTTTAGTGCGAAGTGCTGTTCTATGTCGTTTAGGTACATTGAAAACAAAAATGGTGACAGACATTCTCCTTGTCTGACACCCAGAAAACAGGTAAAATTTTCACTTAACGTATTTTCATATTTTACATGTAACTTGTCTTTAGCATACATTGATTGTATGATGTTTAAAATGCTTCCTCTAATGCCCAATTTAATCAACTTGTACCACAAAATATCTCTTACAATAAAATCAAAAGCCTTCGTAAAATCAATCTGGAATACGTTTATGCTGCTAATATTGCCCAGAAGCTATAGATTAAACCAATGTTTCTTAGTGAGTATTTAACTGCATATATCAGACGTTGATAAACTAGTTGAGGTATATACCCATGGGCTTTCTTCACTAATTGACAAACATGCGCTCCTAAAATCCAAAACCATAGTATTAAGACCCTCATGTCCGTGGTACACTGAAGATCTACATGACGCTAAACATCTGAGACGAAAATTTGAGCGAAAATGGCAAAAATCTAAATTGACAATAGATCATGAAATATATAGGAATCAATGTTCGGTAGTCAACAAAATGTTGAAACAATCCAAAGTATCCTATTACACAGATAAGGTAGAAGCCTGTGGTCGTGATCAGAAAGGGTTATTCAAGATAACTAAACATCTGATGGGTGAAGAAAAAGAAGTTGTGTTACCAACTGGTAAACCTGCTAAAATGCTTGCACAGGACTTCAGTGACTTCTTCATTAATAAAATTGAAGCAATACGTACTGAAATAGCCTCCAGTATTAAGTCAAACCAACAAAACGACAGTGTTGAATTCGAAACTCCTTTCGAAGAAGAGCAACTGTCCGAATTTTCTCCATCATCAGAGGATGAAATCCGAAAACTGATAAATAAATCACCTAGTAAATCATGTGAACTTGATCATATACCAACATGGCTGTTGAAGGCTTGCTTGAGTAAGCAAGAAACAAGAATATTCAATGCATCACTCAAAAGTGCTTATGTACCCAAGGCTTTTAAAAGCTCCAGAATAAGACCACTAATAAAGAAGCCAGGCCTTGATCAAAATGTACTGAAAAATTATAGACCTGTGTCAAACTTACCCTTCGATTCCAAAGTTCTTGAGAAGGTAGTCGATGCTCAACTGGAAGAGCATTTAGCAATACATGGTCTCCACGAAGAACGTCAGTCAGCATACAGAAAATTTCACTCTACTAAAACGGCTCTTCTTCGTGTGCAAAATGACATCCTTTGCTCTCTAGATCAGAATAAAGCTACGGTCCTTGTAATGCTGGATTTGTCTGCAGCATTTGACACCATTGATCACAACACTCTACTAGGCAGACTTAAAAATCATTTCGGTATAACGGAGTGGATGAAATCCTATTTGTGTGACCGCTACCAGACTGTCTGTATAGATGGAAAGCTTTCAAAACCTGTACTAATGAACTACAGCGTACCACAGGGATCTGTGCTTGGTCCAAAGAACTACATCATGTACACAAAACCAGTCGGTGCAATCTGTAGAAAACATCAATTGCAACATCATTTCTATGCTGATGACTCACAATTATATATGGCATTCAAACCAAAAGATTGTGTCTCGCGGGATGCAACCCTGCAAAGAATTGAAGCTTATCTGAAGGATATTTTGCACTGGATGAAATTTGCTAAAACTAAATGCTGACAAAACAGAGGTAATCCTGTTTGTACCAAAACGGAATGCCAGCACAGCCGAGAATCTCACAGTGACAGTTGGCGACGCTGTAATCAAACCATCATCGATGGTGAGAAACCTTGGTGCAATGTTGGATTCACATTTGGACATGGATAAACATGTAAACTCTGTTTCAAGGTCGTGTTTCATGCAGATCCGACAAATAGGTCAAATCAGACAATATTTGACTGTTGATGCAACAAAATCTCTGATTAATTCTTTAGTAACATCGAGACTAGATTACTGCAATTCATTATTATGTGGCACCCCGAAAATCATTCTGAATAAACTACAAATTATTCAAAATACAGCTGCCCGCCTCATCACACGGACACCGCGTTACAATCACATCACTCCTGTACTGAAGGATCTTCACTGGCTGCCTGTACAGTACAGAGTAGAGTACAAGGTTTTGACTCATGTTTTCAAAGCACTACATCGAAAATCGCCTGGTTACATCAGGAGTATGTTAGAATTATATACTCCACAAAGACAGCTAAGGTCTCAAAATGACTCTGTTCTTCTAGTTGTGCCAAGGACGAGGACTGTGACCTACGGTGACCGATGTTTCACAGCTGCTGCACCGAAACTCTGGAATGCACTGCCAACAGCGCTCAGAGACAGTAAAACACTACCGTCCTTCAAGAAAGCCCTGAAAACGCATTATTTTACTATAGCTTATTCATGCTGAAGTTCATGGTTAAGTAGACGCCCGTCTACTGGGTTAAGTAGAGCCCCGTTTCAAAGTGTGGTAAGGTCTTGAAGAAAGTATGTTATTTCTTCGACCTTTATGGTAAGGTCTTGAAGAAAGTATGTTATTTCTTCGACCTTTGTAACTCATATGATGATAGTAACTTTATGTCATTTGTGAGTCATCCCCCTTTTAAAGGAAGTATCACTATTCCTTTAAGGGTTAAGGGCATGTGGTTATGGTACTTGACGTTATCCTTGTCCTAGTTGAGGTTTACCTTCAGTTAATACCCCTACATATAATCAAATCGTTGTACACCACTATCTTATTGTAGCAAAGTATTTCTATATACCATGTCTCCTAAGTTTTATCTTGCATTTCGTTTCGGCAATATGATACTGATGGGAGACTAAATAGCGTTGATAAAAATGTTTTTGTATATTTTATGTACATTGTATATTGCTTAAAACATGTATTAGTCGGGACTGTACAGCACTTTTGAACGTGTGTATACATGAAAAAAGGGCTATATAAATATGGTATAATAAATAAATAATTGAATTCAGGTTTCACTGACACTGTTAAAAAAGTTCTTATGTTTAAGTTTTCTGCTAACCTAGTATGTGAATACTAACCCACTAACCCTTGCTTGGTTTGATTGATAAAGCAATTTGAACGCCTAAACGCCAAAAAAGCCAACTATATAGAACATCACTTATTTATCAGGAAAATTCTTTAAACCGCCTTATAAATATACACGTGTTCCAGTCTAGATTTGAACCAGGCATCTCTAGATCCGTAGTCAAGAGCTTTGCGAACTTGATCATCGTACATTGTACCAGCATAATTGATGTTCATGGGACGGTTTCGTTGAATAAAATGCATGTCAAACAATATTTAGCGTATTGACATTGTCTGTCGTTTAACCTTATCTGGATATATACGTAGTTATCAGCCTCTAAAGCTCGGTTAGATGCATCGGTTCTCAAATTTTTATGTCCGAACATAATTTGATGGATGTACCGATTTATGAATATCATATTATCAACATCGCCTGAAGTACAGTTGTCTGATTCGATGTCGCATCATTACGCGTAAATAACATTTCTAAACATGAGAGGTATCTTAAATTTGGGCAAGTTCGAACGTTTAAGTTAATCGCATGTTATTACTTATGTGGGCGAAGCTATTAGGTTGACATAGTATACCATAGTCAAAGTTATTCCGCTAACCATTTTACAACAATGAATATTGGCTGTAATTTTTATATGTTGATAATGTATGTGCTTTTTATTCACGATAAAGACATTATCATTTATAAATTTATTATTTCTATGCTGAATACTGTGTTTTGTATATTATACATGTCATAATTGTTAAAATGTATTAGTAAACAAAACAAACTCTAGTTGTTTCCAACGTTTCGACTATAATGTCCTCTTCAAATGTTAAAATGCTTTATTTAGTTGACTATTTTACAAAATGTGTACTGTAATATTTATCAGGTGATAATATATATGCTTGATATGCACAATAAGAACATTATTATACAGGACTATTAGTCAGGCAGTTTGATATAGATATGAACCCAATTTGTTCTATCAAAGAAAAGCCATTTTCCAAGATGGCTGCCATTTTCCAGTTAGTGTTTACTAAGGTTCGAAATATGTAAATCTTCTTTTTAGTATGTCTTGATATTGTATAAATACGTTGTTATTATTATTCAATGTCATAGATGATAAGTTAAGTCAAAACGGCGACAATGCTTTCAAGATGGCCGCCATTGTACTAGTATTTGTAAAACAATGTAATATATGTCATTATATAGCCTACATTTGTATATTCTTTACCTATAATGACATTGGAATGCTAAAACTTTATGCAAAATGATAATAGGATGAAGAAACAAGCTTTCAGACGTAATCGCAAGAAATGATGACCGTTACGATTACCTTTCAGAAGTGTTAGGTACCCTGGATTTTACCTTTTTTTGATGTTATGTACTAAATTGCGTGTGTACTATATTTGATGTACACCAATGGCTGTAACAACCAAATACAACAGGAATAACTGCACCAGGTGTTTGTGCATAATCATGATGATAGTAAAGCTGTGTCTGGTGACTGTATGTTACCAATCAGACAATTATCGTAGACAAGGAATGTATATATTTGGTGACTGCGAGTACCCTGTATATGAGTACATGTACTAGTATATAATACGACTGGGAAAAATCGAAATCACAAAACGAATAGGCAGGGGTTTCGATTTTATCTATTGAATTTTATTTTTGCATATAGCTATGATCATCGATCATTATAGAAATATCTAATAGTACACTTGAGACTGTTTTATTTCTAAGTGAAGTATATTCGGAAGCAAATGGTGTGAATATTGTCATGCTTTAGAAGAATTTTTCAAATATTATGACCAAAAACCGTCTCAAACAGAGATCGTTGTCGGAGAACAAACACTATTCCGATCTCTACAGAAACCCAGAGGCGAAGGTGGGGATAGATAGGACGCGTCAGACGAATGAAGCCAGACTCAATCTCACGGGTAGCTTTGAGATGGACACCAACCTGAAAGACAAATAGGGGAAGACCAAAGGAAACCTGGCGAAGATCAACAAATCGAGAAATGACAGCAAAAGGCTGAACATGCGGTCAAGTGGAGCGAAGCGCGCATCCAACCGCTCCCCATTTGTACTCGTGCCTGTCGATGTTTTGTGCCATATAAAGCTTTATACTAAGGTCCTGTATCCGTGTTATAGTATATAGGTACATAACACTGCAAAAAGGTTCTCGTAACGGTAAGCTTATCATATCTGGTTAATTTAGGTCTTAAATCTTGTTTATTCAATATATTATCAATTAATTATGTATTGTAAAGTTATAGCCATTCACGGCCATAATTTAGCAATATTATCTATATATATAGGTACATCTTTCAAAGTGCAACAAAATTCTAAATCGACTAATTCATGTGAGTAAGACATATCCGAATTAATGTTGACAAACATGTCAAACATTGGTATTTATAATGTGTATAATAACCTTATTCTGTTATTTTGGCTTCAAGACAAAAATAAAGGATATACTCTTAGGTAAGGATACACAAATGTACTCAATGCCTGTGTTTCTTATCATCGGACAAAGGGCGGCCATCTTGAAAGCATTGTCACCATTTTTATTGAACTTGTTGGGTTCATTATACTCTAAATCATCATCTATGATATAATGGAATATTTATGCAATACCAAGACAAAATAAAAGTAGAATTAAATATTTCGAACTTAAGTAAATACAAACGTACATGCATGTAACAAACTGGAAAATGGCGGCCATCTTGGAAAATGGCACTATTGTGGTACTTGACAAATTGGATTCATATATAATAGTGTTGGCATTACAATAAACTACACCCAAGCAAATTGTATTCTTTACTTAACAAACGTCTTTGCTCTTTTCTTGTTCTTAAGATATCAGTCTGTTAGATTTTGACTTGTTCCCCCCATTTGTTTTTTTAAAAATGATTTTTTTTTGTAAAATTACTTGGCCTATGGATATTAAAATGTTCATGACTTATCTTTGATTGCTTTTAATCACAAAATTACTTTGTTAACATTGTGATGGCATTGCAAATCACATTTTCAAGGTACATTATATTGTAATTTTCGTAATGGCGGCCATTTTGAAAATGGCGGCCATATTGGATTTTTTGAAAGTGGGTCCATATCTAATTTTGACTAAAATTCATTCCACTTCCATCATGCAATGTTTCATGCTTTTATCATCAAACCCACAATTCGACTAAAAATATGCACCAAACTGCCGGACTATATTCCTAATTTGGGGTTATGTATAACATTCACCTTCACAATGTTTTAAATGTCATACAATCACTACATATCATGTACCAGTAATTTTGGAAATTGTCCATTGAATGTAATATTTTGCATGTATAAATTGTATATTGAATCACGCATATATAATTATATTTTCAAATTTCATCACGTAAGTCAGAATGTTTGCAATACTGTATAGTGCGTTAGCGACTAGGCTGGACCCCCATAAACCTTAAATATCTTAAAAAGTACAATGCCGATTAGACCAAAATTGTGTATGTCTTCGTAATACACCCTTACCAACTCTCATAAAATAAAACGGAATTTTCGGTTCATAGAAAAGTGTACTTTGTATAGACGCCTTACGCAAATGTTTTAGTCTAAAACAGGGTAAATACGTATGGGTATTGGAAGTGACCGGAACAGCAAAGATCAACAATTTGGCCCAGTATAAATTTACATTTAGTCACACAACAGTGACTGTTGAAAATATATAATGAGGCCCATACACGAACGTTTATCTTAGTTTGTATAACTGAAGCAACTTCGTAGCAATATTTGCAAGAAAAACAATGTATTTCTTGTTTGTATAAATGATCTTTCCAATCAGAAGATGGGCCTCAACTATATAAACATTGATGATCGGACAAATGTAAGTCAAAGTTATAGAATTATACCGTTATAGTTGTAACATAATACAATAGCATAATCTTAACTAGCTCATCGTAATAGCTTATTTTACTCCCTGTCTATTTGTTGATTAAAATACCAAAAATAATACATTAGACCCAATGGAAAAAATATTAATTAGACAGTAAAAAAATCTGAAATTTAAACACAGAGTTGGTAAAGGTAATCAAGTTAACTGCCAAATTTCAATAAAATTGCATAATTACTTTTTAAGATATTTAAGGTTTATGGGGGTCCAGCTTAGTCGCTAACGCACTATACTGTTATTTTTTATACAAAGGTGAACTTTACTACTCAAAGCCAAGCTGGCTATTGTAAATACCCATACCAATAATGTCCACGTGCGTATCTTCGTCGAGTCTCTGCAGGTACTAATGCTTTCAGAAAAAGTTATTTCCGGTCAAACATTTCAGGCAGTTTTCCGAGGTGAATGGTCCTTTGAAAATGAAAAAAAATAGTAATCTGTAAACGGTTGCCCCTATCATTTTCTTTCGAATTATTACCGTCTTTAAAAATATTCAATAAATAAAACAAACTATTGAAAATAACAAAGGGAAGTAAGAAATGCGCTTCTGTATTGGATACACTGCGCCAATACAAGACGTGATGTCATGACGTCACAAATAACAGGAAATGACGTCATACCAAAAGTACGCCAAATAGACTCATGACGATACGTTGCAATGTATAACAAATCACTAAAATATAGGTAAAACGCCAGGTTAGGGATGCCTACACTTATTCCAAACATAAACCACAGATACATAGCCAATCTAAAATTTTGAATAATTATTATTTCTGGTCTTTATTAAATTTAAAAAGGAAAAGTGATCAGTTGCTGATCAATA
This sequence comes from Spisula subtruncata, assembly GCA_963678985.1. NCBI lineage: Eukaryota > Metazoa > Mollusca > Bivalvia > Venerida > Mactridae > Spisula > Spisula subtruncata. Next base: position 48,830,210 of record OY787661.1, on the reverse strand, counting down.
ACTATTTTTGTATATTTTATAGTATCTAAATTCAACTCATATTTAGTCAGTTTCAATCTGAAACATAGCTTAGCTGATATCCAATGTGTATTTAACCCCTCATTTAGGCGGTGCCTTAGTTCATATTATGCGTCAGTATCTTGCCTTCTATCAAATATTACCTTTACCTCTGATTTATCGTTCATCGTTGAAGTACTCTTAATATTGATAACTGTACATGTAATTTGCATTACATTTATATTTATTTATATATATATCACATGAAATTATGCTCAACTACATCATTATTGTTTAATAAAAGTAATGTTCTTATTCGGAATTAAAATACTCTCCTATGCTATGGTGACTTATAGGCCCATTGGACCGGGTGCCTCTTTATTTATGTATTGTAAATATGTCTGTTTGTAAATATCTATGCACAAGTCACGTTTATATACAATTTACTTACTTACTAGTCATTTTGCATGCATTGTTTTAGATTCTACAATTTCATGTCGATAATTACTTAACATAAAAACGGTGATTTTGCTCATACTTAAACGGGGAAATATAGGTACTTTATTGTAAAGATTCTCGCACGCACGTATAATGTAACCATCATTTATCTATCAATTATGACAGTTACATGTACGTTCAGAAGGTGGGGTAAAAGCTATTGACATGCTTACGAAGTATGCTGATATAACTTTCATAAATATGGGTCAAACTTGTAATGCCCCGGAAATGAATTCATTATCTACATCTAAGGTTGTCTGGAGTATTTCCGTAGTATGTTTATAAAAGAGCTGCCGAGTGGATAGTTCGAGAGAGAGAGAGAGGGAGTTCGAGTTGAGCTCGGGGAGCTCAGGGAGAGCCCGAGATTGGTTGTAAATAAATCTTTAGCACTTAGAAATCTTTGTATGTTGTTCTAACTCCCTGACTCTAAAAGCATCATTATGCTATAAGGGTTTTTATAGTAGCAAACATTCGTTGCGTTCCTGGGTGTCCATTGTCATCATGATAATTTGCGATAACTGCATTCTTTAAATGATTTGGAACAACAAGTCTTAAAACTGGTTCATCATCGGGATTGCTTATATAATGTAACACACCATCTACTTCTAAGTAAGGCTTAAATTCCGACCGTTTTTGTCACCATGTTTAAGAATTACTTTTATTTGAACAATGTTCTGATCCTTATCTTGCTCATTAATCATGTTTAATTCAGCCAATTGCGCCGCAGGCTGTACCAGTGTATCTTGCTTTTGATATTCTTTGTCAACTATTTCTTTCGGGTCAAACAAATTTGAATTTATTGCGTTAACATTCTTAGTATTAATGATGGTACTGACACTACCAATTTGATAGGTATTTTCTGATATTTCGGGTTCCTGAGACTGATCAGATTCATTGTTTATTGTTTCAGGCTGCGCTGGGCGAGACATCCAGTCTGCTACTACGTTGGATTTTCCAGACAAATATTCAATTTTACAGTTATAGCTACTGATAGCAAGTTGCCAAAGTTGGATTTTTTTATTTTGAATTTGTGTATGCATAAGACTTTTAAGTGGACAGTGATCAGTGTAAATGGTGAACTTCGCACCGTGGAGATAATGATCTAACTTTTTGAGGGCATAATGAATACTGTATGTCTCTTTTTCTATTACAGCCCACTTGACTTGTGTATCACTAAGTTTATGACTTAAAAAATAAATTGGTCTTTCCTTGATTTCTGACTCGTTATCTGATTTATACTCCTGAGTAAGACACACCCCAATGAAGTGATCACTGGCATCACAATACAGTTTATATGGTTTATTGACATCAGGAAAAGCCAACCAGGGTAATTGAGCCAAACGTCTGGTTATTTCATTGAAACTATTCTGACACTCTGCGGTCCATTTAAAAAAGCGTTTTTACGTGTTAAATGAATTAAAGGTGCCGCTATTTTCGAGAAGGATGGTAAAAACCTCCTGTAAAATGAAGCAGCCCAAATTATTCTACGGACTTCCCTAACGCATGTGGGTATTTTAAGACTTTTAATGGCTTTTACCTTATCAGGATTTGGACTTACTCCCATAGCATCTATAATGAATCTTAAGTACTCTGTTGACTGCATAAAGTGGCATTTCTTAAGTTTAAGTTTCAGATTAGAGTGCCTAAGTCTGTTAAAAATGATATTTAAATGTTGTTTATGCTCACTTTCCGTTTTCGAAAATATCAAAATATCGTCTATATAAGCCACACAAAAATCTAATCCTTGAAGTACTTTGGACATGAGTTCTTGAAAAACCCCGGGGGCGTTAACTAAACCGAAACACATAACATTGAATTCATATAGCCCGCGGAATGTAGTAAACGCCGTTTTTTCTTTATCATTTTCCGCGATCGGAATTTGCCAATAACCTGACCTGCAATCTAAAGTAGTGAAGTATTTAGACGCTCCCAATTGTGCCAAAATGTCATCAATGTTGGGTAAAGGCCAGGAATTAATTTTACTCACAGCATTCAGCTTCCTAAAGTCAACACAGAATCTCTTCGAGGCATCTCGTTTAGAAACCAGAACCACCGGACTTGCATAGGCACTTTGAGATGGCCTGATTATCTTAGCTTTTAGCATTTCATCAATGGCTTCGTTCATTAATTTACGGTCATTAAGGGGGACCCTATATGGTCGCTGTCTGATTGGTTCATGTTCAACTGTGGGAATTTTCATAGTCATGGCATTAGTTTGAGACAGTTCCTTGTCATTGCTAGCAAAAGTATCCCTATAATCTAAAATCAATTGTCTTACATAATCACTATGCTCCATGGGTGATTGAATTTCTTGTAAATTTAACTGTGTTTGATTAACACCTTCATTTTTGCTCATATCATTTACAGATTGTATGTGATTTTCATCAATTAATTCAATTTTTGCAATTTGGCTACCTCTCGGTACTTTAATAGTCTTATTAGTTGAATTTATTAATAATACTGGTAATTTATGACTCTTTTGTAATTTAATGACTGAATTTGTTACCATGAGACCCGGTTGTGTACTTAAATAGCCATGCTCTAGTGCCTTCATTTCATAAGTTTTAAGGTTTTTCAACTTTGACTTCCGCCTAACTTGACAGTAACAGACATTAACAGACTGTGGTTTAAGAACTGTGTCCTTATTTATTCTAACAATTGATGCAATATGCATGTCTTCCTCTAAACTAACATACGTGTCTCGCACTTTTAAACATCTAAGATCGAACATTATCCTGAGCTTATTTTTGTATAGCCAATCTTTACCTAATAAAGCAAGTCTATTCATATTTGACACGACATAAAATTTATGTGTCATTTGAACTCCGCCTACTTTAAAGTTGAGATACACAAACCCATTTACGTTCAAATTATTACCATTGACAGATTGTAAACAAACACTGTTATCGGCTATTAATTTTGGTTTAGGTTTTAAACAGTTATATAAATGTCTACTAATTATAGACCATTCAGCACCTGTGTCTACTAAAGTTCGAACTCTATTTCCACCTATTTTAGTCATAATACAGTTCGGATTACCAGCCAGCGCAATGTTATAAGTCAACTTATTTTTATTCGTCCAATATTTATTTTTAGTCAACAATTTTCTATTCCACATTTTAATATTCCTTTTATCGACTCCATTATAAAAGGAACGTTTTAGTTTAAATTATGAGATCCTCACCTATGCTCTGAAATCTTAACTAATTAAAATTAAATTTTTCTCTAAGTAAAAAGAATGTATTTAATATTATAACAAAATGTACTAATTATGTAATATAATATACTCTAAATTATAAAGTAATAGACTGTTAATGATAACAATACTGTATTTGAAGTCATTATAATATCAATTAAAAAAATTGTATACAAAAAAAATTACTTATTAGCCCCCCATGAATAAGAACAGAACAATTGATTAATTTCGTGCAAATGACATAAGCGATACTTAGACTACATCCGCGAATCCGTCCTCTTCGGCCTGTGTTTGTAATTGTTGAACTAAAGATGTTACTATGGAGTGTGTAAGTACTTGGCTGTCAAGGAACCGTTCCATTTTCATAGGGCTGCAGATGTGGTGGACGTCTTATGCAAGTTCTATAAGTCAGGAATTTTTTTTTACTATATTGTTGTCGAAAGCATTATATTTACTATGAAATGGGGTGTACTTGTTAGTTTCATGTGTTTAGTATGAACAAAATAATTTCTCTATGTACAATGTACGACCCCTTAATCGATAAAATTGACACCTAACCGTGCAATCTAGAAGAAAATCTATGCATGTATATTAACTAGTACTTAAATTACAACAACTTCAAGAACGTTTCAAATTATAAAATTTATACGGCTACGCAAAAAAAACTTCCGTTTAGACACATGCACGCACTACTTTCATAATGCATAATCAAATTACTATGTGTTTTTACACTGTGATGATGAAGTTCGTGTAACATAAAGCCAGAAGAGTGATTACTCATGATTACACCGACAACTGCGCAAGGGTTGATGACCATCGATGCAGATCCCGTCCAACAACGGACGAAGTACAACAATACGGCTTACGAGCTGTAAATGACGCTATTTGGGCAATACTCAACCGGGGAGAAAGCAACAAAATGCGGGTGTTAACGACCGTTAACAGGGAAGTCGTGAAAAGGATGGCGTCGATTGGAATACTTGCACAAGACGTCCACCACATCTGCAGCCCTATGAAAATGGAACGGTTCCTTGAATGCAATAAACATCGTAATTGTGAACGGAAACATTTTTAAGATTAATAGGTATTTTAACAACAATATAATAATTATACAACAATATACACAAGACACGCTCAACCCATGGCGAGGTTGCGTGCAGAATTCCCCGAATCTTATTTCAATACGCTCGGTTTCTAACTCAATATCTATCTTGCTTTCTAGCTCGCGTTTTATTTTGATGTAAACCGACTATTGAAATATGATGTTTACCCTGCCCCATGTGAGGAAGTTATTTATATTTTTGATTAAAAAAATAAAAATATGTTCCTACATGAAGCCTATATACAACAACAACACCTACACCAATAACATATTCTACGAGACTGTTTTTCTTAACTTCATACGTGCTTAATAACAAAATTTAACAAAATTTACTTAACTGTTTTCATACTTAACAGCATACATACTTAATAATCAAAATTGAAAACAGTTAACTCCGCTTATATGTCACGACACCATAAAAACCCTTGTAGCATAATGATGCTTTTAGAGTCAGGGAGTTAGAACAACATACAAAGATTTCTAAGTGCTAAAGATTTATTTACAACCAATCTCGGGCTCTCCCCGAGCTCCCCGATTCCAATTGTCGTCTCCGTTATAAGGTGTAGATAACAATTCTGACAACTAAATTGGGGAGAAAACTATTGAATATTTGTTGAAGTACCAGGGAGAAAACTTTTTTTTATTGTTTTTTTATAGGACAATGAAAGGTTTAATGTAACCATCATTTATCTGTCCATTATGACAGTTACATGTACGTTCAGAAGGTGGGGTAAAAGCTATTGACATGCTTACGAAGTATGCTGATATAGCTTTCATAAATATGGGTCAAACTTGTAATGCCCCGGAAATGAATTCATTATCTACATCTAAGGTTGTCTGGAGTATTTCCGTAGTATGTTTATAAAAGAGCTGCCGAGTGGACAGTTCGAGAGAGAGAGAGAGAGAGAGAGAGAGAGAGGGAGTTCGAGTTGAGCTCGGGGAGCTCGGGGAGCTCGGGGAGCTCGGGGAGAGCCCGAGATTGGTTGTAAATAAATCTTTAGCACTTAGAAATCTTTGTATGTTGTTCTAACTCCCTGACTCTAAAAGCATCATTATGCTACACACGCGCTGTTGGTGTTCAGTTTTAAGTATGCTCATTTCAGGATCCAGCCAAAAAAAAATAAATGATTTACAGCGTTATATGAACTTTAATTCATATTCTGATTGTAACTACTAATCAAGTTTCTATAGCAGTAAAATAATAAACCTAAACTAACCCCTAATGTCACTGTATTTGCCGATACCGGAAGTCGACGCTCATAACAAAAACGTGTATGTGACGTAACGTAACGTTTGCCTAGCGACGTCGTGTTTGTTTTCCCAACGTCGCCCAAAATGTCCCGCCAAAATGTCCTAATTTTGAAAAACATACTAATAAAGTGTTGTTTTTATGCTATAATAGCGTTTACTCTGCAGATGTAATAGCACGAAAAAGCATGCGTTAACCCTACAGTTAAGTCCAGTGGTTGGAGTTTTTAAATTTTTCGATAACCGGTCAATAACCTTCTGAACAAACCTGGAATTGTTAAACAGTTTGTAACAAGACACTGTATTGACAAACACATGTACCTGTGAAAACACAATTTACGGATACAAAGTGTTATGCATTTATCAAACGTCACTGACTACTGTATAAAAGATGTGATATACAAAATGTATTTGTTATTTATATGTATCAAAGCAGAATCAAAAGCCATTGTTGCACGTTTAACGCAGTTATGTTTAATACTTCGCGTACTTCCGGAATAGAGTTTTTAAGATTTTGATACTCTCGCGAATATTTTGGGACCCTCGATCGTGAATTTATCAATTCGTGAAATAAATTCAAAATGAAAATTGTGAAACAAAGCTCACGCTCATATATCATGTATAAAGTGATTTACTGTATACCACTGTAACAATAGTTGTAAAGAACAAAGTACATGTATATGTCACTGAAGGTCGTCTTGGTGGTAGGGTGTATCACTCTGACTGCAGTTTTATATTGCGACCTCGCCTTTTTAACACCTACAATTACTATAATGACTGTTTCTTACTAGTGTGTTACTATTGATATTGGAGTTAAAAGCTAATTATCACGCATGTATATTCCCATGTAATTATATAGTGATAAAGTACAGCGTACATGCGACCTTTTAGTAGAGTAGCTAATTACGAGTTGTCCCAGTAAATCGTGTACTTTGCTCATTACACAAAAAGTAGACATAACTTCCGTTTTAAATTCTCACTGATGATTAACGAATATGTTCTTAAAAGGTATACGGAATTTCACGAAAATAAATCAAGAAATAATTGGTCAGTTTACATTACTAATACACATGGTATACATTTTCCCCTGTATCTTAGGTTATTGTTCCTTTTATTCAATATGTTTATGATGGCATTCAACTTTTTCTGATACGCATTTGCAAACCAATCACAATCGAATGCACCAAAGAAAAGCTATATGCTCGAAACAACCAACCCTCATGGTGGGATAAAAACTAGCCCGGACATATCCTTTCTACTGCGAGAAGAGTGAAAGCCCTGTGGTGCATGGCACGGTATATAAGGTGGATGTAAAACGCGCTGATGTCACAAACATCATTACATATTCTTCGTCATTCATGTATACGTGTTCTAGAAACATTACTTCATATCCGCCAGTATAGTCTAGAGTCATAAAACTATTTTTCGACGGCATACCAACCAAAACTATAAAGTGTACAGTGATTCTACGGGTGTTTCCTCATCTGATGTCAAAATTCTCGCACGTTTTTATTTTTAGTATGGCTATTCAAACATGCGTATTTCTCGCACAAATAATGAAATTGATTTGAAATTTACTGCGATGACGTTAAACAGACAGTACTTAATGCCGACTTGAAAATTATGCACAATAACTTATCGAATATATGTTCATTACAATTTTACTGAATATACCTATAATGAATTACGGCGAGTTTTATGGACATGTATTACGAGTTTACGATCTTAAGGATATAATTCATAGTCTTGCCTTTCTAGACGACGCCTATATATTTTGTTCTTTGAAATTGACAAACCACTGATATATCAGTTTGATCGTCTGTACTGTAGGTTTAACAATGTAACTATGGTTTTATATTGTGATGGTTAGTTGTACATCAACAATTTACTAGAATTACTTTTTTCAACAAGTTATATAATACTAGTTAACGATCTTAATGCAGAAATAATCAAGTGTACCAGTCTAGATACGAACCAGGCAACCCTTTACCCGTAGCCAAGATCTTTAGAAACTCGACCACCTTGCATTGTACCGGCAAAATTGATGATTTTGTTCTAACATAATGGGATTGTTTTGTGGAATTAAATTCCTGTCAAATAATACTTAGACTTCGCGCATTGACAACGTCTGTCGTTTAACCTTATCTGGATATAGACTTATCTGCTTCACTCAGGCGCATCGGTCCATAAACTTTTATGTCAGAAACATAATTTGAGGGATGTCCTGATTTCTGAATATTATATTATCAACATCACCTGAAGTGCAGTTGTCTGGATTCGATGTCTGTAATCATTCTCACTTCGTTGATACACGAGAACTTGATAGATATATTCGTTATGATACACTTTCAGGTGTCAGCCGTCTCCCAAAAATGGTTCGAATCATATTTAGTACCATCACACAATTCTGTTAAAGTGCATCGTATCAACTTTATGTTGACACATATCAAGTTTTGGAACGGGTTGAAAAACTATTTATCTGTTAATTGACTGTTCCAGTGAATACAACTACGATAATTTTGTCTAATTACCGTCTCTTATGAGAAGGGTATGACTTTATGACTAGGATTCGAAGGAGTGTGATGATTTGTCGTTCAATTAAGTAATAGTTTTTATGAACAGGTAGCAAGTACCTTCATTGTTGCACATAACATATCGTAAACATTTTTTATGCATGTTACATGCGAAAGTGTTAAATGATTGTGCAGCCAATGATTTATAATGGATAATGATCTGACACAACATTAAGAGATACTGATTTTAGCAAACAAACGTATACCAGTCTGATATTGATAAAGTTATTTATCATCCTGACATTCCTTTCCCACTCGCTCAAAGTATTGTTTGTATAACTGAGCAGTATCTGACACAACGTCTAGAAAGTGTCCAATGCATTAGAAATGTCTAACAAAAAATTACTTTGCAGCAAACAGATAAACATGCAAATCATGCAGGGTAGGCAGAACTCAATGGGAACCGCGGATGACAAATGAAACAAAGGCATCACAGAAAAAAGGAAAACATGTTCTCGTTTACATAACAACCTCAAGTAAATTAACAATAAAACAAACGTTATTATTATATTGAATAAAATAGGGAATTTTGACTTTTGATTGTGACTTTTATTACTACAAAGCAGAAAGAAAGTTATCATGGGTACGGATGCTGGTATTTGCGGATTTTCGGAGTTGACCTCACGTGACATATATTTATGTTTTCGGTTAAAGTAAAGGAAAATATAATTATTTAATGGTGCTAACGATCGAATTTTCTCCGAAATCCCTTAAAATGACAGGCAAATCATAGTAAAGATCACTGACATCATCATAAACACATGTCCCGAGGCTGTTTTCCAATGACCTACCATCGTATTTTGTTCATTTCAGCAATTTTAAATTGCAAAGAAAAGGGTACTGTAGTTTAGAAAGGTTTCAATTATTTCGTGTGCATACCAGTAAATCGACGAACAGGTATGTATGCAGTGGTTCTCCCTCGGCATGCAGATTTTTTCCGACCAGAAACGTCAGCTAAGATTCTAAACTTGATAAATGCGTCCATAAGTCCAAAGTTTAGTCAAATAATCACAATGCATCTAGACGGTGGAATTAGCTTTAAACGAAGGCTGTATGCAAGTTGCTATCATCTCTACCGATGTATCTGTATACCATATTATCTCTTTTCATGATCAGCTGTATTTGAACTGTTCTAAGAAATATGACTATATGCCCTTTTCAACCCAAATATCTCTGAGAAGCGGACGAATAAAAGTGTGTAAATCTGCATATAGACTGTTGATGGATTAACTTTTGTCATGTTCTAAGAAGAAGGCTTCAGTTTTGTTTAAAAATATTTTGGGGGTCATAATTTTATTTCTTTATCAAGCACAAACAATTTCCATGATTTTTCTGAATAAGACACGATTTTGCTCAGAATTGTTTGTACTGATACATCTTTCAATTGTAAATAAGTGTGTACAAATTGTTTTGTTCGAATTCTGCAAAAGGTATATAAATGCAAACGTAATAGGTATGTACTTTTTATTTGACTGAACTGAGAATGGAGTCTTGTGATTATTTAACGTATTCCTCACCTGAACCTCGTTGGTGTGGAAACCTGAGTAGCTACTGATGGGCGAGGAGAAAAAACCGTGTCAACCTGTTATTTTAAGGCGTTCACTCAGTGTGTTCTATTTTGTGCCTTTTTACTTCACCTTCACACCTACAACTTACTAGGAAAGCTGTTTCTGAGAACGTTAGTTTACCTTTCTGGTGTTATGTAATTATGTAGATTTGTATTTGTGTCAAGCTGAATAAGTGGATATTTCTGCGGTTCGTAAACTTGGTACACTTTAATTTTAGACATTTGGTCTGATACAATATTACATTTCTTAGATGAGTTTACTTACTTTAAGGTCAAGCCTAACACAATAGGAAACATTGAGGAATGTTTAAAATTGCAAAGTATTCGTCGATATTAATATGTCGCATTGTTAACAACTTTTACAGTATGCACTGTTTATTTACGTTTGGTCTCGTAATGTTTTGTTCAAGTAAAAGTACACACAGGGTGAAGGTTCAAGTCGCGAACGTCGTGAACACTGTCACTGAAATTTGAGTGTACTAGATCAATATTATACTGGTACAGTTTGTGTACAACTGACATGTTAGGTCACGTATATATTATATAATAATATGAGTTCTTTATTCCACTCTCATTCGCATATACTTGTACTATACAATGACAACTGTATTATATATCACAGAAACATGATTATGTCACCATACTAATACACAAGACTCTTAAATATTCACAGCAACAGTACCAATTGAAAATACACCATATACATGCATACACTTTTTATTTATATTTTAATAATTATTCAAATAATATGCAATATTTAGAATAACATAGAATGAACAAAGATTTAGAAATGTACTAACGAGTTCTCGAAAATCCTTACCTTCTTTGACTCGACTGAAGCATTAAAACATGAAAAACTATATATCGCTGGCTTAGAATGAGAAGGTCTTAACTACAAAATCAACATTTTGAGAAAACAAGAAAAGCTACCTTAAATTTACTCTTTACTTATGGAAAACTAACTTTTTCAACTTCAGTTTGGTTTACATGACAAGTTTTGATCTTCATGAAAATAGGCTCATAAGCAGCGCCTCTTGATGTAGATATCAAATATGAATTAGTCTTTATAAGGATGACGCATATTTACTTGAATCATTTCCGAAAATGGGAGAGTTCACCTGGAGTAAGTGTCGGACTGTCGCGTAAAATCTGCAGTGATTGTGTTATATATCCATTGATTTGATCTGCCAAAATAAGTCCAAATCTCGATTTTCCGGACGTCAAGACTCGCATATGCGCACAATTTGTGTACCTGAATTTCAACTGGAAACAAATGAAATCATGCATGTTATTCTATGGCAATCTTTTTTGTAAGTTTTGTTCGAAGGGGTGCATTGGTCTTTATAAACATAATGGTTGATGACAGAGTTGTACTATGTGTATTATGATGAGCATTTAGAAGATGTTGTGAGGTTACCAAAACGGATGACGTCAACATCGACGTCGGGACTAGACCCATGATGCAATGATTAAAACAAGATCCTCACTGTACCGTCCGTTCTTTTTCTTAGAAACTTTAGGATTTTTGGCGATTGAATGTGGTGCTAAAACATAAAAACGAATTATTAATTTATCTTTAAAAATAAGCTAGTAAATTAATTCGTCTACACATTTTTGAATGTCCCTCGTATATATCAATGTAACAGTTTTTTAAAGGTTCATTTTTATGTCGATCTATTGAATATTGGGTATTGTCGGCGTGGCAAAAGTGAAAGACACAGACATGATAAATCGTTTTAATGCCATTATATAAATTTAAATGACCATAATTATTATTATAAGGTTAATAATTTTAAAAGTGTTTGTATAATAGCCTTATTATTGAGCTGGAGCCTTTCGTATTAGCCTGAGGTCGAAGATAATACTGTCACTAAATTATGCATCATCAATATATTTGAATTACAGTATATAAATAACACATAGCTTTGAGGGTGACAGTAAAAATGTCAGCCTGAGTAAAGTACTGTTACCCAAGGGCGAAGCCCGCGGGTAACAGTACTTTCCGAGGGCTGACATTTTTACTGTCACCCTCAAAGCTATGTGTTATTTATTTTATTACCCCGAACTTTTTTCGTCCATATTCTATTGTTGGTAGATATATTTTAAATTTTAGGTACGAATCGTTTCGGGTACGAATGAACTTACTTTCAATTTCCACAAAGTTTAATTTACTGTGAACTCTATAGGAGTCGATTTCATGGCATAATGTATGAATAATATAAGTTAAAGACTCTGTTCCTTGTTTCCCCAAGTACTCAAATCGTGTTTAATTAGTGAATTACCTGATTATTTAAAGGATTCAACATGCAACATCTTAGCCGGCTGACCGCAAAATAAACAACCCCAATCTACCCAAAGGAAAATATGTAGCGAAAAGTATTAATGTGTTTCTAAGATACCGTAGATACACCTAATTCTTGGAATACTTTCCGAAACCCAATACGTGACTGGGTATAGAGAACTCGAACTAAAATCATGGTTATGCGGATGGAATACGCCGCCATGTTTGTTTTTGCATTGATAAATATACCACGTGACATGAAAAGTACTGTCAAAAAAGTACTATTACCCCGATGACAGTAAAAAAATGTTCAATCACGGGGTGTATTGATCCGATTGATCGTAACAGTAAGAATACTACCTGTTTGTCTATGGGAAATTAACATTACGAAAAAAGTGAGGGGTAATAATATTAATTATGATATAAGATGGTGGTATTGTTGTATGAATGCATTATATGTGTCTATCGTTCGCCAACTCTTTCGGAAAGTTCTCAACTTCGTTCAGTTTGTATTGTTATGATTTGCGTCTTCTGTTGTTGCATGAGATGCAAATAACAATGACTGCATATCGCTGGCTAAGAATGAGAAGGTCGTAACTCAAAATCTACATACTACTGGCTATATTGGATAGTCTTATAAAGTCGTAAGGAGTAGTTACGATCTTCTCATTCTAAGCCAGCGATATGTACCCATCAAACCAGTTTTACATTCCGCATTTACCTCCCTTTGTATATATATGGGCTTAGTAATCGCGAAATCGGTCCTTATCGATATATTTCTTTTATAACTATTGGTTGCATTAAGGGCCGAACTAGACATATTGGCCAATTTTTGTCCAAAGTATTGGGGGAACTTTCATATTGGGCTTGTAGGCCTATTTTGAGTGAAAATCCCGCCAATATTGAGTAACTTATTAATAAAACATGAAACAATACATTTGAAACATTGTTTAAGAATATAATCATTTAAAGTGGCTGTACAAGCACATCCGAGTAACCAGAATGTTTAAGTCTAAAACTTAAAAAATGTGGCTTGATGGCGAAATTGGTCGGTGACGTTTTAATTATATATTTCTGTACGCATATTGGCATATGATACGGTTTATACTAAAACAGGTATGATGCTACTACGAGAGGTGTTCAACTTATTTATGAACAAAACATGAACACCGATTTTGCAATATTGAATAAAAACAATTGAAATATAGTTTTTAAACCATGTGAGAAAATGTTTTAAGTTGAACATATGATCATCATACGTTGTATATTTCCTTCGGTTAAAGCTTAAAACAACAATTTAGTAGATGATGTTGTTTTTCCTGTTTTGAAGGCAAAATTTCCCTTTTATAAGCACCAAGAAAGTGTTAGTAAATTTTCATTCTGCATTTTTAATGAGAACATCAGTAATATTTGTCGTAAGAAGTCTTATTAAAGTTCTGTTTCCAGTAATTGTGAAATGGCACCAAAAATTAAAAATTGCCCAACATTGCCAAAACCTACACTTAAACCTAACACTTGTTTTATGGTATCTATGATGAATCCATTAGCAAAACGTGGAATAGTACCACAGATGGGAGTGTACATAGAAACTATCAGTGACATTATTTCGAAACAGTTGAATGCATAGTTCTGGGAAAATGCGAAGTTCCTACGCTGAAAATCAAGAAAAACATGCTTCGCAGTCAAAAGTCTTGGAATCTAGAAATGCGAAATAAACAACTTTATGTGGAAAAATTGTTTCATTATGAAGAAGCAGTGGTGAAATCTTATAGAATGTTATGATAGATTATGGTATGCTATTTTAGAAAAGGTCACAAGGATAGGGAGAAGTTCATGTTTGTTCAGCTTTGGGTGTTCGCGGCCGTTTTCATGGAAAGACATTAGGTTTGTTATTATGGAAATACGCACATCAAAATCAATATCAAATTGACGCAATTAAAGGCTGTGGTCTATGTACAGACCGTTTCAAATCAGGTTTTCATCAAAACAGTTGTACATATCGTTCCTAGTGACTGTTCCAAGAACATAGTGTTTCATCCAGATTCAGCCTCAAGTCACCATATAGAACGCCAAATAAAAAACTTAAGAATATAATTTGATATATATTATAACCAAACAGTGAATATCAAAGTCTTCTCATGCTTTAACAATTAAATTTTCTATCTGGTTGATACTAAAACAACGATTAAAGAAGGAAAATGTAAACGTTATTATTACGAGTTTTGGACCTTCCAAACGCAAATAACAACACCCTCTACCCTAATGCTGATTATGATTTAACCGTAACGTATTTGCAATATACAATTATTATATCTACTTCTTGACACACTACTTTACTCAATATGAAAGTTTTTATTCAATTTCATTGTTATAGTAACAAAATATCGATGTTCATTTTCTGTTCATAAATAAGTTGAACACCTCTCGTAGATTTAACTAATGTTTTTGAAAACCGTATTAACTATATAAACATACATGTACTACTAGATGGACTTTTATCCTACGACAACATCGGCGTAATTCGGGGAGCTTTCCAAAATAAAAATGGCGACAATGACCTTATTATAATAGCGTGATGTAGGACAATGGGATGAAATAGAATGATAAAAAGTAAGACATTTAAATTATTGCTAACATGTCAGATATTAATAAGGCATGATTCTGTGCCCTACTCATATTAATAACTAATTGTTGTGCTTACGAACATAATTAAGGTCATATTACGTTAAGGTCATGTATTTCTCGTATTGTATTTTAGAATGTATGAACAGTTTATAGATCATCCGATTCCAAACGGCCAATAGAGACTAATGATAGAATCATGCGTGTGATAGAAATAGCAGATAAAATGGATCATATCTATTGAAACCGTTAATTAATTTCGCCTTAAGCATTAATAGCCTCACTTTCTGCGCCGATATGATTGGTGCATGCCATGTCTGACAATGTGCCCGGAAGTAATCAGTAACTGATGTAGTTTAATCGCTTAGGTGATAGAAAGTAGGTTATGTACATAACTCCACAGGTAACTGTAACATTAATTTTTTTGTATTTATCGAATGTTAATAAATTCCTGTAAAAAAGTATTTTTTCTTCAATGATGAGTATTTACCACGAACAGTACAACCTCTTTTCATCCCACAGTAATAGGTAAAGACCACCATTTTAATGACCAGTTTGTCTCACTTTTTTTGGTGTTCTCGGTATAAAGTATATACGAGGGCCCATCAATAATTTCGTGAACTAATTTTATGTAGCGAGCATAAATAGACTTACACACTTTTAGCCTCTATACCTTATTAAAGTAACATCCCGTGCACAGTTTGCATTTATTCCATTGCTCGACCCAAAACCAGAGCACGTGTTACAGGCCATCACGTGACATCTCCCGCAATGCTTTGTTTATGACGCACACAACTTCTCTCGGGGGCTCGTATTTCTAACCATGCAGGCTATTTTTGAGTTTTGGAAATGGTCAGAAGTAGCCCATAGTCTATTCTGGGTTATTGGATGGGTGCTATAACAGTTTTATATTAAAGTCCTAGATTGTGTCCGACACAACGCTGCGGCTACGGATTGGCGAATTTTCATGGTATATCAGAATTTGATACATTTGAAGTTGTATGTGCTTTTATTTAATAGCCGATAACAACTGAGATTTAATTATTGCTACAATTGTGTCTAATAACAGTAGCTATCGGAGAAACACATTAATTACAAGTTATTATTTGTATGTTGCAAAATAGTATGGTCAATACACTTTACCGACCGCCAATTTAAACAACCAATGGTCGGCGAATATGCTTATCGTCTTTGTTTGCTCCTCTATTGCCCTTTAAGTACTTCTTCGACAATGAAATTGCACTATTCGATTACCAAGAGTCCATATTAACTGCATGCAAAATTTTCTGAATGTAGAAGACATATTGCCTCAGTAATGTATAAATCTTTAATACAAAACGTTACTCGATCATACCACGCGACGCCATTTTTAATAACGAACACTTATAACATGGCGTTAGAATACTGATATGACGTCATAAATAGTGACGTCATCAAGCACTTTTTATGCTTAATTAATTGGGTAATAAATTATATTTGACCATGCAAAATTTCAATAAGCTATGTCAAAGCGTTATGAAACAGTAGGTGGGCCCACGTATTATACACAACCAACCACTTTTTAACCTAATTAATTTCGATCTTCATAGTAAACTGTAAACATAATTTTTAGATCATATTTCAAATAATGGTCCATATTAGAGCTTGTGTATTATACGAGTACGGATTGTCTTTCTTTAATTTGCAAAAATACTGTAAAGTAATTTTATATTCGCGATGGAACAATTTTCGTTAATTTCGCGATGACCTAGGAAATTATAGCCCCCCCCCCCTGGAATAGTTTTAACTCAAAAATAAGTAACAGCAAATTGTTCTTTGGACAATGACTAATCAACGAATTAGAGAAGTCACCAAATTAGCATTTACCGAAATGTATAAAACACACGAAAGTCAATACACGCGAAAGTGAATACAGCCGAATTTGGATATCCACAAAAGCTTATATATGTATAGCAAAGTAATACGTACATACGAAATTTGATATTAGCGAAAGTTAATATCCACGAAAGTTACTTCAGTCTAAATTTGGTATCCGCAAAAGGAAATTTACGCGAAATTAGATATCCCGGAAGGTTAATGAATTTTGGTACTTTATTAGTATCATTTTCTTTTGTAATATAAGTCGCAGAATGACGTTTCCTTTTATCGACCGCTTATTCCAATTAACATACGTAATTTTGTGACAGAATTGATCAGTTAGTATGTTTTGTCGTCATCGTCACTTCAAATAGTAGAGATAATATGATTCAAACACTTACATTATATAGAATCTGATATTTCCATCAAGGCGAAAATTCGAGCCTTTACGTCATCAACACCATGGACTCTGTTTGCTATATATTGATATAAAAATCTGTCTTTCTACTGATTTAGTAGGTCATGTATATGACTTCACCAACCTTTAATAGATTAGCATTCTCTACAATCCATTCAGAGTGCAATCCTTCGTCATGAGGATATTCTCTTAAGGATGTTCGAGCTACATTGTGCTATGTGTTATGGTAGTAGATATAAATGAACAGAAATTAAGTTTCGATGATTATTTACGTACGTGTATAAATGCTATTTAATGACAATAAACATAATAATAGGTGCACAAATTTGATAGTTATTAACTTTTTTGTCCTTTCAATTTTATGTATGCCATACATTATAAACAAATTAGAGAGAGAGAGTGAGAGGGGGGGGGGGGGGGGGGGAGAAGTTGTTAACCTTTTTTGCATGCAATTTTTCAAATTCAACTTGTTTATATAAACTATGTGGCGTATGATTTAGTTACAAGAAGTAGCTACCATTTGTAACATTTTTCATTTAAATATTTCATTCCAATATATAAATGATGTTAATAGCCCCACAGCGAACTGGTTGTTTGTTATTAGGTGTTAGCAATTGAAACTAGATAGTGTAATATATATTTGTTATCGTCGAACTCAGCTTCGTCAATATTTAAACTTAATACTAGACTTAGTTCATATATGTTATAAAAATTATGTTATGTTATGCCATCTAAGGTCGAATCGTACTATAAAAGGTGCCGCGATATTAATTCCACGATAATCGACAAGGAAAACTGTCGCAATATTTATTCGGGAATTAGCAAACAAATGATGAAGTTTTTTGTATTAACAGTCAAGTATCTTTACTCAGGTTTCAAGCACCAATCTTGCAGACACACCCTTTGTCTGAATGCCATGCCTTGGATATATTCAAGGTCTCCTTCGTTGTCTGGAATTGTTTATTTTACCAATTGTTTTACGTTTGTCAATAGTTTAGTGTTTACCTGTAATGCAGCGTTTTCTTAATTCGCGCTAATTCTATTAACATAAGTACTTACAATGTGGATAATAACATTCATAGATATCATTAAATAAGACAAATCGATGTTAGCCTAGTTTGTTCATAATTTCAAGTACTTAGCATACTAAAATGCAAATTAACATTACATGTATTTTAAATAAACTGGTTATTATTACGGTATGTTAATTTAAAGGTCAATCATCTGGATCAAGTGAAAAAATGGTGATTTCAACAGCGAACATATTCTACTCAAAATACTGATTTTAAGACTGTGATTATTTACAATTACACGTATCCAAAGATCCGTTACTAGGCATAGGCACACTTCTGAGGCACTAGCCTAAAAGTAAATTATTGAGAAATAGTCAAATTAAGCATGTTTATAACTATATGCAGTCGAGTATTAAACTATATTCCATAAAATAGCCTCTGTGTTTTCTTGCTTATGAAAGCGACCCTGGTCAGTATGATATCTTAATGAGACAATACTAGTTAAAGTGTATAGAGCTATATCGGATGATATTTTTTCAAAAAGTTTCAAAAACTGAAAAACAATTATGCTTTCATATCCATTAGCTCATTTTTAGCTTCAGTTTTAACAGAAACCCACTTTGTGATTTATTGGACATGCAAACTGTCCTTTTTCATATGAAAGTGTTCTAGAACACCCTGTGAAATTATAACAATCGTCTATTTTTCAACGGTTGAATCAAAGTACACGGAACCCATCCAAAGTTTTAATTTGCAATTAAGGTAGTCTAGTATCATACTAACAACGATGCAAGTAATTATTTTGACATTAAATGACTGTTAGAATTTCGCTATATACACTTTAATATTTAGTGTAGCATAAATTGCTATTCAGCGCCGTATCTATGGGAATTAATACTATATGTTTAATGTGCGTATGTGTACATGTAGGTAATATAACCTAAGTACATCACTAATATGATACTTGTACAGCCAGATACACAATCGCACACAAGTGGTATTATTAATAATGTATACTTTAATCAGATTTTTCATATCATTTGCGAAATATTATCGATCCTGGATGAGACCAAATATTGAAGAAGCGCTGTCATACGTAATATCGATACATAGTGAGCGTTCTAGCGACACTGAGAGGCCTCCGTGTCACCAGAAACGCTTGTTGCAATCACGCACGCGCTGTATCCGTAAAATATCCCAGCGTTCCATAGGCGGGATTTGTTAACAATATCGTGGGAGGGTATAGTAGGGACTATCGGCATAAAGGTTTCAAAAACACAGACGGACTGTATGACTTACTGAACGCAGGTTGACACTAACTATCACGTGTATATATAAAACATCAACCAGTTGCTATTATTTAAAGGGAGAACGAAAAAAAACCTGAGACGTATATAATTATTTGTTATTATATTTTTGGCGTTCAATATTATATTTGTGCTTGCAGAACAACTAAACATGGACATAATTTATAAATTGCTTGGAAAAACTTTAAACACCTGTCACAGATCGGTGAGTATTTTTTTTTATTTCAAAATCGGATTTAAATAATATTTTTATAATTTTACACTTTTAAGAAAGTTTTATACTTTATGTTATATCTACCGAATGTAAACTTATTTAAAATTATGGTGAACAATATTTCGCCTTGCGAAACTTTAGAAAATAATTTTGAAATCATGTTGTACCTTAAAGGGCACTAACCCGGAATTTAGATGGAATGTAAGTTTGCCGGCGCTTATGCGTCAATTTAATATTCGTTGCCGAGTAATCGGGATTATGTCAGGATTCTGCTAACGGGCAAAAAGGGGAAGCACGTGACTTTATGCCATTACTAATTACCTAAATGTATCAAAACATGAAATAGACATTTCTTGGGTTTCATATAATGTTAAAAATTTCTATTACGAATTACCAACTTTAGATTTAACTTCTGGAGTTGTACGCTTAATACAATTTAAAACTAATTAAGCATTTTTTATTACTAGTAATTATAATGAGAAAAAGGATCGGGAGTAATGCGTAGGAAGCTGTTAAATACAAATCAGTTAGACATGGTGTTGCCGCATTTTGAAATATTACCCAAACACACCACGGACGAAACAACGAGTGTTTATAAAAGATTAACTAATTTTGATAACCTTATTTATTGTAAGCACCGAACTTTATGTAGTAGGGTGACCATGTAAAGACGAACTTTTTCTACAAACAATTATTCTATTTAACTAGCTCAAAATACGCTCCTAAACTTTAGACCTTTCCGCTATGCTTCCTAAAAAATTGAATCGTACCGTTGCTTAAATATAATGGTGTGATTTACCCAAGTCGATTTAACGGAATAATAAGAAGAAGCCGATGACTGCCAGACTGTTGGTTTGACTAAGGTTTTTATTCTTGCAGACATTATGTATGTATACATAATGAAATTACCATCATAAATGTTGTGCAAGAATACCAAATGAGCTCTTGATGGTGCTGTAGTTTATGAAAACAAAAAAATACAATAAATACAGTTAATATAACTAGAAAGGTGAGAAATTGATATCTCACGTCTTATTATTAGGCGTATTTTTAATATAGATTAGCTTATTTGTATACATAACTTGTAGTGAGCTAACTTGTAATAAGACATGTATGGGGTAATTTGTATGGAATTTTTTTCAATAAACACAATTATTATACAATAATATTAGTATTCAACACACAGGCAGATTCCAAATGATATTAAACATTTTGCGATATCTTGATTGTCACAAAAACCATGCTACTCTCCGAGCACATCGTGTCAATTTTGCGAATTATTTGGCACATGAGAATAATCAGTAAGCCTTATTCATTTTTAAAGAGACTAAAGTAATTATACAATAGTTACGTTTTCATTAAATTATCCTAAAACATCTTCTTAAAGGCACAAAACGAAAACGCGTAGTTCACATGTAGTTTTGGTTCCTAGTAACAAAGTTTTGCCTAATTGTCTTGTACAGAAATAACTGTTAAACGTATTTTACGGGACTTGTTTTGTACCAAATGCGTCACATTGCTATATACACATAACAAGTTACCTCTTCTACAAATTTTGAAATAGGAGATCATTTTCGCGTTCTTTCGAAACTGATGGTAAACGACACTTTGTTCTAAGATTGTTACAGATATGTTCGCTAAACATATGGTGAATGGTCACTGGTCAATGACACGAATGCAATGAACTAACCATTGATTGGTATTGTGATATCTGCCTACGTACTTTTACAAAATGAATGTCTGACATAGTTCATAATTGAACGGCCATATAACATATGATATGTATTTTATTTATACCTGTATATACTGTATGTAGTTATTGGATCAGACAATAAACTATAATAAACTATGGTAGTTGATAGAAAGTATTAGCAATGATGAATGAAATGTTACATTATGTATGACAGGTTAACTTTAGTTGTACAAGAAACTTTCACGGTTTTTAGGCTGGCGATTTCGCGCCAGACTATTACAATCCTAAAAAATGAAATCCACTAAGATGAATTTACTCCCGAAACTGACAACACAGAATCTATACACTCAATGCAAATAGTTCCTCCTCGTTAATCAGTTTTGCAAGATAAGAACATTCAACTTTCCTTGTTTCATTTATTCTGTTCGATTGTAACATATTAGTTTCTTCTTGATTTTTTTTTGTTAAGTCCAGCACTTACCTCTCTTTCGACTAAGAAAACCACTTGATGTTATATTACTTGGAAAGCCATTGTTCCTTAGCAGTTCGCCAGCCTGTCAGTACTTTCAGTACTTTGATTATCATTAGGGATAATCTACGGTACATGCATGTGAAAATAAGAACTAAATCGCCATTGCCATTACTAGTAATAAGTGTCCGTATTTACAATTTAGTGACAAGTATTACAACATTCTTCTCATGTTCTATTCCGTCTGTTGTATTTTGTTCTTCATCACTCCCGAAGTCAGTAAAGAGCAGAACAGACGTCCAAAATACATACTAAAACGCGTAAAGTGTGAGTTAACGCGCGAGGGGTGTGTTTCCATTCTTTTTGTTAATCAGCACATGAATAATTGAGCCATTGTCCATGTTCATTATCAATTAGAGCATTCTTGCTCTTCTGAATGAAGATTGGAAATTCTTCCACATGTGTTTCAATTGGCCGTTTCCAAGGCAACGGAAATTAAACCTTCCCAGATCAAAAAGTCGACACCAGACGTTATATACCATTGTCAACCTATTGTTCTGCCAAGTGTGTCAGATGCGTATAAAAGGTCTGCGAGTGTGTTCGCTTGTGCTGAAGGTGACCATAATACTAGTAAACACAGCTCAATTTATACACTGTTGAAACAGATTGAGTATCAAAATGTCCATTAAGTTAATATCAGATGAAATGATTTTTTATAAAAATTGAATGCCGAGCAAATGGTATATTTTCTACTCAGCTTCCTGCTGAAATATGACAGGCATACATGGGTGCCTTCATTAGTATTGTCACCTGGTTCTCCTGATTCGTCGAGAAGCGCACTAACCAATGAGCTACGGAACTATCAAAACGGTCGTAATTTATAAATTAGCTTACCCAAAACCACGAGTCATATTAATACTTTGTATTGTTGATACTGGCAGTGTAACGTAATATCTTTTTCGTTTGGCGGTGAACGGTGGTAATATTTGCTATTCTTATGTCTCTACTCGTATAACCTGTATATTATTATGCTTGAAATGTATTTGCTGTCTGTCTCTTGAAGCAGGTTCGTTTGTGATTCCGGAAATCTATTTTTGTTGATCATAACTATGTTTACCGACGATAAAAATACAAACAAAATCTAAGCCTTATGTAAACTCGTTGATGAGGCTTGATCGATCTATATAACGTTTTTATCAGACCTTAATTGCGAACATATAGTGAAACCTATTTTTATGTCCAAATAATGGAATAAATCATATTTGGATTTTTAAGAATCAGTGAATGTCTAAAAATGTTCTAATAGCAATATGACAGGTAGCAAAATTTCAGGAAATGTGTCGTGATATTTGTATTGTTTGACATTTCCAATGGTAACGTCTAGTACAAAAAAACAATGTTCATGCACTAGTGAAGTCCCTCCATATGTGTGAGGTGGCTTAACACATTCCAAAGAACTGTACTATTGTCGTATTTTACTAGTGTGATTCTTGAAGAGATGAATTCTCCACAACAGTGTTGAATGTGAAGGTCACTATCATCTTTCTCACATATACATATCGCTGGCTTAGAATGAAGGGGTCGTAAGTACAAAATCAATATTTTGAGAAAACGAGAAATTCTGTCCGAATATTACACTTTACTTATTGTAAAACTTCAGTTTTTGTCAACATGACACGTTCCAAGTTTAATGAAAATATGCTCAAAGAAGCGCTTTATGATGCTGAATTTAAATATTTATCAGTCTTATAAGATCGTAAGTAGTATGTACTTACGACCTTTTCATTCTAAGCCAACGATATGGTTCTTTTGTACTAGGTGTTACCATTCTATAGTCAGAGTACGCATCATCTGTTATAAACATTCTAATACACCTAATTCGGAGCACCGGGGGTAAAACTAGACTTTTTCGGAAAATTCTGCGGTCAATTTATATTCTGTGTAGATACACAAAGTCAAAGTATGTTTAAACCTTTATGAGTAATATGTTATTGTTTGATTCAGTGCATGTAGTTGCACAAAGGTTAATTAGCAACGATCCGAAAATCAAAATAAATTATGTTGCCATAGTAGGATTGTTCAATGAACATATAATATAACGTTAATTTGGTTATGTCAGTTTTCATTCCGGTGGCAAATTACAATCAATTATTTATAGATAAGGTGAAAATTATCCGTCTGTCTTTCTGATATACCTTTCGAAATTATTTTATCAATATTCGCTTATATCGGCAAAATTGCATTATTCCGCTCTAAAATTGTTCCCAAAATACGCCACACCGATGGCTTTCGTATCATTCTAGACTTTATAAGGTAGTATTGTTATTACAGCCCTAATGTAATCAAAATTCTAATTAGAGAATGCTAATTACTGCGAAATATTCACTCAGACTTTAATATGTACTCGGGAACGTTATCAATGTATTTCATGATTGCACGGATTTTATGAGACGCAAGGATGTACTGTTCGATGATATGACATATATGCTAGTATAATGCCGGTGTTCAACGACTTCAAAGGTGATTTTGAGATTAAAAAGCAATTGAAAAGTAATGAGTACCAAAATTAATGCATACCACGCCACCGTAAAGAACCCGTGACCGAAGTCAGTTTACTTTAAACAATGTTCCACTGTGACGTCATAATGCCAACGAAAAGCGTCCGCGACAAAATCTGGATACCAGTATCTTGAGATTGAAGCGTTTATTCAGATGATTTTTATCAGCTTTGTTTTCCAAAGACCGTTGTTGGATGTTGTCTGATCTGGCCATCGATTTACCGAAAATAAGATATGAGGAGATCGAGCAGGGAATCAACAAACATTGACGTCTGCACCATTTATGAACCATGTTTGATCCAGATAATCGATGCCATCGAGCTATAAGCTTCATTCTAGACAATCCTCATACTAAATAAACACAAATGTTTACTAGACATATCATAAATTCTTCAAAGGATATCGAATGATGATAAGAAATGTGAATCAATCGCTATTCGAGTGATGTGTTGTTGCTGTATGGCGTGTAATAACCATCAACACTATGAACTTGTGAACAATATTTCTCACTGAAAGAAATCCAGGTTAAAATAATTGAATACATGCGCTCTAAAGGGTATCTAGGGACTCATTCAGAATACATTGAAACAACTTCCATTAGAAGAGCTGAACTCCTCTTGTTGATTTAATTACATGTGCTTTGACTTATCCACGATACTCATCAATGGCACGGATATGGTTTGTGGCTTCCATACGCGTAAACGGAACTGAATGGTTAGATTCTGCAGCCGATCCTCACCCGGTCAATACTCGATGGGACAGTGGCTTGAATTATTGGTTTGAATTGATTTATTGATTTGTTGATAACCTTCAAAGGTACCGAACACCATACTTTTGGTATAATAAAATATCCCATTATTTAAAATAATGATGTTTCTTAGAGCAAGTACGATGTCAATACATGTACTAAATAATTCAGAGTTATGTTTCGAAATTCCATTTGAGCGTTCCATAAAGTTTTCAAAGTGGTTATTGTGCATCTAGTCTACGGAGTGAAAAGGCAACCTAGCATAACATTATTTATTTCAACATAGTAACATTCTAATTTTAAATTTCTGACATTGCAAAAATATGCGTTATACTAGCTATCATGACTTCGCTAGTTGACGTTTAGACGTCATTTTGCTGATAGGTTAAATACATCCTAGCAGCGCAGTCAATCTGGATATAACCTGCTAAAAATGCGTTTCCATGCCTGTTGTTTTCTCTCGACCAACACCACGAACTACCTTAATTAGAATATCAAACATGTGTGATGTTTTTTATAGTTTACAGTTTTATTGGTATAATCGGCATGTGAAATAGTACATATTTTCATGGAAATAAAATATAAGCACCTTTGATGCATCGGTATAGATCTCTTATTCGGCAAAAATAATGTTTTACGTTTTTTTTTGTTATTTGGCTCCTGTTTGGAATCCTAGATCAATATTTGTGTAGCAATTTTCATACAACTGAGCTACATACTACTGAACTGTTTGACTGCTGAAAACACCCCTCGTAAAATTGATTACTTAACCTTTTTCTCTCTTTTTTAAAACAATGACATTTTCACTAATATATGAGTTACACACCTTTAAAGTTCAGCTTGCGTCTATATGTGCGCACTCACACGCTATTGTGTTTTATTGTGTGAGATACAATCCTTTGATTTATTCATTTAAATTCTAAACAATCACGTGGCATAATTTATTACTACCAGCAGACAAGATGATTATTCTTGTTCTAGAATTTATGCTAAGTCTTGATAACAAGCGAAGAGAATTTAATTTCCTTTTTTATTGCAGAAACATAAACATAGAAATCGAGTAACACAAGTGCAGTTTGTTTTGGGTGTTTGGATATTTTGTAAGCATAACTAGATTAGTGTGAAAGGGAGAACGCGAGACCATTTTTAGGTGTTTCTAATGTCAGGTAACTGCATCGTTGACAAAAGAAAAACATAAAAAATGTTGTTGTTTTTCTAAAAATTGAAAACGAAATTACATACAGCAGAAAAAATCACATTGTTCAAACTATGTTTTTCTATGTTTACCAATGAAAATGTTACTGGTGTTTCTAACTTAATCTTTTCACACAAATTACATATAGGGTCAGGATGATTTTTGGCTGTTGTTTCTGAATATCTAGAGCTAGCTAACTTCAATGTATGGGTTGTTATTATCTTTAAACCATGGCTTCCCATTTTGCTTGGAAACACCATCATATGAAAATATCAGAATTTAAGCTTTATGTGTTATTCTGGTTGCATTCGTCATTATATCACTGGCTTAGACTAAGAAGGTCATAAGTAAAAATATATAAAATCAATATTTTGTGAAAACAAGAAAAACTGTCTGAAAGTACCCTTTACTTATTGAAATCCGAACATTTTGGACTTCAGTTCGGTCAACATGAAACGAACGATCCGATGTTCGTGACAATAGGCTCATGAGAAGCGCTATGTTAAATATGGATGAAACTTATAAGGTCGTTATTACGACCTGTTCATTGTAAGCCAGCTATACATGTAAGTAGATGTGCACAGTTTCCTAACTGACATAATGCATGTTCGCAATGTAGACTACTCGATCACTAGAATCAAGAAAGTCACGCGAAAGTGGTATTGTCTTAGATATACTCCTCCGAAACCGGAACTCATTGACCATTTATGCATGGGAAAACCGAATGACCAAGCACTGCAAAAGCCTTAGCCGAACTAAAATTAAAAAAAAAGAACATTTCCCCGCATATCTATTGATCATCCCGGGTATATTTAAAGAATGGAAGGGCATGACTTGTATGCATGATTTCAGTCACTAACGGACTAAATACTCCAAATACGCCAGTGCCATGAATGGGTATAATCAAACAGCTGAAAAGAGTCCTAAAAATTGGTAACTTTTTTTAACTTAATCATACCAATATCTTTAAGCATCCTTTTCTTACCTTCATCAAGGGAACATAGTTGGAAACTGTGCAACTGGGTAGTCAACATGTATCTGCAATGTTGCCGGTGACACATTAACACAAACATAACCATTCGAAGAAATGTATTTTTTACAGTTTTACGGCAGTATTAAACATATCTATTCCGTAATTTAAATATCTCACTGTATGAATCCCTAAAGCCTTGCGCTTTCATATAATTCTAATGACAATCATAAATGTTTTCGGTACATTTTTATATTACCATTAATGACAAATAGTCATGGATAAAAGATAATCAGTTTTTTCTATGAACGTCAATGATTAACGCGAATATGAGGAGTACTGTCAAGAGTCATTTGGTCTATACCGTCAATTAGTGGGCTAACAGTATTCCATCGATCCCTTTATATAACACTTATTAACGTTGAGGGAATTGCTTTGAAAGAAAATCTACGAGGCCCAGGGGATTTGAATCTGTTTGAGTTTCCCCACAATCTCTGACTATATCGAGTACATAACACATAGACTCATCTTTACAGCGAATAGTTACAGTTAATATTATTTTATCTCAATATAAACATTCTAACCTTTAGTTGATATCTGATATCTTGTCTTGATTGCATTTCGTTCTGGAAAGAAAACAAGTGAAACGTCATTCACTAAACATTGTAAATATTTACTTGAAACTATACTTAACAACTTTTCTAAGTCCTCATTTTCATTGATATATAACTTTTTTATTGTACATAGAAACGTGCTAAAAATTTTCAAGTGAAGTTTATACAAGATATAATCCGCGTCACAAACTGGCCATACGTCACGTGGTTTGTTCGGTCCGATATGCACGTGCGTTTTATGTTTTTCTGCCTCCACGCATTTACACATGCTACGAATTTCTTCCAAATACTTCTGAATTATGCCCAGGGACACACCACGTTTGAAAAAAACATTCCAAAATCAATTATAACATTACAGGTATGCGTCAGATGATGTCAGAACAAAGATGACGTGGCGCCCTTAAGGTGCATAGTGGTATGTTCTGCCGACGTGTACGAATACTTACACAAAACATTACTTTTCACTGGTTGAATTTTAACGTAAACGTGTTTATAAGTATATAATGAAAGGTGAACGTATTGTTTGTCAGATTTACTATGCTGGTTGCAAGAGGCTTTTGTATTGAAGTGACGTTATGACGTCATATCGCGCTTTTCGGAGACGTGACCTCAATTAGCGTACAGATGGTAAAAATCATCAAGTCGATACATTCAACAATTCTTATGACTCAAGACCATGACTGCAAATGGAAAAATCAGACTACACGGTGGTCATCAAATATATCAAAATATGAATTTGTGACTTTTGCCTCCCTTGGTTGATATGTGAAAATTGATTCAATTTTATAAATGCATATCAAACTCAACTTTTTGTTGTAAAATTGTGACAGCTGATAACTGATGCATAGTATAGCCAAATTTCACTGAGATATAAACATGGTTGACAAAGTTATATACCAAAAAATAAGTGAGGACTTAGAAAAGTTGCTAAGTATATCTTTATTTTTAATTCCAACAAGTCGTAGTTTTCTTGAAATTAAAAACAATTGTTGTGGAGGTTATACTGTTACTGTAACGTTTAAAAATAATAAAATGTGTTTGCTTTTGGTAATGTGTGTTCAGAGAGACATTATGTTGGATGGTCGACCGAACCTCTTCGTATATTGGATGATATTTCGCTCAGTAAATTATTCATAAGAGAATATTGAAATGAGATTACTTTTTATCTAAGTTTTATGTATATTTGTACTGCTTTTAGATTTACACACTAACTACTTATACTTCACGTTTGAATACGTTTATGTTTTTTACAAATTAATGTTTGATCGATTTTGCTAACAGGTTCATCCCCCTTAATAACGGCCGATTACGAACGGCGTTCCTCGCTTCGAGGATTGAAAAGAAAAAGATGCCAGAAATGTCCCTTTTTAAGCTGAATATCAGGCAAACACTGATCATTATAATATGACAGTGCCACGCAGAGACGAGAGAACCCAATACCTCTCGCACTGTCTACGGATTTTCTACTTCTCCGTTTGAGTGATTATTTTGTGTCCTTACTACGTGTTTTCAGTACCGACTTGTTTAGGGAACTAGTTGAGAGTCAAATTTGTTGTCTAGTCTATTAATTTCATTTGTAAATTACAGATATCCCTGGAGCTTATAGTACGTCGGACATGTGTTGCATAATTTGTTTTAATTGAGACATTTCCACAAACGATTAGACCGAATGTTTGATACATGTTTGCAGTAAGTCAATGTCTGGTACCACTTTGCACTTCGTTAATTGTTTCATTGTTTAAGTATAGTTTTTATTTCCGGTCATACAGGATTTTAGTTTTGTCACTTCGAATATCTGACCGACGTAGGTTTAAGACGTCTACGCTACCGTTTCTCGTTTTAATGTCTAGGTGGAAAAGCTATCGATCTTCAAGTCTGTCCTTCGTATAGTTCGGTACTAGAATGTTTTTTCAGAAAATTATTTCTAGCAAAGGCCATTTGAAGATTTTCCCCATTTTTATGAGAAATGTTTGTTCAAATGAGACATTGACAATGTATATGTCTTCCTGCTTAGTAGCGATTGCAAGTTGATCTCGACAGAAAAGGTATACTTCCGAATGAAAGCAAGGTTACGCTAATCGACCAGACAAACATTACGGTAATTAAAAGAAAATATCAAATAGGACAAAAAATCAGAACTTAGCAGAAACAGCAGAGCACAAAATGCATAAAATGGAATGCACAAATAGACAAAAACACAGACCACTTGTATGCCACAGTTGTAGACACAGAAAAGGTCTAAACCCTCAGCGCAACAGCCTAGGCCAACGAAAGTGCGCACCGCTGCAAATTTTAAAATTCTACAGATTTAGACAAGATTAAGAGAATAACAGAGGTGGTCTTACATGTATCAGCGGAATTTTACAGGAATTGGTAATTAACTTTATGACAACTATTGAAGTCAATTTGCAATTCATGTATGATTAAATTGAACAATTTAGAAAACATCGTGAAACACGCAAGAAACAAACAAATAAACATAATTCTGTTGGTGATATGCGGGACTTTGTTTCAGTAGGCGTTTCTAACTTCCGTGCATCAGATAGTTAAATGATGCTGAATGCCTACTCCCTCGGCGATGCCGTATCTTAAACAAATCAACGTGCTATCATATTCAAATCTAAATTAAACTGAGTTTTCAATATTTCCAACACATCCACATATCAATAATTGAATTGCGAAAAACAATTTGTTTAGATCATACGCATTGATAATAACAAATAGTAGTTTGTCATACATGTAGTTGAATACAGTAACTTAATCAACAATGCTCACAGCGAGGTAAAGAACGAAACTTATGGACAATTAGTGATGTAATAACATTTTCATGTCTGGAAACTAATAATATACGTACTGTTTCATGTATTCGGTAAAAATAGATTTTCATTCTAAAATAGTTTACTTCAATTTAATTGAAACATACAATATTATGTATGAATAGTTCGTTTTTACAAATCGTGCTAGTAAATTGAAAGTTCCTGCATCAGATTCACTTTCTAGTATCATTCTTTACTTTTATATTGTGACTTTTATGCAGAACTAGGACTTTTCTAAGTATAATGTATGATTTTATTGCTAGCAGTACAAACACTGTATCATATAAATATCTACAGTTAATGCCATTAGAGGTGTAAAGGTGAGAGCTACAGTTGGAATAGTAATATCCTCATCATATTACATCTTCATGCATGCTATGGTTACTCTTTAATGTTCAATTAAAAATGATAATTACACGCGTATTAACACTCCTTGGTGTCTATTAAAACATTCTGCGATGACATTTTATTGGTACCTTCTATTTTATTATGCAGATATATCATTTCTTACCATTAGATTCGGTTGTGCGCACAATTTCAGAAAGACACCAGACACGACAAACGGATGGTTAACTCTGAATGACTCTATCTTAATTAATTATTGAAGTAAATGGAATATTAAAATGCGACATTATATACATGTACAAACTATAATCTAATACCGGTACCTCAAATCACCAATCGGACACTGTATGTATCAACCATGACCTCTCGGTAATGACCCCTTTAGAGATAGAAAACAAAATACTTGTTAGTTACGCTTCGCCGCTTGTTGTAGACAATACAATTATTTTTATTCCAGTATGTAAAAATATTCTGAACTAATAACAGTCCATAGTCATAATTTCGCATAATTCATAATTGTTACCGTTGTGAGATTTATGCAGAATTTGCATTTGTTTTGTTTACTGTTTCATTTTGGTACCATATCTTTCACACTCATTAGTCCTTTGTCCAATTCGTTACTTTCTTTTGTTGAAAATCATTAAAATCATAATTGCATGTTGACACCTCTGTTTGGCGAAGTTGACACATAAAAACAGGATTTTATAACATTTCACTTTGTTTTTAAACGACAATCAAAATTCATTAGCGAGACTGCACGGTTAATACAATTTAAAGCGGTTCTTTGACGTTTTAAGACTTTTTGAAATAATGACTATCTGTGCTATACGATATCGCTGACTTAGAATGAGAATGTCGTAAGTACTACTTAATATAAGGCTCCTGCATATGTGAAGTCGGCACTACAATGCGCTTCTTATGAGCCTATATTCATGAAAATCGGAACTTGTCAGCTTGACTAAATTGAATTCCAAAGAGTTTTTTTTCTATAAGCAAAGAGTAGTTTTCAGTTGTTTCTTGTTTTCTCAAAACGAGTAAGTATTTACGACCTTCTCGTTCTAAGCCAGTGAAATGTTGTCCGTATTTTAAACGCTCCATTCGCTGTTCGATTAGTCATTATTTTTTTGTCTACGATTCCATGAAATCAGCATGGCATGAAATGACATGAAATACCTAGACAATTTATTTGGCGTGTCTATTAAGTATTCCAAATACTATTCTGCATGGAATAGTGCATAGCTGTTTGTATAAAGGACATGCCGTAATTCCCATTATTGACAATAATTAGCATGTTAAGTGAATAATTCATCACCACGCAGCGACGTATAAAACCAAATGTCACCGGAGTGTCACACCAAGCACGTTGTCGTCGTTATGCGACACGCTTGTATACATCTATCGTCTCAATATGATTTTAGCTAGATAGTACCAAATATTGTAGCATATTAATATCTATGATTAATACCATAAGAGGTGTAAAGGTGAGAGCAACAGTTAAAATAGTAATATCCTCATCATATTACATCTTCATGCATGCTATGGTTACTCTTTAATGTTCGATTAAAGTGATAATTACACGCGTATTACCATTCCTCTTGGTGCTAATTAAAACATTTTGCGATGGTGCCTTCTATTTTATTATGCATATCATTTCTAACAATTAGTATCGGTTGTGTGCACAATTTCAGAAAGACACACGGCAAAAGGAATGCTTAACTCTGAATGACAGTATCTTAATTAATCATTGAAGGAAAGTGAATATTAAATTGCCTCATGGCTTTGCTGGGTGGAACAGGTGACAAGTGAGAAACACACCACATATCTCAAAACATCCTGCACCTCAATAAAAGCATTTGAATGTATATTTTATGTGGTACCAGCGGTTCGGAAACAACACTGGTCTAGGCATGAATGGAATTTTATGACTCTGAATAACGGCATCCTCTTCTAAAGAGGGGATGCGCGTTCTATTTAAACTAAAAATGAATGTGTTCGTTTTACTTTACGTACATGCATAACTTCTATAGTTTAACGTTCCTGTGTTTTCGGTGTACGTCTTTATAAGCGGAGATCAAAGGTTCGAATCCCTATACGATGCCCAGTAACAAACAATAATATAATGTGCCAAATTACAAATCAGGCGTTGTACCTATAGTTATTACTCCAGTATTTTTATACTTTATAACAAAGCAAAAACGATTTCAACTAATGTAACAGTTCAAACTTCAAAGCCATCTTTCGCATAATTTGGCCCTGTAACCGTCGCGAGTTTTATGCAGATTTTGCATTAGTTTTGTTTACTGTTCCTTTTTGGTGCTATACCTCTCATGCTCATTATTCCCTAGTCCATTTAGTTATTATCTTTTATTGACAATCATTAAACTCATGATTGCATGTTCATACCTTTGTTTTGGCGAAATTGAGGCATGAAAGTTGAATTTTCTAGCTTTATACGAGTAGTTTGTTTTTGTTGACGACAACCAAAACGCATTAGTTTGACTGCAGTACCGATACCATTTAAAGCGGTTCTTTAAATCTTTAGGACTTTAGGACAAAAAATGACTTTCAGCGGTTTGTTTTTTATTGCTTGTGATTTGTGTTATACATGTATATGTTGGTTGTTTTTGTTAAAGGCTTCATTCGCTGTCCAATTATTTATTATATATCTGTCCACGATTCTATGAAATTAGCATGGCATGAAATGACATGAACTACACTGACTGTGTGTTTCGTGTGTCTATCCAGACTTCCAAAATCATATTCTGCACGGAGTGATGCATACCTGACTCAGAATCGTATAAATGACATGCCGTATTTTCCATATTGGAAATAATTAGCATTAGCACTCGTAAGTGAATAATTCATCACCACGCAGCGACGTATAAAACCAAATGTCACCGTAGTTTCACACACACCAAGCACGTTTCCGTCGTTATGCGACACGCTTGCATACTTCAATCGTCTCAATGTGCTTTTATAGCCTACGTAGTTTTACAGTGTAGCATATTAATATATAAAACTAATGTAAATATCAACTTGTCAACCACAAGATTCTTGTAGACAAGCTCAAATTTTACCATTTGTCATCAGACAGCATAGTTTGGATTAATTCCTATCTATCAAACAGAACACAGAAAGTATGCGTTTCTGCAAAACTTTCAGACCCCGCAGATATAGTTTCAGGTGTTCCACAAGGCTCAGTTTTGGGACTCCTGTAATTTCTCATTTATATAAATGACTTACCATATCATACCATGTCTTCTTCAACAGACATCTTTGCTAACGACACAACACTAACAGTATCAGGTGTTTCAATTTAAGACATCCATCAGATCCTTCTATCTGATCTTTACATTGTAGATTCATGGTGCGCACAAAACTCCATGATAATCAATGTACAAAAAACAAAACATATATATGTATATAACAAGACAAACAAACAAACCGAACATCACCGACATCAAATTGAAATAACAGAACCATGATATTGAACTTTCAGAATATGAAAGACTTCTTGGAATCAATATAGATAATACACTAAAATGGAAAACTCATATTGACAAAACCATAAAAAATGCAATACACAACTCTTCCTACTCATGCGAATCAAACAATACTTAGATGTTCCAACAAGAAAATTATTTTTTAATGCTTACATCCTCCCACACCTAGATTATTGCTGTTCAATCTGGGGTAATACAGACAAAAAGATAATGAACGAAATCATTAAATTCTAAAAACGGACAGCACGTGTTATTCTTGATGTACAAGACTTTGACACTCCCTCTGACGTTTTGTTCAATAAACTTCAGTGGATGAAATTTGACAAAAGAGTTGAATATAAAAAATCAATTCTAGTGTTCAAATCACTCAATGACAACCAATTTCCAAGATACATGCAACAAAAGTTCACAAACTAAACCAAGTTCATTCATGTAATCTCAGATCCATAACCAATGAAGACATATATGTACCATCGCCAAATTTTGAATTCTCCAGAAAATCACTTGCCTACTCAGGACCAAAAATATGGAATGAAATACCAAAAGCAGTACAAAAATCAGACACAAGAAATAAATTCCAAAATGCTAACATTAAATGGCAATACTCATTAACGAACATTGACATAAAACACGACTCATCCTGTTAATATATCTTACCTTTGTAACTATTACTTTGTTCATTATATATATATATGTGTATACTTATTTTTCATGTAATGTACCCTTTATATTTAATGTATATATGTTGAGGCCCAAATGGAAGATTGCACTATTGTAAATATGTTAGCCTCGTAAAAAAAAGACTTTCACTCACTCACTCACTCACTCACTCACTCACTCACTCACTCACTCACTCACTCACTCACTCACTCACTCACTCACTCACTCACTCACTCACTCACTCACTCACTCACTCACTCACTCACTCACTCACTCACTCACTCACTCACTCACTCACTCACTCACTCACTCACTCACTCACTCACTCACTCACTCACTCACTCACTCACTCACTCACTCACTCACTCACTCACTCACTCACTCACTCACTCACTCACTCACTCACTCACTCACTCACTCACTCACTCACTCACTCACTTACTTACTTACTTACTTATTTACTTTTACTATGCCTATTCATTAGTCCAAAGGTTATAATAAGCTACTAAATCATACATAACCTCGATTGTTTCCGAGTGGTTCGATCGAAAGTTCGATTCCCAACCGATGCAAGGTTAGAACTTTTGTTTTGGGGTCTTTTGATGAGCCGCCAGTTAGTAAAGACCGGCCACCATAGGTACACTCTGCGCACAAAAAAGATAAATGTTGCTAAAGATAAATGTCGCCAAAGACAATTTGAATGGTCCTTCCTAAAAAGGTTTCAAGCTAATATCCCAAGCATGTAAGTTCCCGTTATCTTATATCATTAACTGCAACATTTAGCAGTATAATAATGAGCGGTTACTTGAATCATTTACTTCAGTAACTGGAACCCTTTAAAGCAATGAAAGAGCGATTCTTTTATACTGAAATACCTGATAGTGCAGTTACAAATAGTAGAGTCTAAAACAATAATCAAGCAGCGCAAGGAATTGTGATTCATCAAGATATCTCCGATACATTTCTGTTTTCTAAAGCTCTGCTTCTGCCTGAAGCAAACATATATAGACTCAATCAACGAAAGAACCAAGACAATTTAATAAAACTTGATTAGTAACAGTATTACAATATGAACACACGGATCCACCCTTCATGTCGATCAATAATTGGTGCAAAGCTTAAATGAGCTCAATTGTCTTACTGCACCTATAGAGTGCTGTTTTTTTCTTTTCAATTTTACATGGCCATTGTAACGGCTAGGACCATACATAAAGCATTGAATTATCCTGTCAGTTCTAAATCAGTCTGCTATAATTTCATCTTATAAACATTTATTATCACATCTTAGCAGTGGACTACGCCGTGTAAGTATTATGTATACCCAAAAGATTAAAACAATTGCTTAAATAGGTAGAGTTTAGTGTGATATTGAACTGTTGGCATAAGCCTTTATACTTTTTTACACCGTTCTAGTGGATTGTTCCACTGCGTCACTGGATTTTTATCCTAACTGGACTGTATTAAACTTTACTTAATTACACGTATATCGTAATTGAACTAAAATTTAAATTAAGTTGGCATCAAACATTTTACATTTAACACCTCCGGCATGTTCGACTAATGTTGGAATAAACAGTTGGAGCTAATGTTTTTGGCTTTCTCAGATCACTTGAATTAACAAGTATGGAGTTCATCTCATTCCGCTTAGATGTCACTCCTCTCCAGCAAATCAAATATAATACACTTCAGAAAGTCATTAACCTAACATTCTATTTCTGTAAAGAGGATATTCCGATCCTAAAATTAGTTTACATGTGTACCTGATAGATCAGAAACAATATCATCTTAAGTTTAGTTATATAATATTATTTCCCCTCACTTTTTTCGTAATGTTAATTTCCCATAGACAAACATTGTAGTATTCTTACTGTTACGATCAACCGGATCAATACACCACGTGATTGAACATTTTTTTACTGTCAGCAGGGTGATAGTACTTTTTTGACAGTACTTTTCATGTCACGTGGTATATTAAGGTAGAGGTTACCTGGTGAAAATGCTTGAAAAACACAAACTTGAAAAAAAACAATTTCGAACAGAATATGCCATCCGATTATATCATATATAATAGAAAAACAGTGTAGCACTTGCGTGTAGTGTAATATGTAACATTTGGTCGCCGAATTCAAATGCTAGCACTAAAATAAAGGCGATATTTTGTGAAAAAAATCAACATTTTTTTCAAAATGTAGAACGTTATTATTATTGCATTCTTTAAAACGAAACGTTAGATATGCTTTAAAATCGATCGTCGCAAGGGCATGCCAGGCCTGAAATTAAGTGTTGGCGTTTCGTTTACTAAAGAAGCAGCGTCATGTCCACTGCTTTTTTCGACAAGGAGGTTGCCATATTTGAACCCCCTTGTCACCGAAGAAAACGTACTGATTCATGTATTTGAAACATATTAATCAACAAAATCGATTACCAAATGTAATGATGAATTTTATTAGGTTCGTATTATATCAACATTACAAACGATCTTATGATAGTAATAGAGAAATATATGCATTTTCTGCAGCTGCAATCTAGTTTGTTTACAAATTTCGCGCTGTGTAGCAAATATGTATTCATGCGCCAAAGGTAGTTTAAAATAGTGCGACAGTTTGTCTGCGAAAACGTTATGAAGCATTGTTCATAACGCGTTGTTCTTCATGACTGATGATAAAGATAAATATAAAAATCCTTACCAGGTGATTTAGGTCCAATATGAAAGTCAATATCCGCATTTTGGTATATCGGCAAATTTAGCACATGTTAGCAAATGGATAACCGGAACTGTGTTATGCGGTTCCTGTCAAACTTTATTTTATCTAAATTTCGAACGAAATATGTCTTTTAAAGCAATCCTTAGTGTTTTTTATGTACGTATAATAATTGCATCCATTGTTTCGTAATCCGATTGTATATATCGTTGTGTGATCGTGTTTAAATAGTAAAAATCGATTCAGTACACTCCTGTCAAATCCCCACGAAATTCACGTGCTAATTTACGTATGGTGTAAGTTTACTGCCATATTTAGTAATCGTCTGCTAGTAGTGTTTTGCGTGATTTATTAACTTTTTAACTCATACAACGATCAACTATAGTAAAGTCCTATTCTTAAAAGAAAAAAGGCTAACTGACACACAAAAATATGTTATAGACCAGTACGACGAAAGATAAAAACGCCTTTTCTTTTGTATGAACAATGTGGGTCGTATTAAAATATGTTTATTAAAGACAGAAAAACTAATGTTTGAAATAATGTTCCCCAAATCCGTTTGTGAGTTGTATTCTTCAATTATTAACTTAAAAATATTTAATTAATTGAATTTTAAGTCAATATTACTCGATTTAATCAGATATGTGGCATATTTATTACAATCCAATAACTAGCTGGTTCATCAGGCCCACCATACCCTAACATATTTAAGATTTGTTAAAAGTAGTTCTACACACATACATGTATCATTGATTGCAAGTCATGTTGATGTGTTTATTTGTTCAAAATGCATTTAAACCATTTCAATTTTTTAAAAAGGGCTAGCATGACCTTGATCAAATCTCTGACAACTGATTTGTCTAT
The DNA here is from genome assembly GCA_963678985.1 of Spisula subtruncata. Classification (NCBI taxonomy): domain Eukaryota; kingdom Metazoa; phylum Mollusca; class Bivalvia; order Venerida; family Mactridae; genus Spisula; species Spisula subtruncata. The sequence goes on along the minus strand of OY787661.1, from coordinate 48,791,180 downwards.
TTTTTCTAATATTTTATCAACAAATAACAGTGACTGACATTTTGAAAAGTGTATACCAATTATATAATTATCTTTTACAAATATATTTTGATAACAATGAGGTACAGGAAAAATATTCGGACAGATAGATAGTGTGAACTTTAAGCAACAAAACGGTGTATGATACTTAGGGGTTATTCTTTAAAAAACGTATGTAATTCATTGCAGAAAAATACACACTTTTTTCTGTTCAAATGAACCTAATAAATGCAAAAAAACAAACATGGCGGCGTATTACACCCGCCTAACGATGGTTTTAGTTCGAGTTCTCGCGTATCTACGCTTTCATAGAAAGACATTAATACATTTCGCTACATATTTTCCTTTGGGTAGATTGGAGTTGTTTATTTTACGGTCAGCAGCCGGATCAAGATGTTGGATGTTGAATCGTTTAAATAATCAGGTAATTAACTACTTTCACACGATTTGAGTACTTGGGGAAACAAGGAACAGAGTCTTTAACTCGTATTATTCATACATTATGCCATGAAACCGACTCCTGTAGAGTTTACCGTAAATTACACCTTGCGAAATTGAAAGCAAGTTCATTCGTACCCGTAACGATTCGTACCTATAACTACCAAAAAAAGATTGTGGACGAAAAAAGTTCGGGGTAATAAAATAAATAACACATAGCTTTTTCGCCCTTGGGTAACAGTACTTTCCTCAGGCTGACATTTTTACTGTCACCCTTAAAGCTATGTGTTATTTGTATACTGACGCCAAAACGAAAGTGAGCAGTTGCATTATATTTGTATGTGTTTGCGATATGAATTTGGTATCAAACTCGTGGGTATGTGTTATAACGTTTTGTAGGTATGGGTTTAAATTGACTTTGTCTTGCTATTGAGTCTCGTAAAAATTTGCAAATTGAATGAAGCAGTGGACGAACGTGAAAATGACATTTTGCTACATGATTTATGCACATGCATTAACGAGAAAACCGATGGGTCGTACTCCTTGTGTGTAACTTTTGGTCTGCCTGACTAAGCACGGTGTCTATCAGTTCAAAAAAGTCAACTTGTCAAACACGACTGGTTGTTCAGACCCCAAACAAAAAGATGTCAACAAAAACTTAAAAACAATCACAAGTATCATATTCTTTGACTGATTGTAACGAAAGATGTTCGAAGCTCATGTCGAGAATGAGTACTAGCAATGCAACATATATTAATATTTTCTTGTAAACAGTTCTCGGTTTTTGCCCTAAATGAACACAAATGCATGGCAAAAACTGTGACCATTGAGACACACCTGATAGCGACGTATAAGTCCTTGACAGCTGAAGTAAGCTTCACAATAGCTTGTACTGTTCGGGAATGACGAGGAGTAACACTAGGAATAAATTTTGTTTTCATATTGAATATAAAGGTGTGCGGGGATTCGTGCGTACGCGCAAATATGTAGGTTAACCAATGTACACCTTTTTGATGGCAGTATATTAACTTGATTGTTACAAATATGAATCTGACAAGTTGGTCAACGCTAGCGTCGCCTAAAGTGTGTTACAACAACAACTTAATATAATGAACTACTGTCCGACCAGGGATACCTGACAGTGACGTCATGTTGTATTAACAATCAAATGTTTACTTTGTATATCGTCTGCAAAAATGGGGATTATCAGGATAGTTCTTTGCATTTAATCTGCATGAAATCGTGGCCGAGAGGATAACGGTGCAGTATTAGTAGATTCCTAATTAAAACGTGTCAAGTTCGAACCCTTTCAGCAGAACTTTTTATGCTGATTTTTTATATGGTTTTTTTTGCAGTCGCATACAAGTGTACTTGAATGCTGCTTGAGTAAAAAAACACCTTGGTCATTGCACTCAACTAAAAATGACTTAATTTATCAGCGAAGAACAAGTTTTAAATTAAAGTAGGGGTCGAGTCTTTGAAGAACTAAGAGAAACCAACAGCTATCCTGAACGAGTTTTCAATTACACGAATTCCACGGGTTAAATTAAACAAGAAAAGGGCAAAAACTTTATTTTCAAAATGAATATCTTATCAAATCATCCAATGGTATACATTTTTCGTTTATAATACAAGAAAAAAAATGTTATAGTTTAATGGCTGTCACAAGCTTTGAACTTAGATCGCCTGAGTGAGGGTCAACAAATACATCCACAGAACCATGCATATATATATATAATATGATCCCCGATCTTTTTGGGGATATACCCTGCTTATTTATAGATTGTTTACGAAATGACGTTACTGTCAAAAATCGTTGGTCGGATAGTATATTGTCGATTCAAAGACGTCTGTCAAAACCGCCACAATGCTCCATTTCTGAATAGCTAAATGCAGTAAGTATTATCAATACGTTATAGGACCATTAGAGTGTAAATCATATAAATGTAATAGACTTACTCCGGATCTCCACTAATCTGTAGGTACAAATAAAGTTTTACCGTTATAATCCTTGTGACGCATGAATATTCATATCTGGACAATAGAGCTTGGGTCAGTTGTGTTTGCATATGAATACAAAACCAGTCTAACTAGGCCATCTTTGTTTGTACCTACATGTAAATTAATGGAAAAACCACCCTGCACAGAGTTCCGGATATCAACTATTATGATGGTATAATTTAATCCAGAGAAACCCGTAATAATCGACTCGGTTGAATGTTTGTTTACGCGGTTGTGACAGAGATCTTTGAATCAACTATAAATACTATATGTTGCAACAACAACTTAATATAATGAACTATAAATACTATAAACGGTATGTGTGTCAATGCGTCATTTCATGCGCGATAATTTACAGCACTGTTGAACGTGTTTTCACATGAAAAGGGCGATATAAATATGGAATTATAATAATCATTGCCATTTAGTTATCAATAGGCTCGTTTGAACCAATAAATAACAAATGATAAAGATGTATATACAAATGTATGATACACATATTTAGTTATTCATTATTTTCATGTTATCATATGAATGTATTTGTTACAATTAATATATTATCAGGGCCACGTTATAGAATAAATATAGTACATATAAAGGACAAGGTTATGACAACGCTTAATCAAGAAAAGTACGAGTACATGTACTTTAAGATAGAATCCCACGTATATAGGTAAATATCATTATTGTACTGTTAAAGTTCGATTTCGAGCATTGAGCCGTGACTGCACTTTTAAAGTTTAATCAATTCGCCGATAAAGCTTGTTACGGCATTGACTAACTGCGTTAAATTGCCAATTGATAAATTACACATATAAGTAAGTATCATATCTTTAAACCATGACTATTGAAATCAATAAATCACGGGATACCCGCCCAAATAGAATCGTCTTTAGAAAAGGTCATGGCTCAGGGTTCAAAATTGAACTCTTTTTTTTTATAGTGATATTAATTGAATTATTATGCTTTGTCTTGCATATCGCAAAGACAACACTAAACTTTGCATTACATTTAATACAACTCGTTCGTATACGCTAGTTAGCTGATTTTGTTACGAAAGAACATCTGGGTGACCACACAAACTTTTGTGACACCGGAAGTTGTTCTGCTTTAGCAAAACCGGGACACTCTTATCTGGTTTTGTTTTGGGAATTACCTGACAATCGCAAATACATGCCTGTGTTTTCTTGTTCTACTTTAGTAAAAATATGTGCGACAAAAAACACATGTGACACCATCAGCCGGTTCTATTTAAAGGACTACCAGTGACGGTGTAAAATTGTGCTTTTTTAAGAAAAAAAACCTGTCGATCGCACACACCTATGACACTGGCATTCACGCAAGTGCTATGTTCGAGCATTGCTCATCAGTTTTATTGCGTGTTTCGTTTACGTCCTTGTTACCAAGACTAACATTACTCATAAACCATTTCAATATTTAACTGTTAACTTATGCTATTATAAGAAATATCTTATTGACCTCATGCACCTAATCAGTTGTATTGCGTGGCCCGTTCAATAATCATACTCACAAATCATTTTAATATAACGATTGTTTACGAAACGATGTACCGGTATGACATATATGGAGTAAATAATTCATGAAGGTACCTGGTTATAATTAGAATTGATGGTCATTATTTCAACGGGCATTGGTACGGTATTAATTAGCTTTATCATTGCTTACCTTCACGGGGGAATACGGGATAGACTGATCTTTATTATATCGATGGCTTAGAATAAGAAGGTCGTAAGTGCCACTTACGACTTTTTAAGATTCATACATATTTAGAATAAGCATAACAAGGCGCTTCTTATGAGCCCATTTTCCAGTTTTCTCTTGTTTTCTCAATATATCGATTTGGTAGTTACGACCTTCTTGTTCTAAGCCATCGATATGGCCAGTAAATTACCAGGAAAAATCGACTAATATCATAATTGGTATAGTAATGTGGGAGGTTGTGGTGATGGTTAGTGAGTCAACTGTGAAACAAACAATACTATTAGATGATAATGTTCACGGACAAACTAAGGAAACTACATCTCGATGGCTTAGAATGAGAAGGTCGTGACTACAAAATCAATATATTGAGAAAACAAGAGAAAACTGACTGTAATTTACTCTTTACCTATGGGAAAACAAGTTTTTGAAACTTCATTTTGGTCAACATGACAATTTCAGATTTTCATGAAAATAGGCTCATTAGAAGTGCCTTGTAAAGCAGATTTCAAATATGTATGAGTCTTATAAGGTCTTAAGTAGTAGTTACGACCTTCTCATTATAAGCCATTGCCTTGTTTATTAATACGTGACCGGGGTCAGTGTAAGGGAATGACAAAATACTTGTTTTGAAGGTTTATATACGATACAATTTGTTTGTCTTGACTCGTGTTTCTGTTTGTTGCTTACTGCTGCTCTATTTCCTGACAAAAAGGTAATGTTTCACTTGTTAAGAACAACATGTTTTCAGTTACACAGCATGAATTGAAAACTTGTTTGTGAATCGAAATCAGGACTTTTAGGTCGTAATAAAGATCGGTAGAGAAAAACATTCAATGCCTACACACAAAGTACATAAAGTTGTTGTCTTTAAAAATATTATCATGTTAATAATATACGTATCCACTGTAGGTCACGATATCTGAATTGCTATGTAATGAAATTTTCATATTCAACTTGGTTAAGCGGACTTATTTCGCAATAGTTTGCCACTGGTATTTATTTGAAGACACATCAATGTTTAAAACAAAGCAGTAGTCTATACCATGGAAAAGACCAGTAATCAAGCTAATATGCACTGGTGACCTTCTTGGTCATATCCAATTGCATTAACCAACGAGCTAAACACCAAATATAAAAGGTCAAATAAAAGACAACGTTTATCACAAAATATCTAGGACTACATTTTTAGAATCTGAAAACTCTGAAAATCAGAAAGTTAAATCACTTTATATTCTCTATCATGCAATAAAATAACGTTCAATAACAAATTATCTGTTGAGATACTGGTATCATTGAAACGAAACAATAACAATAATTACCCATAAACCACTGCAACGATCAGTGTTTACATGACAAGAAACAGTTCTATACAATTTTATCTGATTTATATCCAATTCTGCTTTGAATGAGTCTGGGTTATATGAATTACAAGACAATGAAATGTGCTCAATATGCTTGTATCTTTAGTAGCAAAAATATTACGAATTCTACGCTGCAATAGGAACCTCCTGTCTGAAGATGGGAACGTACGCTACGATAATAATATCTTAATTCAGTCTATAAGACGTGTATGTTTTGCCTATTACTACTAGTTAAGTTAATGTTGTCTACACAAAGTCATCGGATGAAATTCAGACTGACACAAAGTAAGCTATTAGGACAATGTTTGTAGTTTTTATTGTCATTAGTTTAGGCATTGCTATACTTTAGGCATCTGTTAATGGCTTAGTTCGGAGCTAATCACGAATAATTGAACAGTTAGCTAGTGAATGAAATTTTGAAAATCGATGTTTTGAACTAGTGCGCATGCGCAATGGAAATTCTTAGCGGAACAAGCTAAACGTGTAACTTTGTTGTTTTGAATGTGAGGATGACGTCAGTCGTTGCAAGTTTAAGCTTGAAGACATTTTAATAAATAAACGTACAACTACGAATAACCGACACTACAGCAATATCATCACTGTTGCAAGTGTACGTATATATCACATAATAATGATAATGATAAAAATGATAATACTAATAATAATGCTAAGTATTGTAGGGAATAGAGATGAATTTGAATTGTGATTGCACATAATGTGTGTTGCTTCTTCAGATATTGATATTAACTCGTAACAAGTCTTGAACATGTATTTACTTAGTTTGATGTTTCATATTTCTCATCATACCCCTACGTTATAATGGAAAGTACATGGCAAACATGCACTTATTGTAAAAGCGCATATACATGTACAATTGACATTTATGCTGTTGTTTTCGTTTATTAGTATTGCCGACATAATTCCGGTCATTTGAAGACCTCAATGCCAGTTTCCACTTTTGCAAAATATTATACGAATTCAAAGATAAGTCCTTATCAACCAATCCAAGAACGACTCATTGACAATAAAGATACACAATACTAAACGTCCCTGAACCACTTTTATACACCACACCTATTGCAGCACCATTCAATCGGATTGGTGGCGATAATTGATGATAATGCAATATTCATAGATAGGTAAAAACCATTATCACTAAGCCAGAAGTAGTTAACTAGGCCAAAGTACGTATCCATGACGTACATATTGTATGCAATACTCGTATTCTGTGCATTTGTATCATTTAACAGCATTTTTGCGGCGGGGACTTTGGCTTTTAATAATTACTTTGGCTTGTGTGTGGCTTTGCTTAATGTAGTTGTGTTTTGTTGTTACTGTTTTCTTTGCTCGACTGGGTAAGTTGAGTGCTGCCTTCCCTATCCGATTATCTTTTTTTCATAAATAGTTCTATGCGGAGGGTGTGCACATAAATAGAATTCGAACGTACAATGTTTGGCATATCATAATCAACATCATCTTCAGTGATTGCCTCACTATATTAGAGTATACTCGCAAGCAACAATGTTCAGTACAAACGCATTACAACAACCCAAAGTAAAAATATATTCAGTTTCAATGTGACACCAGAACTCAACAACATATATAGGTTAATATAGTAAAAATACCACCGTAGATATTGGAATTAAAATTGTTTCAGATACTCTAGTTCCAGCATAAATTCAAAATTCGCGTCAAACACAATACTTGTACGGTACAAGAAGACATTAACCCAGGGTTACTAACACGTGTTTCCAATCGATAGTGAAAGTCTCTCAGTTTTCAAACACAATACTGACAAAGAATTCACCGTTGTCAAAGTAAATTCCTTTGTTGATCAACATGTTGGTGTTTTTATCTCTTCTCAACGGACTGAAAAAATGAATGTGTTTTGGCTGAATCGAGGCAAAAGTATCTGCGGCGGGAATCTTAATTCGTCTAAGGAATTATAGCCGGCGTCTGGCGAACGACAATTCGCATTTCATTCAAAACTGTCCAAATTAACTTTCACTATTTTGTGTTTTTACTTAAGGCATCCGGTAGTATGAATGGTTGAATATAACCCGTCTTTGTGTTCTTTATTTCTAGCTATCCTGTTTCCTTAAAGAATAAACGTGATGCCACTTGATATCACTCAGTCTGATATTCTGTAAGAACTAAGAACCATTCCTATATTCGTTGTGTGAGTATTTTTTGCCATAAGTGGCTTAATGTTACAATGCAGACCATAGGGAGTCATGTTTCATAGATGTAGTGTAGGGCGGTGGGTTGTAAGCTGGTATGTAAATGGCTTTAATGTCCTTAAATAAAACAGAAAAGAGTCACGATTTAGGTATACTTCATGCGAGGGAATGTATCCAGTAACAGGAGCATAAAGCTTGGATATTTAGTAGGTTTACAAATGTGAACTAAACTAAAGATGTAAAATACTTTCAACAAATTATTTTTCAAATGGTTTTGATAATGTGCCGATTAAAACAGGTTTGCACTATCATATATCATCGCATACGTATATTTTGGAATAATAACACACCGGACAGGGTTGACAGCAATCAACAGATACATCAGAGCATTATGGGCTCATAAAATGTGTATAAACGGCTAGCAATGTTCATAGAAGTGGTCCAGACTGACTGACAATAAAATATGAAGACTTTGGATTGATTAATTTAGATTATATGACCTGTGTACCAGGTATACTAACCTTGTAAGTAGCTGGATTGCATGGACTTTCTTACTTTACGAATTTCACGCAACCATTTAGTATTCCTCTTGTAATTACCCTTAGCTATATTTGCGAAACGTTATTTCAGAGTTTCTTAACCATCAAGTGTTTCGCACATTTTATTCGCACAATACAGTATTTTCTTACCAGAATTTGAATTGAAATTGCATTGTAATACATTTTTTAGCATACAGACATATTTTATCGAAGTCAATAGTGTTCTATTTGTGTTTTCTTAAAGCGTCCCCTCTAGGTTGAATTCCGACTTTCTGTCTAAAAAAGGTATGAGAAAATCCGACAGGAAAGGTAGCACTCAACCCAACCAACCGAGCACAGAAATCAGAACGACATTACACAAATATTTTCATTTTAAATTTCTATTGTCTGGTCAAATCGCATCAGGTGTTGGAAATGTTTCTTTACAACGATTAAACGACACGAGAATGTAGTAAAACTTTTGAAACATATTCGTTACATTTCATTATACGTACGGTCAAACGCGAGAACACAGCCCCAGGGTACCGTTTTATCAACGAACTTACGGAATTTGTAAACTTACGACTGAATTTAAATTCTTTATTATACCTTTACATCTATAAAATGTGGTTAGTGGAGCTGAAATACTAATCAAGGTTTAGTTAATGAATTCCCTCAAACAATATATGTCCCCAATGTGCAGTTGTTAAATAAATATACTGAATCTAAATATGAACGTAAGTACGTTGATAAAACAGTGCCCAGCTGCCCACAAAGTTGAATAATCTCGTACAAGCAATCAAAAAGCTTAAAGCCCTAGCTGAATTTATTAAGGTTCAGAATGCTAATATCTTAACAAACCGGTCGGTCACAGATACAAATGCCATAACTGGTCATATCATATACACGAAACAATTGACTGCAATTGTAGGCATTGCTATTCAACATCTAAGCGGCCGAACCCATCGAATACAAAACAATTTACTTATTGGCTTACAATCCGTTGAGGTTTCATTAGTGTTTGTCTTATACACGAGCTCATGCCTTTGTTTATTACGCTAAACCTTCTCCTGTGCAATCACAGCGCATGTAGTGACATCATACTTTACTGCAATAGTGTTAACATATCTTATATTCTAGAACGCACTCACACACATACAACCATGCATCAATACTGTACTATTCATGTATAACACAGATCATCCAATATTTAAGACATACAAATGTAGTTTAAGTAACAGTTAAGTAGGAATAACAAATGGTATAGGAAATAAGATCTCATTCCGTTGGGGGTTGTAATGTTGTAATGTTCATGCTGTATGAAAAACGACTTTTTCGAGTAAGACGTTTACACAGATATCTTCATTTAGTTTACCAGTATCAGTATCATTGACATGCATTTCTGGGAGTTTATCCCTGTGTTTATTTCAGATACTTCATACATACTGAATAAAAAATTTTCTCATACGTGTACTTGTATTCACAAATTATCGATCAATATTATTTTGTCGACCAATATGAGGGTCATTTTAGGTGGTTCTTCTAAAGGAAATGAACATTAATTTAGTTATTTGTGTGTTTCGCGCTCGTCCCTCTAACGTCCGAATCATTTTTGTTTTTGTTTTGTTTACGACCATTAAAATGCATGCATTTAGCTACAGGGTTATAAAATGTTAAATGTTCTTTTTCACCTTTTGTTTGGCCAAATTGACATAATATTTATTAAAGTAGTACTAAGTCAATTTCGTTTGACTTTTTATGTTAGTCCTTGTGACTTCTCTTTAATCAATGCGTTCATTTTGTGCCTTCGAGTTCTTCTGTTTGTGTTTAATACTACCTACTCCGCGAAGGTGCTACTATTTTATGCCTGCTTACCGATGATGTTTTTTAGAAATTACATTTTCTTCAATTGGGTCAAATTAGAACTGACCGGTAACTCTAACCAACTGTCGACTTCCTGCATCCTAGTCTTATTAGTGCGTTCTTCTGAGAAACACAGGGAAATTGACTTACCGCTTGTGTATGACGTGACTGGCCATTGTACTTACCTGTACCTAGGTTATAAAACAGTGATTAACCCCTGTGTTTTATGTGTAATAAGGTCAATACAACTGGTTCAATTGGGGTTAAATTAGCCTTAGTTGTGGCAAGGGTATTGTAAACACGACGAAGGATCACGCAATAGTAACATCTATCAAGTATAGCACTATATCATTAAAAATGGATAGAATGTCAGGAGGATACATGTTTTGTTTTGTATTGTTTTTAATATTTTACAAGTACATGAGTGATGAATCGGAAACAGTAACCGACTTTCGAAAAAAGGTAGGAAACTTTAGCACCATATCTTGAAGAACGAAACATGTCAATTTCTCTTAAGTCGACTTCTTTGTCAAAAATACCATCCACATTTTTCCATACTAGTTCATACTAATTTATTTAATGCCGATTGCGAACAAGGTTTTTCAACTTATATTAATCACTACCGACGCCTCATTCCTAATGTTATCCATCGCCACGAGGGTATGAAAAAGACTTAGCCTTGAACCTCATGCAGCCAGTGTATCAAACGAAATTGACAAAATAAATATAAGTCACTAACTCCTCGACACATATTTGGTTGGAAACTGCTAAAATGACCTTTAATCTTTAATAAAACTGCAAAATCACATCAAATGACCTTTGGAATCGGAAAAAACAAATGTAAACAAACACCATGTAAAATTTCAGGAAAGGGAAATAACCCCATCCATCCGGTGCAACAATAACTTTTTCCAAGTAAATTTGATCCAGTTTGTTGACAAGTTGATTTTTTCCCGCCAAAAGTTGCACACGACACTTTTTATCAATGGATGACGTCATAGCTGTCAAAATTATGTTTGATAAATAAACAAGCGAGCATTGAATACATGCATGTAAAACATTGCCGATTAAATAAGGATTTGCTCGTAGTGAAGGCATGGTGTAAGTTTTTGTTGTGATTTCATTCAGAAATTGGTCAATTTCGTATTTATTTATTTAATTTACTCGTCAGTTATTGTAAACAATCCTGCAGGCAATGTCACGAGAAAAAGAATCTACAATATCATGAGAAAATTCATACACCGGTACCGTGGATACACCGGCTTCATGGGGTTTCACTATATACTTTGTCTATAATTCTTAATTTTTCCTTCGTATCACACTTAGCATTGCTTGTTCTGTTGAATCTTCCTCTTCCTCATAATTTTCTATTTGATCGCCTATGTCTATATCATCTTTATTTTGTATATACCCACATGGTGGTCAATATATCATCTCGTTTCAACATGGTATAATATATACAAGGTATCACACTTCTGATTCTGAAGTACTAGTATCAGAAAGCACGGTGGAGCAAAACTGTTTTATTTGAATGTGAAATAAATCGGGAGAAACACTTTTAGCATTCAGTATGATTACAAGAATGCACACAATTAAAAGTTAAGAGACAAGATACATGCATATAAAAATCTATTAACGGGTATTCAAAATCCTATGCCATGATATAAGCATCGAACACCATTGTTGAATTTAAATTAGAAGCTATTATAACTTTTGAATTAACAATATTGATTTTCACACCTACAGGAAGTACAATCATTGCAATGTTTGATCTCGTTGTTGACTTTCTCCACGCTCTGTGCCTTTCTCAATATGGTTAAAACTTTCCGGGAAAGCGGTGGCGTTGCGGATGATGTCATGCCATTCAGCCTCGCAATTTCACAATACCAGTACTTCGATACGGTGTCTGGGTCAATCTTGCGTATATTTTTCAATGATTCTACGATTTTATTTGACTTTGTGTTATAACAATATACGCTTGGAACCGATAGCTCGATACATTTCGTATCACTAATAGAATTATGATATATAATGTAGGAGATGTTAAAGGACATTAATGCAGGCCGAATTCCACGAAACTGGAAACAAATATGCAAAATATTCTGAATGTCAACCATTAACATTCCATCTCTAAATGAAACGTTGTATTTCGTTAACCTGAACTTGCAAATAACAATAGTATTCATAATGCTAACACATAACATGTATGTGAAGAATGCAAATTCTGCAACAACACATCATACAAATAGTTCATGAATGGAAATATCATATATGACTAAACAAAAGAATCAATTCCAGTGGTCGGCATATCACAATGGTATTAAAGTCTTGCTATGAATAATTTATACGTAGCGCGCCAGTTTAGTAATGGCCCATGTATGTAAAGGGTATGGATCCAAATCCTTAGAGTGTTTTATTTGGTTCTTGAACATGAATGAATTGATCGATGAAATGTAATATATTACAACATATATGTGGTATTTCAATTATTTATTTGAAATAAATTGGAATTTATAACTGTAAAAAGCTGTTTGATCATGTGCTTTATAAAAGTATCTTTTCGAACAAAACATGCATTCCTGGCTGTGTAGTTGATAGACTTGTGACTAATTCTATTTCCCACTTCAATGTCCACGACCTTTGCTTTCCTAACTGTTCATGCAACATATTCAATACACGTTTTTGGCACTATATGATATATTAACATACCTTAAAATCAAATAGTAAGCCGGGCTATACCGTTCTGTCTCTGCCGCTCATGCAAAGATAGAGACATGCACATACATCCTCAGATCCTAAAACGTTCTACTCCAGTCGAAAGTCACCATGTCTCAAATCCTACAAGAGTCTTAGCAGTGTCTTTGGTGCGTGAACTTACCCATAGCTCAATAGCTGGTGCCCGTATAAACACAACACTAACAATTAATTTCCAATGCTCCATTCATTGTTTAGAATGCATTACACTGACACTTTCTTTACAAATTGTTGTTAAAATTACTTGAATACCGATTTAGATGAGAAGTCGGTGCTACATATTTGAAAAGCGTTCGTGGTAGTTTTTTGTGATAAATGAGGATGTTTTTTTCTCAGTGATAGCATTTGATCAAGCCACGTTGTATATGGGCGGGAAATTAAAAAAGAAACATAAAAATTCAAATCATAGTCAGAGATCGTCGAGCTTGTTTATTAGTTATCTGCCTTGAAGCTAGTTCTTTTCACCAAATACATGTATAAGTATTCAGGGGCTGATAACTTATTTACAAAGGTCGATGATTTATGAGTTTTTGTATTGCTCTGTTTCTAACATCAGGGGCCTTATTCACCAACGTTGTAAGTCTAATTCTCAGACTTAGACTTAAATTTGTCATTATTCATAACCACTGGCATTTCTTTGAAACTAGATTTAACCATGTGAAATTTTATCGGACTATTAGTTTTAACTTTTACCCACTGAGCATGCATACCAATTTGTATCAAAATCGGTACATTTATAACAATATGAGAGCGAATAGAACATTTGACGATGTAAAGTCTAAGTCTATATTTTAGACTTACAACGTTGCTGAATAAGGCCCCAGTTAATGTACGAGTTTTGAACATGTTGTTTGAGAACTATTGGCTGTATCTATCATAAACATGAACACTGCACCAAACGCCTTTAAAAATCCATCACATAGAATGGAAGAATATTATGTAGCGTATCAATGGTTGAGGTTAACAACTTGTCGTATATCATTATGAAACACTATCCCCATCACACGCGTTTTGTCAGTTCGTTTGTTTACCAGATTTACAATCGTGCGAAGAAATCGTTCCTTCTGCGCAACAAAGCTGTATCTCTTGCTTCTCACAATATAGCATATAATGATATACAAACTTGTTGCGCCAAAGGAACGACGTGTCATACTACGTAGGATATTACCAGTCTTTCTCTAGATGTAATAAAAAGCGCAAGGAGTCTGTTAACTAGTAATCTCACTGGCAATGATTTCCTCAAAATTGACTAATTGTACACATTTGCTTCTCGCTAGAAAGTTAATCTTCTTATTTTGCAGAAATAGATCGACAAGATTGCCACATCGAGATACAGTTAATTCTTACCTTTTCTGTAGACGTCATTTTAGTTAAGCCAATCAGTACTTTTTCTACAGATTTATCAAACGAATTGACATCACGGAGTCGCTACTAGACTCTGATCTGGAATTTGTCTCGAGATATAATCACCATGTACGGTTAAGACCTTGAGTTTAATGTTTGGATTCCCGTCCAATAGTATTGAGACGTTTACAAAACTGCCAAGGCTTATGTTGCGGCCACCCATGTGCAAAGTTTCATTATCTTGTCAAGACTTTTGCTTTTGCTAATCCTCCAAAAGAGTTTTGCGCTAATCGTAAATATTCAAATACAATATTGCTGTCTGAATAATAGTCAGGAAGCATAGATGGGGCAACTTCATGAATAATATTGTTAGAACCAAACCACAAAGACGGGAGGGGACAGCTAACTAGGTTTGACAGATAAATACAATCTTAAGTGCCACTTTTAAAGAATGTGTGCCGATGAATGACTACAATATGAATGTAAAAACTGCCTGATGTTGCAAGAAACATGCCTGCAAAGTTGTTCATTTTCTATGAAGGCTTGCCAGACTTTTTGCCTTTCCATTTTGTCTAAGTTTTTTGCGATAATTCTGAAATTAATTATATTTTACACACGTTGCGTTGTTGGGAATATCACGAAATATTGCTTCAGGATTTTAACGTGTCAACATTTTTCATAATTATCGAATTCCCTAGATGACACGTGGTTTTAAAAACAAACTACATGTGGCTCTATCGATTCTGTCTTAATACAAACTCGGAAAGATTTAATCGAAGTTGGCATCATTTACAATTAAAGTAGAATCTACGAATTTGTGGGGGGTTTTCTAATTGCTATGCTAGTAGTTCATTAGCATATAAGCATGCCCGGGTCACACATAGTCTACCTATTTTTGAATCCGGTCAATGTTTATAACCACCACGTTATCCTGGACGCACTATATGGGTCCATATGGTGTGGTCAGTGTATCCATAATAACACGTATACCAACAATTAACGATGTACTTTATAACTAATTTATGCGCCACGAGTGACGTGGTATCATGGTGTGGTCTAAGCGGGTATCCATAACAACTTGTAGAAATCTAACCTAATCATCCACAGTTTAGCATTCTTGCTGGCTTTTAATTAGTATTCTTGACACATAAAAACAAGTCGTGCAAATAAGTAGTATAACGCACCCACAAATACTGTTCAGTATCATTAGTTATTCTCACCAACGATACATATAGCAACATCCTTATTACCTATTTCACAAGTAGGCGCTAGTTCTGTCACATTTGCGTCAATACTAATTGAACGTCCAGTTGGAATAAAACTGCTATCATTCAGTGAATTGTCTTCGACCACAACAGGTTAACAGATTGTGAAACAAATATAGTGCCTTGATCAGTACATTGAAAAGAACCCAGATAAAGTGTTACAGGAATTAGAACAAGAAAGGACATCGTCTATGCGGGTAGAAGGGGTAAGAGCTTTATTAAAGTTATCCTCATCAACGGTTTGTAAAGATCTGACGGTTTTAATTGATCTCTAAAAATGTTCAGCACATTAACTGAAATTTGCAAGCTTGGGTAAAAGCTTGACTCGACTTATCGTATTTCACATCAATGGTAATTCTTCTACGTTACCAAATGTCTAGTTGTATTCAAGATTATCACCATAGAAATACACGAAGACGCTAATAATTGGCATTTTACGTCCACTGAGGTGAAAATAAAAAAGACATTGTCAGAAATTTCGGGAGAGAATAATACTTCAAATGACATGCTAACGTTCAATATAGCAGAATTTATGACTTCAATTTTGGCATTTTGTTGCAGCATGGGAGTTTTATCTCGTCGATGCCATAATTTCATTACTTTCTTGGACATTTCCAACAGCTTCTACAATAATGAAGTTCTACATTTAACGATCGCTAGAACCTGTTACAGAGCAGATGGGCTTCATTTAGTTTATTGCAAATTTAGCACAATAGAATTGATAGAATCTGGCAATGTGTACAATGTAGGTAAAATAAATGGCACTCAACATATGAAACACAGTCGTTTACCAGACACAATGCATACAGTTCAGTAAAAAAAGTAAAACCTTCAAATACGCTTCTTTTCTTTACAAGTCTTACCACCTTGAAAGTAGGACTTTATAGCTGTGACCATGTTTTTTTTTCTTGTTATTGCGTTTATAATTGTGGCGTTTGAAAGTGTGTTCTTTGGGGGTTTCTTTCATTTATTTGTTTGTGTCTTATAAGTTTGTGCCATTCGTACTTAATTTATTTTGTTTCTGTTGAATGTTGACTTTCTTGTCCATAATTGACTTTCTGTGTTAACTACCGATTGAAGTTTGACATTCCTTATTGGGACTATAAATATATTTTATGACGTCATTGGTATTAATTTCACCTAATCCGATTTGAAATTACAAAAACGATTTTTATTTGTTGTCGATCCCACCCATTTGGGAGTTTTTGCTTGCAATTTCCTGTAAGTTTCAGTAATGTAAATACTGAAATCCGTATCGCCAATAGTAGGCATTTATATAGAAATAACTTTCAATTCCGTAGCGGTTTATTAAAACAACGGGAAACTGAGATTAGCTTTAAAATGACACCAGAAGGTCAATGAAGGGATACCGCTGGTGGAGAGTGACAAGACACGTACACCTGCCCGTAGAAAATAGAGAACGGTGAAGCAAGTAATAGGGATGTCAAAGTCACCCACACACATGGCAGGCGAGTTATTACAGGGAAAGTTGGGCTCTCCTTTGGGAAATTTGAACACTACTTGTCACAATATCTAGACTATTGACGTGAATAGAGCCGATGTTAGAAGTTTTCCATAACTCTTCAAGCGAGATAATAACGCAAACAGACGGGTGTGTTCTAACGCCAGACAAGACATACAACGTGGCTCCCCGCTTACATAAGATAAATGCGTCTGTTAGGCAACCTCACCTTTTGGTAGACATTTATAATAAATCTGTGGCATACCAAGGGAAGACGCGTTCATTTGCTTTACCCTTTGTGATTGAGCTCCAATATAAAGAACTTTAATTACATCTTCTGTTAACTACCATTAAAATGCTAGTTGTCCATTGAACTGAATAAATGCAAATGTTTTTATCAGTTGATATTTATGTTTTATAAGGGGGCCATATTGACACATTTCAAACTTAGTAATTGTCTGTACCAGAAACGGAATAAGTTATCCGCCTATACCACTGCGGGGTTATATAATTTCTTGTTGATGTTTATGTTTTTTTTACAATTCGTACACGTGTGCTCTTTTGTGCCTTTCGTATTCGGTCGCTTCTGTTAAACGATACATTGTCGGTCAAATGTTTTATTATATGTATTGTATAAACTGGATCATTCGGGCCTTTAGTTTATTATAACCGTTATTCTTAAAACCGTTTTGGGGCTTTAGACCGACTGTTAGAAATATGTAATTCAGCTTGCAAAAACTAGGTCATTCAGCTTTTTTTCAGTTGGGCATTTTATTTTCTCGTTCGGTTGTGTGTTGGACATTGTGCAGTGCATTTTCGGTAGTATGTGAATTGTCCATGTGTTGTTTTAAGTTGAGCGCTGCCTTCCGTATCGGATTTTCCCATATGTTTTACTAAATTTTGTATGAACGACAAAGGTTTTGGTTAAATAACTTCTGTTCTCTAGTGCCTATGACAATGTTATTTATGCGACCTGATACAGTTGCTGTTTCATGTATTGTTACAGAAGAATGTTTTAATGTGTGTAGTGTTGCACTAGATCCATTTATAGTAAGAAAAACGATGCGATAATAGCACGAATCTTGAAGCACATTAGGACTGACTCTTATTACTGAAGCACAAACTGATAGTAGATTCGTATTACATGTTTATTAGGGCGTAGAAACAGAGAAACTTCGTTCAATTATTTATAAGCATGTACACTACAACAAAAGGCAGGATTTTCTTATCTAGGAATACCGAAACAAACTAAGATGTTATGTTGGCAATAAGAGATACGTATTGAGGACATGACGCGCTTATTGCAAGTCAGTGAGCAATCATCAGCAC
Source organism: Spisula subtruncata (assembly GCA_963678985.1). NCBI lineage: Eukaryota > Metazoa > Mollusca > Bivalvia > Venerida > Mactridae > Spisula > Spisula subtruncata. The sequence goes on along the minus strand of OY787661.1, from coordinate 48,772,925 downwards.
ACATTCAGTAAAATTGACAAAATGATAATTACGTTAAGGATAAATGGGTCTTTTTATGACACATTCAGGGTATCCCTTGATTTTAGCACAACTGTCTTATCCGAAGGCATTTGGTCAATCTGACAGGAAGAATTCGGATGCCAACGGCTGTCTCGGTCGATAAAAAAAATTATAAAGCTTAAAATTAGATGTATTTACATTTTTCCAATGTTGTTTGGAATATGCAATCATAAATCATAATCGAAAATATGTGACTGCTTTAAATAAACCCCCAGTATATAATTGTTAACGCCAGTCTGAAGTCTCGTATTCAAACCGGATAGCGTGTTAATCAGCCTAACAACATACGCGTTGTCCTAATTACGTCCGACACGACATATGTATTTCCTTGCAGCCTTAGATAATCCTGCTGAACACTGATCGAAAGTAACATCATTCTGCAGATAGTTGACTAAACTTAATAAATGTACTTATCATAATTCGTATTCTACACTTACAGTTGTTTTCCTGACAGACTAATTTGCGAGAAAATACTCAGATAATAAGACAGGATCCATCACTTACGTACATTGCATTTCCCCCGAGAACAAACGTTGCACGATCAGTCGGTGTATATATATGCATATATGCTAGTACACAGCACATAGACTTATGCTTTTAAGATTCGGTCACATGGGATCACCGCTTATTTGTTATTTCTTTGTATAATTTACCATCCTGCATTTGTGCGATGGGAACTTGGGCTTTTAATAATTTCTTTGGGTAGTTAGTGGACATTGCTCCGTGTAATTGTGATGTGCTGTTACTGTTTGAGTACTGACATTCTTTCCGATTTCCTCATATTGTTTTTACTTTCGCATAGGTTCATAATGGTCAATTTTGTTTAGGCTAATACTTTATATTTTTGGCAATAGACGCGCTGCTTCGTGAATATAAAGCCTAGTGGGAATGGGTACGCGTAGATAACAAGTGCTCACTACATGGCAGTGTCAAACCATACGCGGAATAAAATGTAATTTAGTATATTACTTAGTAAAACACTCATTGCGAGATATACCATAAAGAAAAAGTCGCGCTATAACTGAACTTGCTGTATATATAATTTAATGTGAGTTATGAGTAGTATGTGTTTAAAGTACAGTCTGCCTAATCTTATTCAAGTTCCAGCAGCTAATTTGAGGTCAAATTTCACATAATGTATCTCGCTGTTTAGTTTACCGCTCCAACAGACTTAGCTAATGGCTTATGTGATACGCTTTCATCTATTTGGTAAGGTTATTATATAAAACCATATGGAACCTAAATTCTAAAGGCTAACATGATAATTAGAACTGTTAATAAATAATTGTTGTCGCAGCTGCTTCCGTTTCTGTTGCTACGAATATGTTGATACGGGTTTTGATGCTGAAAAAGGAGATGTTGGTTGTCGTTTTTTTCTATGCCTCACGTGGTCGTTTTGAAGTAACGCTTGTTGTATTCATTCTATAATACAATCTTATCAACAACTCTTGACTTTCAAAGCAGACATACAATGTCGCGAGTGTTGAGTTTCCATTTCCATTAACCTCTTTAAAACAGACTGTAATGTTATATAATATAGTCTAAGAGGTGATAGAAATAGACTCCGTTAATAATTTGGTCCCCCGACAGGTCTGTTTTAGCTTACAGAATGATTTGTAATATCTTTCTATGTCAAGTATGACCTACATAAACCCAATTTCTGTCCTCACTGATCTGTGAAGTGATATCATTTCGAGGTCACGTGACACTTTTTCAGTACCAGTAGACACAGACACTGGATACATTAATGAATGTAATGGTATCATGGCCGACTAGCTACATATTACTCACAACAGTACACCGGTCAATGCGCAAACTCTAATGTTTATCGCTGTAGGCGGAACTCACAAGATAAAATGCAATTAAATTATCTCATAATTGAAATTAAAAATTTATATTGACAATGCTCAAGTATTACACCTTCGCACGGCGTCAGCACATGATAAGGATAAGATGACACGCATAGGTGGTTCAATTTCCCTGTGTCAGATTTGTTGGATGTTTTGTTGTTTTGGAACTCTTTGCACTCATTTCAAGTTGATATTTGGTGGATATTTGGTCCAAACAAGAATCAATCATTAATCATTATGAAGTTGTTCTTCTGCAAATAACTGGTAAAACGATATGACAAAATTGGACAATGAAGACAGTACTTAACCAGCCGAGCATGGAAAACATTAACAACACAACACAACACAACACAACACAACACAACACAACACAACACAACACAACACAACACAACACAACACAACACAACACAACACAACACAACACAACACAACACAACACAACACAACTAACCTTTCTTTTTGGTGTCTTCCTAATGTGTCTTTCGTACTCTGTTGTTGCCTGGCCTGGCACATTTGTTCTTTCCTTCTTGACGATAGACGAGTAACAGATAAAGATAACTTGCCAAAAGCCAACTGATGATCACGTCTAGATGACTCACAATCTAGCTCTCTGGAACAGTACGTGCTAGTTATGATTCGTGTTGTTAATAAATTCGGTTTTGTTAAATCTCATTTTTCTTAAAAGCATAAATGCTTTATACTGTTCTGATATTCTGAAACGAAGTATAAAGTCAGTAACAGGATTTATATGACAAAATGTTTCCAAACATTCCTTTATGCTTGTATAACGGTTTGATCACGTAAACACGTGTAGGTTGCTTTCCTTCGCGTTGATGACAATGTCTATCAGTATTTTATCTACTGAATGTTTCTTGGTTTGCAACCTTTATCAAAACATGTCCGGTGATAAAAGATACGGAGTGGTCAGTGAACCTAACCAGTTTCCCAGGATGCAATTATCAGCTAATTCTAGCTCAGTGTTCCGCTACACCAGACACCGTGTTCACATGTAGAGGATGAGGTTGTAACTAATGTCACGGAAGAAACATTATCTTCTCAACATGATTGTAATGTTAATAAGATCCTCGATTAGTGACATCAATCAACTCGGGAAAATCATGATATCAAGGAACACAATAACATATCAGACATGGACAGCAATCAACAAAGAAGTGTATAAAATGCACTTATGGGAAAACACTTAAAGAAAAATTACTGACCACAAAAATTTATTACAAATGCCAAGGCGGACAAGAAAAGAAACTTAGATGCTACAAAAAGTGTTGCAACTCACACAGAAACGGCTGCACCCATTAGCCACCCACGCAAGAGTCTGACATAGAACGAATCATCAATTTCCCGAAAATTAATATTTCAAGCAAGCCGATATATACTCGCCCAGTAATGAATGACACTGTTAGTCTGACTTTCACCTCTTAGTACGAAGCCGTGTACACCGTGACGTTACTTGCAATGTATTATGCCCACAAAACAAGGTTAACTACACAACAAACGATTATTGAAGATGAGGTTCATCCATAACTTAAAGAGAATAATGTTTGAAAGGTAGACGGATGAGTGTTAAACAATCAATTACGAAACTTCTCAGAACCATAATCATACCTTCTCTTGGAGAGAATGTAAACTATCATCAAGTATTGGTGACTTTTGCAATGTGTGATACGCACCTAATCGATCTCCTTAAATGTGTGATTTTACATTTGTTTCTTTTTTCTAGAGGAATAGGATTGCCAACCGAATGTCTTTGTGGTGTAATGGAATATGGACGCGTGCTGAGTATTCCATATACTCTGCTCATTTGTAAAAGCTCGGCCATTTCCGTTTGTCTCCGGCATTTTCCATTGGATAACAACCAAGGTGTTCAGAATCACACACTGCTATGACATTGTGTGTCCGACCCAGATCCACGTTAACATCAACAAAGTATCTATCCGAGATTACATACATGGTAGACAGCAGAATAGGAGATGGTCTCGATAACAAATGTGCTGATGGTTTCTAGACCATTCAATAGATCATAAATAAAGAAGTAAAACAGCGAATAATTCATGTAACACTGATTGAAACGTATCATTAAATTCATTGCATTCATTTCGCATTCCATTTTTAGAGTTACCAGTAGTTTATATTGTGGTGTTTTATTGTGAGGGTGGTCTGTATATCAGGCACCTAAATTATAAATTAGGAATGATGGTCGCTATCTGATTGGGTAACCTGCTACCGTTGTCATCAACATTAACAAGATTTGAACAAGACAAGATCATGTGATGCAACCTCTTGACACCACGATCAAATATAAATGAGGGACATTTTAATGAAAAGGATGCGCGTTCGTGTGTTGCCAAACACGTTGGTGTCTTGATAGACAACATCAATATTATCACGCGGGTGTAACGAACTGTTACTATTTCGGGGTACTAGTATGTGAGGTATCATTGTAATGATTAGTGGAACATTTTATGATCGGTCTAAACGTATCGTATTGTAAATCAGAAATAGTTTGGGTTTTTACGAAATTCGCACAAAACAACGAGGAAGGGGTAGAATGTTAGATCAATTGTCTGTATTATTTGGTAGTTGTCAGTTTCGCCCTCAATTCGCATGTCATCTCTTTTTGTGCGGACAACAGAACGACTCAACAAAAATGACAGCCAGATACCGTGACCTCTCTCCGATACTTTCTAGAACATACAGGCCCTGTGATTCTTAGTTACTGCGCAAATAACCACACACTACTGTAACCACTCATTGCATGTGTCTAATCTTAGGTTCCATCAATTTGATAGACGAAACGCTTACCTATTCATATGATTGTAATCTTCTTGCATTCGTGTTTAAAAAATCACTTGAAGAGAACCTCCCCTTATTTGAACTTCTCTTAATTAATCATTATACTGTTTTAATGATATTGATTGAATTCAAACAGCTCATTCACTGGCTTGTAATGAATATTCATATAGTTGCTGATAATGTCACTCTATTCTACTACAACGTAGATTTCTATTGAGTTTACAAAATTATCCTTGATAGTTCATCCGTTATAACAAATAACAATTTATTCAAAACGACTTGTCTGACAAACGAGGCGAAGAAACGATTTTGTGGCGTAAATCGGACGAATGTCATAGAAAGCTTCCATCCTCTTAAATTCTCTTTCATAGTGCACTGTAAAGAAATCTCCAAATCAACATATTTTGATGATATTTTAAAGTTGCGGAACTGCAGAGGAAGACAGAAGTAGAAAACGTATTTAATTAAATGCTGCATCTTTCAAATAAACCTATACATTCATATAACAATGTAAACTTTTTCAAACGATAAGATATCTCCAGAAATATGTATTTATTTACTGATCAAATAACCTGGTTTGCATTAGTATGTATTTTTCAACCGGAAAGATTTGATGGTCCATTGGGCCTCGGTGAAAAGATTAGACAAAAGTGAAGGACTAAAAAATAGTTCGCCAAATGTTGGTCAAGTGAAGTTTTTTTTAATTCCACCAGGGGCACTATCCTCATAGAACATGTCCCGATTTCATGCAACATTACTTCCTTATTTTTACTTTTTTATAACGCAAAGATAAGCGGATATTGTTCGGTATTAAAGGGTTCGTGTGGACGTTACGAGAGCGACTGTCTCAGACAAAGTAAAGCTGGATTATAACTTGCATTGCGTCGTCGTTGGCAAACATATTGACCGGTGCTTTGTTAGGAAAACGTCAGTTGTTGTTAGGAAAACGTCATTTGGAAATGAAAATATATGATTTAGTGCCGAATCTTTGTCATTAATATGGTTATGTAAAAGGCATACGGAATTACAAATAGACGCATAATTAATAAAACCTCATATATCCGTGTAAATACTGAATAATGTCCAAGATATGAAGAAGAAAAAAGTGCATTAACTGTAGAATAATATTCATAAATGAAAGACTAGACATCATGCAAGCCAAAACATTGAGACATTTATGTATAAATCACATGTTATTGCTGGCGCACGAATCAGCCGCAAACGTCATGCCATTTCTACATTTAATACATCAATTAATCCAGACAGAATTATAATATGATGCGTGTTAGGACTACGTTTGACGTTTGTACGAATTGCTTATGGCTTCGTAGGAATCGTTGTTTTTTTTATAAGATCGCGAATATGGGCTGTTTCTGATTTGGCATTCAAGATTGCATTTTTATTCCATATTTCACAAGAATGGCCGCGGTTTGAAGCTTATCTGGCTCATTTGATTTCTTTTTTCAATCGTTTTTTTTTAAGAATGACCACGGTTTAAAGCTCAGCTGGGTATCCTTGGTCATTGGGAAGCATGTTATGAATCGTATCCGTCCTTTATGCTTTATAAGTTGTTTATATGAACCCTAATCTGGTGTGTGGGATTCAAACCCACTACTCTAACGACGATGTATATCATTGAGATACGAGTCGTTTAGTGATAGAACACTTTTCCAACCTTTAAAGTCTTATACAATGCATTAATCATGATCATATCGGCGACAGTAGAAGAATGTTCGTGAATTTTTCTCGGTGTAGGAAACGGTATGTTCGCTGTAACAACAAGTGATACTTCTATATGTTAGTTTGTGTGTCATCGTATGTTCCGGTATGTCAAAATGTTTAATTTGAATACGTGTCAGTATAAATCCAATATTATATCGATTTTGATATAAATAAAATGTTCAAATGAAATATTAGTCGTAAATTTCAGAATGCAAGTCACTTAAATTCGACTAACTTGGGAACATATGGTTATATACGAGTCCTTATCTGAACAATCAATATTATACTGCAAGTGTGTTTGGTACATTGTATTCGCGAATGGATTCGTACCATAAAGGTATAAAACAGTTGATTCTGTGAATATCTGACTGAACAAGTTCAAGTATTGTAACAGACTTTTTCAACAAGGTAATACAATACACCATTTCCGTGAATGAATTTACACCATTGTGACCAAGAACTACCGGGTACCAGCAAGGCACGATGATCAGAAAGTCATGAATTGTTTACTTTTACATTAACTGTTTTATTGACTTATACCTACCACTTGACAATACAATGTCAGAGAACTGAAAGCCCATCAATGATGTGAATGAATAAAAAACATTTTGCATTCATCAATATTTGACAATGGAAATGACGGTAAAAATGAGTTGGTGTTAACGGGTGTGGCGTATAGCTCTTAAATCTGGTGGTGAATCAAAATACGTTTTGAAATGCTCGCATACGTAATATGTTATACGTACATGTAGAAATAATGGTTTATTGAAATACAAGTAAGCGCCAACTCTCTACATGCAAAAACGGATTGTATAACTGGCTTGATATGCATCATTCGACTGCCTCCAAAAACACGAACTTCGCGCTGGCTCAACTTATGACATTCAAAAATAATTTATATAATGGTCATCAAGCAGCCAAATGATTGAAGGTCGTAAGTTAAGCTTACTTCTAACATGTTTCTTTGTCTTGGAAATGTCAACCACAACAAATTAGTTCCATTAAGCAAATAAGGTGACATACCTTGTTCGTGTTTCCTTGTTTGTATTTAATGAAGGCACTGTTGTTGAGGGTTTTGACTCTTAATTGAACGAACGGACATTGATTTATGTCCTGACTTTTGGCCGAGGTGGGCAATTTTACCTCCACAATAGTGACATGGAAATTGATCGGCTATAGTTGTAGGTATTCGCTTTTAAGCAACCGAAATTAAGGGCATTTTGAGTGGGCTATAGGGTATGAGAAAGCTTTCCAAATATTATTGCGCAACTACAGTCCTTTCAAAGTTAAATGAGAACGATTTGTAAAAATTAGCTCGGCCTTCAGATAAACTATGTATACTGTGTATACGTGAGTTAACGGTATTCCTTGCTTCTCTTTCGAATGGGATAGTTCCCTCATTAGTGTACTATATGTACGAATATTTTTATAATCATGTATTTATTTATTTTCAGATGCGGTTGCTAGGAAGGCTACAGTGCATATTATTAGTGGCCAGTGTGCTAAGTACATGTACATACGGACTAAGTGTTGATATTTCAAGACTTCGAGAGCTCAGACGACCTTTTCTTTTAGATAAACGAAATGACGGCGTGTGTCAAGGTAATTCCATGTTGTGTATGTGTGATACAAACTACGGCAACGTAATGGCCATGTTAGTGGTGATATGAACCATGCGTCGTGCCCGTATTCTTCAAGACAACCGCCATCCGCAAAAACAGCCCATATGGGATATTTTCACAAAGCATTTAAAAACTTCTATCGGTATCAGTAAAACAAAGTTTCAAAACATATTTTCATAGCTTTAAGCACTGTGTATTTTAAAGCTTTTAAATGTGTAGTCATTAAGAATGTATGGGTCTTTTTAAATGTGCGAGAAATATGTACAGGCGGAAAATGTAACGCAAGTGAAACAGTTAAGTTTTCAACTAAATGCTAATGTACAAACCTGTTTTGGGGTCACATTCGTTTACGAAACAAGTTCCGTAGTGCTAATCATCGTCTGTAACTATGACACTGGTGTTATATTGCTTTGCTAAACTTGGTACGTTCTCTTACCAATTAAAATAATTCAGTTTACCTAACAATTAATGGTCCTTTTTGCCAAACATGTTGCATGTTTGCTTATTTCAAGCTCATAAGCGTCTAATATTGAAACTGGGACATCTACCTATGTAATCATAATCGTTTATAAACCATTCACACATTCGTATCAACATTTGAATTTATGAATATGGCAGTAACTTGGTGTCTACACACACATATAGAATCGCGTTTTATACAGCCATAAATATTTCAACTATTCAATTCAACAGCAAAACCAAACAAATTTAAATCTCGTCTTTTCACAAACTGTCAGCTATTGTCAGATATTTTATCAAAATATATTTATCATGAGGAGTAAATCTCAATTTTCCTGGGAAATGGATAAAATATAGACAAGAAACACGACATAAAATATAAATGGCTTTCGAAGCCAAAAATACTTGTATTGCATTGTTATATCGTGTATTGTCATGAGAATGTATACCATGCAAAGCTTCTCTTGCTTTTAGACATTGTGCTTTAGGAGCATACGATAGCAAATACGTTACAATTGTTAAACAGGCAATAGAGCTCTTGCTGATAGTCCTTGTGCTTTAGGAGCATATGATTACCGGTTTTAGTGGAGCCTAAACACACAAAAGCAGTCAAATGTGTTGAGTACCAAAAGACCATAAAAATATGAAACATTGAAACAAAATATTAAGAAAACCACTGCAAATGATTTAATACGTGTTTAAATAATAGCTATGTTTTTTATTCGACATATTGTACGATTCTAAGAAACATATATGCACATTTTGAATTTAAAGTATTTGACATTTTTAGATGATCATATGTTATTAAGCTCCTTTGATAAGGCACAGTTACAAGTACACGTTTATATACTGATTGGTTCATAAGAGAAGATATTTCCGAGACCAATGTGACTGCGTTTATACCAATAATGATTTAATGACTCAAATACTGCCGGCCGGACTTTGACAAACAACGAATGTCTATAAGTGACGGGGTCATAACCCCTTGGCAATATCATCCAATACTGCAGAATAACATCAAATACTTTTCCTATAGTATAGGATGGACTGCTGTCGTATATGATTTCTCAATTTGTAGCAATAAATCCGTTTAATTTTCTTATGGGAAATCCATAAATACACTAGTTTCAGCGTTATGGAAACAATATATATAAACACTTGGCGGTTAATTGTCATCTATATGATCACTCCCTTTGCCCTTGTGTTTAATCAATGTCCCTTGACTTCTAAAGCAAGCGTTAAACTCGGATTTCGCCTTCAAACATTTAAATAATAGCACTTTTGGTATTCTCGAGTGCATCCACAATGACATAAATCGCGGAGGTTGATGTATGATTTGGACAGAAAACAAAACACGCGTTATGGTGGTGATTCCCATAGGACACGTGGTCTGACTATATAATTCTCTAACAGACGTCAATGAAACTACTGCAATAAAAGCTTTTACGTGATTACGGATGAAACAATCTTCTGTTTAATATTGTAACAATAAATAATGGAAATCCCACAGAAGCGTAACCCTGCAAGCAAAACGACTTAGTTGAATAAACAATCAAAATACATCGTTTTCGCCATATTTTGTATGTTTCTGCTCTATTGCAAAATACGCATGCAGCTTCCCATAAATATGAATAATATATCAACTATCAATCCTAGAACGATTCGAAAGCGATTAAATAGTAAAACATAATTTACATACGTCTATAAAATGAAATGCTGATATAATTCACAGTGCATAAAGACTTATCAGAGCAGAAATCGTTTTTCTCGCACGTCTGGAACATGTTACCAAAGGCTTACCAGCAAGCCAATCTGATCTGGATGTCCTGGGAGATGTTGTTTCGCCACATGTCAATGGTATCCCACATGACTTTTAAGTAAATATTTCATAATTTTAACTACTTATTTGGCTCGCAGACAGACACCGCACTTAGCTTTTTTATGAATGCCTTGGACTACAGATATCCATTAAATATTAAAAATCGTATATAAACCCTCGTCCGGTTGGAAGCGACTTGGTAAGTGAGAACGAATACATCTCCTGGTAGTTGGTTAATTAAACGGTTTGCGTAGGTGTTGTTGTTCTTTGACATGGTGTACAACTATTCAATCCGCGTATAGAGACATTGAACAAAAAGCATGCACTTGAGACTGATTAAGATTACACCAACCTGTCATTATTGTTGGGTTTGTAAAAAATAAGAGGGTCAGAATGGTTTTAAAAAGATATGAGAAAACCAGCCAAACACAGGAAACAGAAACAACACCATATAACACAACTACACCGAGTAATGCCCACACAGAGCCCAATTACTAAATAATTAAAAACCGAAATCCCCGTTGTAAAAAAGCAGGATGGTCTAGTTTCATAAGGAAATAACAAAAAGGTGATATCAAGTAACCGAAAGAAACGCAGCCTAGAACCGATCTATTTCTTCTATTCCTCACAAAAAGAGCAGGATGGACTAGTTACACAAATACATCTATATCCCAAAACGGTGACTCCAAGCGACAAAAAGAGGCGTTACTGCGACCTAACCTAGTTATAAAACACCATGCCTAAAACTGATGTACAAAACTAAACATTATTCAATGTGTAGGCACCATTGCATTAACGTTTGTTTTCATGATACTCTAGACAGAGATAGATGTACACATGGCTGGACACATTAGGTTGGTGGTAGTACAAAATGTCGACGACACATGTTTTATCATCTACAATAAATATGTCTGGTATCGCCTTGGATTCAAACACCATCTTCACAAATTAATGATAAAGGTGACCTGGATTATTTGGTTGAATCATCCATTTACATAATTTTATGTATTTCACTGCCTTCTACTTCCGCTCGTTCAAGCGCATTTAACAATATTGAGAGACAAAAAGAAAGTAGGTATTACGTAGGTACTTTCTTTTGTTATGTTTTCTAATGTTGCAAAGGAGGGGGACTGCTATTTATATCCATGTATTACAAGTTGCTTTATGCAATGACCTAACAAATGCATGTATCGTTTGTTTCTGGTGTGTACATATACAATGATAACAAAGGTATAGTTGCCACTTTAAAATTTTCATTTTGTCTTGTGTTCATTGCATTTTATTGTAAAATATGGGAATTTGACACGTTTTGTGAAGTGTCACGTTGCAATGAAAAATTCTCATAATTATTCTCCAATCTATGAAATTGATATAACTAGTACATTTAAATTGAAAACCATGACAATTGCATATGTATAAATTAGAAAACAATAGTTCATGCAATAGTTAGGTCAATAACTTGTGTATTGTAACATGGAACATTGCAATGTTATTGATATCCCCCAGACATCTAACCACATTTTAAAAATCTTAAGTACCTACTTCCTTTTGACTTGCAGTACGTATATATGATAAAATATGCGTCTAACACAGATAATCGACTTGACACATCTAGGGAACAACTGTTGACAGACTTTGAATGCTAAATGCTTGAAATATGATAAGATGAGCTATTGTGTCTGCGAATTTCTATTATCGTTTCAAACCCTTTTCTTGTTTGTCAGAATTCACATATAATTATTTAACGCTATGATTAACGAGTTTAAATAATTTCTTAAACTTTTAGAAAAAAGAGTCTGCGTATTTCCATGGCAACTGTTTGTGTAACCACTATAATACAATTATCATGAATTGTTATCCTGCATTTTTTACAATGTTGTTTTTTCTTCTTCCCAATTTCACAGAGGAAATCCAGAAAACACATTTATGATTCGCTTAAGCGCATTGGAATTATATTAAGAAACGAATGCCTGTCTCCATGACGTTTTCAAAACATGCATCAAAGGCTCCAACTTGTTGTGTTTTTATTGAATTGACGTTGACAACACTGTGATTAATATGCCGATCAATTATATGATTATATTGATTGATTATAAATTAAGATACACATTGCAAGATACTTTATCTTAATTATATCCAATATCAATTTAACAATCAATTTAACAATCAATTTAACAATCAATTATCGTTGACTATTCATACGTCATATCATGGAGTATGTTGCGAAAAGGTTGTATCACATGTTTAAGTTGATGGACCTTCTTTGGTACGAGCTCTAGACTGATTGACAATAATATTGACAGGTTATATATCGTCAACCAAATTGCATGTGATGTTTTATTTAGTTGAAAAGTGATCAATTGTTATCAAGAAATAACGTCATTTTGTATTGTGATGTTACTAATGCAATTTAATGTGACGTCTCCGGTTGGTTCGCTTATATTTTTAAAGTAATGAAAGTTGATAGTCCGGGGGTTTTTGGGAGAAAAGCGTCGGGCTTGATAATATCAGATTATGATATATATTTGTGTATTAATTGAGTCTCGGTACTCTAGTACTATCTTGGTACATGTAACCTTGAGCATTGAATCTTTTCCCTACGATGTTACAGTTACAGTTTATTTTCCGAAATTAAGGCATTATGCCCATGGTTCGTATTTACAATTACAACATACATATATATATAGATATATATAACAAATCTAAATACTCATGCAAAATATAGACACACACACATACATACATTCACGCACATTCCGTCTACACACGCACTCACGCACGCACGCACACACACACGCACTCATACAATTACACATGTTAATAAACTGCGCATACAAACAAATTATATAACGATGTACATGTTTTAATTAATATTGCATTTCTTGGACAAGAAATGAAATATTTTAACGTTTTAACCGCACAAAAGTAACATTTGTATCAATTTTCTTTCCTCAATTAATTGCCCCCAATACGAACGAGTTAACATTTAGTCATGGCCTCTGTCGAAGATACCACATGGTCCATGTGCATCAATACGGTGATCGGCTGACATAAGCAATCAATTTCACTGCTGTGCAACTCCTTATAAGGTCTTCCATCTATATTACTTTTAATTAAAGACATGTACTTCGATAGTTTTGAAACACTCGGTTGGTGACGACCGATAGCAACACGGGCAGTATATGAAATAAGTACATTCCAACAATAAGACATGGATAATTTGATTCCTTAAACACAGCAAAGTACTAGTATTGTAAATTGCCGTACCATTTCAAAATTACGCATTGACAAGTGGACATTTTGCGGAAGCGGAAATAAAAAAACACACAATAATGAAATTTGATTGTAGGTTTTTAAAACTTAAGTGTCCGTCATAGCGTGGGCGGCGATGAGTCGACCAAAGTGTGCTTAAAATAATGACATTCTAAAGAAATAATAATGAGCAAATTATTACAAGCGTCACGCGACACCAATTCATAACGTAAATTGATTCCAATCGGTATAGTTGTCCGCAAAACACCATTAACTATAAGCACCATCGTATTGGTACAAATCCATTAATTCATTGACCCATCTCAGATTGTTTCCATGTCTTTAATTGCGATTTATTCATGCGAACAGTTGTACCCACCCTACAGCAACGCTTCTGTTTATCGCATTCTCCAAAAACCCAAGCCAGTTTTTATTTGTCCCTAGGGCTTCACGAAAGCTCGGTTTTGTCAGAAAGTGTTGAATTATTAATAATAATGTTTTATAGCACAATTTGGCATAACATGCAGTCACGCGAACTGAGCTATTGTGAAGATTTGGTACGCTGTGCAGTTGTGTAACCTTATTTTTGGACTTCTAGTTTGTATGTACCAATCCATTACACTTGCCTGTTCCTCCCACAATTTGGCACACTGATATTCAAGTAGATAAGCCATTGGAATACATGCAATGTTCTTAATCTGTTATGGTAGTAGAACCAATTACTATAAGTTCGTGTATAAAACCTTCAGGTCAGTGGAAACAGGCATAGCTACAATCTAGATAAAAAGCTTTACATCACACGAGAATTTAATTCTGAAGATATCGAGGGTTCAGTGCAAAACTATGGTACATGTATCTATAAATTGAGGCAGCTACCATCATTTTACACAGATCCCTCGATATTGTCATTGACTTGAGTAGAGGAGGAAATTAGAAATATCGGTCACATGACGAAAGGGATTTGTGCAGTTATTACCATTAATTACTTACAACTGGATTAATGTTATAAGAACCATGTATTACCAAAATCATGCTCCGTACTTCCCAGGATATCTGTAATAACAATGGTGTTATTATACTCCTCGTCAGTAAATAAACTCAATAAAATACGAGAGTTTAATTTGCAAATTATTGATTTCATTAATGCAACCATTGAAGCCTTTCTTATGTAGCATCCTGGATCACCGCATGTGATATACGGAAATGTTCTATCTATGAAGCCTTGTTACAGGTTTACAAGATCGTTACACCACATTGGTGGCTGTATTGATTGATTGCATGCCTGCAAATCGTTCGAGTTGTCAAGTTGAGCGTAAGAACATGCTTAACCGTGTTTTAATTATATTTCCAATCCTCACATTAAGTCATTCTATTGAAATTCATCGAACGTGTGTTTTTGTATGATTTTATTTATCCTCGCCAACGGATAGTCTATATGAACTAGGTCCCCAGAAGAGTTTAGTCATTTTAGGTTACGGTGGGTAATGCAGATACAGCAGGTGCACTCGTTTCATAGACACCAGGTCCACTGGTTCTTTTACATGCCGGGTGTATCGCATCTATACATGGTGCATAGGTTTAAAGTATTATTCGAAATACTATTTAATTTAGTAAATTGTAGTAGCTCAGTCTGGGATTCAAACCCACAACTCTGAATTAAGAAGTATCGTGCTCTACCGACTGAGAAAATCGTATTTTTTTATGTGTTTTCTCTTTTCATGCGTACACCACGTATGTGTTATGTCCTGAGATAACATTTTCACAATGTGATGCAAGGTAACAACAATAACACCCTAACATTGTCATAAAATATAAACTTGTACAGACATATAGATTAAATTCATATACATTTTCCCCAATAAAGACACTAGAGTGTCTGACAAGTTCACAATTTAAGATTAATTCAACTTCGTGTTCGGCAAACACAATTTTTACCAAAACGGATTCTAGTAGACGCCTCTGTAGGATGTGGGTAATAATGTTACAATATTTGTTGTTTCTAGCTTGTTGCAATTCTATGTTGATTGTCTCATTAGTGAGAGGGTTATTTCTTGATGTAAGCAGTTGTTTTGACGATGATGTTTCCAGCACGATCTCCCCTTGGGTGCAGTTGAAGCAAACATCACTATCTCGCTGTATTATATTTATGATCATATAATTTTGCGACGATCAGTAATGGTTTTCCAGAACTTTTAACATTTTTCTATTTTGTAGCAAAAGTGAAAATCAATATTAAGCATTTGTTGGCGTCCTTAATAGAGAACTAGAGATCGTTCCAGAAACGCTGACTGAACCTATCACCTGAAAGGCGTATATTAATGCCCAGTCTAACTAGAGATGACGTCTTCAAAAATGATTAAAGGGATCTGTAACAGACTGCATTATAGGATAAAAAAAGAATTCCCAAGACTATTGTTTTAATAAGATTTTGTTGCAGGAAAAAAGACGGCGGTGAAGCAGAAATATCATGTAATTGCGTCTGTATGCGCGGAAAGAGCTTAATTACGGAGCATGTATTCAGTTTGTGCGAATTTGATTCAGATGTTTTAGTTAATGTACCTTGTTGCATTATTGTTTCAAAATCGTGTTATCCTTGTCAGTCCCAATCACTGAATGAAGAAGACGAATTTTGTTCCATTTCAAGAAAGTTGCAACCAAACACTTAATGCCGCATCAAAGCATGACAATTCGGATGTTGGTGATATGTTCCTACTTTATACAAAAGGAAACATCTCTAATTTAATGGCCCAGTTGCTTTCTTAGTTCTAATAAAATCGACAATAAACTTCTAAATGCTGCATCAAGCCTGCATCGATTCGGATGTATATGGATGTGGGTAAAATGCTTAAAGTGACTTAAGTCTATAGAAATTGAAATACTGTCTAAATTAGTTGCGCGATTGCGCAGATGCGATCTACAGTTTTTACGCAACCGATGAGCAAGACCTAAATGCTGAAGCAACCATGCATGCATCTAATTGTCCATACGGATGTCGTTCCGATGTAACTCGTCCATAGCGATGATACACGTCTAATTTAGTGGCATATTTACTGCTATTTTAGTCTTATACAATCGGTACAGCATCCGACAGCATTGAGACAGAAGCTGTCACACTCTAGACCAACGTTGACTTTTACCTTGTGAGAAGTAGATATAAATTTGTGCGTTCGATTGTTCAGCGGAACATTTGGGGCATTTATGCAAATCAGAGACACGTTCAATGATCACTCCATGACGAGGTAGAACGACTAGTTCAGATTCAATTATCCGGATGAACTAGCGAACGCGTTGATAACAAATCAACTACTATTACTGGCTCAAATAAGATTTGCGTAAGAATTCTATCCTGAATAAAATAGTTCATTTTACCGCACGGTTTTCCGTTCCAAATGACATTAGCGGGCTTTAGACTTGCACATTGGTCGTTAATGTAATCTTGTTGCTTACAGAACTCGTGATATATACGCATAAGGCGGTTGTTACAGTATGCATGTATGTACAATCACTAGCTTTAAATACCATCGAATCAATCAGATAACAAAATAACTGCACACTCTCAAGTATTCACTGCAATGTGTGGTTCGTGGCCGATATTTTATTCATGTTATGTTATCTTCGAGAAAAGACCAATGTTCGGAACAGATGCAGATATAATGTGAACAACACGTAAACGTCTTGCCTTTCCAAGTCACCTTGTAGTACATAGCGGAGTTAGGTTACTGTTCCGAACTCTTACGTAATAACTAATCATGTTAAGGGTTTTACTAGACATTTGTGTATAATAAAACAGTAATTCACGACAGTATGCACAATAAATTTGCATACTGTAACGTAAGCATGGTTTCATTCCTCGGAAATTTAATCCCGTGTTGTGTAATACAGCCTTGCTTTATTATTGGTCTGGCCATTGTGTAGGTGGATTACGCTCACATAAAGGCATATTGTCACGCTTGTTTGGACATTTATTGCATATGTTATTGATAGAAGATTTTATGACGTAGCTTTGTTTCTCCAAAATGACGTATGTAGCGCAAGACTTGGAATTCAACTTATGCCGCATGGAGTGTTTCGATAGCACAGTGCAAAACTATTACACTAACTACATCAATTTATGGAGGTTTTCACCATTGTTTTGCACCGAGTCCTCGATTTGGTCCCGATAATAGAATTGAAATTACAGTCGGACTGCTGACAAAATCGCAGCCAACCATACAGATTGGAGGAATCGTGTTTAATTTGGGTCTATTTGAGCATAGGCATTTGTATTGTACAGTCATGTAGATTATTTTCAAATATTTCCACTTTTGTACTGCCCCTTCTTTCCTCCTAAATGCATTAGAGTACTTTAACTGTTATTTAATCAGTTGGCGATGTCGTCCGCTTCAACAAGAATAACAGTTTGTCTCTTGAGTTGTCAAATTATCACCGACTGACGACAAAGTGTTAAAAATCGCGGCAACTTTTTAACGATCCTCTCCTCGTCTCCGTGACAGTTGTTTTAAGAAACGAGCACCAGGCAGGAAACATGAACGGTACTTTTTTCTTGGTCTCCATTAAATAGAATATAAAGATTTCTTTTTTGTCAAGCGACTTCCGATTTGTCAGTTTATTTTACAATATTTGCGACACTCCGAGTGTGACCTACTGTACCGTTAACTCAATTCTCGGCAAAGTACAGAAAAAGAGGGGGGACTATTTTTAGGAATGTGAGCCTGTAACATTTTCACCATGCCATGGGTTTTCCTTAATGATTGAACTGAGTTCTTCTGATGCAATTTCGTTTCGCTGATTTACTTCAATTCATAGTTATTTTTGTATGGAAAGTAGAATGAAAACGAAATACATTAGTAAATTCGATACAAAACGTTTAGGTCCTCAGGCATGGGTTTCAAATCGCATTTCTTGCTCATTTCGACTGACGAATGTAGATGCATTTTTACTTTTTTAGATGTTCGCTTAACTTGATGTTATTTCTGTACATTTTCGGTGGGATGTTTAAACCCATTTTATTTTATGAATGTACAAATAATTTAAAATAATTGCAGTGTCACGAAATCGTCTGTCTAAACCTTCTTACATGCGTACATGGAATTGTGATAATGGTGAGAATGGTCCAAAACTCGGAAAATATTGTAACAACATATATTTGACAACAGTACTTTTCATACACGTTATATAAATGAATAATTGAGGTCAATAGCATAACGCATTTAACACGTGTCGAGCAATGTCCTGAGACTTTCCTGCGTCACTATTATTAGTGAGAATTGGTTTGATATTTGGTAATTTGCAAAATGTCAATGTGTTTGCAGGTTAGTTAATGTGTTTATTGCTGCATACGTGTTTAGCAAGTGATTGGCACTACATATATGTGAAATGATAAGTGCATATGTACTCAATACTATGATCGGTTATTTATTCCATAATGTATTCCAACCATGGCAGTTATTTTATTAAAGGGTTGTTTTGGTTCTGTATTCTGTAAGATAACAACATTTTGTCAAAATCTCAGGGTTGGTCCGAACTCTTATACATGTATATACAAAACCACACCCTCAGGAAAAGTACATTGTCATGCAAACTTCAATTTTAATATACATTGTTGCTATAACTTGTCATTTCATGGCGTAGAATGAAGATTGTTCGTAAGTAAAAAATGCTTTTTTGAGAACACAGGAAGCACTTAAGTTTGTTCAACATGACCTGCTCCGATTTTCATGAAAACAGGTTCGTGTGAAGCACCTCGTAATGCAGATCCTTAGTCTGTATGGGTCTTATAAAGATTGATAAGTAACAATTTCGACCTTAATCGTCAACACAGCGAAGTGTGACAAGAAAAAAATAAACATGTTTTTTATGAAATGTATCTTTTTTCATATATTCGTACAAGTCGTCTAACCCAATCAAACACCTTGTTTCTAATTTATATTGACGTACGAGTAGAAATGAATATTTGTTTTAAATAGTAGGAATGGGTTATGCTACGGTCACAATGCTCGTACAATGACCGTGCGGATTTACAAACCCGTACGAGTTTAAAGTATTTTAATCCTAATGGTATTTGTACGTTCTTTGCATCTGGTCATATCTCGTTCGGATTTCGTGCGAGTTGCACAGAATGTATAGTTTTCACCAGATCACCGAGTCCTCTACGAGTTGTGAAAATCCGTACGATGCTCGTATGAATCTAGATATCCGTACGGGCTCCGTGCGGACTCCGTACGGGCGTCGTGCGAGTTCAGAAAAATCAACTCGTACGGAGCTCGTAGGGCAAATGTGACTAGGGTATAAGTTACAATACAAACTCCATTTTCTTTTTTCAACTTTTCCATATCTTTTTTACTTCATCGAAAACAATAATTTATCATCATTATCAACTACTGGACAAGACAATTGATTATGATTATAAATGGCACGGATGTCAAATGTGATATTTACTGTGGCCAAACTGACCGCCTGATCGCCCCAAAACCAAATAGCAAACCAGTACGGAATTCGTCGCGGGATACGATAATCGTCTACGCAGTCCTACTCATGCCATATCTTGTTTTTGGAATATTTCGTTGATTGGATCAATAGCATGTACTTAGTCGACGTAGTTGACCACAGACTTCTTAGGATAAATGACTGTCTCAGGAAAACGATGGTCAATTTACTGTAAATAGAGTTAGTGCCATTATAACATTGGCAATATGCCTACAATGTCATTATAGTACCATAGACATGCTCCTTGTGATAAGTTAAGGAATTTGTTTCGCTTCGCTGTTTGTAACGTAGATTTGCACTTGACGGTGTACATTAATTCAAGTAACGTCTTTTCAAATGATGTATTACATTAACACTTTCAAATAGTATCCACAGGCTTAGTTTTATATATGAGATTACTAAAGTTCTGTTCTGTTTCATTGCGTTGACTTCAAGTGTGTAATAATTTTAGTAATTTCGTTCAAATGGTGTATAACAACAAAGCTTGATGCTTACCACGTGGACTTGTGCCTTACGGCGTGTAATTATTTAATTAACGTCTTTTCAAATGTAGTAGTAACATCGCACATAATATAATGTTTATAACATGGATTTGTTCCTTCTGGTCAATAATAAATTCAATTTCTGTCAAACAATAACATCAACGCTTGTTGTGCATTACGTTGACTTGCACCTTCGTAATAATTTAGATAATTTCTTTTTCAAACAGTCGCACCTATACTTCATGCTCATTACGTGTATACATCTCAACTTGGTGCACTTATCGTTTTCCAGCACGTTTGGCTTCATAGCTTGAAGTAGATTTATACAGAATACATAAATACTACAAATCGTATTGTTTTGTTGGAAATGCACGACTAAGCAATATTATTTCTGCTATGCTCAACAATTGACATGCATATGTAATGAAATTGCATCGCTGAACATTCAAGTAGTTTTATCATCGCATAACTTCAAAGAAAAAACACTAACTTCTAATGCTCGTACTGAATTAATCGACGCATTTCATTAACAATGCATGTCCATCGAGAATAGCTCAGCCAATATGAACTGGAATCTATTTAGTTAAGTTTTAGTATCTGGTAACGAAAATGAAAACATGGCGTGTTTATGTATATTTGAATCAGGATGTTCGCTTTTATGTTCTTGTAATTACTTCAGCGTTCAGCTATTTCCTTATATAATATGCATAGTTCATTCTTTATGTAACAAATCTTACAGAGTCGGCGCACTGATACAATGTGACCGAAACACGTGATATATTACGTCATCCGGAACATAGATACCAAGTGACTACGCGGGGTACTAGTATGTGGAGCCATCAGACTAACTATCAATCGACAAAAAGGTTCAGTGAATTGCAATGTGTTTAATGGTAGAACCAACAGTAATAAAACAGGACCAAACTTGGACCACGGCAGCTTAATTTAGATATGTAACACATTCCTGGAGTATATCGCATTACAGCAATACACCAGACACTTCAATTTATTTATCCTCGCCTTTGGGAAACAACCGCGAAAACAAGGTAGTCATTTGAGTTGTTTGGTGGTAGTGTATGATACAATGGCAGCTCCAGAAACATTCCTGGTTCTTTTACGTGGTATGGTTTAATTTATATAATCCTCCATCAACGGGACGTTGGTAAAACATTGTTATAATGTCACCGGAAAGACTGTTTGTAGTTGTTAGGAAATACTGAAAAGCATTGTATTTTATCCACTTGGGGGTGGGATGGAACTCTCAATCTTCGGACCAGCTCAGTGGCCAGTAGCTCTTGACCCCCTTATCTCAAAACGTAACTGTACAGGTTCCTCATAAATACGTGTATTAAGCTACCAGTATATATCTGCATACGCCAGAGTTGGAATGCCAAACATTAATTGAATGTAAACATTTTGTCATGTTAATGGCTTATACGCGGGATGTAACGACCAATGATTTTATAGTGAGTGTCCGGCATTAATTATCCGCGGGATTGGCATAGTGTAAACAGACCGCATGATTTATACCATTAAATGTTTGTATCTCGTCAAGTCAAGCTCAGACAAATTTCCAGCTTATTTCATTATTCCAACCGTACACCACATATAAGCAAACGAGTCTATCGATTCAGCCATGCATATTTAAAACACTTTCCACGTCCGAAAAATAAGACTCGTATATTGTGATTAGGCGGCGTACTAATTTAATATAGACCCTCACAAAACATTAATTGGTGTGGTTCAGCTAACGGCCGTATTTATTGATGAGATACACGGAAAATAAGTAATATCTATGACCGACAAGGCTATCGGTTACCATTGGCATTGGACGTGGAATTGTTCAGGAAAGGCGAGAAGGCAAATCTACAGTGGCACTCAATCAAATATCACAAAATTGCGCATTTGCCATATATTGTTGCATGCGCGTCGTTTTATGTAGACTTTAAATAATAAGCATGCAACGCGTAATATTGATTTGTATACATAATTACAAATGAAGAATAATATAATATACAAAACATGCTCTGTTGTCTCCAAGCAAGATACTGGATATCTCTAATATAGGAGCTACAAAGTAGCGAACTTGTTCATGACAATGCAGAATATAAGACTACGTGTACACACATTTACATGACGTATGAGTGTAGATAATGCAACACCAAATGTAATGTATCTTTAAAGGCAATGAACTCGAGATGACCATCTATTCAAAACTATATTTAAATTCACTGCACGTGTATATGTTAGTCTAGACAGTCGTAAAAATGATGAGGACAAAGGGCTCCAATTTTTTTCATGATAAAAATTCAAAGTTCAAAGCCTTTAGCATCATGTAGGAGTGAGGAAGACACAATTCAGCAGTATGTGTATATTAAGGTTTGGCTCATATGTGCGTAATAATGTTATTAGTATGATAAACTGGTATACTGGATGCAGTATGACGTACGACAAGGGTGAGCGACCGTGTATGATTCAACATCTTTTTATACCAACACATTTAGAAACAATTATATATGGACAGCTTTAGCAACAAGCTGCAAGTCCAGCAGCATGTATCAACACCACACTATTAATGGTTTGATACTTGTATTTGTATTTCAACACTGACTATAATTTGTGTACGGTGCATGAAGTCAAGTTAATTCTGGACACTGTACGTGTACTCGGTAAAAATTTTAATGTAAACGAATCATAATGGAAACAACTGTCATATATTGGTTACAATAGTGTCAATAATATGTCCTTTGATACGGTCAAAGTCGAATTAATCAACCAACTGCGGTATTTTATTTGAACGCTACTAAAATGGCATTTTTGTATAAACAATGCTCTTATATCGAGAATAATAAAGTTTGCTTTGGATTTTAAAGCGTCCGGTAGAAAATAAAGTCAATATTAATAAATCGTGGAATAACTTAGTAACATGCAGTTATGACATGAATAATACACGAGTGGTTTGGGTATGTGTACGTAATGGTGGGTCGGGGTAAGGGCAACCGGAAATCGGATATCAGCGTCGGTGTTAATTTCTATTATTACTATTTTGTTTGAATTTAAGTGTCATAAATAACCGGAAATGAAAGTCACGTGATTTTGAGCGTTCTGATTGGTGGATATTTTGAAGTGTGCTCAAATCACCCACGTTTGAATTCTTAAATGAAATAAAAGTATGAGATAAAGAAATTTCATTTGAATTAATATTTCCACTTTAGTTTTCAAATAATACTTCCGGAATAACACGTGGGCGAAG
This sequence comes from Spisula subtruncata, assembly GCA_963678985.1. Lineage (NCBI taxonomy): Eukaryota > Metazoa > Mollusca > Bivalvia > Venerida > Mactridae > Spisula > Spisula subtruncata. Next base: position 48,749,106 of record OY787661.1, on the reverse strand, counting down.
AAGTAATACATTTACAAACATTATAAAATGAAAACTTATTCAGAAATAAATTTCGAAAAATGGATTCTATTAAGCAGAAACTTTCTCTCGCTGAATACGTGCGTACAATGTCCATTCACAGCGTTTTTACTAACTTACTTACTGCCCGCCGCGAATCCCCCCTGACATTAGCGCGACAACGGCAAAGGACCTCACCAGTGTCTTTCTTTAGCTAGATTTTCGAATTATTTATTCGTGTACATGTATTCTTCAGTTCTGCTTCTTCAGGTTATCAGATTTATATTCATCAGATATCTAAAAGAAGTTATCAATGAATTATCAATCCCCAACTTGGGTATATATTTCGTTTACTAATATTGTTTTCACTTCTTGTGATTTTTGTATGACAAATATTAATGATATAATTTAAACTTGTAAACTGGCTACAAATCATATACACTAATTTTATTCAGTTCATAGTTTTGTTACCAAGAGTAAACCAAAGCGTTCGTCATCTATCATATCGTGCTCATACTTGCACAATTGAGTTGCAATTCGATACAAATTTGTCACTAAAATCAGAGAGTGTTGTTTCCAATATGTTGCAAATATTTAATGGCCTGATGTGCACCAGTATCAGATATCCTTTTAATTCTATTTGACAGGTTCAACACATGTTGTAAATTGAAAAGGAGAAATATAGCGTAAATAAATCACTAATAAATCACCAGTGAATCATCAATAAATCATCGATAAATCACAGAAATCAGTTGTATAAATGCTCATCAATCATTCATAGACTGGTTAATTGTATAACCTTTATTGTGACAGGTTCTTGCACAATGATTATATTACATGTACAACAAGCAGTTATGACAATTATGATTCATAATACATGAAATATTGGAAGAGTTATGAGGGGTTGTATGGAAACAACAGTAAGTGGAGCTCACGTTTGTTGCTCCACTGCATTTAATTACGTATATCATAAAACATGTCATTGTGAAGCTATCACATTTTATTTTCTATTAGTTTTTATGGAATAATTTTGTAAACATTACCACATATTTAATGTTGTTTAGAATAATAAAAAATGAACTATTGTTTACTTGGCCGGGGAATGAAATCGAGCATCTACTGTAATTGTTACGCTTTTCCATGGCCTTTCGTTTTGTTTTGTGTCGAGGTTGTAATTATATGACTTTTGATCATGAGGAATGATATTAATTAAGTAATCATTGTTATTTATTTAAATAAATTGATCCATATCTCGCTGTAAACCCACTTTCGCTTTGTTATAGTCGATCAATCCTAGATGAGCAATCGTTTTTGGTACCGTGTGTTATTTCTCAAATGTCACCTTTATCGCACACCACCAATATGCTACTTGTGCCTTTATATTGTTTGCCTCGTATAGTTTTCTCGTATATAGCATTAGTTCTAAGTGTGTCCCTAAACTTATTTATAAACAGTTTATGTAGTCGCCGTCATACGCGGCCGAATCGGTTGCCTGATGAGATTTTCTTACTTTTATTCCTACAATATTGAAGATTTATATAACATTTTTCATACAAATACTTTATTTAAACAGACTTAATATGTGTTTACATTCAATTGAAATGTCTTGCCTTATATCTGCATAAGACTATCAACAAGTATACAGCAGCAATGCTTGCGAGTCACACGAAAAAAGTGAGTGTCTGTTGAGGTAAGGTGCTGAATCTAATCTTGCCTATGGACTCTTAATCAGACATCCAAGTCTCATGTGAACAAGTTTGAACCTAGCGGTGATACAGTAACGTATTTAAATAATTCTCTAATATCGCAGTTTTATTGATTTCATTGCTGGAATAACATTTTATCGATTAAACTATGAAAATGCAGATTAAAACAAAGATTCAAAGACAAGCAATTTGCAAGACAATCCCTCACGTCTGATAAATAATTGTTAATGAATTAAAGTGCTTTTTGTAACGATATTTGCAAAAAAGCGTCGTTGTTTAATGTAATGAAACTTGTGTTTAATTACGGAAATGTTTGAATATTATCGCTTACTAGTAAATCACTATTATTTAGATGTCATACATATTTGCATTGTCTTATTATTCTGGGAAATCAAATGTGAATGTACGCGCATGCGTACCATGTAGCGTGATCCACCAGGCGTACACAGCGTTTATGAGACATGGGAGTGAAATCTGTTGATATAATTTGGTCAAATTTAGTGAACATAGGATTATGTTCGAATACGAATCAAAAACAGGAAAAAATGGATAAGTTAGCTGTCCTTGAACTAGTGCCTTTCTCCAAATTTGCAATGTAACGTCAGTTGCCCGATGCCTAAGCAAAGCCCTTCGTAGCGCTTCCCACAGGAAGTAATCCATGCCTTCTGTATTTAATTGAAAGGGAGGTATCACAATAAAAGCGCTCGGTACCGCTTTGCTTATGTAACGGACAACATATAACCCATAAACAAGCACAGTGACCTATAGTTTGTATTTCTGTTTCTAATGTTACACACTGACAAACTATTTGAACAGATAAATTTTTTTTTTAAACATTCCTATATTTCACAAGAAAATGACGCGAACGACATTAAACATTGACACCCGTTTGTTGTTTTATAAATAAGAATTCTATTCCACGCAGGTAATTAGCTGGTGTAAGTGGCTTAATTTACATAGAATATGAGAAATGCGAAAACAATAGCATGTTCCAATAACAGTAACTCTCGAATTCATATTGTTAGTGTGTTTCAAGTTTCATATAATATTATACAATGACTAAATGGTTTTGAGCATAGGTGGGGTAATAAAAGATAATGACATACTAGTATATCGTTTAAGGAAGATACCTTTCAACAACAACAGAAGAGCTCTTAGGGTACAAAGACAAATAATAAACGCAAATCACATTGAAGTTGGTGTTTGGTCATCGCAGGTATTAGTCCCGTATGTCGTAACGTTTTATCTTAAATATTTTTTTCAAGCTCAAGACTTATATATTTGGATAGAAGAGAGTCTGGGGATGTCATAAAACCATTTCTTGATTGTTGGCAACTTCGCGTTTTTTTAATATTTACTGTTGTTTCTGGTGTTTTTGTAAAACATCGCGACCCAACGTTATTGATAAATCGTCATTTTTGGAATGGATAATCATTAGAAATCAAACATATACCTACGTACTTCTATAGTCAGATGCTTAAACTTTACGGAAATGTTAAAGAGGTATCTGTGATTTTTTTCTATTATTCAATACAGGCCTGTATTTTACGTTACCAGCCATTTTCTACGCATTTGACCATCAATCAGTTAGTGCTAACAAAACATGCATTATGAATTCCGATCAATTTTCATATATTTTGATAAATTATTATATTTTAAACATATAAAACGTTTTTTGGGTGGATATATTCATGTAAATGATATTGATAGGGTACTTTAATACTGCATACATAATGCTAAAATAGGTTATAAACGAACAAAACACACATCAACTGTACATGAAAAGATTTGCAAGACACCTGTACTCTTTTATTTAGTTGCTATTTGTTTTGTGTAAAAAGCTTTTGTCTTTTGCAGAAAAATTCATTCCGTATGTCTTCATTATGTTGTAATTTACGTTACATAAGCGTATCCATAGATAACAACGTTATTGTGTTGCATGCTCATTTTATTATACACACATTTATTTAAAAAGGGATATGTGTTTGGTATTTCAAAAAACTACAATTAATATGTATTCAATTTTCTAAAGTTACATTCTTGAAGAGCGTATGAGAAACACCATTCATAATAAGAAAACGTCACACATTCTCACAATTTGAGTCGAAATGGTATAATCGAAAAAAAGCTGACATTCAGATTCATCATAAACGTCCATAGGACACGAAAGTCGATCCCCCATGTGATCATGTTTCAATTATTGGCACACCATAAATCCTACCATTTTTATGCCGTTTTAACCTCTGTTTTCACCAGTGTAATTTACGTTACGATAGTATGTGTAGCATACTTCTTAACATAAAGGACACAAGAAAGACGTTCAATAATTGTTTTTTTTACATAAAAACTACATATCTTCTCATATTAACTCTGCAAAAAGATGAACTTGTCAATATGCTAGTACTCATGATACCAGTATGTATATGATTACACGCACTTTTGTTTACCCTCTATTTTACATGCAAATATCTCATATTATATGTGAATTTGAAGTACAAAAGTACAAATGTGAATAATCAATGCTATATTCACTTATCTGACCTGGAACCAAATGCACTACTTGATAATATAGAAAGTATGTAAACATAACCTGGCCGTTTACAAATATTGCCTTATGATAATTGCACATATTGTACAACAAAACATGCACAAGTCATTAATAATTTCGTCTATTTCATGTCTGAACTATACCGAGAAATTCATGTTGTATTCTTATGTGGCGCCCACAAATCGCTTATCTATTACGGAATGATTATTGTTTATTCCTGATTTCATTAATGACATCATCTGAATTATACTGTATGAAAAATTACATCTTCTGATAGCGACAATAGATAAAAAACATGCTACAAAGACTACAAAACGTTTTACGTGACCCTCTCTCTATATATACAGTTAAATGACTTTTTTATTTTGTTAAAATAGTGTTGACTACGATATAAAAAGAAATACATCTTATGCTGTGCCATTTTGACGGAGTTGGATTCTACAATTAATATGTACACGAAAATACTGCATATGGCATGAGGTTGAAATTTTATGGTACATATACCATGCATATTTTATTATTTGCTCGTCAGCAGGCATGATTAATCGTTGACATATGGAGCATACATTATTTTTATTCTTCACAGAAATTAGTAAATTGTCAATCATTGAGATAAATATTATGTGGCATACTTTATATTTATTCCTGAAAGACATTGGTTTTAATCAATTATTATTCGATTTTTATGCAGATAATGGATGTCTACGGCTTTGTCAGTACGATCTCATTCGTCACGTAAAATACAATTTATTGTCAAGTAAATTTTAAGTGAAATACTAAATTGTATTTGGATTTCTTTATTGACCTATTTTTGCTTTTTTATTGGGGATTTACATCACAATTTTATAATATAATACGTTTCAATAACTAATATGTGTATAGTTGACAAGCAATATTAAAACATTTGATGTTGTGAGAGTAAAAAAGTATTAACTTATCGGCCCGTGCAGTTACATAAACTGTAACAAATTACTGCATTTAGTGATTTTGGTGAGAGGTAATGGTATATGTATCATTTTTATATATACTACTTGATGACCTTTAATTACTTGGAAAATTAGTGTATATCATGACAGCAATTCCGTGCATAATGACCGTATAATTTTCGTAACATATAATACAAAATCATACCAGAGTTGTTTGCAGCAATATAACAGTTATTTATTGTCATGTGTGCAATGGTTATTGTCGTACATGCTCATTTAATTGTTATTATACAATATTTCCTTTCATTTGATATAAGAAGAAACAAAAACTTCACACGTTTAAAGACCCAATATGTATTTTGAAACAGAAGCATGCTTTCAAAACTTCCATATGACTGAACAGGACTCACATCGAAGCAGTAACGAAAAAAACAAGACATGTTACTGAAGATATTTCAGAAATAATATAATATTATGATATGACTAAGCACAGGAGTTTGTTTGTTGGATAAAGGTTTAACGTTTGTTAATTGTTGTTACAACGTTTAAGGACTTGTATTTTACGTTACCGTAAAAACATATTCTATTTTAAAGCTCTAGACAATGCTTACCATTTTAAGCAGTAAGACGAGGGTTATTTTCAGCAGTTCAACTGTTGCCTGTGACATTTTAATAACCTCTGGACATAAGGCTACCTAAGGAAACATGCGTTCGAGTCTCCCTGGTGACACTTATATCTCTCCTGAGGATGAGGCAGTGAATATCGATCTACGGCGCCCAAAAATACGTAGACTTACCTAGCAAGTACCAATTTTTACATTGGTAAAGTAGAGCATGTGGGACTCCTGGACTCCGAAGCGCGCACCCTATATCTAGACCGCCGCTCTCAAAGACGTCTTATAGGGAAATCGTGGTTAGACATTCCATATACATTTAATTTGTTTTGTTTTGTTTTAGTTTTGTTTATTATTCTCGTTTGTTGCCATTGTAGTATTATTCCTGACCCCATTTCAAAATACTCGAAAACATACCACAAAAGCAATGTATGCATTAATTTGATTTGTGGCACACTTTTACCATTTTATTTTACTTTTATTATGAGGCCGGAATTGTCTCTTAAGCACAACTTGTTTTATTGTATTCATTATCGATAGATACGTTTATTTTGTATATTACGTGACGAAAACTTCGGTAAAACCATGTACCGGCATTTTATATTTAGCTGCTTTTGTTTTAAAAATCTGCCATATCATCAAGTAGTGCCATTTGTGCTGACTTTAATTGGTGAATAAAACATTGAATATCCGCACGCTTTTGCACTACTAATTCAAATATGATGTAAGATATATGTATGTAAAATAGATTGTGTTAATAAAAGTGCATTTAATGATATACATACCGGTTGCATAAGTATATTGGCAATTTAATGTTTTCACAGAGTTGGTGTAAGAAGATATGTAGTATTTTTAATAAAAAAAAGTATTGAACTTCTTCCTTATGTCCTTAATGTTAATTAATAAATATGGTACATATACTATTGTAACGTAAATTACTCTGGTGAATACAGTGATCAAAAACGGCATAGAAAATGCGTAGGATTTATGATGTGCCAATAATTGAAATATGTTCACATAGGGGATCGACTTTCATGCCCTACGAAAGAAATGACGTTTATAAAGAATTAAAATGTCAACTGTTTTCTATTCTTCCATATTGACTCAAATTTTGAGAATGTGTGACATTCTTTTATTATGGGTGGCGGCTCTGAGACAATCTATAATACTTAAATTAAGAAAAGCGAGTACATATCGATTGTAGTTTGTTGAACTATCACACACATATATCTTTTTAAATAAAAGTGTGTACAAGCAAATGATCATGCAACACAATACAGTTGTCATGTATGGATACGCTTGTGTAACGTAAATTACAACACAATGAAGACATACGGAATGAATTTTACTGCAAAAGACAAAAGCTTTTTACACAAAACAAATAGCAACTAAATAAAAGAGTACAGGTGTCTTGCAAATCTTTTCAGACAGTATACATGTACAGTTGATGTGTGTTTTGTTCGTTTATAACCTATTTTAGCATTATGTATGCAGTATTAAAGTACCCTATCAATATCATTTACATGAATATATCCACCCAAAAAACGTTTTATATGTTTAAAATATAATAATTTATCAAAATATATGAAAATTGATCGGAATTCATAATGCATGTTTTGTAAGCACTAACTGATTGATGGTCAAATGCGTAGAAAATGGCTGGACACGTAAAATACAGGCCTGTATTGAATAATAGAAAAAAATCACAGATACCTCTTTAACGTTTTCGTGAAGTTTAAGCAACTGACTATAGAAGTACATAGGTATATGTTTGATTTCTAATGATTATCCATTCCAAAAATGACGATTTATCAATAACGTTGGGTCGCGATTTTTGACAAAAACACCAGAAACAACAGTAAATATTAAAAAAACGCGAAGTTGCCAACAATCAAGAAATGGTTTTATGAAATCCCCAGACTCTCTTCTATCCAAGTGTATAAGTCTTGAGCTTGAAAAAAATATTTAAGATAAAACGTTACGGCATCTCGGTCCATATCTATTCATACACCTAAGTTGAGCAATGTTGATTATTCTTGCTCAGGAAAAAACAAGAGAGACAGCTCTCAACATCAGCAACAGAATTTGAAAGGCACAAAAAACGTTAAATGTATAAATAACATGTCCACTGATAAGTTAAAGAAAGTAAAGTGTCCAGCAAAAATAGTTAAAAGAAATTCAGACGTGCGTCTGTTGGATCGACACCCATCTGTCACATGGTCGCAAGTCGACAGTTGACAAGGCGCCGGTACAGCCACATTGCATTGGCTTTTGACCTTCCCGGGTACATGTTCATATACCTGGGTGAACTGGGACTGTGTGGATAATTCGTGCTCACATAATTTTGGCTGTGGTTGCTGACGGGGATCGAACCTTCGACCTCACAATCCACAAGAAGGGCGGGTCCTTTATCTGGGTCCACCACTCCCCGAGCATACGAATCCCATTAAAAATCTTACTAGCACGTCTGGCTGCTCATGTCCTACGTGTTAATACTCACAATGTTAAAGAAATTCAGTTCTCGTTTCCAAGATTTCAACAATGAATTTCAATAACCAAATTACACTGTAAAAGATCAGTGATATTTAAAGTGGGAAATTAGATTAACATTGCCTTGGGTATTCATTAGCTTGCCTGTATTCAATCTGCAAGTGTTTGGATGGCATCACAACAAGTGCACTAGGGTTAGTTTTTCCATTTTCGAACAAAACGCCTGATGTGTTCAGATAATTGCATTCCGATTCTTCCAGTTTCTGCCCGAGTACCTGTGAATGTGATCTGGCTTTATTGTAAAGTCATGATCGTGTTAATGGCAAACTGTTTTTAAGTAATTTGAAAAATACAGCATAAATCAACAGTTAAGTCAGTTATTCCGTCAACGGGATCTGTGTTTCGTTTAATTAGTGACACTCCTGTAAGAACGTGATCACGATGAACACAGATCTTGTGTGAAATGAACAAATTAACTGACTATAGAAAATGCTATTTCAAAAAAAAATATGATGCAATAATGTTATATGTGTGACCATTGGTACAAAAACGTGATCAATTTATAGTAATGTGCGTTATACACGTATATGGTACAAGATAGGTCTAACACATACACAGTGATCATCCTTGTTGCTACGATCAGCCTCTTTTGAAATGAGTAAGTGTTGATTGGTGTTTACTGAGGCCACTCCGTATAGCTCTGGTTGTTAGTGCGCTTGCAGCCTAATCCGACGACCCGGTTCAAATCCGAGTGGAGGCACACATATGCCTGTCATATTCAGCAAACAGCTTAATGGGAAATAAAGGCATTCTGATACAAACCATAAATAATCAAGTTAAGCTATAAAGCAAAGTATTAATCAAAATGTACTATTCGGTAATAGTTAAAGGGTTAATTATAGGAGAGCATGTTAAGATGGTTGATGGTTTACCAGATATCCAGAAATGTCCACTGGTCGCTGTAGATCGGTTAGATTTAATGCCTCGGTGCAATCAACGTCAAACATTTGTTTTTTTTTAATTGATATGTAATTATATAAACTATCCTTTACACAAGCTTCATTGATTATAGTGATTTAAACTGCTATTTGTATTTATTACATTATCATACGACAGCGGTTTGTCAAATTCCCAGAAGTATACATGGTTAAACGAGAATTATCAATTAGAATAAGTACTCATATCAGAGAATTATGAAATACTCTAATCGATGATTGACTTTTATCGAGCACTCAGGCGTTTTTAATTTCCTCGAGTGTATTTATACCGTAAAGGTAAATACGTTTATAGTCTTGGAAGCGAATGCGTAGGATGTTGAACTGTTTTAATTAAATCAACCGCGGTGTGATATATGTTATCTCATGTGGGTTGTGATACGCTGTACACAATATGGAATATGTTTAAAAAGGGTATGGTGATAAAAATCTAAGGGTCTTTTTTGCATTCGTGCAACTGATACAGATCATTATTGGTAAAGTGCAAATGTTAACCGATTCAGAGTTCAATTGCTAACAGGTCTTGCGCAATCTATGAAAGGGCGTTATTTTGCGTACTGAGGTTTGACTTAATAAAGTGACCTAAATAATAAATTCTGCTGCGCATTAGCGATCTATAATGAGATAGCATGCGCGTTTCCATAGTAAAGTCAAAACTTGATAATAATGCTGTTCTTGTCACCCTACTAATCCTACCCTTTACATTTAATTGGCATTTTTGTTTGAATTCACTGCGTATCGATGGATCTCAAGACTTAGTGCACAAAAACGATTAGCCTGTTTAACAAAATATTTAACGCAACACCCAAATGTTTCCCAATGTTTAAATATTGTAGTGCACAGTCAATCCAAAGCAACCAGCACTACATAGTTTTGTTATTCTCTAATTATTACTTATTTGAAGGTCATGCGAAAAACCTTCGATGGATGTGAACGATGTGCCTTCAGAATGCCCGGTGGCTACCATCACCACCGAGTGTAACGGCAAACTTGCTACTCCATCAATAGGCTTATTGTACAGTGTGGGAAAGGACATATGTTGTCTGAAATAATACATAGCTATGTACTATTATGTGCACAATGTTTCCTTGACAGTGGAACTGTCATAGTTAACCTATTGATTTACATTTCAAATTTATAACAATATCGCCACGTCAAGCACAATTTAACGTAATGAAGACATTGAATTTTCGCATCGCGTCCCTAAGGAACGCCAGGAGACGATGAAAAGATTAAATTCAAAACCTTCATTTAATACATTAGATACAACTGGCGAAGAATGTTTAAGAAATCACACAGGAATGGTCCAAGACAAATCTTCCGTAACTTCGCATAACTCCTTAGGGTTCTTATTATGCATAGAACATAACGTCATGGATCTCAATTTTCCATTATGTTTGTTAAATATGTGATGAAATTGTGATGAAACGCGATTAAATTGTAACAATTTTTGTAATTTGTTAAATATTCCTTTTTAACAAGGTATTGGTGGGTTGCAAAGCAAAAAGTTCAACCACCGACAAAGGTCACGTGTTTACTGGGCCTTAAAAAGTTCGATATATTGTATACAAGACTGATTTACAAAAAAAAGATGCCACTTCCCCTTCCAAATTGGGATTCTCAGTAACATCTATGTTGCGTCAACTTTTAACATGCTTCTCCGATTGTATTGTCGCTTCGGCATTTTGCAGCTAGATATCCCTTATCATTATGGTTATGTACAATGGTGTAAAACCCAACACGCCGGAAAAGTAGCTATGGAATTTTAATGTGGTGTCATCGCAACGTGTTATACACTAACCGATACGGCCACCTTTGCGAACTATACATGTACAGTAATTGAATTTGAGGATACACTCTAACACCTCGTGTTCAAGGTTTCGTGTGCTAAGAATGCAAGTTCATTCATGTATACGTACAACTTGTAAATCATATGTGACGTCGAGTGTTTCTTCTAAGCAATACGTGTTCAGATTACTCAGTCAATATTCATTATCTTTAATTCCATTCTTATTGCCACTGTACTAGCAACAAGAAACTCCCGGAATGGTCATTAAAAGTGATTTCGGTCATGAAATAACGTCGGTGTACGAGACTTAGCGAGGTTTCACAATATACATTCAAGGAAATCGTTATATTATATTTCGATGTACCGATATACTGTTCTACGAGTCGATCAGTACAGTTAAGGTATATATTAAGTTTATGAATACAAAGTGCAAGAAAACCCCTCGGGAACTTGTTTAAATTTATAAGTAGGCATTATGATGTCTAGGCTGTAAGTTCATACAGTAACACAGTAAATATGGTACTTAAATATATATATGTAATGCAACAACACAAAATCGTATTTTCTGGCGTCCGGAAAAATTCGTGGAATTTATTATGAGAGCAAAACAAATGAGTTAAACCATTAATGTGTTTACTGACGTTTGTATACTGTACGTCACAACCTGTGATGCAATCGCTTGTTGCTTAAGGAATGGTTCCTCACATTTTTCTATTGACCACAAGGAAATGTTTCTCATAGTACCACAGGGGACGGTTCCCATAAAGCCATTGATTCTTCATTGTACCTTAGGGGTCACTTCCTCAATTGCTATGTGGGTCAGTTTTACTCATTTGATTACAAGGGACCAGTTCATCCTTTGACCTACGGGCCAGACTGCTGGGACGGTTTTTCATTGGACCACAAGGTCCTCTTTGACCTTAGGAACAGACTGCTTACTTGACCACTGGGGACACTTTCTCATCGGACCACAGAGGAATTTCCACCTTTGACGTAAGGAACCCATTATTCATTGGATAGTTCGGGGTGATATCATTTAAATCTTGTCATTTCCAAAATAAAACTGAAAAAGAATATTGCAAAGCGCTCCATATGTATAGTCTGCTTTTGGTGACCTTGGATCATTGCTGACATTTACTAGAACTCATGTATCGCACATTCGCAGCAAAATGTGTTACTGTCGACTATGCAATTTCGAGGTTGGACACATAATCACTTAAAAAAATGCGTGAATCGTACATTATGTAACTATATAATAATTATTTAACACATCCCTCCAGACCCATTTTATAGCGAATATAATGGCATCCTAGTACTGACGTCATAATGATAAGTTCATAACCATGGCAACGCGTATAATATGTTCGTATTCCACAATTCTGTCCATTTTCTAGTTTTAATTTATATATCAAACAGTTATATTTACCAACCATGGCAGAGACAATGACATTAATGGATTTTATTCCATTTGAAAATAGCATAACCGTACAATATATAAGTAGTAATGACGTCACTGTGTCTACATACGGGTACTTCATATGAGCGTTAGTTGGTTCAATTAGCAATAACTTGTGGAAACCATTAACCTTCTAGGTTAACTACACCTTGTAGGATTAGTTTACTCTATTTTCGCGATCAATAAGAGTAACCGATGCTAGTCGGAATATTATTTCGATTAACTGTATACTAGTATGCCAAATTTTCCATTAATTTTAGACCTAAAAATGCAAATGCTGATCGAGTACTGTATTTTGAAATCATGCAGGTATTAGCAATTCAAGTGTTTCTGAAAGCCTTAAATTCAAATCAATTACTTAAGACCGATTAGCTATTAAGACTTGTGTCACTTTGATATAAAGGTATATATCCAACATTATCAAACATGTTAATGTTATTACAATATGACTTTATTCAATATCAGAAACTGTAATAAAGTAGTATCCTTTTATAGCTTTTATTTGGCAGGAATAACGAAACATTTCTGTCACTCTGTACTCGGTCACCTTGCACTGCCTCACTTGAGTTGAGTTGACTTTCACTATTTGTTAATCAGTGTACACAATGCATACATGTTAAAAATGGCTTTTCAATCAGGACATTGCGCCTAGACATACCCATCTAGATGTTTTATAATTAACAAAAGTGTTCAACGGGCAATTAGTACATTTCCGGTGCGAAATATTGATGACGTACAACTATATGAATTGACAAGCACTATATACGTATGGGTCTTTTTTCTCAACAAAAGTAAAAACGTCAAATACAATGTATAAACCAGTATTGATGTTTGTCCAAATGTGGAAGTTATATATTTATAAAAAATATTAGAAAAACATGACTATGTCTGGATTCATTCAATTAAACAAACCGGAATTAAGCAAATATGTTTAATCCCAACTCAATTTTATCTTGTACAAACAGCGTGTCATGTATTTGGTGCCACGTGGCTTCAGCGTTTATCACGCATGCGTATGTGTGTACGTCAATTTGCTAAACTAATTAAGTATAGATGACCGGCTAATCTCCAATTCCCACAGGAAAACGGCAGCACCTAATGGGGAAAACTTTCATGGTTATCTTGAAACTTAGTCCTAATTATGATGACTGTAAACATAGTGTGTTTGAAGATTGTGTTGGTTTCTGACCAACTGTGTCTTTGTACAAGGTCAGATATAGTACATTGCTATTCGAACATGTGCGCCACTATATACACAACTTTCCGCCGATCTTTGACTTGGTTTCCAGTAACAAAAATGCGTTGTTTTGTAAATATGTCTTTGGTCAAGAATAATCTATCGGACATCTTAATTTATCACGGACTATGCCTTCGACTTAAATACGTTAACTTCCAAATCTCTGAATCTACAACATATTATTTGGCATGTTATTGATGTATATATTTTTAAAAAGTTTATAACATTTTTTTCATTTGTTCATAAATTAATTTCTGTAACTAGACCACAGCTGCAGAATGTCGAAATGTTCGAATTGACGCCTAAATGGGCGCTTGTCCTTTTCAGATTAAAGGTTGATCCACGTGAAAAATTTGAAACCATTCATTTGTTGTAGCTTTTTTGTGTTGTACCTTTTAAAGGAAGTATCACTATTCCTTTAAGGGTTAAGGACATGTGGTAATGGTACTTGACGTTATCCTTGTCCTAGTTGAGGTTTACATTCAGTTAATACACCTACAGATAATCAAATCGTTGTACACCACTATCTTATTGTAGCAAAGTATTTCTATATACCATGTCTCCTAAGTTTTATCTTGCATTTCGTTTCGGCAATATGATACTGATGGGAGACTAAAAGCGTTGATAAAAATGTTTTTGTATATCTTATGTACATTGTATATTGTTTTAAACATGTATAAGTCGGAACTGTACAGCACTTATGAACGTGTGTAAACATGAAAAAGGGGCTATATAAATATGGTATAATAATAAATAATAATAAAAAGGTGTTGCTGTTGCTGTTGTTTTCATTGTTGTTTTTTTCGTCGCCAATATTTTAAATACGAGAACAATTTTTCAACTCGATAAAAAAACTAACAGATGATGTAAAGTGCCTCGGTGGAACAAAATATTATACCAATCCGTTAGAAACAAATTTATATTCACGAGGACATATTTCTATTGAAATTAGAGTAGACATATTGAAAGCAGTCGTCACATTTCATTTAGGTCGACTTCGCTGACATGGGTAATGGCAATACGGCAAGGCTTTATGAAACAGACGCAAAAAAATAAAATTGAATTAGTGGAAATGAACCATGGCATTAAATACATCGGCGACCAATCAGAGCTGGCGTAGTCTCCTCGTAATCAATGTATATATGGAGAGATATTTTTTGCAATATTACCATGAAAATTGGTTGTGAAGTGAATGCCTTACAAGCAGAATATATCGACTATCTGATAATAAAAATTACGTGAAAATCATCTGAATAGAGTCGCTTTGATGTAACCCACCCGTCCACAGCGTCTACAATAGCAGTACTAATCGTTTTCAAACAATTTTTCCTGAGGTAAATTAACCGGAAGGAAGTAATTTTCTGTTAAGTAGACCGCGCTGGCTCGCCAGTTCCTATGTGCATATTCACGAGTTGATGCATTTAAAGATAATACGGTTGTAAACATGGAATGCAGCGGCTCGGACCAAATGCTAACTACCTGATAGGTTGATAACCAATGTAAAATATCAGCAATCGGTACAACTAGTGCATTGACAATAATGGAGCTCGTTACAGTTGATCAACACCGTAGATTTAAGCTTATGTAAGCTGTAAGTCATATGAGACAATGGGTTTATGCAACTTTTGAAAAGTGATCGCGGTGTTTCAAAACTACATTTGTATTTAGTGTTGAACTTTATCGATAAAACGCAGATGTTTACCCTGAAGACATGCAACGTATTCAACTTTATGTCATGTTTGCAATGGGTAAAGTTTAATGAATTATTTATATTTATGCATAATGTCATGTTTCAATTTTATTGTTTCTGAATTGGGAACGCGTGCAGACAGTAATAATTTTGGTTGTAAACTTCTAAATACAAAGTACTTTGTACATGTCTGTAAAGTTCAATCGTAGAAACATATGAAGCGGTCTTTGTTAGCAGATGGTCTTTCTTCGAAAGCTAATTATTCAATCATTTTAATACATATAATATTACGAATGAATATCGAGAAATCACCACCAATTATCACCGCAATAGTCGGATTCGAATACATTCGGTGGCAGTGGAGACTTTTTCAAGGTTAAAATATCGCTGCAAATGGTCACATGACCACAATGTTGAAACAGGAAAGGTTTTGGTATACTTGATCAAGGTGGACATACCACGTGACCTTAACGTATGCAATATAAGGCTGCAAGGAAACATTTGGCAACAAAAAGTCACAAACGAGTATTCTATTTATTTCACTAACATATTCGATTCCAAGCCGAGAATGAGCATTACCCACTGACTTGTTTCCATTTGCAGTATAAGCCAAACCAAACACGTGGCATACAAAGCCTGTTGACAACATATTTAAGCGATACATTGAGAAACTCGGACTAATATTCAAACACACGATATCCAAGTTTGGTTAAAAAGTCATCATTTGACGGTATTAGAGTATACATCACAGGGCCAGACGGAGTTTGGACATTTAGCAAGAAACACTGTGTGTAATTACATAAAGTAGTGATGTTCTCCAATGTTGTTACACGTATCTGAGTTGTTCAATGAAGGATAAGTGGTTTTATCTGGCAGGAAATTGTATTCCATGGTGCTGATTCCACGGTATTTATTCGTAATATGATATGTACGTCGAATTTAGATGATTGGACAATGATTGGACAATACCGATCGCGCATGCGCAGTGTGTCTGTCTGGTTACAATAAATCTTACTGTACGTATGTGCGTCATGTTTGAACATTTGCCCAAAAATTTCACAACCTTCCTGCAACAACAGTCATACAGACTAGTGTCATAATATCAAATAATGAGTGCGTTATGTTACAAAGTCAAATAGTCGCAAAATCTAATTGAATGTAATAGGTGACGTACGCATGTTTTGGATAAAAACAGAACAAAGTTAAAAACAACCTACTTTGCCCGATTTAGCAATGATTATTCGACGCTCAAGCCAATGCTGGGAGCCGCCGACGAAACCTAATATTTTTCAACAAAATGTCACAGTGACATGAATTGCACAAAGCTATTACGTGTCATATTTGCGTATTTCTCATACGAAGGTTATAATCGGTCAAAGAAGGGTGGTCATATGACTGTTTTTCTTGTCTTATGTGGGCTGAAAATTTAGCAATAACGCGAGAACAACAGTCGTACAGACTAGTGTTATAATATCAAATAATGAGTACCTTATACAAACAAATTCAAATAGTCGCAAAATCAATGTAATAGTTGACGTACATATGTTTTGGATAAAAACAGCACAAAGTTAAAAACAACTGTGCTTATTTTATACTTTGCCCGGTTTAGCAAGGATTCTTCGACGCTCAAGCGAATACTGGGAAATGCGTTCGAAATGTAATATTTTTCTACAAAATGTCACAGTGACCAGAATTACAGAAAACTACTTAGTACATGTATACGCATTTCTCATAATTGAGTTTTGACGATGCATCGTTATAATCCGTCAGAGAAGGGTGGTTATATGACTGTTTTTCTTGTCTAATGTGGGCTTAAAATTTAGCAATAACACTTGGGAAATACTCTTCTTCAAGGGAGTTTGACCTATAGTGTTCTGACGATATTAAATGCAACATAGTTCAAGTTACCTTTAAGTTAGTTAATTACCTAAATAGGTGGAATATTTTTAATAACACGTTACTTCCAGAAGTACATTTAGTTATTAGGAATTACTTTATTTGGACAGAGTAAGACTATTTAAGGCAAAGCACCGTTTAAATTACACTTAATCCGGGATAAACAAACAACTCGTATACGTTGTAGTAAAGTTAAACGAGAGGATTGGCATAAACCCATATCACATGATTTCCCTTATCACTTATATAAATACTTTAGTCTAAGAACTAGTTTGATATAAGAATTGTATCAACTTACAATACGTGATAGATCCACTATAACGAGGAACGAGATTTGAGTAAACTTAGAATACAGTATTCTTCGATTAACGAATGACACAGCGTATAAATCAAACCACTGTATGACTTATCGGATTCTTATAAAATATCAACTTGTATCATTTATTGCTACACATGTGAAATCTGATCACTGTACTAATTATTGTCGTACTATATAATTCAACGTGTACTTGCGGGGAGCGGTGGCCTAGAGGTAGGGCGCGCGCTTCGGGATCGAGAGGTTCCGGGTTCGATCCCCCTCTGGACCACTGGTCAAAATCTCTGAGCAAGACCCACAGCTCCACTCCACCATGGTGTAAAATGGTACCTGTGAGGGCAGTGTCTATTCCTGGGCGCCGCAGATCGATGTTGGCTGCCACACCACAGGAGAGAAATAGTCTCCTCAGGGAGACACGAGTGTAGGTTTCCATATGTAGCCCAATGACCGGGGGAGTTAAAGTGTCAAAGGGTGCTTGAGCGGCCTAACAGCTTAAAAGGGCCCTAGAAAAGTGGTACCTTAACTCTTTTTTTAACTTACTGTTTTAACTTAATTGCAATTGGCGGAAATCGACTCGTTTATACACAGTGAAGGAGGAACCTAAGTCGATACAGACCATAATGCCCAAATTTTGGGAACATATTTTCTATAATATCAAATCCGACCAGCAGAAACTTTTTAGGATGGTCTAGTATTGTCCATATTATCCACATACAAGACCTAAATCTGTTCAGCACAACTTTTACAGGAAGTTGTATTGGAACTGGTACATAAAGTGCCAATATTCGTACGAACACAGCGCATCGTAGCTGTACTCGAAGATAACCATAGTCAATGAGACATAAATACGTTCGACAGCAAATCATCAAACCATACGAATTCTAGTTTTGCGCCATTATATATCGCTATCATCCAGGTTTTATCAGTCATTTCCGGCGACCGAGCTGTTGAACAAGCCAACTTTCTTGGAATTAATCATCTAACATGTATATCCGCAAGCTACTGGCAAAGAACACTCTATAAAACACGGTTACATGACTCGTATTAAGAAGGCAGCTCTTATTCAAATGAACACTCCACTGATGCACATTCATTCTTTGCCCAAATATTGGTCTAAAAACTTGACTTAACACCGATGTTTTAGGTGCACGACGCTTGTATTGCAACCGTCAAAACAAACATTTTAGTAAACATCTAGCTATGTTCCCTTGTGACAAACGACATCGATTGCAAAGAGGTAAAGCACTAAGTATGCTATACGCACTAGAAATTAAAATACTTTATCATTATAAGTTTTATGATGTTTTGCCGTGGGGTGCAATGTCTCCGATGTTCTAGTATCAAAAGGAACTGTAGGCGGTTGTCAGGCTTTTCCATGTTAATAATTTGTTCTATTTAGAATGTTACGTATAGGAAAGAACTTTTCTAAGACATTCCCATTCCATTCTATCTACACGTATATTATTCCCTTGTTATTTCGCAGTAAAAGGATACTTATGAGTGAGTTTATAAAAGCAATTTGTCGGCAATTCATCGCTATACTGGCGGATAAACTAATCGGAGGTTCGCCTCGGCATAGTTACGATCGATTGTGAGGTATTTGTCGCAAGTTTCGCCCTGGGATACCGCAAGTCACGTGATACTGTTTTTATCACATGTGTTTGAAGTGAAGTACTGTTCGCGACACAACACCGCCTCCAGACGGTCACAGACACACAGAATATAAGATAGTGATGGAAAATGGCATACATATCTATGCAACAGGTCGCCAGCTCGGCGTGACAACAACATACAATTAGGTTTTCATTAATTACGTTCGAACCGCACGCAAACACTATTAGATGATAATCTATAACAGGCCAGGTTTGTGGGTCAAAGAAGCCACTCAGCTAACGGACATATTCGTCTTATTAATGGACAAAGTTAATTGTCTCGAATGGTTTGCCTGTTTGGTATCCACCGCCTCGCTCTTTCTAGTTCTTTAGATACAAACTACATGTATAAGGGATGTCTGAATGACAACATGAAGTTTTTATATGATATCAAATTGTCGAATAGAATTGAATAACTTCGAATCTTCCTTACAAAACAAAACAATTTACAAGGACTAACACACACCAAAAGGACAACACAGTTCGCCTCTGTTAGTGACTGGTTTGTAACCCCTTCTTGAACCATAGGTGACAAGAAATGTCAATTATGTGACGTGACTGAGTTCTATGATACACTGTCGAAACAAAGATATACGATACTATGATACAACAATCAAAGAACGTGATATAGCGTAGTACACATGGTGTTACCGTACTGACACGTCACAGGTGTTCAGTTCAACAATGTCCATTGAGCACGCACATGTAACCTTACCTGAAATGGTCAATGCATGGCATATCTAACACATGTCACCATGTCTTCAAAGTATATGCCCTGTCGCAACTGACTTCCGGGGTTTCCAAAATATGAGTTCGTCTTTACATAATAATGTTTGTTAATGTACAATGCTAAACTATATGAAGGAAAGCTTTAGTCCACTTGGCTTTTGCAACAACTCCAAAAACGGTTGCACAACTTACCAGTTCCGTCATTATGGCTACAATTAAACATGTACGTGTTACATAACATGAGTAATTGGTAGATAGTCATAACAGCACTGACTATACGTACTAATTGAAGTATTTACGCGGATGGGTGATAAAAAGGATGTTAACAAGTTAGTATATATTTACTGATAGACGACTTTCCAAGAAAATGGATCGGTTCAAATGTCCACCAACACTGAATATAAGTATTAATTGAAGTATTTACACGGGCGGTGTGAAGAAATGGGATGAGCATGTTAAAATAGGCCTACTGATAGAAAACGAATTTCCAAGAAAATTGATCGGTTCAAATGTTGGACACCGCTGGCTGACTATAGATACTAATTGAAGTATTTACGTGGGTGTGTGTGATAAAGAGGGGTGAACAAGTTAGTGTACTTCATAGTAATAGAACATACATTTCCAAGAAAACTGATGTGTTCAATTGTCCACAACTCTGTACGGAATGAGAATGTAAAACGGATGAAGAATGAGGCTGGTATATATGCGTGAATGTAACAGAAGGGGGACAATAATTGAGTAGGAATGATGTAACTGTGTTTCATGGTGTTAGTACGGTGGTACACATCCATTATATATGTAGAAATGTAGAACTAAGTATCCTGAGGGAGGTATGTGACTTAGTACGTACCTTTATATGTCAGGTCAGTTCATCTTAGGCTTCATCATGACAAATGTGGTGCTTCTTCTATCAGAACATATCTGAGACGGTCGAGAGTAGCTAACAATGGTTACAGTGCACCAATCAGAGCTTTGACACTAGAAAATGCTTAGTTCATGAAGCCATAATATCTATATTTGTATATAATATTCTCGGAGACCTTTGTTTCACTAATGTACGTTCGTAGTACATTGTACTGGCGTAATTTAACTATCTAAGTCGAAAGTAAAATATACTGGTGCAAACGTTAACACGAATAAAACCAATCGAAAACAATTGTTTTAAAACTTTAACTGCAGATGTATATCGATTTTGTGCATAACGTTGCAAGGAACATTTAATTGCTTTTATAATGCTGTATTTATAGCACTATACGTATGAATTAATTCAGTTTGTATCGATACAACCCAAATTCTTCCGCATATGTGACACCTATCTTTCGATATCTGCCACAGGTTTTTTTGGGACAGTTCATCATTTTATAATGAATATCTCGAATTAACAGGAAGTCTGTCTGACGGTGAGGGGAATAGATAATATTTCTTCATTGCGCCTCTTACTGTCAGTTAATCGATGCTAATTCGATAAGATCGTATATCTAGAAAGATTGGAACGATATCGGTGAGGAAGGCAATATTGTCATCGTTCGTGAGTTACACTTCCAGTCACACATGTACAAGTAATTTCTCTACTGAGATATGGAACGTATTGTATATTAAGGTTGATACGTAGCTTTGTCTTGGAGGACTCCGACCTAAGGTACGCAGCGCGCACCGTCAACCAATAAGACATCGTTGCTACTCTATTTGGTAGGCTTACTAGATATATTTAATATATGTAGTTTTTATAAGGTGTTGGTTTGTTTTCTTCAAACTTGTAATCGAATTCTGGTTATTTAAGCTCATGCACAACATTTAACTTGGTATACATGCAACTTGTAAGAGATTCGCATGATCTACAACTATACAGAAACGGGGCGAAGATAGTTAATTGAAACCTGGGATCATCATGTAGTGATAAGATACCCTAGTTCTAAATTGTTTTCAAAATGTTTTATATCATTGTTGAACTTTTTGAGGTATGAAGAATGGTAAAGAGGCAAATCAACTATTTAAATTATAGCAGTTGTTACACACTTTTCATCGTTCAGTATTGCTTATGATGCAAACTAAAAATTGGCGAACATATTTTTAACAAGAGTGCCAAAATGTCACAAAATACGCCCGTCTTGGGTGTGCTAGTGACAAAAAATATTGATTATGAAATAAAAGCCCATATTAAGTCAAAACCTTTTTTTAGTAAAAGAAGGACCATAACCCAAAAAGGCCTGCACCGATTTGGCCTAAAAACAAACTTGGCCATGATATTATGCCAATAAGCGTTGTCACCCAGTTTGAAGACGGTCGGACAAAAACTGTCTGAGTTAGAGTACAGACAAGGCCAATTTCACATTTTTTTTGGTAAAAGAAGGACCATAACCCAAGAAGACCTGCACCGATTTGGCCTATAATCGAACTTGGCCAAGATATTACACCCATAAGCATTGTCACCAAGTTTGAAGACGATCAGACAAAAATTGTTTGAGTAAGAGTACAGACAAGACCAATTTAACATTTTTTGGTAAATGAAGGACCATAACCCAAGAAGGCCTAAACCAATTTGGCCTATAATCGAACTTGGCCTAGATATTACACCCATAAGCATTGTCAGCAAGTTTGAAGACGATCGGACAAAAACTATTTGAGTAAGAGTACAGACAAGGCCAAATTTCACATTTTTTGGTAAAAGAAGGACCATAACCCAAGAAGGCCTAAATCGATTTGGCCTATAATCGAACTTGGCCTAGATGTTATGCCCATAAGTGTTGTCACCACGTTTGAAGACGATCAGACAAAAACGGTTTGAGTTAGAGTACAGATAAGACCAATTTTACATTTTCTTGGTAAATGAAGGACCATAACCCAAGAAGGCCTAAACCGATTTGGCCTTTAATCGAACTTGGCCTAGATATTACACCCATAAGCATTGTCAGCAAGTTTGAAGACGATCTGACAAAAAAGTATTTGAGTAAGAGTACAGACAAGGCCAATTTCACATTTTTTTGGTAAAAGAAGGACCATAACCCAAGAAGGCCTGAACCGATTTGGCCTATAATTGAACTTGGCCTAGATATTATGCCAATAAGCATTGTCAGCAAGTTTGAAGACGATCGGACAAAAACTATTTGAGTAAGAGTACAGACAAGGCCAATTTCACATTTTTTTGGTAAAAGAAGGACCATAACCCAAGAAGGCCTGAACCGATTTGGCCTATAATCGAACTTGGCCTAGATATTATGCCAATAAGCATTGTCAGCAAGTTTGAAGACGATCGGACAAAAACTGTTTGAGTAAGAGTACAGACAAGGCCAATTTCACATTTTTTTGGTAAAAGAAGGACCATAACCCAAGAAGGCCTGAACCGATTTGGCCTATAATTGAAATTGGCCTTGATATTATGCCAATAAGCATTGTCAGCAAGTTTGAAGACGATCGGACAAAAACTGTTTGAGTAAGAGTACAGACAAGGCCAATTTCACATTTTTTTGGTAAAAGAAGGACCATAACCCAAGAAGGCCTGAACCGATTTGGCCTATAATTGAACTTGGCCTAGATATTATGCCAATAAGCATTGTCAGCAAGTTTGAAGACGATCGGACAAAAACTGTTTGAGTAAGAGTACAGACAAGGCCAATTTCACATTTTTTTGGTAAAAGAAGGACCATAACCCAAGAAGGCCTGAACCGATTTGGCCTATAATCGAACTTGGCCTAGATATTATGCCAATAAGCATTGTCAGCAAGTTTAAAGACGATCGGACAAAAACTGTTTGAGTAAGAGTACAGACAAATTTCTGGACGCCGCCGCCCGCACGCCCGCACGCCCGCACGCCCGCACGCCCGCCAAGGGTGTTCACATAATACGTCCCGTTTTTCAACGGGCGTATAAAAACAATAAAAAGTATATAGTAGAAAAGACAAAGCATTGTACTTGAATCCAATTTGGTAACTTTCGACGTACATCAGCAGAATTCTTGTGAAACAAAAACAACGATTTATGGGATTCATTCCGATTGTAAACTATACTGTTCTGGGCGATGTACGTCCTCTACGGGTCGAGAACACCATTACACACACGTCAGACAAACATATATGTATTTTCTGCTATCTATTGTACTCCAGCAATAATATTTGTGAGTAGAAGTAAAGTATAGATTGAACTTGAATATCACCCCTTTGGGATTTATAGTCTCATAAGTTGGTGACCTACAATAGTTAAAAAATACCAGAAAAAGCAAGCTCTGTAAAATCATTATCAATTTTTTTCCGTTGAAGAAATCCGCAAATTATGTTCATGGCATGTCAAGTGATCAATACGTACAGGCAAAAAACACGACATTAATTTGTGTTTAGGAGTGAAACATGTCGCATTAGGGGGGTTCTAATTGGGAATGTGGTTCACACATTCTATTCATCCATTTGATGTGATACCATTACTGATTCCACACAGCCATGCTAGAAAAACAATCACAGAATGATCGATGATTCGAAAGTATGTTTTTTAATGTTTCTGTTTGGTGAACTTGTACTATAATCTGGGTCCCCCATAGCCTAGTTGTAGAGTGTCCAATTTTGTGAAGAATGTGTCGTGTTATACAAAGTAAAAACGAAAACGTATGTACGATTGTTAGTGAAAGACAGGGTCGATACTGGGATTAAAACAAAATTCGATTCCGGTTGCTTTGTCGACACACTAGGTCAACAAATCAACTCACGAATATGTACATGTATAATGTATAATCGAAATCACGAAACGTATTAATTGCACCAAATTGACAAGAAGCCACGCCCATTTGTTCGTCTAAGACTGTCGGAGCTTTCGGATAAATCCAGTGTTTTTCAAAAATTTTCATTTTCCACCTTCCGTAGCTTGATCGATTGTCATGAATCGACGAATTTATTGTTCCTAGAAATTGCTATTGAGTCTATACTAAACATCAAAGAAGTAAAAAGCTTAAGAAATGTTCCATGTTCCTTTTAACTGCCTTACAGCTAAAACTCGCTATATGTGTGTGTCATGCACGAATGCAATGTTTCCGCCGTCCATTACTCTTCTCGTGTTAGAGATTGTGGCAGTTGTGGGTATCCGCTTCAGGTTGTTCACCGCGATCTATTTCTATGACACTGAACACAAAGTTCCGACGAAATGTGTTTTTATTGGCATTTAGATTCTCTTGGTATGTGGTTTATGTCGTAAAACTGTCGCACTAGGGGACTGTCATCATGAGACAGCAATTTAGCAAGTGTATCGTGGGTATCCATGAAATTAACGATTCTCACCCTCGTTATTATTGTTGTAATGCTCCTATTTAATATATATATATTCATTGTGGAACTCGCAGGTTTCATCTATATATTGTAAAAAAACAACATTATGACAGTTTTTCGAACTACACGTACTGTGAAACACAAATCGCGGTATGATTATTCTAACATACGGAGAGAATCAATGAAATAACCCAAAATCAACATGTATTTCACCAGTAAATGGAATATTGTCGCATCTTGTCTAAGTCCAATTTGATCTTGTTTTATTCATACGCGGGGGGAGTGTTTGCTGACATTTGTATCGAATGCGTTTTTACGTTAACACCGTTCAACCGGAAACACATACTGAGCTGTCTTCCGCTTGAACAATAAGCTGCTTTATCAGAATCAATTGTATACCGTGCCACCGGAATGTTCTCTGATATTCGTAGATTGACAATTCACAGGGAGAAATGGATTGGAAAATAATATGAATCGTATTGTGGGAAATGAATGTAGACTACTTCTAGTAACCATCATACGTCTAAAATAGAGATAAAGCTTTTTAAAAAGCTACACGGTCCAAAATAAATCAGATGTTGGTCATTTGCAATTAAGATACGAACAGACTATGGCCTTGAAGAAAGTGTCAATCCGTACGTAAATTTCAATACAGAGCAGACAGTTCTTGTAAATAAAAATTGCAAAATTTAGTTTTAAGCGTTTCCTCAAAACATAAAAATACCTAAAACCCTATCAAAGCAAAACTGTGGTGAAAATTTATTCTTCATAAATAAGTCATATTTGATACCTGCACAGCTATATCAAAATGCAAAACATGCATC
Source organism: Spisula subtruncata (assembly GCA_963678985.1). Classification (NCBI taxonomy): domain Eukaryota; kingdom Metazoa; phylum Mollusca; class Bivalvia; order Venerida; family Mactridae; genus Spisula; species Spisula subtruncata. The sequence continues at coordinate 48,722,995 of OY787661.1, read as the reverse complement.
CAAAATCACTATAACTTGCAAAATTTAATCAATCATATACTTTTTGTGTGCGACGATGTTTACAACATGTTTGCTTTTTACGACTACCTGTGTGTTTAAGACGGTAGTCAAAAAATATTTGTTAAAATCGACGAAACCGTGTGCCTGTGAATCTACCCGGTTCTCACCACTATTCTATGTGATCATCTCATCCGTTACTTTCATTCCTGTTATTCAGAGTTAAGATATCCCTACGGTAGTCCTACAATAAAGAAAGCAAACGCGTTTCATTCTATAAACATTGTATCGGGCAAAATACAAACTGCATTGTTTCTCCATAGAGAAATAATATTAAATATTCAAGGTTTTTTCACGTGTCCGAAGAAGGTCTTTGGTCGAAACATTAAACACGTGAAAAACTGAAGATTACAAATGTATCGCTAAAAAATAGAAAAATAGTTTATATGTGTATATATGCTTTCAGGTAACCCATGCCCAGCTTATCAACCGTTCTTATGTCAGTCATCAGGTGTGTGTATAGCGTTAGACTCTGTGTGTGATGACCATCCAGATTGCCCCGATCATTTCGACGAAGATAAAGAACTCTGCAATGCAAGTGAGTATATTTCATTTCATTTATGTCACTGTTAGTATACAAATTTCGAGTACCTGTATCACAAATAGCCGGAAATGTCCGTGTATCCGATATGCCCTTGATGGCTTGGCAGCTTGCAGATGCCATCCGATGATTACCAATTCATACTTCAAATGAGTCTTTAAAATATTCCTGCCACTGTCCGACCACCGGCTAATAGCCCGATTACATCAAAAGTGTAACCCTGTCCGATGATCTGACGGACATCGGATAAGATCACTGGTCCAGATATCAGTAAAAAACCTCGAAGTTAATATTGTGATACTTGATTCATGTACATGTCCCTGTGTGTTTTTTCGCAACCGACCTATTACCAACCCATAAAAATACATCAGGAACGCGGCACATAAACATATATCAGGCACGTGGCACAGTTTTGTGTTTGTACATCGGGGTAATATGATTTACGGTAAAACTAGTTAGTGTCCTGTGCCGTGGAACGTCATATAACTCACTGGGAATGTCAGTGTATGAATATTTCATCTGCTTGTTCCATGATATGCGGTCATTTTATATGAGCAATGAATATTTGATGATTATCCGTTCATTTTCAAAGATATCCCAATGTAATGGCATTTTCTGCTAGACTGAGTCTGTAATTATGTGACATTATATGATTGGTTTCTATAGCGCACACGCCGTACCAAGCTAGAGTCACTCAGCACCCTCTGTGAACCGTACCAAAGCCAAATCCATCGAGTAATGCGTTTGCCATTGATTTGCTCAGCAAATGTCAGTCGAATGGATAATCATGAGGATTAGTAAAAGCCGTTCATATATCATACGATATCGTGCATAGGATCTACCCTAAGTTGAACGTTTGAACTTATATCGGCTTTCGGGTACTAGTCTCATGGGAAACGTGACCTTACATACAAGCATGTAGCAACGCATTTAATCATTTATTAATAATTAGAGTAGAAGTTTTGGGACGACAAAATGTTGCATTCATGAACCTAGTTTGCTTCCATACCATCTAATAATGATTAATTATTTATATTAATTTGCAAACATTCAAAGAATAGCTGCAAACTCGTTTTCTATTACATGTAGCCGAAATGTTATGGTAACATTATGTTAATGATAAAAGGGCCGATGTGTATTACGTACGAATGCACCTGCACATGAGAGCAACATAAAATGGAATATCTTATTGAGCAATTGTGTTCCTATTTCATAAAAGGTGCAAAGCGCCAACAATGTTAAGTAATTTGACAAGAACTCCATATATGTCTGTTCTCTTCGATTCGGTGTGTTTATCTTTTTCTACGGAAATCAACTTATCTGAATATATACATACTATGGTTTTAGTGTAGCATTGGATTTTTAGCAATTTCAACTGCCCCTTTAAAAAAAACCATTTGGTCCCATTGGACGACGGACGTTATTAGAGATGGATCCGTATCACCGCATTTTGTCTAAAAATGACAAACTTGACATATTACAAAATATGACCTATAAAAACAGAATGCCTTGGAAAAGCCATTCACAAGATAGCTCAGCAATGACGTCGCCCAGTATGAAGCTGTGAGGCAACACTTCTAAACGTATTTTGGCTACAAATGGCACGCTTAGCACATTCCAACATATGACCTATAAAAACAGAATTCCTGGATGAAGTCATTCACAAGATACAAATGTAGCTCAACGATGACGTCACCAAAATATGAAGCTATGAGTCCTGATACTGATACACTCTTGTGTCTAGCATATGTTATTTATAATAACTTGGTTTGAAGTGATCAACTTTCCTAAAGCAATATCAGTAATTTAATAATCCGTGTTCTATCTCCCTGTGTATGTAGTCTGAGTGTAGCAATTATTTCATATTATCTCTCTACAGGTCTTGTCCATAGATCGCTGGCTTAGAATGAGAAGGTCGGTCCAAAAACAAAATCGGTTTTTTGAGAAAAAAAAATGTCTAAAATCTGCCCTTTACCTGTGAAAACACATATTTTTGGACATCAGTTTGTTCAACATGACAAGTATAGATTTTCATGAAAATAGCCTCATAACAGGCGCCTTGTAATACAGATTTTCAATGTATATGAGCTTATGACCTTCTCATTCTTATTTCCACTGATATATAGTATAGTTAAACATATCGGCAATGTATAGTCAAAAACTAGTATCTCGAAGGTTCTTTTTAACAAAAACGAATCATGCTTTAATCAAATGCTTTTGTTTAAGCGACAATCCAATTTCTAATAATGCTGCAATCCAAACGTTCGTTCATTTCAATAGCCCAAAAATGCCTCAGCAAAATGCAATTGAATGACATAAATATCACTGTCACAATTAAGGCCTCCCTTACAGATCTGATTTGAGTTGTTGAAACAATAGAAATCAGAGGATGCATACTCGTGGGAATGCGTGTGTTGAATGTCAAACTGGAAAATCCACACTCAACAGTTTCATTCACATGTACTTTAACTTCTTTGGTGCCCATGATGTTGTACTTTCTTCCCTTCACTTATCTTCGATTGTTTTGCCTTATTCAATCGGCAAAGTGTTGTCCGTATTGTCAAGTCATGTTTGCCACCTCTCAGAAAACATATCTACAAAAACACCTTAGCCTACTAATGAGATGAGCTTTAGAACAATGATCCACATATGGTAGGGCTTATTGTTATGTTTGGGAGATGAGTCTTGGCGTTTCCGCTGATTACATTGTACTTTTACTAGTGTTGATCAACGCGATGGGCCCAATTCTCGTTTGTATTAGAGTCCATGTCAGACAATATCCAGTATTGACCTGACAACGTCAAACTATAAATATTCAGCGTTTTCATATTTTAATCTGACGTGGACAGTCTTGTTCATCGTGTAAAGAAGTGTCGCATATCAAGCCAAGCAGACAAATTGAACCAGACAAACAAAACATTAGCAATGCGCTTGATGATGGTCACTCTTCGATTAAATATTACGGAATTTTGTGCATCAACAAATTGAGAATCAGCTGTTTAATATTGAGGGTGACCTGACTGTAAACTAGCTTCAGTGCTGATTCTTCTTCACTCCGCATGCTAGAATTTGAAAGGCAGTCATCGCCGGCAGAGTATTTGTCATGTCATATACCCATGTATTGTCATGGTCTCCAACAGACACAGATTGTATTACCATTTTTGTTTTCGATTTCACCAACAGTCCATCAGTTAGCACACAATCTATCGTCCTAAGTCGAACTTTTATCGGTAGTGTTAATGGACATGGCATTGACTAATTACTGTAACTGATCGAAATGGTGATCCAAGTAATACATTTAACTTAGTATAATCTTTGAAAAAGGACAATGATTAGATCAAGACCTGAACTATTTTGATGTGCTTTCTTATAAAAGTTCTACACGGATACACGCATTCCATAAACCGTTCGTGCTGCGTGGAACGCACGGAAAAATGGGACAAACACGCTGGTGGTACTGTATAATAATGTCATGTCAATTATATGTGTACACAATTCATATATACTTTCTTTATATTTAATAGGACGACGACCACCAGTTGAAACTATTTACAAATTCTTGAAACGCAACCGGAAGTGGATGCAGCAGAAATTATTCAGTGGAGCAGATATTGAACTTGTCGCACATTCACTTGCTGGTACGTCAATACGCGTATAACATCCCTTCGGTGCGAAAAGATTGTATCTTTGTATTATAATATATTGTGAGATATATTCTTATTGCACCAAAGGAACGAGACCTTTAACACTCCTTTGCTAAGCACCGTTGATGAATGTCTGCAACCTCTGCTGTAGTTGCATCAAAATATGTATTGAAGTTTATAGGTCCATTTGTTGGAACCACATCTTTTTTATACAATTTCATATTTAGTTTACGAGGGAAGGAAAATTTGAATTTATTCTGTACATAAGTAGGAAAAATAGTCGGTTTATTTTGTTATATATGCTGGAATAAGGTAGTCTCGTTCTATAAATGATTTTAAAATGTTTGATAGACAAGTGGAAAAACAAATATTCTATAATACTCTAACAAATATTGTTCAATGACCTACCTAGACCGACAGGTTCACATGGAGCTCTTAAACAATTTCTAGAACAGATCTTGAACAAGATTTCCAATAAGAACATGGTCCATTAAAATGACGAACATTTCATTAATGAAGCCTTTGAATCGTAGAAATGACATAAATAAGGCGATCAAAAAAATTCTGTATGCAAGCAGGTTCCTATAAATTTGAAAATGACATGTTCTAGCAATGTGAAGTTTGGATGTTACTTGTTTTGCCAACATGCCTCTTAAATAGAATACATGCATAATTTAGCAATGAATGCCTGCAGTAGGAGCAATTTGCATCTCAAGGATCGTTACTCTACAAGTAACGATAATTTAGCGATCATTATTTGTACCATTTACAGAATAATTCCAAATTCTAAATACTTAGCTTAGTTAGTTTCGAAATGCTTAAACACGTTGCTGTTGTGCGTACGTGTATCATCTCCTTTGATGTTGCAGTTAATTCTGGAATTGCAACGATAAAGGTATTCCGACTTGCCAATTGTAATTAAATAGTAGTTAATCACTGTCAATCATCAGTATCATTAATAAAACATGAACTGAAGTGGTTGGGTTGTGGGTAGATATATTATTAGTGATTAGATAATTATATTGGACTCTTGTAAGTACAGTTGCACTAGCCCTAGACATGGCCATACCCACTCTACCCACACATGAATTAACGAGTTACGTAACTTGTCATTAACGTTATTTTTAGAATCTTATATAAATAATAAAATCACCTGTTTTTGTGTTTAGACATAATCATCATTTTGTTAATTGTGTATTTTTTTTCTTGTTATTGCTCGGCTAATTTGACACGAGTCTGACCTTTTAATGAGCATAATTTAACTGTCGATATATTACCTTCGTTTATAAGACCGTTTTATATTTTCATAATCTGAGAGTTAGACCTTCGAGATGTAATAGAAACACAAATTTAAAATACCGATATCGCACGATATGCTTGCGGAAATTGATATATTCAAAGCAAGAACTTAGTAATATATTCTTGCATAAAGGTCAGGTTCAGGTAAAAATAGCAAAGCTATGCCATTTGGAAATTATTTAATTAATTAAATGTAAGGCACGTATGCGCATATATACACTAGTAACCAGTGTATAGCGTCGTTATGTTAATTTATTAATTCCGAACTAAAAATCTCGTTTTTGTTGTTACCATTGGGCAATTTCTTCTTTTAACATTTCGTTACGTTAATTTACGTACGCTATTTTCTCGTTTCAAGTGAAAAAGTATCTCAAACATTTATGTTCATTGATGAATTTGACTAGAAGTCTCGTTTTTTCTCGTTTCCAGTGGGAACCAGCTTGGAGGATATTGCAATGATGGTGGGTATTACGCCCGATGCCATGCGCAATTTAGAGGATGTTATATACGCCGTTCTACAAAACGACATGCGACCATTGATCAAACTTGGTATGCCTAAAGGAGAATGGTGGGATACGTCAAACATGCTGACCCAAATCATTGATGGTGGACTCCAGGTCTAGATGCCGAAATGTGACTTCCGGTGACTAGTTTTTAGTTTTCGGATATCAACTAGTATCCGGACAGCGTTAATGTTGATCTACAAGAAAATTATATATATTTTGTATAGAAGAGTCTATTCGTGTGACTTATGACAGTTATTTAGTCCTAAACCTCTCCATTCTTTGAACAGTTGAATCTCTAAGACAAAGGAAATGCCATATTTTATGATTTAACGTTGTGAACGTGTGTGAGTGACTGGCCATTTCATGTTGTGTATATGATCGGCGTACTTGTTTTACATAATTTTTGTTTTAGGAACACTACTCTTGTATTCATCGACTTTCTTATCTCGGAAGCATGTGTCTGTGATTTCTAAGGCAACTCGTGTCTCTTTGCTTAACATATTTTTGTTATGTATATTAAATGATTGTTTATGTTTTTTTCAATTAACGTGATTTTCCTGTTAATTAAGTAGAAAAATATGCCTTGTATATTGCATATTTTGCTGTGTTAGCACTATTGTGTATTATCGAGAAAATTATTATCTGTCCAAACGTATGAAATGTCTTAAAGAATCGATTCATTATTAGGAAACAAATGTCACGTTGAAAAATGTTCAAAATCTCTCAAAGAAAATGGTTGTTTTTTAATATTTTAAGGTCTCAAACATCCCTTTTGATTCTACAACACTGTCAACTGCAGATAATTCTAAATGAAAAGTATGTATTTGGAACCTAGGAACAAATTCGTGTTCTATGTAAAATTGGTGCGATTTCGCAATACATGTATTTACTTTTACCTTTCTTATGATGTACGTTAAATAGTAGTGAAGTGTATTATTTCAACGGAGCGATTTTTTTCTCAAAAATTTGTTTAAGCACATTCCGAATATACATTGTTATAACTTGCAACACCCGTTTATTATTTAAATCAATGATTATAATTTGGCCCAAAATGGCAGTTCAATCATGTTTATTACTATTTTATTGCATGTAACTATGGTCATGAAAATATGAGTTTTCGATTGTGTGTACGATGCATGATGTATAATGTTCATTTTATATTAAGGTGAAAAGGTTAATCACGTGATATTTGTGCATGCGTTTTCGTTTTCCTTGATTTTATTATTGGTTATTACTTGTTGCTGGCAACTCGTGACGTCATAACAAAATTTCACTCGATTGTCAATTACCAAAGAATTCAATTAAGAATAAAGTCAATATTTGTTATACATAATTTAAAATAGCATAATCCGCGATATATAATTACGCTGTCCACCGAACCAATGCGGTGACAACGGCAGTGAATTCTGATTCAATTTCTGGATTAAGACATGTGAAAAGGGTTCCAGATTGTTCCTTTAGATAAAAGGGAAGTGTCGGATACTTGCTTAAAGGCGATTAAGCACTGGTAGGTATTAAATCCAGAATAACTGGTAAGGTAAATCGTTCAAGTCGTATATGATTAAATCTTTTGTTGGAAAGCACCGTGAACGCAAGTAAACTAAACACATGTAAACGAACGATTGTATACTGAACGATAGATGTAGCAATAAATAAACGGAATGACAATAGGTCGTCCCTTGGCGTTGCCGTTCTGAAATACAGGATGTTTCTAAGAAAAACACGTGTTCACAGTAAACAAAACAACAGTTACATTCCGTTCCCTGGCAACCATTTTGTAATATATGACTTCATAATAAAAGCAATGTTTAGGGATGATTACATGAAATGTTCCAAAGATCGCGGACAAGACATCTTACTGATAGATGAGCTTTATAATAGTCCCTTGGGGTGACTCAATATTTACAGAAAAATATCTCATCACTCAAATTGATATAAACAGACGTTCAAAGACAACCATGATTTGTTTCCGTGGTTGGATGGCTCACGCTCTACACGTTACGATAACATACTTTGTTTTTGCAGAGAGTGTATTTGTCTGATATTTTACGATATTTTGTGGTGATTGTTGTATAAGATGCTTGAGTTAGTGAGTGTTAAATTAAAGGGGTGAATGTACTATGATATATAACTCACGACATGACACTGGGGTCGGTTTACATATACTAGCCAATTAAATCATGCTACATACAAGAGAGCTCTTTTCTAATATTTTGAAACAAACAATGTAGAAAATTAATGCTCACATGACTGGGCATGTCAAACTGCTTTGCCTGTATAAGTTAAGTAATTTTATTTAAAATCAATTATCAAAGTCAATAATTATAGCTTATATTGCTATAATTTGATGAACTTATATATTCGCTGGTATAATAACAACATTTTGATCTCTTATATGTATCCCATTACAATGGTGTACATTTACTATGTCGTATGTGTCGATAAGTTGAAGTATTATTAAGATAAGTTAATATCAAGATAAGAACCAATATGATAGTAAGATATGATAATACTTATTTCAAATCGGTAAGAAAAATAACAGTACAACATAAGCTTCATGAGCGCTGTTGCGATATTGTGACGACCTTGCGCATTCCACATCTTCGTACACAATATTAGCCGAATTATTCGGTGAATAGTTGAATAGCTTGAACATGGCACCGTATTGGCATTTGAAAAAGACACATGTAGGGTTAAAAGCAGTTCAATATTTTCTGTTGAAACCCTTTGCTATCTAAATATCGCTTGCGGATAAATTATTCATATAATAATGGGCTGGTGTGTGGAAATAATATTGATAAGGCTCATATAGACGGGATGTTATTCTTGAATTGCAGATCGATATCAAAGGCACTTATTGTGTTACGTTTGTAACATTGTCGGTCTTCTTCATAGCACGAAGCATACATACATGTGACATCTTGTGAATTAGTTTTCTTCTGTTCCGAAATTCAGTTCTTAAATTTTGAGAAATCGAGGTCATCCTGCGCATATGTTGTTATCTACAGGGTTTGAAAAAGTTCGCTCACAACTTTTCAAGTCACCGTTTTAAATCGTTTTATTTATAAACTTTCATTAGAAACAGAAAAAATAACAGATATATGTCTTGAGTGTTCATCATGTTTTTGTGAAATTAGATTGGTACATACAATGTAAATGCTGCGCTAGGATCAAAATTCATATCAATTAAAATGTGTGGGCGAACTTTTTAAACACCCTGTATTGTTATTATCATGGTAGCTTATCATTTGCTAATCGGTGTGTAAAGTTCACATGCTTTGATATTTATTATTTTTATGTTTACATTATAAATGCATATTAAACATGTTGCTAAAATATAGGTAGATATATTTAACACATATTTGGCTAATAGTGTGTTAAGAGTGTTGCTATGTGCAAGGCGTATTCATACATGGATGATGATATCGTCATTGACAAGCGGTATCGCCCATATTCCTATGAATGACGTCAGTATCCACATGTCCTTTATGTATCACAACCAGAAACAGCAGACGTTTTAAATACCACGTTTATCAATTTTAAAGGCACAAACACATTAAATTAACATTATCATACATTGTTTGTAAGTGTGTTGTCAAGTAATCCATCATAGTCATTCGTTTATTTCCGCAATGTACCAATATATATGATGTCAAATATGTACATGTAATAATTTAATAATTTAATTTAAAAAAAAAATTTTGGTGACATGATATTTTCATATCAAAGAATAGTTTGGTGAATATGTGAGTTCTGTTCTATTCTATGACATCGAAATACTTCTCTTATTTCATTGCACGTTCATCTTTACAAATCGTCCGCCGAAATATTATATAATATAAAGTGAAACACAAGAACAATTGGCAGTTTATTTAATGGAGAATCAGGGCCCGTTAAAAACAAACAAGAGTTATTCATTGAAATAATTTAAATAAGGAAAAGTCGTACAAAAGAAGGGAGGGGTATATGTCATGTGACCAGCGTCACATGCTCATTTAATAATGTCGAAAATCTCCTTTTGGTTCGTTATAGCCTAATTTGGTAAATGTCAATTTTGAGCGATATTGGCGAGTGTTTGGTACAGCTAAATCAGGTCTTACTCATTACTTAGTCATTAACTTAATTATTTTTAAGAAGCAATTAAATGGTAAAATATCGTCCATCAATCTAATGCAAAACGATCAAGTTTAATTAGTTTCTTCTCCGCTTATTTGTTTTGTTTTCTGAGCAAAATAAACTATTTTTTATTCTCAACCTGTTTAGCGAAATACTTAATCAATAGTATTGCATAATAACATCAATAAATATTTGCAAAATGTGTGACTGACCAATATAAGTAAACATTGATTTATTACGTGGATCGAAGTTTGTGTATTTTTAGTGTTTTTGAAATTCCAACAAATTATGTTGATGTGTAAATTTTTAAGCATTTTTGTTTTGGTCCAGATGATCTGAAATTGGTCTTTAAAGATACATCTTTAAATAAAGCATACACAGAGAAATGTTTTGTTGTGTTTTGTTTACAATATACATGGTATACCCTACCTTGGAAACATATTGTACCCCACCTTTGAATCCAAGCAAAATGCAACCTTGGAAAAACATGATAGACTCCAAAAATGGACACCACGCTATACTCCGCCGTGAAAACAATGAAATACTGCACATTGGACGCAAACCTATACTTCAATTTCGAAATAAAGATATACTTCGCTTTGGAAAGTGTGACAGTAGCTAGTGAATAACCTTCAGCACATGAGTAATATGATTGTAACGCGGTCCCGTTTGAGGAGACGAGTAGCTTCATTTTTAATATTTTGTAGTTTATTCAGAATTATATTTGGGGAGCCACACGGTAAAATCGAGTTTTGATCTTACTAAAGAATTGATAATGGATATTGTCTGATGTGACAAATTTGTCAGTTATGCCTCAAACACGACCGTGATACAGAGTTTACAAGTTTAACCATGTCCAAATGTGTATCCAACATCGCACCATGATTTCTCACCATCGATGATGGTCTAATTACAGCGCCGCCACCTGTCACTGCGAGATATACGACAGTACTGGTATTCGGTTTTGGTAAAAACAGGATTACCTCAGTTTTGTCAGCATTTTGTTTCAGCAAATGTTTTTTTCAGCTTGTACAAGATATCATTCAGACAAGCGTCAATTCATTGCAGTGTTTCATCCCGTGAAACGCAATGTGTTGGTTTGAATGCCGTATACTATTGTGAGTGATCAGCGTAAAAATGATGGTTCCATTGCTGCTTTCTACGAATTTCACCCACCACTGGTTTTGTGTACAATATGTAGTTCGTCAGACCAAGCACATACTCGTGTAGTACTCTATAGTTCATTAGTACAAATACATGTTTTGAAGTTCTCCATCTACAGGGTGTCCAAACAAGCGGGGAACTACATAAAACCCTTATAACTTATTCATTTTTTATGAATGTGGCTGATTGTTTGTGAAGGTGTACGCTCGTATGAAAGTGATACTCATTTCTAAAATGGGTACATGTTAAAGAGTGGCACTCCAAAACAGGAAATAATTTTTCTATAACAACACTTCATCTTATTTTCGCTAAACCACCTTGAAAATGGTATTATAAAAAAGAACATTTGTGACTGGGTATGTGTTGTTAGAAAACAAAGTTTAGAATTAAAAGTGTGAATAAGGCAGACATGCCATGAAATAGCAACGATCAGGAGAAAGTGGTGAGTTTACTAAACAAGGGGAAGAAAACAACCTTCAAACATAGCATCAACAATCAATCTTTAATTAATTATACAGATATTGCTGAGGAAAATCACCAAAAAGTTTAGTAAGAAGCAATATAGAAAGAAGCAACAAGTAACATTTTATCCAAATGAGCAGTTCATAAGATGAATTTCAGAACCATTCGGTTTGTCAGGATTTATAAAGTAACATAGAACTCTTCTTACAGCAAATCAACAGCACATCAGGAGATATTCGCGAGAAAGTAGTGGTGTGACTTCATACAATATTACCAATGGCCTATATATTACTCCAATTAGAGCCAAAATGAATAAGATTGCAACACATAATGAACTAGTTTATGTACAACCATAATCCATGATTATTGAGCCCCTGAGATGAAGTGTAGGTCAGCTTGAAAATCGATCACGTCGAAATCTGAAATGCATGCTTCACTATATTGTATTATACTTAAACATGCGATTGTAAACATGGGAGGTAATTCAAAGTAATCATAATAGGAAGGCTAGTATTCAGAGTTGAGTTAATGTATTATTGTTTTCCATATCGATCATGTGATATCAATGTATATCCCAGGTCCCGTTTGTTTGGGAAACCCTGTATACAGACAGTCTGGTAGCGGTCACTCAAATAGGTATTCGTGTACTCTTATGACTGGCTTGTTATTCCGTAATCATTTCCAAGTCTGTGTAGTAGAGTATTGTGACCAATGGTGTTAAATGTTGCAGATAAATGCAGCATAACCAGGACCGCCGTAGCTTTGCTTTATTCTGGGTGTCATTTTACACTCGAAGAAGAGCCGTTTCAGTAAATCGGAGTGTTATGAATGCTGAAGATCATGCAGTGTTAAATGATCTTCCAGTAGAGCATCGTCTACCTTCTCAAGAACTTCAGAACTAAATGGTAATTTAGACACAGGTCTGTAATTTTTAGTACATTTTGACAGTGGTCTTATTCGGGAGATTTTAAAAGCCGCGGGTACATAACTTAAGCATTTTAGACTGATGCATTGAATAACCTTGTTTAAATGGGTAGTATTCCATTGAAGCAATCCTTTAAAAGCCATGTTGGTATTGGGTCAAGTTAAAATGATTAACTTGGTGACATATTTATTAGTTTACGTATTTCATACTCAGATGTTTGAGAAAATTCTGACAGTTGCTCTTCTTTGCACGGTTCTTCGAGTTTAACACTGTCGAGTACTGGAGGCTCTTTCATACGCATTATTTCAATATTGTTGATAAACAAATGTGAAATCCTGAGCAAAAATCTTAGTTGGTTTACCAGTTGGTAACACAACTTTTCTTTTCACAAGATCAACAAATTAAAGATAAGAAATTGAAAATCAAAAAGATAAGAAAATCAATGACTCGTCATGGATATAAAGATCATTGTTTCAAGTGTTTACATGTATTTGATTATGGTAAATTTAGCGCGGTCAATATATGTTTGTCAAACTTTCACACTAAATGAATAATGTATTGTTTGTGTAAGCTCATGCAGGGCATACGACTTCGAGTAATTAAAACAATGCATGTAACCTTGAAACGTGGTGGTATTCATGTGAGTGTAATGAAATTTCAACTATACGCACCAGAGTATTATTAAAATTGGTTTATCTACGGCATGTTGAATAAATGATCCAACCAGAACAGCTTAATAGAAATATTTCATGCATATATTGTGCTTACAGATGCTATTTCTGGATAACATGTCTGGAGGCAATATATAATCTAATTGTTTTAGCCTTAGTTAAATTAACTTAATTAGAGGAGTGCACAATAAATTGTTGATACGTTCGCGTAAAAGGGTATGCTTCACAAGAATACACAGTGCAGTTAAACTTTGTAGTCTGTGCTGCTGTTCATTGTTTATGAGTATATATTATTCATGCTCTTCAGTTTCTGTTGAGTGAAACCTCATCATTTTGTTACTATATTTAAAAAATATATAGTTTGGTCAACTATTTCGATCATGGTTCTTTAAAAATACACATACTGCCTGACCGAAATAATGCACAACATAATTGTTTCTATTTTCAGACAATTTGTTGTTTTGCAAATGTCACGTGTATTACCATGATTTGTATCCAGAGACTGCAGTAACAGTTTCGCCAGTAAAGAACATTGCATGCGCGCACTGTTCTGCAGTACCATCGTCTGACAATCATTAGTCTTTTATAGGTCAGAACAATACAGTACAGTCAATAATACCCATTTTGGTAATGATGAAATCAATGTGTTCAATCAACAGGAGGTGTATTGAGACCATACCAGACACATTTCGACATGAATGATGAACCCGTTCAGGCCGATACAAAGATTTTCCAGATACCAAAAAACTTATGGATTTCAGAATGTAATTCTGGTTATATTTTAATATTATAATGTACACACAAACCAAAGTCACACTGTTACGATGGCATCGCATGAAATGTACATTGTGGCTCCTGAAATAGTTTCACTCATGTATGTTGAGTTCTTGGACTAGTTTGTTTGATGTATATGTGACCATATTAACTTAGTCAAAACAGAAATTCAGGGTTTTTAAGTTATAAATAACTTCATCAATGCACGTACTTGTAATATGTCGTTCGTATGTTCTTTTTAACAATTTGCACACAAAGTATTGCTTAATATACATGTAGTCAGGAAAACGTAGTTGTTGAGATTGATTTTCATCATGCTTTGCCAACTACAAATATCGAGAGAGGAGTCAATTTAAGAAGTAAAGAGGTTCCAAGAAACAAAATATGTGTAACCCTTAGAGGATAACAAATACTTTCAACGAATATATCTATGATCTATGCTTTATCACCGGGCTGTTGTTCCTTCCGTTTGTAAAAAGTACTATGATAAATACGAACTATTCGCTTTTCTTCTAAATAATTCATTTGATCACGTACATACGACATATGCCGGTATATAAATGATAAGGGTGAACAAAGAACGAGGAATTGATTACAAGATTACGCTATGTTGTAAAGTTCTGAATCGAGCATTTATGACTTACACTACAGATTAGGAAATAATATTACTGCCAATGAGCGGCAAGAAAAAAATCAGTGTGCTGCGTTTTGGGTCTTCTTGCTCTGGATATGTTTGACTGAATGTAGATGTTCATTGTCATTGCTAAAAAGGAACGGAAGAAAAGAAAATATACATCGGATAGCAATTTCGCTTGGTAATACGTGATGTGTTATACTAATTGCGACTACCACCATAACCTTCAAAATCGGTTGATAATGAGAGTTTTACACTGTTTGGTAGTCATACATGGGGTTATGCGTTTATCGTGTGGCCATGATATAGCCCTTTAACTAATTTACTATCACCAATGAACGAATCTTTTTGAACAATGAAAAGTCTCTTTCAATAAGCGATATAATAATAAGTGGTCTTTGCAGAAAGGTTTTGTAAAACAATAGATGGCATTGAATCTGATTTGACTGTACTATGAGTGCATTTCTAGAAGATGGCATAAGAATGTGATAACTTCATGAAGTGAAAAGTTTTGCGCTGTGTCATATCTTTGTGGAATGTCAAATTAAAGCATTTAAAACAATCATGAGGATTTAATTTAATTTGGTCATCATTGGTAAATATGAAATACCACCAATGGGTAATTAATAATAAATCCACATATTCACTTAACATTTCTACATATACAAATAATGTGTCCTCATCAATGAATTCATATAAAAAGTGTATGTTGCCGTTTTCAATAAGGGCAATAAATGCTAAGGAGGACAGTATGTCGAGACAAATTATTGTTAAATGAAGTGACGAAATGTCCGTCTAGTCGGATTGTTTCCCAACAGATGCTGGTAAACATTGCATTAAACTCCGCCATAGGACAAAATGTAATGGAAGTTTTTTAACCCAACAGAACCGGAGATGGGACTAATTCATGTTGCAATTAATCAAGCAAGCGAAAGATTCAGACAGAGAATGTCTCTAGAACGCTTCTGTCCTGAAACGCTTAATTCAGATAATTCGTCGAGAGAACATCTTTGTGCATGTAATACTTTTATGAAACTTTTATTTTATTAGAATGAAAACAACAACCCATCCGAGTACTCATAACAATTAATTATCTATACCTTCAATTGTTTTTGCTATCAACGGAAACATTAGCTAGACATTTGGGTGCTGTGCGCTAAGCCGTGAGGCGTTTGTAAGACGTGTTTGACACTAACTAGCTTAGCTCCCGTTTGTGATGTTGAAATGATCTCATTGTTACATGTTTTCTTCCTAACTTTGTTTTCGTCCTAAAGAATAAGTATTTTGTCTGGACTAATCGTCTACATCTAAGCCGGTCTCTGTTCAATTCTTCCCATGAAAGTATTCGAGGACATAATGTATCCCCCTCAAGGATTTGACCTCTTCGCTGCATCTCTGTGGATTTAGGTCCAGCAAATGTCGGATTGTATTTAAATAACCACATAATATGCCAACCTCATCTCAACCTTCTTTCTTTGAGTGTGGGTACGATCGATGTTTGTTTGGTCTTTCTCCACAACTTTTGAAGAATTTTATCTGACCAGCGTACATACTAATAAGGTATTTGGTGTTTGGGTACTAGCACCTTATTGTGCTTCCATAGTTAAAGCAATAGTGGGGATCGCTTTGATATTTGAGTTGAAGTGCCTTAGTTTGGTTTTAGTTAAGCCGTATGATGGTGTAATATCAAACTGTTCTTTCACGTATTCGCCAGCTCCACCTTTCCCACTGTAATTCCAAGATATGTGAAGCTATCAACGTCATCTACATATTGTCCGTCCAGTCTGATAGGAGCATCTACGATAGCTTTTACGTACTAACATGATCTTCGTCTTCGTGTTATTCCCCTCAGGAGCCGTCGCCCTTGCTTTATTTTGCAGGGTGTGTGTCTTTAACTGGATGTGTGCATATGGGTAGGACAGGAGTTCAAGACGTTTGTAATTTCTGAAACTTTAAGTTGTTATTAGTGAATACATACATAATAACACCCAATGTGTTAAAATCTATTACAATCGTCGTTAACTGCATGTTTCTAAATCTACTTAACACGTCACAGTATTCAAACACACACCAAACCTGATGATGATGTGACAAATTCCAGACTTACTTTAAGTTAAATGCCTCGTGCGAGATGTACGACATTTAATATAAAACGTATATGTATGTCGTCGGGCTTTTTGTGTTGATTGGAAAATCTAACTACATGCTGACGCTTACTAGTGAATGTGATGATCTTTTCATGCACAAATCTGTTTCTGTTAATTTCGAATTTCAAATTTAATTATTAGACAAAGGAGCTAACTGAATTCAAGTTCTAAGCTTGAAAATTGAAATTCAAATGGTATAAAAGCATTACATGGACCAAGGTGCTATCCCTCGACGAATTATCTGAATTAAAAGTTTTACGTCCGAATAGTTAGGAAGACATTCCATGTCTGAAATTTCCACGTGCTTGATTAATTGCAACATGAATTAGTCCCATCCCCAGTTCGGTTGGGTTGAAAATGATTCTTAATAATTTCTCCTATGGCGGTGATTAAGGCAATGTTTAGCATTACCTGTTGAGATAAAATCCGGCTAGTCGGACATTTTCATTGGATAATAATTTGTCTCGACAGATTGCGGTCCTTGGCATTTATCACCCTTACTGAAAATGGAAACTTTGAATTTCTTATGTGAATGCATCTAAAAAGACATCTAAAATTCTGAGCCATACATACGTGTTGCGTTTGGAAATTCCATGAAATATTCATGATTTTCTTCCCGATTTCTTTTAATTTTACATTCTCCAAAACTACGACGCCACTTCGTGAAACTATTTTGCTCTCCTTTGCAAATGTATTCACAGTACAGTCAATTGTATTTAAATAGCTACTGATAAAGGGATGCCAATACTAATGCTACAAAACAAGTCTCCAAAGAACAAAATTCGTGTATTTGTAGTGTGACATGAGATTGCTTATCTAAGTAATCGGAAAAGGCCATCTATAGGAACACTAACGAGTCAACATTTTGACAAGTTATTAATAAGCGATGTGATGATGAGTGTTCTTTTTGCATCATGTCGCTTATCAAAAGAGATAAAATGTCAAAATTACACTATTAAGTATTTATGGTTATTGCAGTAGAACATCTGAAAGAGGCCAGGGAGGGGTTATTCATTCGAAGGTAGAATATTTTCTTCCGTTCCAACCAAACAATGAAACCGAACACTCAAATTATCCGGAACAATAAGACTTAAAACCAGAAATTCTGCAAAACTCAATCTTTTGTAGAAATGTATTCAAGTTAACGTCACCAAATAGAACGAAATATATCACATTGTAAATGCATAAACGATGAGAAAACATAAGTTGTGTCAAGTCGTTTGCATGCCATAATTTCCTAATCCGAGGTGTGTGTTGTGAATACCCTTCTCAGTACGTTAAATAATAGCATAGCATAATGTACTCCTCTAATCAAATCGTCGTTCTTTGTTCATCCTGATCATAAATATACCGGCATATGTCGTATGTACGTGATCCAATGAATTATTTAGAAGAATAGAAAATAGTACTTATTCATTCAAGTACTTTTTACAAACGTACATGTAAAAACTAGGAGCCTGTGGATAAGGTAATAACAGATATATTCGCTGAAATCATTTGTTATTTTTTTAGGTTTACATATATTTTGCATCTTGAAATTTATTCTTTTGTTAAGTCTATTGACATTTGTAGTTGGGATAACATGCAAAGAATCGATAGCAATTCTAAGTTTTATTGTCAATGTATCTTTATTGTATCCGAAATGTTTTTGCACTCTTTTGTGTTAACATCAGTACAGTACGTTTTTTTTGTTTGACGTTAAACGTTTAATTCAGATAATTCGTTCTGGTTGCAAACCCTTGGCCTCGTGGTAATATGAAAAGTTATGTGTTCTGTTCTGGTAACAGGTGTTAAATTGAACTTTCTTAGATAACTGAGCCTCTTCGATTACAACTTTGTTTACGTAATGCGTTTAAGGAACGGGAATGTAATTCTGTTATAAATAAAACACAACTCATTCGAGTTCTTAGAAACCCCTGAAAACATTGAGAGTTAATTATTAAGACCTTCAAATGTGTTATTTATCAATGGGAACATTAGCTTGACATTTGGGTGTATAATTGAAAAACATGGAGCATTTGTAGGACGTGTTTAACACTAAATAGCTTACCTCCCGTTAGTGTTGTTGTAATGATCTTATCGTTTTAACAATGTTCTAACTTTTGCTTACTTAATATTCTTCCCCAAGAATAGGTATCGGGTCTGCACTAATCGTCTATGTCTAGTATCGGTTCAATTCATCAAAATGTTGGCAACTTTCAAAACTATAAACAGTAAGTGTATACATGTATAATAACACATATCGTGTCATAACCAATTACAAACGTCGTAAACAGCTTGTTTCTAAATGTACTTCACACGTCTCAGTATTCAAACACACACCTGATGATGCTGTGTCGAACGTCAGACTTATTTTAAGTGTATTGTCTCGGGCGAGTTGTACGGTATTTTATATAAAACGTATTGTGCATGTCTTCTAGCTTTTTTATGTAGATTGGAAAATCTAACTACATGCAGTCGCTTACTATTGAATGAGATGATCTTTTCATGCACATATTTGTTTCTGTTGATTTAGAATTTCAAACTTAATTATTAGAAAAAGGTGCTAACTGAACTCAAGTTCAAAAATTGTCAAAAATAATGATTCTTAAAGCTTTAATTATCACCCAAAGGTTATTAAAATTGGGTAATTCTACACAAGTTATGGTTCTTGCTGGTTCTTGAAAGCATGTTGTCTGGTATGCTTCAAAAACGTGCAAATAAAACAGTCTTGTTCATGTATAAAATTGTATTTAAACCTAGAAACATAAATGGTTATCATAATTGAAATGTTATTAAATACTGTACGAAACAAGTTATAAACAGCTAAGCAAAAAACAATATGCATATATTGCGGTTATAGGTGCTATTTCTGGATAACAGGTCCAGAGGCAAGATATAATCTAATAGTTTTTAGTCTAAGTTGAGTTAACTAAATTAGAATAATGCACAATGATTTGTGCAAGGAAGTTACACATTATTATACAATAATGTATAAGAAGTTTCATCGGCAATGAGTGTGCACTTTATTATATGACTGAATCTAGTTTCTAGAATCCAGGTTTTAAATTGAATGTTTTTTAAGTGAATGTATATAAGTGTGAAGCGCAATAGAATATGATTTCATAATTTTTGCGCTATACAAATGACATGTATTTGTATATTTGTATTTGATACGTTCGCGACACGTGACTGTTTTATTTGATTACTCACTACAGTCAAAACAGTATGTTATGTAAATGCTTTGTTAATACAGACTAATTTACCCCAATTGAAGTGGTCAGCCAATTAATACCACACATTGGAACAGGACATTAGTCGACAGGATGCAATGGTGTTTCCTCCCAACTTGTTTAAATATGATTGACTAGGGTGTGGTGATGAATGAAATAATTGGTTTGGCTGACAAATTGTAAAATAATGGTATACATTTACAAAAGTTTTTATATCATTTGTTTAAGGTGTTAGACTGTGGTATGAATTTAAACATTTAACAATTTTTTGTTGAGTTTGTGCTCATACTTTTGACGTATTAGAATCAGTTATACACGTACAAGGGGTGTTTGAAAAGAAATGCAATACCGTCCGAATCTTTATAATTGTGCAATTTTCAGGCTTCAAATATGACAACTATATTCATTGTCGTCTTTAGTGTACAATTTGGTTAACTTCTATTTATTGGTTCGATCATAATAAATGCTTAATATATACATGCTTATTTACACTCTGGTTTAAATCGTTTGAAACACTGGGTTGTGTAGTAAAAGTAACAAAGGGTCATAAATCTTGTAAATGATGCCGCAACAAAATATCTATTCTTTATGGTCATCTACACATTGAGGTTGATCACATGTGCAAATTTGAAGACATTCCACTCAACGTTTTATGAGAAGTTCAACACACATTATTTGGCTGCGTTTCATCTGGTCTCTTGGGAACACTGCTATTTTGTAAATTCTATATAATAATTGGGATTTTTTTTTTTTTTTTTTTTTTTTGTAAATTCTATATAAAATTGTGTCATTCTGCATTTAGTGCGGCGGGTTCTTGGACTTTTAATCATTTTTTTAGTTGTGTGTCGGCATTGCTCCGAGTAGTTGTGTTGTGTTGTGACTGCTTTCTGTGATAAGCTGATTAAATTGCGTGCGCTACATTCCCTGTCCGATAACCTCATACTAATTTGCGTTACGTACGGACGGAAATTACCATTGCTATATTCCACCAATCTATAAATAAGTGTGTGGCACAAAAAGGTGTCTCTACTTGGATTATGTTGAACACTTGTACAAGAGTAACATATTGAGATTAACGGCCATGTTAATGTGTCTTTTAGCACTGTTTTACGATTATTATATTGTTTCAAAGTTGATCAAGTGCATCTGCAAGACTACATTGTATAAAAAAGTGGTTCATCGAAAACAACAACAACAAAATATCACATCGATGAAAATTAGGATGCTCGTCTTGTAGTTTCCGCTGCGTATTTAGAAGTAGATACATGCTCGAGGTAACCTCATGTTTTCCTCATTAGGAAGAACATTCTAGAAGTTAATAACAAAAAAAATATTAACCACTGGATACCATGCACAGTACTTGTTGACTGAAAGTTATATCCACATTAATTTCACGAGTAGTTTTTTGTAGTGTAACAGAGGATAAAACACGTGCTAATTTTCAATCACTAAGGCTCAATCGGAAATATTATTTATATGATCATGATGATTTCATTTAATTTGGTCATCATTAGTAAATACGAAATAGCATCAATGGAGAATTAATAATAAATCCACGTATTCACTTAACATTTCTACATATGCAAATAGTGTGTCCTCATACATGTACATGCATTCATATAAGTAAATGAACTTTTCTGTTTTCAATAAGGGTAATAAATGCTAAGGAGCACAGTCTGTCGAAACAAATTATTGTTAAACAGGTCACGAAATATCCTTCTAGTCAGATTGTATCTCAACAGGTGCTGGTAAACATTGCCTTATGTCCGCCATTGGACACATTGTTAAGGAAGTTTTCAATCCAATAGAACAGAGGATTGGACTAATTCATGTTGAATTTAATCAAGCAAGCGAAAGATTCAAACAGAGAATGTCTCTAGGACGCTTCTGTCCTGAAACGTTTAATTCCGATAATTCGTCGAGATAACATCTTGATGCATGTTATACTTTTATGAAACTTTTATTTTATTAGAATGAAAACAACAACTCATCCCAGTTCTAAGACCAAATATTTATTGATACATTCAATTGTTTTTGCTATCAACGAAAACATTGGCTAGACATTTGGGTTTTGAGCGCGAAGCCGTGAGGCGTTTGTAGGACGTGTTTCACACTAACTAGCTCAGCTCCCGTTGTGATGTTGAAATGATTTCACTAAGCTGGTCTCTGTTCATTTTTTCCCATGAAAGTATTCGAGGTCATAATATGTCCCCCTCCGGGACTTGACCTCTTCGCTGCATCCCTGTGGATTCTGGTCCAGCAAATGTCGGATTGTATTTAGATAACCACATATATTCCAACTTCATCAACCTTCTTTTTTTGAGTGTGTGTACGATCATTGTTTGTTTGAAGAATATTGTCTGACCAGCGTATATACTTATAAGATATTTGGTGTTTGGAACCTAGCACCTTATTGTGCTTCCATAGTAAAAGCATGAAGGGAATCGCCTTGATATTTGAGTTGAAGTACCTTAGTTTGGTTTTAGTAAAGCCGTATGATGGAGTAATATCATACTGTTCTTTCACGTATTCGCCAGCTCCACCTTTCCCACTGTACTTACCAAATATGTGAAGCAATCAATGTCATCTACTTATTGTCTGTCCAGTCTGATAGGAGCATCTACGATAGCTTTTATGTACTACCATGATCTTCGCCTTCGTGTTAGTCCTCTCAGGAGCCGTCGCCTTTGCTTTATTTTGCAGGGTGTGAGTCTTTAACTAGATGTATGCATATGAGTAGGACGGGAGTTCAAGACGTCTGTAAATTTTGAAGTTTTTAGCTGTTACAAGTGCAAACATACATAATAACACCCAACGTGTTATAATCCATTACAATCGTCGTTAACAGCATGTTTCTAAATCTACTTGACACGTCACAGTATTCAAACACACACCTTATGTTCTAGACTTAATATAAGTTAATTGTCTCGTGCGAGATGTACGGCATTTAATATAAAACGTATCTGTATGTCGCGAGCTTTTTATGTTGATTTGAAAATCTAACTACATACAGACGCTTACTAGTCAATGTGATGCACTTTTCATGTACAAATCTGTTTCTGTTAATTTCGAATTTCAATTTAATTATTAGACAATAGAGCTTACTGAATTCAAGTTCTAAACTTCAATGATGATTACTAAAGCTTTAATTATCACCTAAAGGTTATTAAAATTTGGTAATTCTAACACAAGTCCTTGTTCTTGCTAGTTCTTGCTAACATGTTGTTTAGTATGCGTATTGTATTCATGTACAAAATGTATTTAAACCTTGAAACATAAATGTTCATCATTATTTCAATATTATTAAACCTCAGCTATACGCACCATAATAAATACTTTTATGTTAGCTCCCTGGTAATCACTTTATGAGCTTTGTTTGATGATACAAGTAATAACAACACATGGTTATGATTGAAATTTGTCATTTAATATTAAAAACTAAATGACGAATAGCACATAAAACAATTATGTTAAAACAAATAACTAATTAAACATATGTATATATATATTCAATTATACATGTATCATCAAAGATGGGGTTCCACTTATATGTCATATATTGCAAACAACTAGGTATTTGCAATAACCCCCATCCTAATAAAGTGGTAAGAATTATACATAACTTTATGTACACTAGCAATGATGAATAAGTGAAATACAACAAAGTCATTGTTACACAAGCTGCATTATATGTTTATAAAACCTTTATATGCACATCACATCATTTGTATATTTTATACAACATAACAAAATTATGCTCAATTATAAGAACTAGCTATATGAAACATTGTCTTAACAAAGTATTTATCATTCTCATACCACATGTTATAAGTAACAAGTCTTTTGTAACACAACCCTTATGAATGTACAGATTAACATGGCTATGATTAAATGGTTATACATAGTCACTATAATTTAACAATATTATCATACATGTGAATGCGAATTAGATTTTCATTTAACATTGATCACATATACATTATCTACAACATGTGCTTCAACTTGAAATTGGCCTGTGACAGTCTATATACAAACATGTACCACAATGCAAAACAACTTTACAACCTGCAAGATATCAAAATTGAGACATTCAAGTTAGCTAACTTTATTACAAGCTCATGACACAACACTAATGATTGAAAGTTCAAATATGCAATTCAAGACCATGAAGTTGCTACATGGTGAGAGACCCAATATCCCATCACCAAACACATCAGCACAATTTGAACCACATCTTTTACTGATAATACATATGCACACTCTGCAATTCCTTTATAATAGAAATATGCAATTCAAGATTATGAAGTTGCTACATGGTGAGAGATACGCAATTCTATGAAAACAGCTGAGCAGAAACCTTTCTATTGCGCTTATAGGCGCTATTTCTGGATACAGGTCTGGACCCAAGATATAATCTTATAATGTTTAGTTTTAGTTAAATAAGTGTTTAATCAGAATAATGCACACTGGTTAGATGATTCCCTTCAAGCGGAGGAGAAGCTCACTCTGATAGAGTACGTTCTTATAACTCTCCTAAATATGTCAGATTTGAGGTTAAATATGTTATGTCACGTGCTGCTCCTTTTCAAACGAAGTTAGAAACAGTCGGAATATACTAGCGTGGGAATGTGACAATAAGTCACGTTAGACCAACGTCACTGAACGGTAGGTTTGCTATATGTATATGTGTATAGGGGAGCGCCTGCTTGGATAGAATATCTCGATATTGTTATCGTGTTAGTTCGTGTTAAACAAGTGACTTCCTAGTGTAAGCGCTCTGTGTGTCTGTGATCAAGCACAATGGGTATCACGTGCAATTCTGAGAATTATGTTATTTTTATTGATACCCTGTGTCTTTTGACACTTAAATTACTAACTTGCAGCACGTGTTAAAAAACTAATATAAGTTTTAATATACATAATAATAATAATAGTAGTACATGTGTCTAGTTTTCCGAGAAATGGGATGGGTTGATATTTATAGTTCTAACAAAATTCCAATTGTGTAAAAGCATTACGGGGACGAAGGTGGTATCCCTCTACGAATTATCTGAATTAAGCGTTTTACGTCAGAATTGTAACGAAGACATTCCATGTCTGAAATTTCCGCTTGCTTGATTTATTGCAACATACGAGGGTTGTCCGCGAAAGTCGCGAACATTGTCTCCCATTTATACGCTACGTATTATTTTCCTTAAATCTTTTAACACATTTTTGGTCAATTCATTTATAACATATATTTAGTTCTTAGAAGTTATTTCCTGATTCATTTTTGCTACAAAACCTGATTAACTGATGCCGGTTGGGTAGGGTCGGCGCACACTCAATTGTTTTGAATAAGAATTAAATATTTGTTATTCAAGACCATCTTATTCAAAGCAATTTGCATTATTTGTTTTAAAAATTATATAGGCTTCAACGTAAATGTTTTCCGCGTTATTGTGTTAGTTTATACATCGATGATGTCAATAACAACAACGCCGTGAATTTATTCATAGTATCGAAGTTTTAACGTTTTTTGAAAATGGCGACGTCGCGGAAATGTGCGGCGCAGTGAGTTATTATAAAATACTGTGTTGATCGCGGTGTAACATCCCGCACAAACATAAAAAGACATAGTCAATGCACATTTTCAAAGTTGCGTGACCTGGACCCTTCGCTTATACATTACACAAACGTTTTAGGAGGGGTTTAACGAAATATAAATACTGGAAGGCCGAAAAATGCAAGTCAGCACTAATTAGCGAGTTAAAAACGTCGTCGACAACGACAGGCGTCAGGAAGTTACGGGTGTAGCGACTAAGGTCGGTATATGTAAAACCATTGCACATAATACATGTATACATCAGAAAAATATAGACATGCGTTCATGCATATATCTGCGAGATGAGTCCCGTAAGTATTATCTTCCGAAGAAATGTTAAGCGTGTAGTGGCTTTCGGGAAATCTAAATACGAAGTCACAGAGTTGAGCGTAACGTCATTGACGTCGTAGAGTGTGCGCCGACCTGACTTATAGCAGTTGCGATAAAATTACATACTCGTTCTATCATTTGAGATATCACGTTCAAACTTTGCAATTGTAGTGTTAACATATCGCTGTATAAGATTGCGTATGCCAATTGCTAATATAGTTTGAAGAAATATAGTAGCAACCAATGTTCGCGACTTTCGCGGACAACCCACGTATATTAGTCCCATCCCCAGTTCGGTTGGGTTGAAAAACTTTCTTAACGATTTGTCCTTTGGTGGTGATTAAGGAAATGTTTAGCATCACCTGTTGAGATAAAATCCGGCTAGACGGACATTTCGTGATTTTATTGGATAAAAATTTGTCTCGGCAGATTGTGGTCTTTAGCATATATCACCCTTACTGAAAATGGAAACTTTGAGTTTCTTATGTGAATGCATTACACATTACTCGTATATACAGAAATTCTGAGCCATACATACATGTTGCGTTTGAAATTTCCATGAAATATTCATGATTTTTTGCCCGATTTCTTTTAATTTTACATTCTCCAAAACTACGATACCACTTCGTGAAACTATTTTACTCTCCTTTGCGAATGTTTTCACAGTACAGTCGATTGTTTTAATGGTTACTTATAGAAGGATGTAAATACTAATGCTACAAAACAAGTCTGCAAAGAACATAATTCGTGTATTTATAGTGTGATATGAGATTGCACATCTATTTATTCGCAAAAGACTATCAATAGAAACACTAACGTGTCAACATTTTTGACAAGTTATCTCTTTTAATAAGCGATATGATGATAAGTGTTCTTTTTTCATCATATCGCTTATTAAAAGAGATAACTTGTCAAGATTACACTCCCGTATGACTACCAAATTTATAATTATCAAACGAACACGAAGTTAAAGTATTCATGGTAATTGCAGTAGAACATCTGAATGAGGCCAGGGAGGGGTTATTCATTCAAAGGTAGAATATTTTCTTCCGTTCCAATCAAACAATAAAACCGAACACTCAAATTATCCGGAACAAGGAGACTTAAAACCAGAAATTCTGCAAAAACACAATCTTCTGTAGAAATGTATTCAAGTTAACGTCACCAAATAGAACGAAATATATCACATTGTAAATGCATAAACGATGAGAAAACATAAGTTGTGTCAAGTCGTTTGCATAATTTCCTAATCCGAGGTGTGTGTTGTGAATACCCTTCTCAGTACGTTAAATAATAGCATAGCATAATGTACTCCTCTAACCAACTCGTCGTTCTTTGTTCACCCTGGTCATAAATATACCGGCATATGTCGTATGTACGTGATCCAATGAATTATTTAGAAGAATAGAAAATAGTTCGTATTCATTCAAGTACTTTTTACAAACGTACATGTAAAAACTAGGAGCCTGTGGATAAGGTAATAACAGATATATTCGCTGAAATCATTTGTTATTTTTTTAGGGTTACATATATTTTGCATCTTGAAATTTCTTCTTTTGTTAAGTCTATTGACATTTGTAGTTGGGATAAAATGCGAAGAATCGATATCAATTCTAAGTTTTATTGTCAATGTATCTTTATTGTATCCGAAATATTTTTGCACTCATTTGTGTTAACATCAGTACAGTACGTTTTTTTGTTTGACGTAAAACGTTTAATTCAGATAATTCGTTCTGATTGCAAACCCTTGGCCTCGTGGTAATATGAAAAGTTATGTTCTGTTCTGGTAACAGGTGCTAAATTGAACTTTCTTAGATAACTGAGCCTCTTCGATTAAAACTTTGTTAACGTAATGCGTTTAAGGAACGGGAATGTAATTCTGTTATAAATAAAACACAACTCATTCGAGTTCTTAGAAAACCCTGAAAACATTGAGAGTTAATTATTAAGACCTTCAAATGTGTAATTTATCAATGGGAACATTAGCTTGACATTTGGGTGTATAATTGAAAAATATGGAGCATTTGTAGGACGTGTTTAACACTAAATAGCTTAGCTCCCGTTAGTGTTGTTGTGATGATCTTATCGTTTGAACAATACTTTTATTTTTGCTTACTAATAAGTTAATATTCTTCCCCAAGAATAGGTATCGGGTCTGCATTAATCGTCTATGTCTACATTAGTATCGGTCGTAAACGGCTTGTTTCTAAATCTACTTCACAAGTCTCAGTGATGAATGAAATAATTGGTTTGGCTGACAAATTGTGAAATAATGGTATACATTTACAAAAGTTTATATATCATTTGTTTAAAGTGTTCGACTGTGGTATGAAATTAAACATTTAACAATTTTTTTGTTGAGTTTGTGCTCATACTTTTGACGTATGAGAATCAGTTATACAAGGGGTGTTTGAAAAGAAATGCAATGCCATCCGTATCTTTAGAATTGTGCAATTTTCAGGCTTCAAATATGACAACTATATTCATGTCGTCTTTAGTGTACAATTTGGTTAACTTCTATTTATTGGTTTGATCATAATAAATGCTTAATATATACATACTTATTTACACTCAGGTTTAAATCGTTTGAAACACCTGGGCGTGTAGTAAAAATAACAAAGGGTCATAAATCTTGTAAATGATGCCGCAACAAAATATCTATCCTTTATGGTCATCTACACATTGAGGTTGATCACATGTGCATATTTGAAGACATTCCACTCAACGGTTTATGAGAAGTTCAACACACATTATTTACCTGCGTTTCATCTGGTCTCTTGGGAACACTGCTATTTTGTAAATTCTATATAAAAGTGTGTCATCCTGCATTTAGTGCGGCGGGTTCTTGGACTTTTAATCATTTTTTTAGTTGTGTGTCGGCATTGCTCCGAGTAGTTGTGTTGTGCTGTTACTGCTTTCTGTGTTCGGCTGATCAAATTGAATGCGCTACAATCCCTGTCCGATAACCTCATACTATTTTGCGTTACGTACGGACGGAAATCACCATTGTTATATTCCACCAACCTATAAATAAGTGTGTGGCACAAAAAGGTGTCTCTACTTTGATTATGTTGTACACTTGTACAAGAGTAGCATATTGAGATTTACGGCCATGTTAATGAGTCTTTTAGCACTGTTTCACGATTATTATAATGTTTCAAAGTTGATCAAGAGCATCTGCAAGACTATAACAAAAGTGGTCCGCCAAAAACATCAACAACAAAATATCACATTGATGAAAATAAGGATGCTCGTCTCACATCTGCAATATTGTCCGCTGCGCATTAAGAAGCTGATACAAGCTCGACGTAACCCCATGTTCTCCTTATCAGGAAGAACATTCTAGAAGTTAACAACATAATAAAAATATATAACCACTGAATACCAGGCTCAGTACTTGTTGACTGAAAATTATATCCACATTAATTTCACAAGCAGTTTTTTGTAGTGTAAAAGAGGATACAACGCGTGCTAATTTTCGATCACTCAGGCTCAATCGGTAATATCACATGTGAGCTTCCAGAACTTGTAACAAGCTCGTCTTTGTAAAACCCACACAGTCAGTGGCAATAGTGGAGCACTGTTCTTTTTTCACCTACAAACGTCCTGCTGGTCAAATATCAGAAGCAATGTGCAAATTTGTAACTGTAGTACGTTCTGCAATTCGTTTGTGCAGGAAGAAAACATATATTTCA
Source organism: Spisula subtruncata (assembly GCA_963678985.1). Classification (NCBI taxonomy): domain Eukaryota; kingdom Metazoa; phylum Mollusca; class Bivalvia; order Venerida; family Mactridae; genus Spisula; species Spisula subtruncata. Next base: position 48,693,234 of record OY787661.1, on the reverse strand, counting down.
TAATAATAACAATATATCTACTTTCCCAAGTGTTCACCCTTGACCAATTGTCTTTAATGACTTGCTATTGTCCTGATATACCTCATCACAGTCCGTCGGATAAATGTAAGTACACCATTTGTTTTCATATAGCTACGGCGGCACTGGATATCAACATGAAAGGGCTGAACCGAAAGGAGTCTATTTATCGTGATCACTACTGTGATGATTTAATTGTTGTTATTGTGATGCGTGATTGTCGTGCCGATTCGTGCTTGCAAATTTAAATCTGTTGAATCTTATTCCGGCTATGTTTGACCGATCAAGGCGACAGACTGTGAAAGTAACAGGTCGTGTTTTGTTACTGTTAGGTTTTATTGTTTTCTTATTCATTTAGTGAACAATTATGGGTTTTTGTTACACGTACCTTGCAATATGTGCTATTTGTTGTTTATGGGTATGTGTCATTCGTGCTCTGTAGTTTCTGTTGAGAGTAACCTGATCATTTTGCTACTACATTTATAGACTTCTGACCCAAACTATTTTCATCTGTGCCTAATTATTTCTATTTTCAGACATTTTGTAATGAAAATGTCACGTGCATTACATTAATCTGCGTCCAGAGACTGTGCAGTTACATTTCGTCAGTAAAGAGCATACACGTATCGTTATGCAGTACCACCAACTGGCATACTCGATTTTATAGTTCAGTACAATACAGTACAGCCAATAATATCCATTTTGGTAATGATGACATCAATGTGTCCAATATGTATGATACAATCCTTTTTGTCAATCCAATTACCGAGTAATTGAAAACAACTTTTACTGCGCAGACATACGACCTCTCACATGTTCGTTCCTTCAACAGGAGGTGTAACGAGACCATATCAGACACATTTCTGTATGAATGATGAAGCGTTCAGGCCGATACAAGGTTTTTTCTGAATACCAATAAAAAGTTTTCAGAATTTGTGGATTTCAAAAAGTTATTCAGATTTTATTTTTAATATTGTAATGTACTAACAACCCAAAGTCACATAGTAACGGTGGCATTGCAACCAATTTACATTATGGCTCCTGAAATAGTTTCACTCATGTTATCATGTATATTTCTTCCTTAAATTTGTTCGTTTGATGTATATGTGAACATACTAAAATAGGCTCGCGGGAAAGAGTGGGTATGTCAAACAGTAATTCAGGGTTTTAAGCCAGGCATAACTGTGTACGTATATGACTAGTCTACAAGTATTTCTAAAATGTTGTTCGTATGATTTATTTAACTATTTGCACACAAATTTATGCTTAAACATAACCGGCACAGAATACAGAATTAGGCAGAAAAACGTAGCAGTTGAAATGGAATTTTAAAACGTTTCTCAACTACAAATACATGTATCAAGAGAGGAGTCAAAGAAAAAGTATTCAAGGAACAAAACATATATGTAACCCTTTGAGAATAACAAATACTTTCTGTGAATATATCAATGTTATTACTATATCCCCAGGCTTCTAGTTTTTATGTTTGTAAAAAGTACTTTGGTGAATACGAACTATTCGCTGTACTTCGAAATAATTTATTGGATCACGTACATACGACATATGCCGGTGTATAAATGGTATGGTTGAACAAAGAAAGATGAATTGATTAGAGGTATACGAGGGGTGTTCCAGAAATAATAGGACTTTTCTCATAACTTCTTACTAAACATTTACATTTTAATAAAATTTGTCTCATATGCTTAGCAATGTATGTTCTACATATTGGTAGAACCAGAATTTCGTTGTTGCTGATGATGCTCATACAAAGCGTTGTCATAGAAACCAAGAAACACCAAGGCGGGTCACACTATTATTTGTCATTATCATTCTTACTAAAAATGTGAATATCTCAATAACCTCTTGATAAATATTAACGCCTAATTGTATGACATTACTTGGATGACTTTGACATGCACATGCAAACTTTCGAAGAAATCGGTCCGTGCTTGTTATCACAAGTCAGTAATCAAGGGTATGTATGCAAGCGCGTCATGGGTGAAAATGACGTCAACGCAAATAAACAGAAATCGCACGATTGTCAAATAATGGTATACATTGGGAAAACCAACAGTGCTAACCAATGAAATGACGAAATTCATAAAATGTAGTGGCATTAAGCAGTCACTTGTATTCTGTTGGCTCAAACTGTTTACAGATCGCGGATTTATAAACTTACAAGTAAGCACAGGCGAGGTAATAGAAAATTAAGTTGACGTTAATTAACACTGTTTGTAACCTGATAGACGCCCCAAGGTTTCAGCAATTTCTAACATCATTGCAAGACATTTTTGTGAACAGGGTTACGGAAACACATCTAAACACTCGGAACAGTGTTTTTAGATCTGTTTAGAAAGTCAGGATGGCTATAAACAAAAATATTAAACGTTTCTTTATATCAAAATACTGTGCTTGAAATGCAACGTCATAATAACGTCACGATGCGACCCGCCTCCTTGATACATAGCATATTTAATGTTTAATAAATTTCGTATTGTTCATCCAATTACTTTGATATTTGGCATATTTGTCAGTGAAAGGTCAAAATTTAATTATTTACAATTAGTTTTCGTAATTTCTGATTTGCCGTGCTGCTATGAAAAAAGTCCTATTAATTGTGGAACACCCCACGTATATTGTGCTATGTTGTTATGTAACCTTCTGAGCAGTGTATTTACAAGTTACACGGATTAGGAAATTATAAAAAGTCCAGAGAGCCTCCTGAAACGACTTATCTCTTCATTGTTTATGTATGCATAATGTAATATATTTCATTCAATTTGATGACACTATGAGAGCTTGATAAAATTACTATGAATAAATATTGTGTTTAATAGGTTTCACGTTTGTTCATTAATTTACGATGTAACATATTTCGTTCAGTTTAATTTGATGACAATGCCTGAACTGGATCCAATGCATACAGAAGACGATGTTTTACGTTTGGTTATCCTTGCTCTGGATATGTTTGACTGACTGCATCTGTAAAGGTTAATTGTTGAACTCATTTCCAATTGCCCATATATGACCACTTTTGACAATCAGTGATGTGTTCTACTGATTTCTCTAAACATCATAACCTTCATATTCGGTTTATAATGAGGACTTAACACTGTTTGGAAGTCATAAATTAGAGCATGCATTTATCATGCGGCCATGCTTTTGCCCTTTTAGTATACTGCTGAAAGACTTCCCTTAAGAACACCAATTGGTGAAACTATTTAAGAAGTACGAAACCTTTTTAATATGGGATAGATTTTAGTTTTCCGTAATATACCGGCCAATATATCACGGTTTCGAGCTCATATGCGAAGGATTTAATCACGAAGGCCGTAGAATAAGCGATATATCATGATAAGTTGTCCATGTAGATAGGTTTGGTAACATTATCGGTGGCAAATAAAACTGATTAGACTGTACTATGAGTCAATTTGCAGTAGTGAGCATAACAATTAGAGAATTTCATGGAGAGACAAATTTTGCGTAGTATCGTCGATTTGGGCAATGCTAAATTAAAAAAACAATCGTGAAAATGTCATTCAATATGGTTATTATGGGAAAATACGAAACATCAACAATTGATAAAACAAATCCACATACTCGTGAAAATTCCAAACAAAAAATGTACGCATGTCTTAGAACTTCCGCATAATACATTGTACGAACAATGGGTCTTCAAATATGCATTCATATAAGAAATTGAACTCTTCTGTTTTCAGTTAGAATGATAACTGCTAAGGAGCTTAGTCTGCCGAGACAAATTATTGTCAAATGAAGTCACGAAATGTCCGTCTATCCGGATTTTATCGCAAGAGGTGATGCTCAACATTGCCTTAATCACCACCATAGGAAAAATCGTTATGAAAGTTTTTCAACCCAACAGAACATAGGATGATCATTCGTTCTGATTGTAAATCTCTGGTCTCGTGGTAATAGGAACAGAACAGCTCTCCACCTGGGAAAATGGACACCACAACATACTCCACCTTGGAAACAATGTTAAACTATATCTAGTAAGCAAATACCGTGAAACAGAGTGTGCATGTTTATCCATGTCCTAATGTGTATCCAACTTGGAACAAAGGTTCTCATCATTCAAGATGGTCTGAATTCAGCAAAACCAAAGGAAGCAGAACAACATTCAAACATAGCATCAACAATCATTCTTTAAATAAAAATAAAGATATTGTCGAGGACAATCAACAAAAAGCTTAACAAGAAACAATATAGGAAGAAACTTAAAGCAAAGTCTTATCAAAACGAACTGGTCAAAGATGAATTTCAGAATCATTTGATGTGTCAGGATTTATAAAGTAGCATAAAACTCAAACGCAAATCAACGGCAAAACAAGGAGATATTCGCAAGAAAGTACTGGTGTGACTTCATACTATATGACCAATGACCTATATATAATATGAGTATATCTCTCACTTGAGCCAAAACTGAACTAGATCGCCACACATAATAAACAAGTGTATTAACCACCAGAATCCGTGACTATGGAGTACCTGAGATGATGTGTAGGTAAGCATGAAAATATATCTCGTTGGAATCTGAAATGTATGCTTCACTTTATGGTATTATACTTAAACATTCGATTGTACACGTGGGCGGTAACTCTAAGCATTGAACTAAATCATCATAATAGTAATGCTAGTATGCTGAACTGTGTTCTTCCATTACTGTTTTACACATTGATCATGTGATATCGTAGACTATTTATAATAGCGAAGAAGTAACAAATGCTTATCCTATGTCCCCGTTTGTTTGGGACAACCTAAATACAGACAGTCTGGTAACGGTCACACTAATAGGATTTCATCCACTCTTATGACTTGAATGTTATTCAAAAATGATTTCAAAGTCAACGTAGTAGTTTTGTAATCAATGGTGTCAAATGTGGCTGCCGCCGTAGCCTTATTCTGGATGTCGTTGTACACACGAAGAAGAGCCGTTCCAATAGGGTGGAATGTTCTGTTTGCTGACTGACGTTCTTTGTGACGATCATGAAGTGTTAAATGTTCTTCCAGTTGAGCATCGACGACCTTCTCAAATACGTGAAAGGTAAGTTTGACACAGGTCTGAAAAGTTTCACTGCATTTTGACAGTGGTCTTATTCGGGAGGTTTTATTACTTATATAACTTAAGCACTTTTGAGTGATCAATTGAATATTCTTGTTAATATTGGTAGTTTTCCATTTAAGCAATCCTTTAACAGCCATGTTAGTATTGGATCATTTCATCATCCGATGTTTGAGAACATTCTGACAGTTGCTCTTCTTTGAACGGTGTTTCGAGTTCAACACTGTCGAGTACTGGAGGTTATTTCAGTACTCATTCTTTCAATATTGTTCATGAAGAAGTCACTGAAATCCTGTGCAAGCATCTAAGGTTTATCAGTGGTAACACCACAACTCCCCTTTCTTCACAAGATCTTAAACTTAAGATAAGAAATGGAAATACAAAAAGATCAGAAAATCAATGAGACGTCGTGGATATAAACGTGCCATTGATGTTAAGTTGTGTTTATTTAATAATGGCAAATTTAGCCCGACCAATGTATGTTTGTCAAACTATTACACAAACGAAGCCCTTGTTCTTGCCAATGTGTTGTTGGTTGGTGATTATGAAAGTCATACGACTTCGAATAAATATGCATGATACATATAAAAATGCACGTTAACCTTGAAACTTAATTTTTGGACTTAGAAGTAATTACACTTTAACTATGATTGAGGATATTGATATAAGGAAAGAGGAATACAAGATCATACTAAACCAGCTGAACAGTAACAGTCTATTGCGCTTATAGACGCTATTTCTGGATAATATGTCTGGAGACTCTGGAGGCAAGATATAATCTAATAGTTTTTAGCTTTAGATAAATTAACTTGATTAGAGGAGTACACAATGAATTGTTGATACGTTCGCGACAAACGTATGTTTCACCAGAATCAAAATACAGTTAAACTTACAAAATGTAGTAGTATGTGCTGCTGTTCATGGTTTATGATAATGTGTCATTCATGCTCAACAGTCGCTGTTGAGTGTAACATGATCGTTTTGTTACTACATTTATACTTTGGTCAACTATTTCTAAATGGTTCGATTGAGAATGAACATTCTGTCTGACTGAAATAGGGCAAAACATTATTGTTTCTATTTTAAGACAATTTGCTGTTTTGTGAATGTCACGTGCATTACCATAATCTGTGTCCAGAGACTGCAGTAAAATTTTCCGCAGTAAAGAGCATTGCATACACGTATTGTTCTGCAGTATTACCATCTGGCAATCATTTGTCAGAACAAAACACTACAGCCCATAGCATACATTAATATCCATTTTGGTAATGATGAAATCAATATGTCCCATATGTATGATTCAATCCTTAGTGACAATCCCATTACCAAGGAATTGAAAACAACTTTCACTGCACAAACAAAGGTCCTGTCACATGTTCATTCCATCAACAGGAGATGTAATGTGACCATACCAGACACATTGCTATATGAATGATGAACCGTTCAGGCCGATATAAAGATTTTCCAGATACCAACAAACTCCCGCAAAATTTTAGAATTTATGGATTTCAGATTGTAATTCTGATTGTATTTTAATATTGTAATACACAGACAAACCTAAGCCACATAGTTAAGGATGCATCGTATGCAATGTACATTATGACTCCTGAAATAGTTTCACTCCTGTATAACCAGTTCTTGAATTAGCTTGTTTGATGTATATTTTCACATATTGAACTAGGTTCGCGGGGAAGACGGGGTACGTCTTACAGTAATTCTGGTTATAAAGTCATGAATAACTTTATATATGAGTAGTCTACAAAGCATTTGTAACATGTTATTCGTATGTTTCACTCTAAACAATTTTACACAAAGTGGAATCAAAACATTATGGATACAAAATGGAGAACTGGCAGGACAAGGTAGCTGTTGAGATGGAACTTGGAAATGTTTCCCTACTACAAATATCAAGAGAGGAGTCGACTAAACAATATAAGAAATTTCAAAAAAAAATATATGTTAGCCTAAGAGAATAAAACAAAACATTTTAGTAAATATATTTATGTCATTACGTTATCCCCAATCTTCTAGTTTATACGTTTGTAAAAAGAACGTTGATGAATATGAACTATTTGCGTCTCGTCTAAATAATTCATTGGATCACGTACATACGACATATACCGGTATATTGATGATATAAAACTATGATGTTCTGCTATGTAATTATGTAACATTCTGAGTGCATTTATTTACAACTTAGACTTCGGATTAGGAAAAAATATAACTGCCAATGAGCGGCCTGGAGCAAATGATCTTTTCATTGTTTATTTACTTGCAATATGATATATTTCGTTCAATTTCGTGACAATGCTAAACTTGATACACTACAGAAGACGGTTAGGTTGTAAAGGTTTTGAAGTTTCGGACTCCTTGCTCTAAATATGCTTTCATCATTAAATAGGAACGGAAGAAAATATAATCACTTCGAAGTGTCAATCCCTGGCCTATTGGTAATGAGTGAAGTGTTCTACTGATTCAGCTTTCAACAATAACCTTGATAATTATTGGTTCATAAGGAGCAATTTACGTTGTTTGTAAGTCATCTTGGGAGCATGCATTTATCGTTTGGCCATTCTAAAGTCCTTTTGGTAAAGTTCTGGAAAAACACATATAGAAACAACAATGGGTAAGCCTCTAAACAAATAGTTTTCAATAAGCAATATAATAGTAAGTTTTCTTTAAACCCAGGTTTTGTAGCATTAGTGGTGACCTTTAAAACTGATTTGACTGTAGTATGAATACATTTGCAGTATATAACATACGTACATTGTAACCATTCGAGAAATTCATCAACTGACAAATTGTGCGCTGTGTCATAGTTTTATGGAAGGTCATTTTTTTAATCTTTAAGATTTCATTCAATCTGATCATTTAAAAATCGAAAATACGACACATCACATTGCATAATAATATATCCTCATTCTCGTGGAAATTTCAAACTAATTGCACATATGTGATAGCATTTCTGGATATATAAATATTACTAATATGTCTCCATAGATGCATTTTTATATAAATAATTGTATGTTGCCGTTTTCAGTAAGGGTAATAACTGCTAAGAAGCACAGTCTATCGAGACAAATTATTGTCTAATGATATCATGAAATTTCCCGTCTAGCCGGATTTTATCTCAACAGGTGACGCTAAACATCCCCTTAATCACCACCATAGGACAAATCGTTAAGATAGTTTTTCAAACTAACAAAACCGAGGATTGGACTAATTCATATTGCAATTAATCAAGCAATCGGAAAGTTCAGACACGGAATGTCTCTGAAACACTTCTGACGTAAAACGTTTAATTCAGATAATTCGTCGAGAGATATCACCTGGGTGAATGTAATGCTTATTAGAAACTGGAATTTAATTTAGTAAGGTTGAAAAAACAACTGCTCCCAGTTCTCAGAAAAAAACTTAAGACATCAAGAGTATATTATAGTTCAGCTTTACGCACCATAATATGCACTTTAACACCATTGTACAAGAACATTTTATCACAAACCTTTCATTCAACTGGTGTGCTTACTCTATGTCTGGATACTAGGTCTGGAGCCAAGATATAATCTAAAATTATTTAGTATAAGATGAAGTTACATCGATGATGCTTTTTTAGAATTACAACTTTTGGCAATATACCACCTGATCAAAATAATGTACCGTTATAGCCTGATTATTTCTATATGCGGACATTTGTTCACTTTTCGAATGCCAAGTGCATTACACTTATTTGCGCCCAGAGGACACGCAGTAACATTTCCCCAAATTAAAAACAAATGCATATTGATTGCTCCGCTCCAAAACCAACTGGCAATTACTCGTATTTTATAGGTCAAAACAACACAATACCGTCAATAATATCCATTTTCGTAATTATGAATGTAATATGTCCCTGTCCCATATGTATGATGTAGTCCTTAGTGTCAATCAAGTTATCCAGTACCGATTTCCGTCGTGTATCCCGGTATAATTTGAGTGTTATGTCTATATTCGATGCCACCGTAGTTATAACAGTACATACATTTAGCCGGTGGTTGATATGTCTTACATCAGGACCATGGCAAGTCGTCAAAGACAATTGGCTAAGGGGGTATATCCATTTAATTGATTATTCGACGCTTTATGGAATATTTTTATTACCATGGAATTTACGTTTTCCTGCACAAACTAATTGTTGAACCTTCTAGATGCATATTTGCACATTATTTCTGATATGTGAATAGCATGACTTTTGTGGGTGAGGAAATTTTGATGCTCCACTATTGTGACTGACTGTATGTGTTTGTGATACAATATCGAACTTTTTAGACGTTCTTGTAGCTCATAATTTATTTGTGATATCTCCTTTTCAGCCTTGGTGATTGAAAGTGAGCATGTGTTTGACCCTCTTTGTACAATACAAAACAATTCTTGTTCTTGATAGTAAAGATCTGTTAGATCCTGTGCCAGGTAAGATTGACTGATCGATGCGACAGGCGGTCAATTTAATGTGTCGTGTTTTGTAGCTGTTACATTTAATTGTTTATAAGTACAAATGTATGTGCTATTCGTGCTCTGTAGTTTCTGCTGAGTGTAACCTGTTTGATAATATTTCTTTTAAGAATTGCCACTTTGCGCAAAATACTGCCTGATCTCATTATTTCTATTTTCTGACATATTTCTATTTTGCAATTTTTATGTCACAAGCATTACACTAATCGGCGCCTCTGGGACTGTACAGCACCTTTTCCCCAGTAAAGAACATACATGCATTGTTCTGCCCAAACATCATCTGGCAATTACTAGTCTTTCATAGGTCAGAACAGTTCAGTACATCCAATAATATCCATTTTGGTAATGATGAAATCAATGTGTCCCATATGTATGACACAATCCTTAGTGTCAATCCAATTACCGAGTGATTGAAAACAACTTTTACTGCGCAGACAAACGACCTGTCACATGTTCGTTCCGTAAACAGATACCAAAACAACTCCAGAAATCTGGCAATTACTAGTCTTTTATAGGTCAGAACAGTTCAGTACATCCAATAATATCCATTTTGGTAATGATGAAATCAATGCGTCCCATATGTATGACACAATCCTTAGTGTCAATCCAATTACCGAGTGATTGAAAACAACTTTTACTGCGCAGACGAACGACCTGTCACATGTTCGTTCCGTAAACAGATACCAAAACAACTCCAGAAAAAGTAATTCCGGTTGTATATAAATATTGCAACGCAATGATAATCAAAAGTAACCCAGTTACGACGACATCGCATACAGATATAGCTCCTGAAATTTTTTCACTCATTTATATTTCGTTCTCAAATGTTCTTGTTTGATATATATGTGTGAACATATTGAAATAGGCAAGACTATGTACGCAGAACAGTAATTCCGGCTTTTTAAGTCATGAATAAATTTATATATGAGTAGTCTGCAATTATTTGCAAAATGTTGCTCGTGTGATTCTTTTAAATATTTGCACACAAAGGGGTGCTAAAACATTACAGATACACAATACAGAACGAGACAGAAAAACGTAGCAGTAGACATGAATTTTTCAAATGTTTCCAAACTACAAATATCAAGGGAGGAGTCAACTAAACAATGGAAGAAATTTCAAGAAACAAAAGACATATGTTACCATTATGGAATAACACATACTTTCAGCAAATATATCTACGTTTAACTTAGTAAGTTACCACAGGCTTCTAGTTTTTCGTTTGTAAAAAGTACTATGACGAATACGAACTATTAGCTATTCTTCTAAATAATTCATTGGATCACGTACGTACGACAAGGGTGAACATTAACTATGATGTTATGCTATGTCATTATTTAAAACTGTTTTGAATGTACTTTGAATGCTCTTGACGTAGAGAGCATGGCCATTCGAGTAATTCATGAAGTAAAATATTGTGCGCAGTGTTGTAGTTTATGGAATGTCAATTTTAACTGAATCTCCTCATCTGACATTGGAACATACGACAACTCACCTTTGCATAATAATAATCCTCATTCTCGTGGAAATTGCAAACACAAATGGCACGAATGTCTTATAATTTCTGGATTTACGAATAAATGTATGTCTTCATAGATTTATTGCTATACATAATTGAACCTTTCCGTTTTCAGGAAGGGTGATAAATGCTATGGAGCGCAGTCTGCCGAGACAAATTATTGTCAAATGAAGTCACGAAATGTCCGTCTAGTCGGAGTTTATCCCACCAGGTGATGGTAAACATTGCCTTAATCACCATCATAGGACAAATCGTTAAGAAGTTTTTCAACCTCACCATACAGCGGATGGGGCTTATTCATGTTGCAATTAATCAAGACAACGGAAAGTGCAGACATGGAATATCCCTGTAACGATTCTGACGTAAAACGTTTAATTCATCTAATTCGTCCAGAGATTTCACATTGGTGCATGTAATGATTTTACGAAACTTGAATTTTGTTCAATTAAAACAACAACTTACCCCAGTTCTCAGCAAAGTCAATTATTTATTCACTACAATTGTTTTCCTTATCGTCGGGAGCATCAGCTAGACATTTGGGTACTATATTAAAAGATGTGAGGCTTTTTAGTACGTGTTTCGGACTAACCAGCTTAGCTCCTGTTCGTGTTGTTTGAATGATCTTATTGCTAAATGTAATTCTTGCTTACCTTACCCATTACTATCTTTTGAAGGGCTTGATTCATTCTCTGGATGTGTACATATGAGTTGGGAGGGAGTTTAAAATGTTTGCAATGTGATAACCATAAGCTTTTGGTCGGTGTTGTTGGTCCGGTCCATTCGCAGATTGCCTTATAAATTGTAACCATCAACTGCTCTGTTAGATTGTTGTTAACATTTGTAAATGTATATATATATAACGTGTACAGGCATGCTTACACCCAACGTGCAATAAAAGATTACAGACGTCGTAAACAGCATGTTTCTTAATCTACATCACACATCTGAGTTCTCAAACGCACACCTAATGCTGATTGAGCGTCAGACGCAATGCAAGTTTATGGGTCTCGCGGGGTGATCGGTTTTAATATAAAACCGATCTGTATGCCTTCGAGCTTTTTATGTTAATTTGAAAATCTAACTATGTGCAGGCGCTTACTATTGATTGAGATAATGTTTTTAATGCTCACGCACAAATCTATTTCTGTTAATTTCGAATTTCAAACTAAACTATTAAAAATGGAGCTAACTGAATTTAAGTTCTTAGACAGTCAGATATAATAATGATTAAAACTATAATGATCACCAAAACGTTATTAATATTTGGTAATTCTAACACACGTCCTTGGTCTTCCTAGTTCTTGATAGCATGTTATTTTGTGTGCGTCCAACAATTAACGAATACAACGTATATACACGTGCATTACATTGTATGCCAACCTTCAAACATAAATGGTCATCATTAATTAGATAAAAATTGCACTTCAGCTATACGAACTAAAATAAATGAGTTTAATCTACGAAATGAAAAATGTAAACTTTCTAAGCAGAAACATTTTATTTCTCTATAGAGCTTATATACGCTAACCTGGAGGCGAGATACAATCTTGTAGTGTTTTAGTTTTAATTAAATCAGCTAAATAAGAATAACGCACACACATGACATGATCTCGTTCGAGGCGGAGGAGAAGATCATTTTGATAGCATTCCTTCTTATTAGTCACTTATTATATATAATAGGTCAGATTTATATATGTTATGCTGGTCATTTACAAATGTAGTTCGAAACAGCCGGAATATACTAGTACGGGAATGCGAGAATCATTTACGTCAGACCAACATCAGTGAACTGAAGGTGTGTTGTATGTATAGGGGGCACCTGCTGGGGTAGAATATCTCTATATCGAGTTATATGAAGTTCGTGTTAAAAAATTGATGTCCGTGTGTGGAAGTGCGTTGTTGTTTGGTGATCAAACACAATGGGTTTCACATGCAATTCTGAAAAATTCTGTTAATTTTGTTGATACCCTGCGTCGTTTAACACTACATTACTTACAGGCAGCACGTGTTGTTTTTGTTATACAGAATAATAATAATAGTATAAATATATGTCTAGCACATTGTTCTAAACGTCAAACGTGCTTAATAAAAAACATATTTTCATTTTAGATAAGCATCCTAATTTTATTTGACCATTTTACTGAATATACTATTGTAGCGGTTACGGTTTAATTGATTCACATGCCTAGAGTTGGTTGTCTGATATGCAAATTAGAAACTCAGTGGTTTGTCATATGAGAAATGATGGTGTATATAAGGTCAATAAATTACCCTTACCAGCCCGCTTAGCTCAGTCGGTATAGCGCGAGATTAGTTGTCACTACGCATCTCGGGGTAGTGGGTTCGAATCCCGGGATGGTCAACTAAAATTTACTTATAGTCTTTGGGGTGAGACTTAAAACCGAGGTCCCATGTATGGGTGCTTTACACCTGACATGTAAAAGAACCAGGAATGCTTCTGGAATTGGGGCATCTTCTGTATCATCCACTATCCCCCAAAAACTAAAAGTACTAAAACTCTTCTGGGGGCTTCGCCCATATGGATTATCCGGTGGCGAGGATAAATAAATGCATTAAAATCGAAACCTTGATGGGTGAGCATGCTTTTCCATTGATGGGGTTTGTTGACCTCGAAGCGGTGCACGTTACACAATCTTAAGGTATGTATTACTTTGACCAGTATTACAGACGATTCGTTGCTTAGTGAACCGCTATTCAAGACAGGCCTTGCAAGTCGGTACTGTTGTTATACGGCTAAATGTGAACACACACTTAACCTTTACATAAGCATCATCAGCATTACTAGTAAGCTTCTGCAAAGGGGTAGAGCCACGAAGGCATGAAATCGGCCCCGCATTTTCCCATATTGTGAAGTACTTGTTTTATAAATAAATGCTTTCTATGCTATTATTGTTTATTAAGCATCGTACTTTCATTCAAAATAAAAAACTTTTAAAAATTACGAGTTGTTGTTGTTACATAGGCCACCAAACCCCACCCTCTATTAACAAAAATGGCATTTTTTACGAAATTTACCACTTTGAGCATCATTTTCGTATTGGCGGCAAGGGTGACCAGCGACTAAATTTATACCAGTGATTTGTAACTATAAAAGCAACCAAATACATAAAAATCATCGCTGGTCTTCAATGCCGCCAAGTTCAAAAACGAAAAAAATCGTAAATTTTGATCAAATTTCTGCAAAGACAACGTAAGGAAATGACGTCATAGACGCGCGCCATTTTTCCCGGATTTTCCAATCAATTAACGGACATGTGTACAATGGTATAAAATAATAATAATATTTGGTTAAAACTCGCATCGTACTTTATCCTTCTCCACGCAATATTATTCTAGTGCAGTATAACCGTTGCATGCAGTGATAGTTCTCTCCCCTTCCATAGATGGCGTGAGTGTCGCTGTATTTCATGTTTTTGTAAACACTGCATTAAAATATATGGTTTTGTAGTAATATTGACATCGATCGCAGTATGATCTGGTTGTTATCGAGTGCTATAATTAAAACGAACAGGCAAGTTGTTGTTTATATTTTCTGTCATCACACTGCCACTGTAAATAATACTAAATATCGGGATCTACGTAGGTTGAAATTACCCAGAAGTGTAGGCCTACAAATATTGTTTGTTTGTTTGTACATGGTGTTGGATTTATCTAGGATCGTGATTTGTGTCACGGACATCCATGATTGGCTCCAATCTAGACTAAATAATTTTCAAACACAATTATTACATCGGCATTAATTCGATGAGACATCATAACAGTGTAGTTCTAGCCATGCCTAGCCTACGTGATAGATTCGCTTGTGAGATTCCTGGGAACAGTGGGTAGAATGGCCTAACTACAGCTTCTTTTATAATAGCCTAAATAGGTATATGTTATTTTGCCTCTCAATCGTGTTTGTTTACCTCGAAATGAAAGTACATTCCAGATTCTTGTATTGACATTCATTGCGTCATATATGACGTCATGACTTAGAAATATTTAGGTCGTCCAAGGGACATAATCCCTTCACTTTTTAGAGAACAGATATAATTCAGTTATCCCCCTTATTATCGACCGCCACTCAGAACCGTCATGATGACGTTCACTTGTGGCTCGGCGCTCGACTTGAGCACCATTTTTTTCCTTATAAATATACACTATTTGTTACGACTCAACCTTTGATCATACACGTGAAGCAGACTCTCTAACTCTAGGATATTGCAGTTATTCTTAGTTTAAACAGTTGCTACACAAAGTCTTTATTTGCCAATCAGCTATCTGCCGAAATAAGGAACGGCGTATAAGTGTCTCAATCTGTATTTGAACCCGGGTCGGCTGCTTGCGAACCACGGAGATGTATAAATTGCAAAACACATTGAATACTTAATAATGTGGCTAAGCGCTTTAAATTAAGGCAGAACGAGCTGTTCAACACTTGTTAATGTATAGACATTGACAAAGTCACATATTTTTCAGGTTATTCATTTTGTTCTTCAACACACAAAGAAAGTGCGAACTATGTGGAGAGTACTGTGCTCCGTCACAGTCTCACAGGTAATCATTCTGTTTCATCTGTTAGTTTCGATTTATGAATCCATCTCCGGGTGTTTGTCAATTTATGGTTAGAAGTGTTCTAACAAGCGTTGTCCTTAATGTTGGCAGTAGAAAGAACACGTCGCACATATAAAAAAGATGAACACATATGCCTAACGCACATCGATTGCAGCGAAAGTGACGCATACATGAAATGTGCTACAACGTGTCTGCGCACTCCCAAAAATGTACCGAAGATAGCACTGATCAGTAACCTTGTACGGATTCCTACGTGTTACCTATGTTTTAGCATGTAGACAACACGGCTCTAATTGTGACCGCTGCTATACTGTAAAGTATAGATATGACAACTGATAATGAACTGGTTGACCAACTTAACTCAGACAATTCTCAGACACTTCTTATCGTACCAATATCTATATCATACATGTTATATTGGTGCTGCAAAATCAAAGAATTTAATATGTTACCCTGCCGATGAACTGTGTAATTTGCAAGTTTATACGAATATGTGGCTAGTCATATTTTTGAAAAAAATATTTGTAAGTTATTTATTTCTTTTCAGGCGCGTTGACGCTGGTGGAACTATTTGGATTTGCTCCTTATTGATGAGTCTTGAATCTACTGGATGCTGTCAAAATATGCTAAGTCCACAGGTTTAATATTGTAATGCAAAACTCCATTCACATGTCTTTAGAGCCAGTAGTGAAGAAGAGTAATCTTAGAACAAGTTATATACAATCAACTATCGGGACTGAGAAACAATGCCGGATAATGGATAAAACAGGTTCTGTTAAAACCAGGGTACTTCAAATAGAAATACAGTGGCATTTTGCCGGGACCGACGAACAGTGCTGGTTAAATCATAATTCGGGTAGAATCAGGTTCCGGATAAACCAGGTTATATTGTATTTGTTTGAAGTGTGTCATTATTATAGTACATGTGTATAAACAAAATTGATCATCACTCATATCAGAATGTTATTAAGTTAACCAGCAATAAATTATAGCAAACCAGTGTATCTCGTTATTTATTATTTGTAGTTGAGAAAGTATCCATAATTAGTTCAAATATATTCTTATGGCGAAGAAAATTTGAAAATATGTGCAAGTTTCTTTGCAATCAAATCATAAATGAAACCATTTTCATTCTGACGCTATCCTATTGGCAATTGTTTATTGCTGTTCTCACTGTTTATGACTGTAACCACAGAGGACAACATAAGATATTCATATCGGTCACAAGCTTGAATGGAAGCCATCGCTCATGTCTACGTAATTGTTATGAATTGGTTCAAATTCAATCAAAAATGGAATAGCTATAGTGAAGATTCTTTAAAAGGCCTAAACAAATCCCAACAGAAGCCTAGAATCCAATTTTGTCAAATAGGTTACCATGGTAACCAAATAAAAACAACTGTCAAAATGTTACTTTGAATCTGTATGAACACTCTCATGAAGAAAAAAATATTTTCTACAAAATATGAAAAATTATTTATTTTTCACAATTTCGGCAAAATGTTGTTTTCGTTGTTATGGTTACAGTTACAATGTTTAAAAACAACTTGAAATGTAAAATACTGAGGAACGTCTTAAAATTTATTTCGAGCGATATGCAGCTGCAAGTAAAGTGTTAGGCAGAAAAAACCCTGATGAGGTTTCGTAAATAATCGTTTTGGACATTATTTAAAACTGTTACCATATAGCAACCGAAGTGAAAACAATCGTAACAAATGTATAATTGCTTTGTATGATTACAGGACGCTCACCTCCTTTCCTTTAAAAGATTTTGAAAATATAAGCAATTTTTCATTTTTTTTACAAAATATTCAATCCGTTGCCATGGCAACAGTTGAATAACAATTTCTTTAAAAAATGCCTTTTTTGAAAAACATTTGAACAATTGATATCACATTATCATTTTCACAGGATTTCGAAATGGGGCCATTTTTTACCCTTCGTGACTCTACCCCTTTGTACATGTACTATCATTTGTAAAATGATAAAATTTCAGAAAATTGGCAGCAGTTTAAATGAACATAAATCAAACGGAACAGTGTAATACGACGAGCTAATACCGAACCGAAATTAACATCGTCCCGATGCAAACGATTTACCCATTGTCTTTTTAAAATGGGAATATTAAAACAAATTGCGCGAGAGCTATATTAGGGCCAAACATGCCCCATATCGTACGCTTCTCGCTTAGGGGTTCATCACCCTAATATCTAGCCTATGTTCCCACTGATATGAAAAAACATTTGTTGGTATAAATAACTTAACCCTAAAGTAATCTTGTTTTCCGAGGAATGGGATGAGTTGGTATTTATATTTCTAACAAAATTCCAATTGTGTAAACGCATTACATGCACCAAAGTGTTATCCCTCAACAGATTATCGGAATTAAACGTTTAACGCCAGAATTGTAACGAAGACATTCCATGTCTGAAATTTCTGCTTGTTTGATTACTTGCAACTTGAATTAGTCCCATCCCCTTTTCTGTTGGGTTGAAAACCTTTCTTTACGATTTTTCCTATGGTGGTGATTAAGGCAATGTTTAGCATCACCTGGTGAGATAAAAACAGGCTACACGTGACTTCATTTAACTGACTGTAATTTGTCTCGGCAGACTGCGTTCCTGAGCGTTGATCAGCCATACTGAAAACGGAAACGATTTCTTAAATGAATGCATCTCACACGCCGTAATTTCCTTATCCGAAGTGTAAGTTGTCAATTCCTTTCTCAGTACATTTCATAACGACATAACAAAATATACTCCTCTAATTAACTCGTCGTTCTTTGTTCTCCCATGCCGGCATGTGATGTTATGTACGTGATCCAATGAATAATTAAGAAGAACAGCAAATATATGGTTCGTATTATTCATAGTTCTTTTTACAAACGTAACTAATTGAACAAATTAAAATCCTGGGGATAATATACACCCATAGATATATGAGCTGAACATTTTATTTCTTCTCTAAGGTTTACATTTTTCTTGAAATATCTTATTTTGTTTAGTTGACTTCTGTCGAGAAAACAGGTTGAAATTATATTTTACTTCTAAGTTTTCTTTTTGTATCCATGGTGGTTTAGCACCACTTTGCGTTACCATCTCAACAGTTCAAATCGTTATAAGAAATATGCGAACACCAAATTGCGTGTACATGTACATGTTGATGACAAGTAAACCTAAATTGCCATACATTTGTAATTACATTCCAAATTCCATAAATGCTGCATTTTGCTGGTATTTTTGTTGGTACAATGCATTCGGAATCCGTGCATGAATCTGCCTGAACGGTTAATCATTCATATAGAAATGTGTCTGGTATGGTCCCATTACACCTCCTGTTGACGAAACGAACAAGTGACAGGTCGTTTGTCGGCGCAGTAAAAGTTGTTTTCAATTACTCGGTAATTTGATTGACACAAAGGATTGTATCATACATGTGGGACACATTGATTTCATCATAACCAAGATGGATATTAGTGGCTGTACTGTATTGTTCTGACTTATAAAAGGCGAGTAATTGTAAGTTGGGGTTTGAGCAGGACGTGACGCGTATGATGTTTACTAAGGGAAAAGTAACAGCAGCATCTAGACGCGATGTAATGTTATATTAGTATAATGTACGTGACATTTTCAACATAACAAACTGTCAGCAAAGCAGAATAATGTAAAATTTCAGCCAGGTAAAGTTTTGCGAAATAATGTAACTCTTAAAGTAACCCTCATCGAAATACTTATTAGAAAATTATTACAAATCGAACAGGGTAAACAGTAATTAACAGAACAGCAAAAGAGGGCAAATACTAATATAAGAAAAAACGGGACAATAGACCACAAGGACAAGTGTCAGAGACAAACGTGAATGTGAATGAGAAAACAATGAAACGAAACAGCAAGAAAAACGCTATCCTACTTCGATACCATGTCACCTCGATAAGTCAAACATAATCGACAGTCTCACTAGGAGAAGTCAGCAGGACGACCACATACCACAAGAACTTTCAACAAAGTAGCATCAACAAATTAAGATCGACCAAAGTTACCATTACCGCAGAAGCAGCCCCGATATACTTTTTCTCAGTGCCGTCGTGTGTTCCGAGTTCTACCATAGCGTTACGAATGTATGAAATTGTTCAGTTCCTTTAATGTCATATGGAAACAATTCTCCTGAAAAGCGGTAAATTGGAATTACTGCAGCGGTCAAGGCAAGTCATTGAATATAATTGGTCAAAGGGAGATAACTTGGTTAAGGAGATAGAATACGAGTTTTCTTTGTCAGTATCTCAAGTACATCGGTCTATTTAGACAGCGAATGATGAAATTGAAACTGTCACTCGGACGAAAAATTAGTAGAATACAATGATTGTCAAAAGTAGTTTCTTAACATGCCAAACTATCATGGAAAGAAGATGTTGCCAGAAAATTGTCACCATCACGAGTAAGACTCTATACATAGTTACAATATCAAATTGACATAAGAAGCAATAAGTTGTGCAAATCATATTTTATTTAGAATACGAAACTTATACTAGAAAAAATGAACTTGAATTTAGTATGACGTTCGATACGTCATCATCAGCTGCAGGCGTGTGTGCTTAAATACTGAGACGTGTGAAGTAGATTTAGAAACAACTCGTATAATGTTGATTGTGGAGTTAACGACGTTTATAACCGATTATGTTACATTGGGTGTTTATATAGATGTACAGTAACATTTGGACACATTTTGGAACACGTGGGCAGGATATTTCCATAGAAAATAGTATGTTAGTATCGTGGATAAGTAAATTTATATGGCAATGCGGAGGAATTCATCGGGTGAGTCGTAGGCGAATTTCCAAAGCCGAACCGAATAAACCTTTAATCACCCTGCGGTGCTAACCTATTATTCTAGTTATGCTGTCATTAAATCTGATTTACAAGGGAATAAACCTCGGGATATTTTAGTTACTTTCACGACAAACAACGACGTCGGACATTTTGATAACGTCATGTACACGCACGTAAGTCGAAGAAACATTATTTGTCAACGTCATCTTATTTTAAATAGAAAAACCTCACACTTGGGTACAGAGTTTCAACCGGCGACTCCGCTTCAAAATGAAGTCCTTCAGATCACGTGGTCAGTTGACTGATATAGCAAGTCACGTCGGCACTTGACGTGATAAAAATGTACCACAAAACTATTCAGGCACCCCGTTCTCAGGCTGATTTTGCCGTAAGTGGCTGGATGAATAAATCTAACAGAGCGGTGTTACATACGGTGACCTGCAATCGAACCAACATCTCCGTCCCTGAGACCCACACGCTAACCATTTAAATCATTTTGTTTTAAATTAGTATATAAACAACATTCACGGGAGCTTGACTAATGCCAAACATGTCATAAAGACATCTCGCTTCTTGGAGTCTAGCACCTACACTTCTGGCTAATATACAATTACACAATGGAACACATTTCGAAGAATACATAATTTACTTCCGATATCTATGCGAAATTTGGTTCTGCGACCACCCAACCCAGAATTAAACGCTTTACGTCAAAAGTGTTCCAGATACATTCAGGTCCTTATTTTTTCCGCTTGCTTGATTAATTGCAACATGAATTAGACCCATCGTCTGTTCTTTTTAGTTGAAAAACTATCTTAATGATTTGTCCTATGGTAGTGATTAAGACAATGTTCACCATAACCTGTTGAGATAAAATCCGGTTAGACGGACATTTCGTGATTTCATTTGGCAATAATTTGTTTCAGCAGACATTGTTCCTTGAAAACGGAAAGGTTCAATTTCTTATATGAATGAATCTTTGAATATACATTATTCGTTTATGCTGAAAATCCAAGACAGAGAATGTGGATTTATTATTATCAATTGATGAAGTTTCGTATTCTCCTAAGGTGACAAGATTGAATGAAATCTTCATGGTTTTTTTAACATTTAACATTTCGCAAAATATGTCACATCATGCTATGTCCGAACTGTTATGCCCTCTACAGCAAATGTATTCACAGTACAGTCAAAACATATTTAAAGGTCTCATATAAAGGGGTACCAAAAGTAATGATACAAAACGTGTCAGTAATGACCACTTATCATCATTTTACTTATTATGGTTCACTCATTGGTGTTTTCTACGGGTGATATTTACAGACGCGTTAGAATTATACCAAATAACCATCTCATGGACAAACATCACATTCATAAATGCCCGTCAGGTATTACTATCAAAGAATTAAATTATACTTATCAACCGCACATAAATGTCATTGTAGTAAGTTCAGTTTTTCCCATTTCAATCAAACAACGAACTGCACATGCAGAACAAAATCGTCTTCGTCGGAAATCTAATCCATTTCTTGCATCGTCACAAAACTCATCGAGATTTTATTCAAATATATTGCATTGTAAATAAATAAACGATGTGAAAAACAAGAATGAACATTATTTAGCAACAAAGCAGAACATATACCTCTCGTAAATTCCATGTGTTTTGTACACCCTTATCATTAACATACCGGTAAGTGATCCAATGAATTATTTAGAAGAAAAGTCAAAGTATATTTTACAAACGAAAGAAGCTCGTGAAAAGCGTAATAGATATATTCGTTGAACGTAAATTTTGTTATTCTCGAAGGGTAAGATATATTTTGTTTCTTGGTAATTCTTCGATTTTTTGTGGACTCTAGCTCTATTGACATTTGCTGTCGGGAAAACAAATGCATGTTGAAAATCGATCTTAACTGCTACGTTTCTTGCCTATTTTTTAATTCTGTATCCGTAATGTTTTAGCACCGCTTTTTGTTACCATCGTTTCTGTTGAAATAGGTAAAAGAAACTTACTAAAATAAATGACTTATACGTATACTACTCGCACTCAAAGATGTTCATGACTTTAAAACAGTGAACCTAAATCAGTCTTTCCCAAGAGCCTAATTTCAAATGCACAAATTTACATCAATCAAACAAACAACTTCAATAACCAAATATACATGGATGAAACGAATCGTTACACTATCAAGTACATCATTCGCGTTTTAAATCAAATCAAACTTTTTCTTGAGTCTTTTTTGGTATCTAGAAAATCCTTGAATAAGCCTGAACGGTTCATCATTCATGTATAAATGTGTCTGGTATGGTCTCATTACACCTCATGTTGATGGAACGAATATGTGACAGGTCGTTTGTCTGCGCAGTAAAGGTTGTTTTCAATTACTCGGTAATTGGATTGACACTAAGGATTGTATCATACATATGGGACACATTGATTTCATCATTACGAAAATGGATATTAGTGGCTGTACTGAATTGTATTGTTCTGACCTATAATGACAAGTAATTGCCAGTTGATGTTACAGCAGAGCAATGCATCAGCGTTTTTAACTCTACTTTAATCAATCTTCTAGTGAATACTATGGCACATATATTTGGTGAATGATGCGATAGGCTGACGAGGTTGGATGGTCATTTTGTCGCATAAATTTACCATCTACCAGATATTGTTTGTAGAAGTATATTAACTGAATTTTGATTATTATCACATTTCTATTTACGACAATTTATTGTTGTTAATGTATTATAAATAATGTCAATTTGATCGTAAGTGTACGATGATTTTGGAGTTGATTATAAAAAAAATATAATAAGTTGGCAAGCATTACCTTTGAGCATTTACATTATTCTAACGAAACAGCTTTATATGACGATCTGCTATCATGTCAAAATTGGCAAATCTTTGAAGATATAAATAATAAAAACACAAAGTAATCTTTTTTCCGAGAAATTGGGATGAGTTATTTTTTCATTTCTAACAAAGTTCTAATTATGTAAAAGCATTAAATGCACCAAAGTGATATCCCTTGACGAATTGTCTGAATTAAAAGTAATATGTCAGAAGCCTTCCAGAGACATTCCGTGTCTGAATCTTCTGCTTGCTTGATCAATTGCAACATGAATTAGTCCCATCCCCTTTTCTGTTGGGTTGAAAACCTTTCTTTACGATGTTTCCTATGATGGTGATTAAGGCAATGTTTAGCATCACCTGGTGAGATAAAAACAGGCTACACGTGACTTCATTTGACTGACTGTAATTTGTCTCAGCAGACTGCGTTCCTGAGCGTTGATCAGCCATACTGAAAACGAAAACGATTTCTTAAATAAATGCATCTCACACGCCGTAATTTCCTTATCCGAAGTGTAAGTTGTAAATACCTTTCTCAGTACATTTCATAACGACATAACACAATATACTCCTCTAATCAACTCGTCGTTCTTTGTTCTCCAAAGCCGGCAAGTGTTGTTATGTACGTGATCCAATGAATTATTTAGAAGAAAAGCATGTTCATGGTTCGTATTCATTAAAGTACTTTTTACAAACGTAACTAATTGAACAAATTAGAATCCTGGGGATAACATACAAACATAGATATATTCGATGAACATTTTGTTTATTCTCTAAGGTTTAGTCTAGAAATATCTTATTTTGTTTAGTTGACTCCTGCAATACAAGACTTCCCACCTGACAGCCTTCTGATTATATATAATTACCATGTATTACTCGTTTTAATTGTATTGAGAAATGCTTCATATTGTCTGAATTCACTTAAAATCGTTGATATGCGCATAATACTTGCTGTTATAGAAGCAACAACATCATTATTACTTTAAAATTGAAGTATTTATACTGCTGTTAGAGAATATTGTATCATACCGAAATATACCGAACCGTTAGAAAAATTGACGGTACGTATCATATCGTGAGATGAGCATGTTTTTATTTTGCACTTTTTATGTCACGTGCATTACACTAATCTGCGTCTCTTAGACTGTACAGTACAATTACCCCAGTAAAGAACATACATGTATTGTTCTGCCCAAACATCATCTGGCAATTACCTGTCTTTTATAGATCAGAACAATACAGTACATCCAATAATATCCATTTGGTCATGATAAAATCAATGTGTCCCATATGTATGATATAATCCTTAGTGTCAATCCAATTACCGAGTAATTGAAAACAACTTTTACTGCGCAGACAAACGACCTGTCACATGTTCGTTCCATCAACAGGATGTGTAATGAGACCATACCAGACACATTTCTACATGTATGATGAACCGTTCAGGTAGATACAAAACTTTTCCAGATACCAAACAACTCCAGCAAAAAGTAGTTCTTGTTATATTTAAATATTGTAATGCAATGACAATACAAAGCAACACAGTTACGACGACATCGCATACAGATATAGCTCCTGAAATATTTTCACTCATCTATATTTCGTTCTTAAATTTGTTTTTTTGATATATCAGTGTGTAGAACCACGTGATCAAATGAATGCGGTTTTACGCTCAAAACTATTGCGATTTCGTCTGCTAACGGTGAGTTTTTTCTTTATTATAACGATCGTGCATTTAATATGGTTATATAATATAGCCTAAAGTACCTTCCGTATATGTAAGAATACCCGGCAAGTTCCGAGTTCGCTCTATCGTTAGTTGTTTTTAATTGATGCTCGACCAAATGCAGTTTCCAACCGAGTGTAATAATTTGGTCGAGCATCAATTTAAAACTACAAATATCAAGGGAGGAGTCAACTAAACAATGGAAGAAATTTTAAGACACAAAAGACATATGTAACCCTTACGAAATAACACATACTTTCAGCAAATATATCTGGATTAGTAAGTTATCACAGGCTTCTAGTTTTTCGTTTGTAAAATTACTATGACGAATACGAACAATTAGCTTTCCTTCTAAATAATTCATTGGATCACGTACATACGACATTTACCGGTATATTAATGATAAGGGGAACATTAACTATGATGCCATGCTATGTCATTATTTAAAACTGTTTTGAATGTACTTTGAATGCTTTTGTCGTAGAGAGCATGGCCATTCGAGTTTTTCATGACGTAAAATATTGTGCGCAGTGTTGTAGTTTATGGAATGTCAATTTTAACTGAATCTCCTCACCTGACATTGGAACATACTACACCTCACCTTTGCATAATAATAATCCTCATTCTCGTGGAAATTGCAAACACAAATGGCACGAATGTCTTATAATTTCTGGATTTACGAATAAATGTATGTCTTCATAGATGTATTACTATACATAATTGAACGTTTCCGTTTTCAGAAAGGGTGATAGATGCTATGGAGCGCAGTCTGCCGAGACAAATTATTGTCAAATGAAGTCACGAAATGTCCGTCTAGTCGGAGTTTATCTCAACAGGTGATGGTAAACATTGCCTTAATCACCACCATAGGACAAATCGTTAAGAAGTTTTTCAACCTCACAATACAGCGGATGGGACTAATTCATGTTGCAATTAATCAAGACAACGGAAAGTGCAGACACTGAATATCCCTGTAACGAATCTTACGTAAAACGTTTAATTCAGATAATTCGTCCAGAGATTTCACATTGGTTCATGTAATGATTTAACGAAACTTGAATTTTGTTAAATTAAAACAACAACTTACCCCAGTTCTCAGCAAAGTCAATTATTTATACCTACAATTGTTTTCCTTATCGTCGGGAGCATCAGCTAGACATTTGGGTACTATATTAAAAGATGTGAGGCTTTTTAGTACGTGTTTCGGACTAACCAGCTTAGCTCCTGTTAGTGTTGTTTGAATGATCTTATTGCTAAATGTAATTCTTGCTGACCTTATCCATTACTATCTTTTGAAGGGCTTGATTCATTCTCTGGATGTGTACTTATGAGTTGGGAGGGAGTTTAAAATGTTTGCAATGTGATAACCATAAGCTTTTGGTCGGTGTTGTTGGTCCGGTCCATTCGCAGATAGCCTTAAAAATTGTAACCATCAACTGCTCTGTTAGGTTTGTTAACATTTGTAAATGTATATGAGCCACAATTCGTTGTCAAGGAATTTTGGTTACATCTCAAATAAACACGTTTTTCTAAAGGTTCTTGGTTGTTTTGAATCAAAATGCAACATCCATCAAAAAAATGTACGGCCTGTTAAATAAGTCATGGTGTTTCCTTTACTTTTGCCTTCTACTAAAGCATAAATAATCAGTATTTTGTTACGAAAATGTTGGACATTTTTGGGGCAAAAGTTATAGTGGTCAGATAAGCGTCTTAAATTTGATGAACCCGGTTAGACATGACTGGGTTAAGAATATAATTTGATTACAAGCAAGCATGTTCTAACTAATGATGTAACTAGTGTAGCATATATGTCAAACAATTAAAATATATCTACGATAATAGTCTGTCCATTTAGACGTAAATTTCCGTTTCCATTAATTACGTCTCCAAACAGTCTCGATTTCTATAGGAAGGGTTCAATACGTGCGTGTCGCGTATGATGTGATTGCGTCATGTTTGTGTTGCAAAACTATTGGTAATTAATTTTATCCGAACAGTTGAAACAATATGAGTGAACTGGTTGGAATGAGAGCATGGTTAATTTCGTTTCCAGACAATTACGTCTCAAATCGCCGATAATGTGTCGCTGAAAGATACTGTACTGTACTGATTAAACTAACGAATCAAGCACGCATAGCGCGAATGACAGGCACCTACTATGACGTAGTACACAGGAAACACACGCGGCTATTTTGAGGAATATGGCGGATGCAAATTTATCAAAGTAAGTTGATTTAAAATTACGTCTAAATAAGAGTCAATGGCCTTAGAAAAAATGTGTTGTACGGTTACTTGATGTTCGTTACGTTGTAGGCAGTTTTTGTAATCGCACAATCAGAGATTTTATTTGTAATTTGTGTTGACAAACCGAGTTAGAAACGCCACTCTGACAATATTTTGGCGTTCAAATGAAGCATAGCACATTTAAAGTTCGTGTCTTAGCTTACGTCGCAAATAGAAAAACGTCATTCGAGTTGTATTTAAATAATTATATTATTGTTTTTGATAAAAGTAAAACAACTACCACATGTTCTTGTGAAGTAAATGAAAGACACACTTTGTGAAGCCATGTTTTTGCGGTTACCATTGAAAATGGAAAATGTTTTCAAGACGTAATAGAGAAACGATATTTGACTGTGGAAATCGATAAAAAATATGTGTCAAAATTACGTCCCATTGATGTGTACCAGTCACTGGTTGTTCATGAATGATAAAGAATTGCGCTTTTGTGTAAGCAATTATGTTGATTTTTAAAACAATTTAATTAAAAATAAATGGGACTGCCGAACTTAAGGCTGAACAGAAATCAGCTCAGCTTTTAGATGTAAATTGGACGCCTAACATTGCGTCCCTGTTACTTTCAATTTTTTCTGCCTGTGTCAATGTTACGTCTTATTTGTAAACACATGGTAAAGAGTGACAATGTTTAAAATATTCAAGGTTTACATTACCACATTGGGACAGAACACCAGTACTTTTGATTCATTAAAAGTTAATCGTTTTACACATTGTTTATTATGTTTTAGTTAGTTTGGCTGTTTGAGACATAACTTTGATACCAAAAAAGGATTACTGTTACTTTCAAATTGTGGTCTTGAAGTCAACGTTACTTCTCAAACATGAATTTAATTTTTGCATTCAATAGCTCATCAACCGGATTTTGTATAACCTTAGTGAATATCAGGAATATTTAATAATTGCTGTGTAATAAAGGACGACAATTTTGTTCTGGTAGTTTTTATGTAATGTGTTAGTTTCATTGGAGACGTAATTTGGACCAGATATGTTGTGTCCATGTTACTATCAAACAATGATATTGGAGTCAATGTTACATCTTATGTATTTATTTATTTGAATCGTCATTCCTTTGAACATTTGCTGAAACTTGCATGTTAGACACTTACATGCAATGTTTTTGTTTCTTAAAAGTTAAAATTGCCTGTAAATATGTTTGCTTAGTTAGAATTTCGTTGGTTGACTTGGAGACATAACTTGGATGCCAAATATTGCGTCCATATTACTTTCAAGTTTTGTTTTGAAGTCATTGTTACCTCTCAAACATACGGTTACATTGACTTTGATTCAATTGACAATTGCGGTATGATTTTATGTTTGAATAAATTCTGTAACCTATTGTAGTTGTTGTTTATTAAAAGATGTTAAATATGTGTGGTAGTTTTTGTTTTATTTTAATATTTTGCGTAGAGACGTAATTTTGAATTGAAATTGTGTGTCCATGTTATAGTCAAGTAGATATATTGCAGTCAATGTTACATCTCATGTATATTTTTTCGGCAGCTCCATCCCATTGTACATGAAGAACATTTGACAGAACAAGCACGATTTGCACCTACTTGCGTTGCTGTTGTTTCTTTGAAAATATAGTCTACGGATATTATTATGTTTCTTTCACAGGTTTACTTGTAGATGTTACTTGGACACCAACAGTTGTGTCCATATTACTTTCAAATTGAAATGTTGAAATCAACGTTACATCCTATATCCATTTAATTATATTTTTATTTCGGTGTAAATTAACTACATTAGGAGGATGCTGTCAGCATTTTTAACACTAAATTTAATCTTTTGTTTCTTAATAATGCGAATATATGTACAGTGGCTATGTTAATTTCACTGACTTATTTGGAGACATAACATGGATACTGGAAATTGTGTCCATGTTATTACCAAAATGTAAGGGGAGTTATCGTGCATTGAATGTAGGGATAACTAATTATATAATGAAAGATCGTTCTTTGAAATACAAGGCAATTTGTATTTCTTAACAGAACCAAGCATGTACACTAAATTTGATTATTTCATTCCTTTGCTTTGAGATGTAATTTTGACTCCAACATTGCCTACTAAAGCAACTATGTTGTTTGAACTAAAATAAATGGTATAACTGACTTTAAAGGGTCACTTATTGTCAGTAATATAAATAAGTAAATTACAGTCAACTCTCGTTATCTCGAACTCGCTTCTATCGAATTTCGAATCTATATGAAATGCTGTCGCTTATGTCGAAGGTCCCGATTAACTAATTCGCACCTTAAATCTATTGTTCAACTCGAAGTCGGATCGTATCCGGCCGGCGTCGAATGTTTTTACACCTTTTACCTGTAATTTTCACACGTTCCATTGTTAAATTAAGCGGTTTCACCAATTTGCGCATTGACCGTTCGAAGGCAGTAGCTATATCGTCAACTCTTATATGTTTGTGATGGTATTTGCAAATAATATAACTTATGCCTTCTCGTTTGTGTTTTCTGGTTGACAGTTGCTCTTGAATGCTGCTTTCCCTGTCCAATATCTTTATTCTATTTTAAAATTGATGAAACATTATGTGTTACACAGTAATTCCACATTGCCACTTCTCCCTGAAACACGGAGATGGATTTCCTCAGCATTGAATGGGGTCGACATCGATAAGCATGCGTTCGTAGTACAACTTGTTCGCAATGAAACTGACAACAGTGGCATAATTAAGTTGCGCATATTGCTTTGTCGTTATGGTCGAATAATGTTTCATTTTCTTTGATGATTTTTAACATGTAAAATAGTTTGTCCGGACTTAAGAATCGTCAGTTGATTTTGACAGAAATACACTTGGGTAGGTTTCTGTAGTAGAAAAGTACCTGACCAGGTCTGCTTTTACCACATAGAATATTGCAATACTCTCGTGAGATTTTCATACTCTTTAAGTCGGGTAGAATTATGCTACAGAAACTTAACCCATGTGGATTTCAACTGCCATTGACCGTTTAGTTATGGGAGACATATACATTGGTCATGTGACAAAAACACATATCTTGTTATTGATGATTGTATATGATATTGTGACTCATCTCCTTTAAGGTATTCTTTGCGGGTGAAGCTGAAACGCTCGAATCCAGAAAGCGTGGATGCTGGGCAAAGTAAGCGAAAAAAGTCAACGAAGGACAGCTATGATGAATGGCGTGAAAGACTAAAACAAAATGAAAGTCTTTATGACCAGTATAAGATCAAGGATGCTTTAAAGAAGAAAGATTACCGCAAGTCTTTAACAGGTGAAAAGCTAGCCCTCTCGAATGAAAAGGCAAAGTTGCGAATGAGAGAATACAGAGCAAGACAACTAGAGAAAGGAATTACTGTCGCAAAACCATCGACCCGAACACAAATAGCAAGGACGAGAGAGTATTGGAGACTTAAGAAGAAAGAGCAAAGAGAAAAAATGTCAGATGAAGACAAGATAAAAGAGAAACAAAAGAGAAGAGAAAAGTACCAGTCTTCAAAAAAGAAACTATATTTTGATAAACCATCTGAAATTCCATTGCAGGAAACTTCCAAAAAGGCAGCAAGTAGTAGAAAAATATATCTACCCAAAAATCCAGAGAAGTTTGCTACCAAAGTTGATAATGCAATGAAAAATGCAACACCGAGAAAAAAGAAGGCATTACAAAAACTAAACCCAAGGTTGGATTTTCTATATTCTAAATCGTCGATTGAGACAAATGCTAAAATAGTAGCAAGGGTGAAAAGGGCATTGAATGAAATGAAAAGACAAAACACAAAGGCAGGTAGAGATCGTTATCGTTTATTAACTCGTACTCTTGTCGGGAAGTATACCGTTGAACATAGTTTAAGGAAAGCACTAGGTATGAAATGGGAGCACTGGATTAAAATGTCTCAACTCGAAAGAAATGGAGAATACAATGTGAAAAGATCGGATGCCATGTCGGATGACACATTGGATAGTATACAAAGATTTTATGAATACGAATCAGTTACTCTTCCAATGAAGAGAACCGTAAGTACTAAGACATTAAGCCAGAAAAGAGTGTTGACTGAAAGTCTTCAGCAAATCCACAAAAGGTTCCTGCAGGACAATCCTACATTGAAGATATCGCTAAGCCACTTCCAAAAACTTCGACCTAAAGAAGTACTCACTGTCAAACAGCAAAAGTTCTACTCATGTTTATGCGAGTATTGTTTAAATGTTCAGTTTAAATTGGATGTTATAAACCAGGCATTTAAAACTCACCATATTAAAGCCAACATTGAAAGCAAATACCATGCAGTAGATTTATCCCTTTGCGAAAAAGACGAAAACGCTGAATTCCACAATCTGAAGTGTTTAGAAAGAAACTGCGATGAGTGTGGAACAAAGAAGCTGCGAACCTTCCTTGAATGTCTTATGGATAGTGACAAGAAAAATACAACCTACACATGGAAAAGGTGGAAGCTGGGTACTGTTGGGGCTTCAGTTGGAAAGGAAGTGAAGAGACAAATATTAACAGAGCAGACTGGAACCCCTGAAGAGTTGGTACAGGAATTTGAAGATGCCATCGGTTTTCTAGCAAGCCACCTGTTCATCGCAAGATGGCAATATAAACAATTCAACCAAATTACAAAGTCTGTTCCTGAAAAGCTTATGGTGACAATAGCCGATTTCGCTGAAAATTACCGTTGTGTGCATCAAGATGAGATTCAATCGGCATACTACAACTACAGGCAATCTACGGTTTTCCCGATGATAGCATATTATAAATGTCCCGACTGTAGAGATGCAGTTGTTCAGGAGTCTGTTGTATTCATCTCTCCAGACTTGATTCACGATGCTATGGCAGTTAAACAATTTTCAAAGAAGATGGCTGAGCATGTTAAAGATCATGCACCCATCAACAATGAAATACAGTTCAGCGATGGCTGTGCTGCACAATTCAAGTCAAAAATACCATTTCTGCATGTATCTGAGACAACCACACACAAAATGCAAAGAGCATACTTCGGGTCAAGGCATGGAAAATCACCATGCGATGCATTGGGTGGTATAATAAAGAAACAGGCCGAAACATATGTGAAGAGCCGAAAAGGCACTATACAGACTGCTAAGGCATTATTTGACTATTGTACGGAAAACCTCACCAAGGTACAAGGTGGAAAATGTGATCACAACAGAAGAGTGTTCTTTTATGAAGAGACTATTAAGAGGGATAAACCGCTACACGACCTGCAAACTTTGAAAGGGACGCAGAAAATACACTCTGTCAAGGGCGTAGAGCCAGGTACTGTACAAGCCAGACGTTTGAGTTGCTTTTGCAACGTATGCATTGGTGAAAAGAAAGGAAACTGTTGTAATGAAAAGTATGTGGGTGATTGGGAGGTACATGATATTGTCAAGGGTAAAAAGTCAGAAATTGCTCAGGAAAGCAAGAAGCAAAAGAAAGAAAGTAAGAAGCAGAAGGAATGTCTGAACCAGAAGGAAAGTAAGAAGCAAAGTAAGAAGCAGCCAAAGGACAACATGAAGCAAAAGGAAGATATCAAGCAACAGAAAAAGTCGCTGTCACAGTGCTCAACAATGAATGAGTTAAAGAGAAGCGTTGCAGAAATGCAATTTAATACGCTGCCACCAGTTACCCCAAAATCCCTTTTTTCGACGGGCAAAGCTGTGGACAAGAACAGTATGTCACTAATGCCAAAAGATATTCCCCTCTCCCCTGAAATGGAATTATTCCCAGCTGTTATATATGGAGATGGGAACTGCCTACCACGCTCAGCCAGTGTGTTAATTTATGGCTCTGAAGATAACCATAAAGAAATGCGGGAAAGAATAATTAGTGAACTTGTTGTAAATGAAGACTTATACCTGGACAACCGATTAATGAAAAGGGGGAAAAGTGAAGTGGGTGGTGATAATGTCGTAAAGACAATGGCATTATATTCCAGTCAGTACAATGGACAAGGACAATTATATAAAAAAGACATTAGGAAAGTGTATGAAAAAGAAGTACTGGAGATTTGTAGAAATGGAACATATATGGGACTGTGGCAATTAGCTAGCCTTGCTAACATATTGTCATGTCCGATTGTTTCAGTGTGCCCAACATATGGATTGCACACTGTGCGCAATGACATGCATAGGGTCTTTTATCCATTCAAAGAACACTGCAGCAAAGGAGACCCACTGTTCATTATGTGGACCAATATAAATGGAAGGAGTGCACAAGAAAAGGACTTCTCTGTGAACCACTTTGTGGTGCTTATGCCGCTTATGGAAAAGATTGTTGATGTCAATTCAGACTTAGACATGTCTATGTCTTTCGACTCATTTGGTGAGAGTGAGGAAGTGCTCGATGATAACATTATGGACATTATTAGTAATTTTGAAATGTCAAATACAGTGATTGAGGACAGTGTTCAGAAATCAGAACTGGAGAACTATGAGCCCAAGAAAGAGATCTGCACTGAGGCCAACCTAGAGTCCACTGATTGCAACCAAGAGACTAAAATGTCGAATCCAGAAAACACCGAGTGTACAACAGAGACCACTGAGGCTACCTCGAAGCACTATGAACAACTAGAAACGGTGTGTACCCTCAATTTGTCTTCTTGTCATACTTGTAAATTGTCAGCTTGTCGGAATTTTATATCACATTACGTAATACGTATATGAATTTAATAACTTTTGGTAATGTTTTGTTCTTTGTACACAGACAAACCCAGATACCGCTGAACCCAACCCAGAGATCACTGAGCCAAACCCAGAGATCACCGAGGCTAACCCGGAGACCACTGAGCTCAAGTTGGAGGCCACTGAAGTAAACACTATGAACTATGAGACTGTATTGGTATGTGTACTCAGTTTTACCTTTTTTGTTAATTGTCAGCTTTTCCGAATGTTGTCACATTATGCCTATGATTGTCATAATTATTGCAATGATATGTGTTTTGTCTTTGTCTACAGACAAACCTAGATGTCACAAAGTCCAACCTAGAGACCACTGAGGCCATCCCAGAAACCACTAAGCCCAATCCAGAGCCCACCGAATCCCACACAGAGACATCTGAAGCCCACACAGGGACCACTGAAGCCCACACAGAGACCACTGATGCCCGCACAGATACCACCGAGTCCAACCCGGAGATCATCGAGCCCAAGTGGGAGGCCACTGACGAAAGCCCTATACACTATGAGCCAATATCGGTATGCGTCCTCAGTTTTACATTTTTGGTTAATTTTTAGCTTTTCCGAATGTTGTCACATTATGCCTATGATTGTCATAATTCTTGCTATGATATGTTTTTGTCTTTGTCTACAGTCAAACCTCAATGTCACAAAGTCCAACCTAGAGACCAGCGAGG
Source organism: Spisula subtruncata (assembly GCA_963678985.1). NCBI lineage: Eukaryota > Metazoa > Mollusca > Bivalvia > Venerida > Mactridae > Spisula > Spisula subtruncata. The sequence goes on along the minus strand of OY787661.1, from coordinate 48,658,524 downwards.
CCATTCCAGAAACCACTAAGCCCAATCCAGAGCCCACCGAAGCCCACACAGAGACCTCTGAAGCCCACACAGGGACCACTGAAGCCCACACAGAGACCACTGATGCCCGCACAGATACCACCGAGTCCAACCCGGAGATCATCGAGCCCAAGTGGGAGGCCACTGAAGAAAGCCCTATACACTATGAGCCAATATCGGTATGCGTCCTCAGTTTTACATTTTTGGTTAATTGTCAGCTTTTCCGAATGTTGTCACATTATGCCTATGATTGTCATAATTCTTGCAATGATATGTTTTTGTCTTTGTCTACAGACAAACCTAGATGTCACAAAGTCCAACCTAGAGACCACTGAGGCCATCCCAAAAACCACTAAGCCCAATCCAGAGCCCACCGAAGCCCACACAGAGACCTCTGAAGCCCACACAGGGACCACTGAAGCCCACACAGAGACCACTGATGCCCGCACAGATACCACCGAGTCCAACCCGGAGATCATCGAGCCCAAGTGGGAGGCCACTGACGAAAGCCCTATACACTATGAGCCAATATCGGTATGCGTCCTCAGTTTTACATTTTTGGTTAATTTTTAGCTTTTCCGAATGTCGTCACATTATGCCTATGATTGTCATAATTATTGCAATGATATGTTTTTGTCTTTGTCTACAGACAAACCTAGATGTCACAAAGTCCAATCTAGAGACCACTGAGGCCATCACAGAAACCACTAAGCCCAATCCAGAGCCCACCGAAGCCCACACAGAGACCTCTGAAGCCCACACAGGGACCACTGAAGCCCACACAGAGACCACTGATGCCCGCACAGATACCACCGAGTCCAACCCGGAGATCATCGAGCCCAAGTGGGAGGCCACTGACGAAAGCCCTATACACTATGAGCCAATATCGGTATGCGTCCTCAGTTTTACATTTTTGGTTAATTGTCAGCTTTTCCGAATTTTATCTCATAAGCCTGTGTTTTTGATAGTTCTTCCAATGTAATACTAGTATATTTTTTCATTCACAGACACACACATATACCACTGGGTCCAACATAGGGACCATTGAGCGCAACCCAGAGACGACTGAGGCCATCACGGAGACAACCAATCCCAAATTGAAGGCATCTGAAGAAAACACTATCAACTATGAGCCAGTATCGGTATGTGTTCTCAGTTTTACTTTTTGTTATTAATTGTCAGCTTTTCCGAACTTTATCCCATTAAGAATGTTATCACATTAAGCCTATGATTTTCATAGTTCTTATAATGTAATGTTGTTTATCTTTGTCTACAGACAAATCCAGAGACTACTGACACCAGCCCAGAGCCCACTGAGGCAATCCCAGAAACCACTGAGGCCATCCCAGAGACCACCGAGCCCAACCCAGATACCATTGATGTCCAGTCAGATACCACTGAGTCCAACCACGAGACCACTCAGCCTAACCCGAAGATCACTGAGCCCAACCCAGTGACCATTGATGTCAACCCAGAGAAATCTGAGTCCAAACCAGAGACCACCGATTCCAACCCGGAGATCACTGAGCCCAACCAAGAGACCACTGCAGAAAACCGAGTGAACAATGAGCCATTATTGGTAAGTACTCTTAGTTGACCTTTTTTGTCAGCTTTTCTGAATGTTATCACATTAAGAATTTTATCAAATTTTTAAGCCTCTGTTTTTCATAGTTCCTAAAATGTTTTTATATTTGTCTACAGACAAACACTACTAAGAGTACTCAGCCCGACCCAGAGACCTCTGAGGCCATCCCAGAGACCACCGAGGCCAATCCAGATACCATTGAGGCCAACCCAATGACCACTGAGGCCATCCCAGAGACCACTGAGTCCAAGTTGAAGGCTACTGAAGAAAACACTACGAAATATGAGCCAGTATTGGTATGTGTATCTCAGTGTTACCTTTTTTGTTAGTTGTCATTTTTTCCTAATTTTATCACATTAAGCATATGTTTTCATAATTATAGTAATGCAATGTTTTTATCGTTGTCTACAGACATACCCAGAGACCCCTGAGCCCAATTTGGAGACAACTGAGACCATCCCAGAGGTCATCCCACATACTACTGTGCCCAACCCAGAGACGACTGAGCCCAACCCAGATACCACTGAGCCCAACACGGAGACCACTGAGCTCAAGTTAGATGCTACTGAAGACACTATGCAGTATGAGCCAGTATTGGTATGTATTCTCAGTTTTACCCTTTTTCTTAATTGTCAGCTGTTCCAAATTGTATCACATTAACCCTATTATGTTTTTCATAGTTCTTGCAATGTAAAGTTTTTGTTTTTGTCTACAGACAAACCCATATACCACTGAGCCCAACCTGGAGACCACTGAGCCCAACCTAGAGACCACTGAGGCCAACCCAGAGATCAATGATACCAGGTTGGAGGCCACTAAGGTCAACACAGAGACCAATGAGCCAATCACCACTGATATGTGCAGGTAATCATGTCATATACATTGTCATGAAATAGCTTCAGTGCTATAATTACATGTGTACTTACATTTTGTAGTAGTACATTCATACTAATTTAAATGTAGTAGTTGTCATTTTTTTAAGCCTGGGTTTGTTTCATCTTTACATATTTATTAATAGTAATGCTATCTGAAATTATGATGTAAGTATGGCACTTAACCCAACATAAAGCAATCAATACATATATAACAGGTATCCTGTCGGATGTCATGTTTTGGTAATTCATGGAAAACAAAACTTTCCGGCTGTCGTAAGTTTAAGTTGTAGCAATTTGTTATTCCTCAGTTGTTTCATTGTTATTGTTACTTTGTTTATTAACAAAACAATTCAAAAATATTTTGTCATTCTACACCAGTATTACTAATAGATTAATGTTTTCTTAATGAGTGTACAGTACTAGAATCTGTACACATGGCGTTTAACCCAAACGTGGAAATTAAAGTGGATTATAATATGACAAAATGTTTTTGATTGGTGTTGAATGTTTTTGCTGTTAAATTGATTGTTAGTTTTAACACAATTACAAATAGTGGTTGGGTCTCAGGTTGTGTGTTTTAGCTTACCTGAGCACTAAGTGTTTCTTATCACCCATCGTATGCCATATGTATGTCCGACATTGTCCGTCAACATTTAACATGATAGCGACTACAATTTTGTGCAATCTTAACAATAGTGTATATGCCCCGAAGCAAATCAAGAATGTGAAGATAATCTTCACAGATGCTGTATCTGAATGTTGCGAGTTCGAAACCCGCTTTGGTCTCGTATCTTTATGTGATGGTAAATGGTCACCTCTGTGACATTTCTTGTTTCCGTTTTAGATGGATGAATGGCCTTGGATCAGATATTTCTCAAAAAGCAGAAAGAAGAACACATGGACGTTGAACGAAGTTAGACATAGAATAGATTCAACCGACATTCACTCAAAGATCAACGCACCAGACATAATTAGATGCGGTACCAGACAATGGTATAAATTCAAAGGTGTGTTGTATTTTCTTTAGGACAGCATGTTTTAAAATCTTACCTTGGTATGTTGTTTATCATCCCTGCATTTGGAGGGGCCTCCTTGGCCAAGAGAGTAAGGACGCTGTCGGTTGTCAATAAGTGATACATGGAATAGTTAAATACTTGTTTTATTAGTTCAAATTACATTAATAGATAATGTCAAACAATATCTGACCATTATTTCACAAAAAAATATATGTTGTTTGTGAACGGTTAAATGTATAGTTTATGTATTCTTTTCAGATCTTTAACCACATGACGTCTGGAGTCTGAAGATGGTT